>CM076582.1:1634942804-1635542804 GCA_034641835.2 Pinus albicaulis
TGCTTCGATGGATGGAGTCAGCCCACCAGGTCAAGTGGGTTCAAATCCTGTTGGATCCGCATAGTAGTTAGCACACCATTGGGCGAGGTCTGGGTTACCTGCGACCCTCACCCTTTGTTGTTTTAATATGTATCATATATGGTTGGTGGTCTCCCACCTATATATATATATATATATATATATATATATATATATATATATATATATATATAAGTAATAAAAGCTACCGGGCCACAAGATATACACTGTACCTAATTAAATAGCACCACCTTCATTCCCTGGTTAGAATCCTTCCGCGGACAAGTTCCAAATTGCTGCCTCCCTTCAATGCTACCATTGACCTTAGCTCAAAATTTAAAATTTGACTTTCCATAACTTTGATATACGAACTTGGATTGAGGTGTCATTAGTGTCATTTGAAATCTTGCAATAAGATATTCAATCTAACCCTTGTTCCACTTCAATCCAGTGAATTCTATTTTTAAGCTCTTCCAAAGCCACTTATGAATTCTGAGCATTTCTGGAGCCACCTTAATCATTTCAACCCACTAATGAGATTTTGGGCCACCAAAAAATTTATTAGTTAATTTCCAAGTGAGGGAATTCCTCTCTCCATTTCCTTTTTTCAATCCAACGAGCCTTACTTCCTTGAAACCAATACAAAGGTACTCCACGCCTCGCCATCATGAAGTCCTAGTCTTCTTGTCAAGAATCAAATCCTGAGGTAGCTTCTCCAATTATTCAGGTGAAAATTCATGCACTGTAGGAACATGTCCAACCACTTCGGAGTCTATGATCAAAGTGTTAGACGTAATTTTTTCACCATGACATTTGACTGTCATTATGGGTCTATCATCATCCATATTATGCTCCCTTAGAGGTAAAAAATACTCATGCTCCTGAACCAAGTCTTGGAAACTCGAGAAAAGCTATTTAAAACCTTTAAAATATTACCTGTGCACTATTTGTGACCATTACCTACACATGCGATGATACTTCTTCTATTAGCCGTGGTGATCGCCACTCTATTCGCCACCAAAAACTGCGCACCCCCAGAAAAAGGAAGTAAACACGAAAATGTTACTTCTATAAGGTCTCCTAAGCCATTTCATGGTGGTATAGGAAAAAAATTGCATTTTTAAGCCTATACTATGTTTTGACATCACCTTCATTTATGCCATTTCATGTCAAATCAGTCCCATACCATGTCAGTTGTCATTTCCCATGAATTCAAACTCAAAAGGATGAATCTACAAATTTTTCAAATTTTCGTAGCGTCTTACACAGGAAAACAACAGAAAATGCTACGAAAACACCTAATAATTTTGTAGCGAATATGAGGATTTCTCTATTTTTTGACTTTTGAGTAGTAAACTTCAAGGGAAATTTCTAGGCAAACAGAGAAGTATTTTAAGAAACTAAGAGAGGTTATTGTCAATAACATATCATATAACATTAACCTCTTTTACTTTTCTCAAAAGTGCTACAAATTAGGAGATACAGGGATATCTTTCAGACCTATTTTTCAGAAAATAGAATTTTCCTGCTTTATACAAGTTTTTGAAATGCAAATTCTTGATAGCTGAAGATGGTATCTAAAAAAACAAGAGAGTTTTTTTCTTAAAAAAATATTGATATACAAAAACCTCCTCCAGTTTTGAAAAATCTATCAAGGACTCGGAAATATGAGTTCATTTCTAAACCCAAATTCTGCATTGTTTAGGAAATTTTGTAGTGTGCTTGAGGCTTGAAGCCAAAAAAATGCTACAAAAATTCTTGTAGGTGATTTTTTGCTTTAAAATCCAATTTTGGCATGTTTTATGGGGGGAGATCGATTTTTTCAAGGTATCATGACATAATGAAGGTGTTGGAACAACAAATAAGTAAAGAAGATTGATGGAAAAGCCATTTTTCCCATGCTACTAAAACTCTCGACGAAACTGCCTAATGACACTCTGTTTTTGCAGAAAGGAGCTTTGGGTTGTATTTTGTTATCTTGAAAGTGTTTTAAAAGGTCATATAGCCACATGTAAAGGTTAAATATAGTCATAGGAATTTTTCTTTTCCATGTTTGGTCTTCGACAAAGTTATCCAACTCATCAGTTCATCAGGGAGGCATTATCATGTGTGATGGCAGCAGCTCCTTAAAAGTAGGAAGACATGTTTCATGAAGCCCTCCTAACATTCTTTAAAGGCTCATGGTAGCAGAAATTCAAGTTGATTGCAAAAAGTGTTTAAAATAGAGGCGCTACGAAAAAATGCTACTAAACTACGCTACGCAAATTTCTGTATGTGATTGTTTTAGTAGTCAACTTAAAGTTTGATTTTAGACCAAATGAAAATGTACTTTGGAAATATAAAAGATTTTTTTCTTCGGCACGGGGCCATCTACAAAATCCTCTCTCATTTTTTGCAAATCCATCAAGGTTTGGAAATTATATACTCATTGTGGAAGCCCATTTTTCAGAATTTTCACTGACCAGATTTGTGAAAAAATTGTAAAATTCGACTTAGAGGAGATCTTTTTCAACATCCATGTGGCATAATGACACATCAGCACTCTAGTACACTCAGAAAATTAGTTGGTTTAAGTTGATAAGGGTTATTAAATTGATTTTTTGAACTATTAGTAAAAGAATAGTTCCTTTTGTATTCAAACTCTGCAAAACAGATATATTCCTAGGAAGTCTCCAAGTAATGGAATCATTTTTGAAATAGGTATTTGAGGTGGGAATTCCAAGCTAGAAAGGTGGAAAAACATTTGTATGAGTCCTCACTCTATAAATTAGATAGTTTTAGAGTTAGAAAGGGTTGGAAGATGTTACTTGTGACTACTACTATTGTAAATTGTTTTGATCAGTAATAGACAGTCGCTGTGGGATTTCTCTTTCACCTGAGATTCATTTGATGTTTTTATGAAGCTTGTCTTATGTATCTTGCTACTTTATTTCAATATATTAATGTTTGAATACTCATAATTCATGCTTCTCATGCTCTGACTTCCTTTAAGCATTAAACTATTGTATATCTTCCTCAATATCCTGCTTTCAATATCTTAATGTTCATTACTCAGAATTCATGTTTCTCATGCTCTCATTTCCTTTGAACATTTATCTATTGAGTAAATTTTGTGTGTTTTGTCCTTTCAATTGAATATCTACATGCCTCAACTTCCATAAGGAGATTCATTGTTATTGAGTTCCCTAGCACTGACTCCATAAGCCCAATGGTAGTAAACCTTCTACATTTTCCACCTACAATCATATACAATCAAGTCATTATCATAGAGTTAGCCACATAATAGAGTTTTCATTACAAACCATTTCATAGGTTGATATATACCTCTCATACTCATGAGGATAATCTTCAGTCAAAAGCTAGTTTGAAATATTTACTCCAAGTTGACCATTGGAGTAGCCCAACGGGACTCAATTTGGTGATAATGGGAGGATCTCATCCCTTTCTTCATGGATCTGAAACTTCCTTAATCACTCTATAAATTGAGCTGAAGTTTCAGGTTTGAGGGTACAGGTAGATACTGATTTGAGTAGGTACTCGTAGTGGTGAGTTCATAGTATATTCTGAATTAGAAAGTTCTGGTTGTACATTGAAGATCACACCTTTATGCACAAGACTTCATGCTGGTAATTATAGAGATACAGGATTGTCAAACCAAAGAAAATGATTGCGCAGACACATGGGAGAAATATGTACAACATCAAGGCTCATGTTGTAAGTTATATCTTGTTTATTTCTGATAATACTTATGGATCTCTTTTTCTCTTTTTCTTGTTTCTAAATTCATTGAAATGACGTCAATACTTAGATTTCTTAAACACTAAGTTGAACTAGTATTTATGATTATTATATACTACAGGTGCTTTGATCCTTTGCATTTTTTGTGATTGCAGGTTCATCTTAGCATTGAAGGATTTCTTTGGAGTGAAAGGTAAAATTCTACATCAAACATCTTGATTGAAAGGTAGGAGCATAACCTCCTCATTTCTAAGTTATAATAATATAAAATGAAAATAGTTTAGAGAAAGGGGCATTCAAATGCTTGTTTGTTTGGGGTAATAGGGAGATCAATGTTGTCCGCAAGAGGGATTAATCCACAAAATAAATTGGTGAATCCACTTAGGAATACAAGTTTAGTTTTCTTTTGTTCTATTTGGTTTGCATTCTAGCTTTCCTAGTTTAAATTTTCGAAGTGTGGTTGGGTATTTGAAATCCTAGATTATCTGAGTTAGAAAGCATTAAATTTATTTCTTCTAAATTTTCTCTTCCCTGCATGGTTTTCTATGCAAAACATAGCGGAAACCTGCACAAATTTCCAGTATAGTTCAGTGCGCATGCACATTGGTTTGCACTGAGAAGTTGTGCACCCACTCGGAAATTTTGAAAAAATGAATATTTTCTCTTCCAAAGTGACATAACCAAATTTTTAAAGTTTAAACTCATGTATACAAGCTATCAGAGTATTTCTATTAACTCCTCCTTAACACATGACAATCTTGTTTTATAAATCATCATTTTTACATAATTAGGTTAGGGTTTGCCCCGATTTTCTATTGCTATTTTTGGAAGATAGATTCATTTGGAAAAGATCACTGGTTTTCTATTATTGTCTTCTTTAGCCACCAATATTATTCCCAGCCTTACCTGTTTGAGTATTTTTTTTCTTACTTGATTGCAAAAAGGAAAAACTTCTAGATCACTTAAGTGTGATTTGTCTCAAACTAGTCTTTCATGATTTCATTTCTGCTAGTTCAAGTAGAAACAATTTTAGTTTGCTTAAAACTAAGTGAAATCATTAAAAGACACTCATAGGTATCTTAGTTAGGATTGATAATTATAAATTTTATTTTCTTTCATTTTTTCTATACTTTTTAGGGTTTTTAGAAGTTTCTTTCTTTTGAAAATTGTTTGTTCATCAAAATTGTAGCTTTTTGGCTTTATAATCAACGAAATGTTTCATCACAAAAGAGATATTTGTCATGATTGGAAATGAAATTTTTTTCTTGATGAAAAATAAATCTTATTTGAAGTTTTAGGAAGCTTGTACTTTTTGAGTTCAAAAGTCCTTCAACTTTACCTTAAATGGAAATTCATCGAAATAAAGAGTTGCATTACAGAGAATATACATGCTTGATAAGGATCCTGGATGTGATAGGTTTAACATAGGAATTATGGCAAGGGGTGATTGAAAAATAATGATGGAGATTCTGTGGCCCAAGGTCGAAGTATAAAAAGCAGCTTGGCGACAGTCATAACTATTTATGATGGGGAAATCCCAGGAGTCGGTAGGATGTCCAGGGTGGGTATATATTGGTTATGAATGTCATGGTTTCTTATGTGTGAGCGTGTGATACTCCAACCAAGGGTGACCAGGGACTACTACCATGGGAGAAAAAATGGATGGGTGAATGGGGGACATAGTGCACCGTTTGCGGTCTTTGTACACTTACCAAAAGAATGAAATAATAGGGTTTGGTTTATACAAAACACAGAGGCGGGTGCCCCAAAAAATGAAATTTTTCACTCACTGATGATGTGCGGAAGGTGTTTTGCTGACCGTTATGGAGAATTATGAATTACGGATAAAACATGTTCCCTAAATGTGGTGATATGCATTTAGAACAAAAAATAAAATACTTTTTAGATACTTTCTCTAAGAGTAAATAGACACACAGAAATATAGAGGAACTTACTTGTGATCCAAGCGTTTCCTATTCTCCTTATGTTGCTCTTGTTGTAGCTTCCAATCCAGCTTTGATCGACAGACTAGTTCCTGCAAGTATAAACACTAAACAACAAAGAGATTGCAATATAAAGATGCCTATTTATCTTAATTAGTTAAACTGATTAAACATGAAACATATATATTAGTTAAAAATCCATCATATGAAAAGTAGAAACATAAACAGATACACATATGGGAAAATGAGCAGCAATCTTTATTAATGGATAGAAGGGGGAGGTTACAACCAGCTATCGATTTGATGTCACTAGCTCCAGCGTCATCTCAACATCATCACAATAAACATCTCACCAGTAGCATATCACTCCAATCACTCTCTAAATTGAGAATCCAACAACGTTTATTTACTAAATTTCTTCCTTCCCTAACACTGGAATCTGTGCTCAATTTATATGGAAACTAATGGTAGTTTCTCAATCAGTGACTTTCTAATAATAGGAAACATATTTTCCCAAGCTCAAAGGTGTTGTACAGACACATGGATTCAAAGTTTGACACATATCGACTCTTCTAGAAGGCACTCGTCATGTGGAGATTCCGGAACAATGAGAATTTTTCTCCCATTTGACCAACGGACTCTTGAATGTCGAGAAGTGCTTTACAGAGCACCCTTGAATGGAGATAGCTGCATATGCAAAGCAATTAGTCCCTTGAGAGGCTGCCTTGGTGATATCATAAGTGATATAACATATACTTCAAACCTTGGAAACCTTGCAATGGAAGTCATGGATGGTTTTTTCTTATCTTAGGGCATGTAGCACCTGAAATGATAGGGGATGATAGACCCTATTTCATTGGTCCTAGGGATGATGTCCAGTTTTACTAGGTCATTGGGAATGATGCCCAAATTTAACTATAATAGCTACCCCCTAAAGCATGAAGTCAGAATAATAACAATATTTTTTGAATGAGATGCTTTACGATGTGATGGGTTGGCATTGAAGAGGAGTGGCGACCCGCATCGATCTTAAAATACATTACATCATGATATATCCTCTTGATCACAAATATTTGAGGGAAGACATTCCCATGCTCAGCACATAAACTATCTAGTAACATGTACATTGTGGAGAAAGTTGTTTACATTGGAATGTTGCCCGATATAGAAATGCCTATAGATATAGGCCCATGTTTGGATGACGATCTGTATGTAAGGTCACTGTACAAATGATGTGTACAAAAATCCTAAAATCATAGCCTAGATAGTTGAAACTAGATCTAGGGTCTTCTTATCTTGTTGACTCGATCGTTTGGGTACAAGTCTAGCCATGCGAATATATGATTTGTAGTTGAACATGGTAACACATCATTTGATTACCAGCGAATCATGTGAGTTGTTAACAAATGCGAGAGAACCACCATTGAAGTTAATGGATTTCAAGGCACTGCAGTACATTTCGAAAGGCATGAATAGATGATTTAATGTGTTATCACCAAAATCATACCTGATTCGCTACTGATCAGACAACTTCAATGTAACTAATTCAAAACACTTATAACTGAAGCTTAGCCTCTTCAGTCTAAGAGGGCTCTCTCAAGGGGGTTTATGATATTGGTTAATGATAAAAATAGATGGATAAATATATGATTTATGTATTTTTTTTATATGTTTGCAAGTTGAAAAGATGAAGGCTTGCTACCATTAGGTTAAGGATTCAGTGACAGGGATAAAGATGACAAAGGCTTTCCTTGTGGAAGTTGAGGCTTGTTTATATTTCATGGAAATAATAAAACATTCAGGAAAATCCCAATAACTTGAGGTTCAAAGGAAGTCAGAGCATGTGACACATGAATTATGAGTAATTAGACATCAAGGTATGGAAAGTAAAATACTCAATTCACCATAGCTTAATACTTCAAGGAAGCGAGAGCATGAACAATCATGAATTCTGAGTAATAAACATTAAGACATTGGAAGAAAAAATCTCAAAAGATAGGACAGAAACTCATTTAACCATGGCTTAATACTTAAAGGAAGTCAGAGCATGAAAAATCATGAATTCTGAGTAATAAGCATTAAGACATTGGAAGAAAAAATTTCAAAAGATAGGATATAAACTCATTGAAATATAATAAGTATCTCAAGTTAAGAAAAGTTGTATTGTTATTGTATATATCATAAACTCCAAAGATTTACAATAAAATAGTCTACCCTGGTCATATTTCCAACCCTTCATACATCGAAGTACTCACTACTTATAGGCATCTAGCCTTTACATCCAATCTGCCAAGTGGCTAGATCATTAAAATCTATTACTGACACCAAATCTAACCACTAACTAGATATTTAAAACTAGAACTGACACCTTTCGAATTAGGAGTTAGAGTCCTACTATGACTCAAACACCTACTTATTACATTTTAATCTAAATATGATCCAAATACTCCTTGAAAGGAATCTTGTCTTTCACCCATACTGGCCACAAAAAAAACATTAATACTCTCACTGTCTTCATGAAACTTCTCTGCCTACTATTAAGGAACTCTCAGTTTGATGATATGGTAGCATAGTGAGCTGGTATCTTCGAACTGTATCCATAACAAAATATCTTCACTTAGCAATATTCTGATCAGATACCCTTTATCATTTCCATGATACTCTTTATCATTCCTTATGGAGAACATATTTTAAATAGTCATTTACCCATCACCTTCTTCCAAAAATTGACCTTGCTGTCAAAACAGAGTTTTGAGCTACTTTCATAGCGAATTTCATAGAAAAAATCAAAAAGGTCATCTGAGATAATATTATGCTATTCTTGACCATTGGAGGGTGTTAAGTGATAAAAAAAAATTAAATACAAGCCTCAAAGTTCCTCAACCCTGTCATTTTAGGTGCCTTAAAACCAGAAAAAAAAAATTCAGAAATTCCACAGCAAAAATTGGGCTTCAAGCCTGGCATGCGCTGCAGAATTTCCTAATTACTCAGAGACTTGAAAAAATTTAGGATCTGATCTCTTAAAATATCCATGAATATACCTGGATGTAAAGTATGATAATATAAGACAAAAAGGTCTATTATTCATTGTTACCTTCTTATTTACCAGCAGTTTCTTCATGAGCAACTTCAATAGTTTTTTCCATAGCTTCTCTTTCCAAACCTTTCTTCTCTAATTCTGTCTTCATCATCTCCATATTAATTTGAACTCTTTGACTTGTCTCTGAAGAATTTTACTCTCTTCCTGTAGCCATAAATTCCTCTACCTTGTGTGTGTCATCATGGTGCGTAAAGGTTGTGATTTCTTCAACAATTTTTTGGCCTTTCCAATAGATTTTTCAAAATGAGTAACCTAATCATTCACTTTCTTTTCCACCTCATATATCATTTTTCTATCTTTATTGTATCTTTCCAGCTCTTTCTCTGTTTCAGAAAACTCTTCCCTAGCTTCTTTTAACTGTTCTTCAAGAAACTCTTTTTCAGTTTGCTCTATGATTTTTTCCTTTCCCTTTCTCTATTTGATTGTTTCTTCCTTATCTTTAAACTGTCCCTTTCCAAAATATGCCTCAGACTCCTTCTGAATATTTCTTTTAGATTGAAATTATTTTATTTAGTAACCTCTGTCTTAGTAGGAGATATAACTATGACTTCTTGCAGTGCTTCCCTTTTTTCTTTATCTTGCCTCTACTGCTTATTTCCAACTGTGATAGTCTCAGAAATTTGTGATCTAGTAAAAGGCTTTCTAGGTTTAAAAAGAAAACCTAAATCCTCTGATGAAAAATCTAATTTCTTCGCCATAAGGTGCTTCCCTTTAATCTTGGATCCTTCTACCTCAGTTGCTTTCACTACAGGGGTTACTGCAATGTCTATAGCTTATAAGATGTCTTCAAGCCTGCCTTTACCTCCAATAGTTTCCTTTGTCCTTCCTTTAGACCTTTTTGATGTAGGTTTAGTCTTGTTATTTATGACATGGTTTTTAACATGCTTATTAGTTGGTTGATGTGGTGCCGCCTCTTGGATAAAATTAGCTTCTACCTCCACATCTTTAGCTGTAGCTTTTAAACCTCCTTGCTGATTCTCCTCTACTTCTGTAGTAGTATTCAGCTCTTTCCTAGGAGAAATATTTTTGAGTTTAAAGGCTTTCATTGGGGATAAAACATCCATTTCATACCAATTCATAAAAAAGAAAGATGCCCAGTATCAGTTTATTTTATTTAATTCTTCCAGTACTAGTAATTTCATCAATCCATGGTGAAAGATGGAAGTTTCGCTTCTTTCAGGTCTACCTTGAACTTTATCTGCCATTTTTAGAAGGCTTATAAAAAGGTAAAAAGGAATATCTATCAACTTTTTTCCCATAAAATGAAGCAACAACTTGAAGTGATACATGTAGATTGTATAGAATCTTCCTTCACAGGTAATTTATTATAAGTTCTGGGAATCCCAACAGTCCTATTTATCCCTACATGTTCAGGCTTTAGATAATCATCAAAACTCTTTAAATCAAACTTTTTATCTTTAAACCATTCTTCTCCCATCCTAGGGATCCCAGTTGCTTGAGAAATGCTCTCAGATGAAACTAGCACATGAAGAAATCCAACCTTTGTAGATGTTCCTTTGAAATTGAGTACAAAGTCTTGTGATACATGTTTCTAAGGACCTTACAACTTTTAACAGAAATGAATGCAACTTTCTCTTGTAAGAATTTCTACGAAATTTGGATCTTCCATGATTAATCTTGGACTTGCAGGTTTGTACCTGAATAGTAGGCCTCCTTTATTTTCTTTCTTTGGTGTAGCCATTTCTTCTTGTTTTGCAGCGGTGGCATTCTCTAGATATTTACACCTATTCAGTAAAATCCTTTAATGAAAATGAGCTGTTATCGTAAAAGAAGACTGACATGATAGAGGGTTTCATGGTGGTATAGGAAAAAAATTGTATTTTTAAGCCTATACTACGTTTTGACATCACCTTCATTTATGCCATTTCATGTCAAATCAGTCCCATACCATGTCAGTTGTCATTCCCCATGAATTCAAACTCAAAAGGATGAATCTACCAATTTTTCAAATTTTCGTAGTGTCTTACACAGGAAAACAACAGAAAATGCTACGAAAACACCTAATAATTTTGTAGCGAATATGAGGATTTCTCTATTTTTTGACTTTTGAGTAGTCAACTTCAAGGGAAAGTTCTAGGAAAACAGAGAAGTATTTTAAGAAACTGAGAGAGGTTATTGTCAATAACATATCAAATAACATTAACCTCGTTTACTTTTCTCAAAAGTGCTACAAATTAGGAGATACAGGGATATCTTTCGGAGCTATTTTTTAGAAAATAGAATTTTCCTTCTTTATACATGTTTTTGAAATGCAAATTCTTGATAGCTGAAGATGGTATCTAAAAAAACAAGAGATTTTTTTTCTTAAAAACGTATTGATATACAAAAACCTCCTCCTGTTTTGAAAAATCTATCAAGGACTCAGAAATATGAGTTCATTTCTAAACCCAAATTCTGCATTTTTTAGGAAATTTCGTAGCGTGCTTCAGGCTTGAAGCCAGAAAAATGCTACAAAAATTCTTGTAGGTGATTTTTTGCTTTAAAATCTAGTTTTGGCATGTTTTATGGGGGGAGATCGATGCTTTCAAGGTATCATGAAATAATTAAGGTGTTGGAACTGTTAGAGTCGGTCCTTACAGCCCTCCGTCATAGATCATTTCGCTTTTTGCATATTCATTCATAGGTGTCTCGCTTGTTCCACTTTGTTACATTTCGCTAGGAGCATGCCACTGACTGACGAGGGGGTCTGGTTGTCATGTGTTTCCTCATGCTTATACCTGCAGGGCTATTTAAGAATTCCTCAAAAATCATTGAAGTTTATCGTCATTTCATTCATCGTCATTAAATGTTAGTTTCGTTAAAAAAAAAAGTCTTTAGTCCTAGAGTCTAGGGTTTTCGAGTCTTTTGCATACATGTCATAAAGCCCGCAGGCCATGAGGTTGGTTTTGAAAGTTTTGATTTCACATTTTTATCATCAAAAAGCATTTGAAGACATTTCTAGTCCAAAACTCTGTTTTGGAACTAGAAATTGTCTAATTTCATTTTTTGTAATAATTGTATTTATTTCATTATCAAAAAGCTTCAGTGCAAGCCTCTGATATTTTTCAAAGCTATAGTGTCGCATCCCTGCAAAAGACAACAAGCATTTCAGTCCAAAATTTAGAAAATCCAAAGCAAAGCATTGTATTAATAGATCAAATATCAAAATGCCAAAAACATTATAAAGTGGGTTGTCAAACAAATTTGAAAAGCAATCTGATTTGATGAGATATTTATTTCATATATAAACATGGCAAACAATTTCATTTGCAAGAGATCCGCAAGGCAGAAGTCAAATTCGTGTTTTTGGAGGCTGAAGACAAGTTGCAGAATCATTGACAGCATTTGGAGGTGGGCGCTACCCACTTGAGGTGCGCACTACCCACTTGGTGCGCGCTACCCACTTGAGCTCCACAGCCAGTGCAAAATTGAACGGGCGCTACCCACTTGAGGGGCGCTACCCACTTGAGCAGGCGCGCTACCCACTTAAAACAGAGCCCAGAAAATTCGTTTTTTGCGCCCAGATTCGATTCAAGTCAACTCCAAAAGCTTGAAAATAGGTTTTAATCATTGCTTAGTAGATTTTTAATATGGTTGTGATGTCATTGATGTTGGGGAAACAAGCCATCCTTGGAGAGAAATATATGAATCCTTCATTCACATGCAAGTTAATTCTGTAAGGGTTTTGAAATTGTATGGACAGTTTTATGAAAAAATTTGAAAACCTTTGAATGGTAGATATGTTCACACCCTGGCACGTTGTATATATGATCCTCACGCCCTCAGTTATCATCTTATCACTGCTGTTCATGCCCTTTCATATTTTTGCACAGTCTTATGTCGACTAGTCTATAGCCCTCATTACCATAATATCACCATTGCTGTTGTTATCATTATATTACCACTGTGATAGTAATTTGTGTCACTATGGTCATGGTCTTCTCCCTGTTCTCCAGTTCATAAACACAGTCCTCTACTTGTTTGCTTCTTTGACAAACTTTTCCCATCATTACCAAAAGCTTGCCCCATACTTTGCAACTGGCATTCATTTGTGAAACTCACTTATGGTCAAAACAATGATAGTTTTCATGCCACTAAAACAGAGCCATCTTCATTGTAATTTTGTTTTCCTATGATACTTTGGCAGTGGGTGATATCTATTGGGTGTTGAAACATACATTATAACTTTATTTTCACTGCATCTATATCAGTATACATATTGCAAATATCTTGTTCAAAGCCATGTCAGAGACAGAGTCAGAGTATGAGCAGGAGTCGGACAGTGATTCCACAACAGAGGGTAATGTGCCACGGAGGCCTCACAGAGGTGGCAAAGGTGGTAAACATCTCAGGGAGGAGCCTACTTCTTTGGCTCAATTGTAGGCATGTCCGCTTGCAATGGATTGTTTTCGGGTTCAGTCATGTTTTCAATTCTGTGAAATGATTTCACAAACCCAGCTTCATCGTGAACTAGCTCGCCTGTTTGTTCTTCATTTACGTAATGGCCGTGTAAATCTCGCTGGAGTAGATTTCTTTTTGTCACCAATGACTATTGCTCAGGCCACTGGTATACCAAATGTAGGAGAGGAATGGAACAAACGTCAGCATTTAGAGAAATCCCACTATGAGCCATACATCAAACCTGGGTATATGAGGCACTTGGGCAGAGTTTTTCCTTTCAGATTCCTGAGGGATGAGTTTGCACCGCTGATGAAACTCATCATTCGGTATTTCAGTTGCGAGGGCATATTTGCGCGTCTCTTTGCGTACCATGTTTGTTTGTTGATGCACTTCACAAGGGTACGTATGATGAACATTCCGTATTTCATGTATCGCAACATAGAGAGGATGATGATTTTTGTACAAAAGAAGAGCCCAGCACAGCAGCATAGAAGTATATATCATTACGCTTTGATCAAGATCATAGTGTTACATCAGTTGGCACAGCAGGGCATCGCTTGGGAGGATTTCATCTCCCGTGACTTTTTCACAGCGTCACAGCCGCCTCCCGAGGTAGTTCATGATGCGGGAGAGCCTTCACACCAGCCTGGCATTCCTGAGATTGAGCATATCAGCGCTCCATTGTTTATGACATATCAGCGAGGCCACAGGGCCTTATTTGCAGCTACACGGCGAGTATTATCTCCACCCAGGGTGGAAGGGGTCTTACCGACTTCATCAGCAGAGCGAGTATTATCTCCACATGATGTGGAAGGGGTCTCGCCTTCTTCTTCAGCACAGGTACAGATCCAGGACAGGGGCAAGAAGCCCATGCATGATGAGGGCCCATCAGGAGGCCGGGACACAGATTTCACAATTATTGATGTTGATGCGAGCTCTCCTAGCTCGAAACTGAGGGAGATCATCCAAGAGCAAAGGGCCAAGAATGATAGGCTGAAAGATCAATTGCAAAAGGCTCAGTGGGTGATAAACTATCTGGATCAGTGCAAAAAACAGCTTGAGGATGAGCACGAACTTTATGAGCTGCAGCGAATCCGTGAAGATCGACAATTGGCCCGGAAGAGACCCGGCGACATGACACCAATTGATCGAGATTCTGTGCTCACACGGGTTAACATTCATTTGGAGAAGTTGATTGAGAAGGCCAACAGAGACAAAGACATGCTTCGTCACATGAAAGGTCATTATTGGGCTCGCATGCATGTCTGCAAAGCGAGAATGAAGATTCTGAAGAGGAGGTTGAGCGAAGCACTAAAACGACGGAAAAGGCCTGATCCACTCCGGATTTTGGCCGAGGCTTTGTTGGCTGGGAATGATACATGATGGAGGGTCTTCGCTCCAAATTTGAGCAAATTCGGAAAAAAATTTGTCATTTTGAAATATTTTGGTCTAAAAACAGGTTTTTCAGTTAAGCGGGTAGCGCGCCCATATGCTCACTTTTTTTCGGGACACTTGCTGAAGGAAATATTTGCATTTTTGGATTTTTCATGGTAATTTATGCATCCTCAGGCATTGCCGAAGCATTTCATCAGATTCTGGATGGTCAAAAAGCTCAAAAACACCATGAAAACCACCTTGCTGCCACCTTTTGCACCAGCAGGAAGTACTTCTGGGAGAATGAAGTTTTGGAGGGGAAAATGAGCTCCAAATTGAGAAATTCTACTTGGGTTGGATAGCCAACATCCAGGGCTTTCCAACGCGCTATCATGAGCTCAATTTGGATGCCAGGAAGTGCCTCAAAATCAGGTTGAAAGGCGCGCTACCCACTCAGTTCAGGGGCGCTACCCACTTAAATTTTTGGCTGAATTTTCAACTTCCAGCTCAGAATTTCGGCCAGTTGGGACCAGTTTTGCTTGGGGATGAAATTTTTGAGTTATTATGATGTAAATTTATGTTTGGCATGTAAATTTGGCTTATTTTTACCTATTCTAGAAGATTCACTCTCAAAAAAGTGAAAATCATGTAAATGAATCAGTTTCCACTCTTTTAGAGGCAAGTTGTTAGCTGCCTAGATTTTAGCTCCTTGATTAGAATTTGTTGGAACTGCTCCTAGAAGGAGGATTTCGACCCCTAGAGGTGTGGGAAGGGGTTAGAGTGATCTATATATTGTAATTTCTGATACATTCTACAGGTTGGACTCTTGGGAAACTTTTGGCACACATTGTAAATATTTTTCATATTTTGGCTAAGGAAAGATCAGAGGTTTTGCGGCACTTGTTGGGATCCTTGTGGTGTTTTGTTCTTGATGGTGTTTTCTCTCTGTTTATTGTAATTTCTTCATGTTTAATGTATGCCATTCCTTTCATATGCTTCTGAACTAAATTGAATGAGTAGATGAGGTTGAATCCATTGTTTACCGTGCTCTACCTTTGAATTCATTTAGTTCTATATGTTTTCGACTGTTTGGAGAGGATCCAAGTTCTTCTTTGCCCTCTTCAGCTCCTCGTCGGTCTAATATGTCCGTATATCCAATCAAAAGCATCAAGACAATCACCTACCTCGCCCCAACTCGAAATCTGCAAAGGTCTGACCTTATCCCTGGACCCAAAATTTGTTTTTCCCATTTCTCCAGCGAAAACCCAAAAATCAAAAATCAAACATACCTATCTCTTTACTAGCCTAAAATCAGCTCCTATCGTAAGTCATCTCGCACCCTATTGCTCATTTTATCGAGATTGACGGAGAGAGCCCTCTCCTGCCCTCGTAGGGCTAGCTATGAGGCTAAGCGTGGTTTGATGTAGCCTTGAGTTTTATCTCATTTCAGCCTGAGGTAGATTTGAGCGCTAACATAGTGGCGACCATACTGGGGAACTAAATCATCAATCTCAATGGTTTGCTTGTTGATGTGTTCGTTTCATGAGTCTTAGACGGAGTCTGAAGTCACGCCAGGTAGCTTTCGAAACGCTTTTGCTATGCATAAGCGGTAGTAGATAAACGCTGCTTCAGTCGATCTCCGGTAAGCTTGTGAATGCAGCACTCGATTCGCAAATCACCCCAGTATACTTGTTCGTTCTAGACCTTTGGATGATTGAGTCTAGAAGTCGAAAGGCTGAAAATAATTGATTGTGTTCCTTGAAATTTTTTCCAAATAGATCAATACACTGGCTTCAAGAAGGAATACTAGGTCGAATCCTGACCCTGATCCACCAACGATATTTGAAAATCCAAATCTGATTCCTAGGATCCTTAGAAGACAAGGAAGTCAAGAAAGTTCTGAAAGAGAAAGTCAAGTGAGTTTTGCAAGTTCCAGATTGCTTACTAGATCTGCATCCTGTCCTGTGAAAATTATATATGTTGATGAAATTCCTTTTGATGCACGATTTGAAACATCCTTATTCGTAAATTTTTCTGAAACTGAATTATCAATATTAGTTCTGGATCCATTGTTTGCTGAAGATTTGCAATACAGATTTGTTTCATATCACTTGGATAGACAGTTGCAAAATTCCGTTGTGGCTACCAACACTCCCGAATTCACTGAATCTGCTTCACAAACTCTTGGACCATCTGAATTTGCATCTAGTTCACGGACCCCCACTGAACCTCCCTTTATCCCTACCATTCCGGTTCAGCCTGAATTTTCTGATCAGCAATCAACAATAATTTCTCCTCCGTCTCCACCGCATACACCTCGTACACCTACTGCTCCTAGTCCTCCTGTTTCTCCTAGACAGCAGATTATCATCAATCCGCCAAGAGTCATGGCAGCCAGATTTGCACCTTTGGTTTTGCCGGCCAATTTAGATGTTATGCCTGCTGATTATCAGAGCAAAATTCCTATATTTGATGGCACCCCACAAAGTATATCAGCTCAGCAGCATATTGTTCGAATGACAGACTTCTTGGATCTGCATGAAATTGATGCAGAAAATGTTTCAATGAGATTGTTTGCCCAGACATTTGGAGGAGAGGTTCGTAAATGGTTTAGAGCTTTACCGGCCAGAAGTATCAATACATTGCAAGACCTTCAGACACAGTTCTTAGATCGATGGGAAATGAAAAAGGATCCACTGCAGATCACTTCAGAGTATACAAACATCAAGCGTAATCCTGGTGAGTCCGTTCAGGATTATATCATTAGATTCAATACAGTGTACAATGCAATCCCAGATGACTTAAGGCCGTCCAAAAAGTCAGCTCTTCTTAAATTCCCGGATGGTTTTGATCCGGAGATGGCTTATTCGCTGCGTGACAGAGATCCGCCTACCTTAGAAGATATGCAGAAGATTGCCGTTAGTGTTGAGGCAAATCTGAACGATAAGAGAGCACGGTTGAAAGCAGAGAAAAGAGTGACAATAAAAGAAGAGCCTTCCACATCTACATCTGAACAGCACTTGATTCGTGAGATGGAAAAAATGTTCAAAAGAATGAATCTTGACAAATCAGAAACGCAGATTCGGAATCCAAACTACCGTGGCCAGCAGCAGCCATAGTTCAGGATAAAGCAGCGTGAACAAAGACCATCAGAGCCGGCAGCCCAATAGCAGATTAAGACACCTCTTTTGCAGAATTTTGTGAGTCAAGATTCAGACGATGATGATGATGTAGCAGGTGAGAAAAATCATTTCTTCACTCCCGACGATCTGCCTATTTATATTACTGAGGATGAAGAATATGGAGAAAGTTCAGCTGCTCAGAAAGATGAAGACTTCATTTTAGCAAATGATGCGGAGTTAGAGGAAGAGTCAGATGATTACCAAAGAGGATATTTGAATGCTTTGTCCGCTCAACAGAAGCAATACTCATTGAGAAACCGAGATGTGCCCATAAATCCAATTCAGAAACGAAAAGAAGCTTCAGCACCAAAGACGGATTCACCGATACCACAGAAGAAAGGAAAAGAGACAATTGATCCCGCAGCTAGTAAAGTATCATCAGCAGAAAAGGTAAATCGGTCAAACATAGTGAAAGACAAGGCTGAAAAGAAGGAAGTTCCGGTCAAAGAGGTTGAGAAAGTTTCAGCATTTAGTTTGGAAAATGAAATTTCCAAATTAAAAATATCTATTCCTTTGACAGAAATCATGAAGAACAGCAGCTACCGTGGTCAAGTCTCCAAAATTCTGAACTTTGATCCGATGTTCGATACGGTAAATGTTGAGGATGATCAGCCAGAATTGATTTTCGGGCCTGCATTAGATGGTGAGTCCCCTGACAGTGATGTTCCTCCCTTTTATATCAGTTTGAGGTTGCATGAATATGTTTTGCACAATGCTATGTTCGATTCGGGTGCTTCGCACAATTTGATGCCAAAGGCAATCATGGAAAAGTTGGGACTAGACATTACAAGAAAATATCATGATTTGTATTCATTTGATTCCAACCGTGTGAGATGTATAGGACTCATCAAAGATTTGGTTGTAAGCTTAGATCAAATTCCAGCGAAGAATGTCTTAATGGACGTGGTGGTGGCCGACATTCCTCCACGATTTGGTATGCTCCTTTCGAGATCTTGGGGGGAAAAGTTGAAAGGTACACTTCAGTTAGATTTCTCTTATGCTACAATTCCAGTCTTCGGTCAAATGAGAAAGTTATATCGAGAGCAGAAGATGAAATACATGATAACTAGCAAAGAGAAGCCAATCAATCATCCTGTGAATTATGTACATACTGATTTAGAGTCGTTTGTGTTGCTTGATGATAGTTTTAATGATATAGAAAGTCAATTAGTTCAGGCAGAAGACATACCAGAAATCAATGAGAATTTTAGAGAAGTTTTGCAAAAAGAAAGAAGAGAAAAACAAGCTGTTATGGAGCAATCAGCTGAAGACAATGGGCAGCAAACAGGAAAATCAGAGCCGGTACAGTTTCAGCATTTAGAGGACGATGAAGATGGTCTTTGGACCATGGATTTTGATGGTGCAGTGGGCAGCGATGGTGCTGGGATTGGTGTGTGGATTCGTAGTCCGTTTTCCGCTCCGGATAAGGTTCCGAGCAATGTGAGGGTGTGTTCCTACAAGCTTGCATTTGATTGTTCTAATAATGAAGTGGAATATGAGGCTCTAATTGCTGGCCTTAAGATTCTTAAGAAGCTGAAAGCGAAAAAGATTGCAGTATATGGTGATTCAGAATTGGTGATAAAGCAGGTTAAAGGTGAGTTTCAGGCCAAGCATCCTCGCATGAGGGCTTACCGTAATGCAGTTTTAGACATTCTGAAGTTATTTTCTGATCATACTTTGACATGTGTGCCCCACATACAAAATGGTGTTGCTGATGGACTTGCTAAGGCAGCAAGCAATCTTAAAATTCCAATGAATTCCAGCAACAAATTTGAGATTCATGTGAAACACCGCCCCACTGTTCCAGACAATCAGCGATGTTGGCAAGTCTTTCAGGATGATGAGGAGATTAGTGAATTTCTGCAGAATAAGGGTAAGTTTAAAGACACCTCCATAGATACAGAACATGATGATGGTAATGATGACATACAAATAAACCAAATGGAAGTGCTACAACTTAAGGATAACATCATTCCTAAGGGATTGATTCCGTTGGAAGAATTGTTTGATCAAGACGATGTGGCCCGCAAACCGACATTGAGGCCGACTGAAAAAGGTGTTGAAGAGGTAAATATTGGGACAGCTGAGAATCCCAAGATGGTTAAGTTATCAAAGTCATTGTCACCAAAGGTAAAGGCAGAGTATGTGAAATTGTTGTCTTCATTTTCTGATGCTTTTGCGTGGGATTACTCAGATCTAAAAACATACGATACTAGCATCATTCAGCATACTATCCCCATCAAACCAAATCAGAAGCCTTTTCGTCAAAAGTTGAGGAGAATCAATCCAAAGCTGCTACCATCGATCGAAAAAGAGGTAAACAGGTTGTATAAGTCAGGAATCATTGTGCCTATCCGATTTTCAGATTGGATATCAAATTTGGTGCCCGTGAGAAAGAAAACAGGTGAGATCCATTTATGTATTGATTTCAGAAATTTGAACAAGGTATCATTAAAAGACAATTATCCGCTGCCAAAAATGGACCATATATTGCAGCGAGTAGTTGGAGCATCAAGGATGTCACTACTCGACGGCTATTCAGGATACAATCAAATTTTAGTGCATGAAGATGATCGTGACAAGACTGTGTTCACCACTCCATGGGGAACGTTTCATTATGCAAAAATGCCGTTTGGTTTGAAGAATGCAGGTGCCACCTTTCAGCGTGCAATGGACATGGCTTTCGTCAACGAGAAAGATGTATTTTTGGTTGTTTACCTTGATGATTTAACCGTGTTTTCAAATTCTGATGAGGAACATTTATATCATTTGAAAGTTGTTTTCCAGAAGTGCAGAAAATATGGCATTTCGCTGAATCCGAAAAAGAGTCTTTTTTCCATGGATGAAGGCAAGCTCCTTGGCCACATCATATCGAAAGATGGCATCCGTGTTGACCCTGCACGTGTTGAAGCCATACAGCAGATTGAACAGCCCCGGAACAAGAAAGAAATACAGTCATTTAATGGTAAAATGAATTTTCTGCGTCGTTTCATTCCAAATCTTGCAGAGCACCTTAGAGAAATCACGAACATGCTGAAAAAGGACAGTCAGGTAAAGTGGACAGAAGAGGCGGTGAAATCATTCAATTTGGTAAAGATAGCTCTTTCCTCAGCCCCTATTTTAATCAGCCCGGACTACACACAAGACTTCATTTTGTTTTCCTTTGCTTCTGAGCACACATTGGCAGCTGTTTTAATGCAAAAAAGGGATGGAGTTGAGAAGCCCATTGCTTTTTTCAGTCGGATTATAAGGGACGGAGCATTGAAATACAACATTATTGAGAAACAAGAACTTGCGCTTGTAAAGGCCTTGAAAGATTTCCGTGTGTATATACTGCATTCCCACATTATAGCATACGTTCCTAACGCAGCAGTTAAAGATGTTTTGGTACAGGCAGATCCAGAGGGAAGACGGGGTAAGTGGATCGCTGCGTTGTTAGAATACGATGTGGAGATTAAACCAACCAAGCTGATCAAAGGACAAGGACTTGCCAAGCTCATGGCTGAAACAAATCTGCATGCTCTAGATATAAATTTGATCGCTGCCATGTCCGATGAAGATGAGGAAAGTACGTCAGTTCAGGTATCCGATATTTTTGTTTCTTCCCCTTGGTATGCTGACATTTTATACGTGCTTCAGAATTTGTCTCCACCTCCCGGGATGCCTAGAAATAAGAGTAGAACATTGAAGTTGAGAGCTGCTAAATTCTGCATTCTGAATTCTGCATTGTATTGGAAAGACCCTGGAGGAGTGTTGTTGAATTGTTTGATAGAGGAGGAAGCTCAAAGAGTTTTGGAGGACTTTCACAAAGGTGACTGCGGAGGCCATTTGTTTTGGAAGACCACAGCGAATAAGATTCTAAGGGTAGGGTATTATTGGCCTTCTTTATTTTCTGATGTATTTAAGGCTGTTAAAAATTGTCATGAGTGTCAAATTTTCGAAGGGAAGCAGAAACTACAGCCTTTGCCTCTAAAACCAATTGAAGTTAGTGCACCATTCCAGCAGTGGGGATTGGATTTTATCGGGGAAATCCACCCAGCATCTTCTGGACAGCATAGATGGATCTTGACAGCTACGGACTACTTCACAAAATGGATCGAGGCGATTCCCACTCGACAGGCCACGGATGCGGTAATTATCTCTTTTCTGGAAAACAATATTCTGTCACGTTTTGGGTGTCCTAGTAAAATAATCACAGATAATGCAGCGGCCTTCAAGTCTAAGAGGATGGTTGAATTTTGCTATAAGTACAATATCAGCTTGGGACATTCGACCGCCTACCATCCGCAAGGAAATGGCTTGGCAGAATCTTCAAATAAGTCCTTGGTGAATATCATTAAGAAATTGCTGGAAATCAATAAAAAGGGTTGGCACAAGAAATTAGTGAATGCACTGTGGGCTGATAGGGTAAGTCAGAAAAATTCTATTGGCATGTCTCCTTTCGAGTTGGTGTATGGGGTAGACACAGTTTTTCCCACTTCTCTTGCTGTCCCGGTAGTCAAATTGCTTCAGGAAGCCGGTAGTGAGGAAGATCCCATGCAGCGGAGGATTAATCAGATGATTCATTTACAGCAGACACGGGAGGAGGTATTTCAAAATACTTTCAAGTTGCAGGAGCGCATAAAGAAGATCTACGACAGAAAGGCAAAAGCGGATAAGTTTCAGTTGGATGAGGTAGTTTTGAAATGGGATGCTCGGAATGAAGATAAGGGAAAGCACGGAAAATTTGAAAACCTATGGAAGGGTCCTTTTAAGATCGCAGCGTATCGGGGTCAAAACGCCTTTCTTCTCAAAGAAATGAATGGAGATGATTGTCCTGGAGGACCGATCAATGGTGGGTTGCTAAAACGATATCACTTCTGAGTATCTTCTGTTGATTTCATCATCATTGTATATATCGTTTTACTTCTATTTCATTGCAAGTGTGTACTGATCTCTCATCTTCAGTCTGGGGCCTGGAGCGAAGGCTATAATTCTGGAGATGGAGGTTGGTTGGTTTGAAATTTGTCAAGTTAGTTTTATTAGTCTTTCAGTTTTAAAGTCATGTCAGTTTTGGTCAAATTTCAGTCAGTCTTTAGTCAAATCTGCAGTCAATAAATATGTCCAAAGTTTTTGTTTTATCAGTTGAAATAATGACTCCATCGCCCAATGGATGAAGGCACTGTCTGACTCCCCCAGAGATCTTCCATTCTTGGCATCTCCATGGAGCCACCATCCCCATTGGAGCCAATGTTAGAGTCGGTCCTTACAGCCCTCCGTCAGAGATCATTTCGCTTTTTGCATATTCATTCTTAGTGTCTCGCTTGTTCCACTTCGTTGCATTTCGCTAGGAGCATGCCACTGACTGACGAGGGGGTCTGGTTGTCATGTGTTTCCTCATGCTTATACCTGCAGGGCTATTTAAGAATTCCTCAAAAATCATTGAAGTTTATCGTCATTTCATTCATCGTCATTAAATGTCAGTTTCGTTTTAAAAAAAAAAAAGGGGTCTTTAGTCCTAGAGTCTAGGGTTTTCGAGTCTTTTGCATATATGTCATAAAGCCCGCAGGCCATGAGGTTGGTTTCGCAAGTTTTGATTTCATATTTTTATTATCATAAGCATTTGAAAACATTTCTAGTCCAAAACTCTGTTTTGGAACTAGAAATTGTTTAATTCCATTTTTGTAATAATTGTATTCATTTCACCATGAGAAGCTTCACTGCAAGCCTCTGATCTTTTCCTAAGCTAAAGTGCCGCATCCCTGCAAAAGACAGCAAAGTTATCAGTTCAAAAATTCAGAAAAGCCAAAGGAGAAAGCATTGTAATAAGAGACCAAATGTCAAAATGCCAAAAACATTATAAAGTGGGTTCTCAAAACACATTTGAAATCAAATTTGATTGCATGAGATATTTCCTTCATATATAAACATGGCAATCATAATCATTTGCAAGAAATTCGCCAAGGCAGAGGTCGAAATCGTGTTTTGGAGGCCGAAATCGTGCTTATCAGAGTTCTGGACAGAGTTTGGGGTGGGCGCTACCCACTTGAGGTGCGCACTACCCACTTGGGGGGCGCTACCCACTTGAGCGCTACAGCCAGTGCAAAATTACACGGGCGCTACCCACTTGAGGGGCGCTACCCACTTAAACCAGCGCGCTACCCACTTAAATCAGAACCCAGAAAATTCGTTTTTGCGCCCAGATTCGATTCTAGTCGACTCCAAAAGCTTCCAAACAGGTTTTAATCATTGCTCATTCGATTTTTAATATGGTTGTGATGTCATTGATGTTGGGGAAACAAGCCATCCTTGGAGAGAAATATATGAACCCTTCATTCACATGCAAGTTAATTCTGTAAGGGTTTTGAAATTGTATGGGCAGTTTTGTGGAAAATTTGAAAACCTTCAAATGGTGGATATGTTCACACCCTAGCACGTTGTATAGATGATCCTCACGCCCTCAGTTATCATCTTGTCACTGCTGTTCATGCTCTTTCATATTTTGCACAGTCTTATATCGACTAATCTATAGCCCTCATTACCATAATATCACCATTGCTGTTGTTATCATTCTATTACCACTGTGATAGTAATTTGTGTCACTATGGTCATGGTCTTCTCCCTGTTCTCCAGTTCATAAACATAGTCCTCTACTTGTTTGCTTCTTTGACAAACTTTGCCCATCATTACCAAAAGCTTGCCCCATACTTTGCAGTTGGCACTCATTTGTGAAACTCACTTATGGTCAAAACAGTGATAGTTTTCATGCCACTAAAACAGAGCCATCTTCATTGTAATTTTGTTTTCCTGTGATACTTTGGCAGTGGGTGATATCTATTGGGTGTTGAACATACATTATAACTTTGTTTTCACTGCATCTATATCAGTATACATATTGCAAATATCTTGTTCAAAGCCATGTCAGAGACAGAGTCAGAGTATGAGCAGGAGTCGGACAGTGATTCCACAACAGAGGGTAATGTGCCACGGAGGCCTCACAGAGGTGGAAAAGGTGGTAAACATCTCAGGGAGGAGCCTACTTCTTTGGCTCAATTGCAGGCATGTCCGCTTGCAATGGATTGTTTTCAGGTTCAATCATGTTTTCAATTCTGTGAAATGATTTCACAAACCCAGCTTCATCGTGAACTAGCTCGCCTGTTTGTTCTTCATTTACGTAATGGCCGTGTAAATCTTGCTGGAGTAGATTTCTTTTTGTCACCAATGACTATTGCTCAAGCCACTGGTATACCAAATGTAGGAGAGGAATGGAAAAAACGTCAGCATTTAGAGAAATCCTACTATCAGCCATACATCAAACCTGAGTATATGAGGCACTTGGGCAGAGTTTTTCCTTTCAGATTCCTGAGGAATGAGTTTGCACCGCTGATGAAACTCATCATTCGGTATTTCAGTTGTGAGGGCAGATTCACACGTCTCTTTGCGTACCATGTTCGTTTGTTGATGCACTTCACAAGGGTACGTATGATGAACATTCCGTATTTTATGTATCGCAACATAGAGAGGATGGTGATTTTTGTACAGAAGAAGAGCCCAGCACAGCAGCATAGAAGTATATATCATTACGCCTTGATCAAGATCATAGTGTTACATCAGTTGGCACAGCAGGGCATCACTTGGGAGGATTTCATCTCCCGTGACTTTTTCACAGCGTCACAGCCGCCTCCCGAGGTAGTTCATGATGCGGGAGAGCCTTCACACCAGCCTGGCATTCCTGAGATTGAGCATATCAGTGCTCCATTGTTTGTGACATATCAGCGAGGCCACAGGGCCTTATTTGCAGCTACACGACGAGTATTATCTCCACCCAGGGTGGAAGGGGTCTTGCCGACTTCATCAGCAGAGCGAGTATTCTCTCCACATGATGTGGAAGGGGTCTCGCCTTCTTCTTCAGCACAGGTACAGATCCAGGACAGGGGAAAGAAGCCCATGCATGATGAGGGCCCATCAAGAGGCCGGGACACAGATTTCACAATCATTGATGTGGATGCGAGCTCTCCTAGCTCGAAACTGAGGGAGATCATCCAGGAGAAAAGGGCCGAGAATGACACGCTGAAAGATCAATTGCAAAAGGCTCAGTGGGTGATAAACTATCTGGAGCAGCGCAACAAACAGCTTGAGGATGAGCACGAACTTTATGAGCTGCGGCGAATCCGTGAAGATCGACAATTGGCCCGGAAGAGACCCGGCGACATGACACCAATTGATCGAGATTCTGTGCTCACACGGGTTAAAATTCATTTGGATAAGTTGATTGAGAAGGCCAACAGAGACAAAGACCTGCTTTGTCACATGAAAGGCCATTATTGGGCTCGCATGCATGTCTGCAAAGCGAGAATGAAGATTCTGAAGAGGAGGTTGAGCGAAGCACTAAAACGGCGGAAAAGGCCTGATCCACTCCGGATTTTGGCTGAGGCTTCGTTGGCTGGCCAAGATACATGATGGAGGGTCTTTGCTCCGAATTTGAGAAAATTCGGAAAAAATTTTGTCATTTTGAAATTTTTTGGTCTAAAAACAGGTTTTTCAGTTAAGCGGGTAGCGCGCACATATGCTCACTTTTTTTTTGGGACACTTGCTGAAGGAACTCTTTGCATTTTTGGATTTTTCATGATAATTTATGCATCCTCAGGAATTTCCGAAGCATTTCATCAGATTATGGATGGTCAAAAGGCTCAAAAACACCATGAAAACCACCTTGCTGCCACCTTTTGCACCAGCAGGAAGTACTTCTTGGAGAATGAAGTTTTGGAGGGGAAAATGAGCTCCAAATTGGAAAATTCCACTTGGGTTGGATAGCCAACATCTAGGGCTTTCCAACGAGCTATCATACGCTCAATTTGGATGCCGAGAAGTGCCTCAAAATCAGGTTGAAAGGCGCGCTACCCACTTGATTCAAGGGCGCTACCCACTTAAATTTTTGGCTGAATTTTCAACTTCCAGCTCAGGATTTCGGCCAGTTGGGACCAGTTTTGCTTGTGGATGAAATTTTTGAGTTATTATGATGTAAATTTATGTTTTTCATGTAACTTTGGCTTATTTTTACCTATTCTAGAAGATTCACTCTCAAAAAAGTGAAAATCATGTAAATGAATCAGTTTCCACTCTTCTAGAGGCAAGTTGTTAGTTGCCTAGATTTTAGCTCCTTGATTAGAATTTGTTGGAACTGCTCCTAGAAGGAGGATTTTGACCCCTAGAGGTGTGGGAAGGGGTTAGAGTGATCTATATATTGTAATTTCTGAGACATTCTATAGGTTGGACTCTTGGGAAACTTTTGGCACACATTGTAAATATTTTTCATATTTTGGCTAAGGAAAGATCAGAGGTTTTGCGGCACTTGTTGGGATCCTTGTGGTGTTTTGTTCTTGATGGTGTTTTCTCTCTATTTACTGTAATTTCTTCATTTTTAATGTATGCCATTCCTTTCATATGCTTCTGAACTAAATTGAATGAGTAGATGAGGTTGAATCCATTGTTTACAGTGCTCTGCCTTTGAATTCATTTAGTTCTATATGTTTTCGACTGTTTGGAGAGGATCCAAGTTCTTCTTTGCCCTCTTCAGCTCCTTTTCGGTCTAATCTATCCGTATATCCAATCAAAAGCATCAAGACAATCACCTACCTCGCCCCAACTCGAAATCTGCAAAGGTCTGACCTTATCCCCGGACCCAAAATTTGTTTTTCCCATTTCTCCAGCGAAAACCCAAAAATCAAAAATCAAACATACCTATCTCTTTACTAGCCTAAAATCAGCTCCTATTGTAAGTCATCTCGCACCCTATTGCTCATTTTATCGAGATTGACGGAGAGAGCCCTCTCCTGCCCTCGTAGGGCTAGCTACGAGGCTAAGCGTGGTTTGATGTAGCCTTGAGTTTTATCTCATTTCAGCCCGAGGTAGATTTGAGCGCTACTTGTGATATTGATGTGTTCGTTTCATGAGTTTCAGACGGAGTCTGAAGTCACGCCAGGTAGCTTTCGAAACGCTTTTGCTATGCATAAGCGGTAGTAGATAAACACTGCTTCAGTCGATCTCCGGTAAGCTTGTGAATGCAGCACTCGATTCGCAAAACACCCCAGTATACTTGTTCGTTCTAGACCTTTGGATGATTGAGTCTAGAAGTCGAAAGGCTGAAAATAATTGATTGTGTTCCTTGAAATTTTTCCAAATAGATCAATACACTGGCTTCAAGAAGGAATACTAGGTCGAATCCTGACCCTGATCCACCAACGATATTTGAAAATCCAAATCTGATTCCTAGGATCCTTAGAAGACAAGGAAGTCAAGAAAGTTCTGAAAGAGAAAGTCAAGTGAGTTTTGGAAGTTCCAAATTGCTTTCTAGATCTGCATCCTGTCCTGTGAAAATTATATATGTTGATGAAATTCCTTTTGATGCACGATTTGAAACATCCTTATTCGTAAATTTTTCTGAAACTGAATTATCAAGATTAGTTCCGGATCCATTGTTTGCTGAAGATTTGCAATACAGATTTGTTTCATATCACTTGGATAGACAGTTGCAAAATTCCGTTGTGGCTACCAACACTCCCAAATTCACTGAATCTGCTTCACAAACTCTTGGACCATCTGAATTTGCATCTAGTTCACGGATCCCCACTGAACCTCCCTTTATCCCTACCATTCCGGTTCAGCCTGAATTTTCTGATCAGCAATCAACAGTAATTTCTCCTCCGTCTCCACTGCATACACCTCGCACACCTACTGCTCCTAGTCCTCCTGTTTCTCCTAGACAGCAGATTATCATCAATCCGCCAAGAGTCATGGCAGCCAGATTTGCACCTCTTGTTTTGCCGGCCAATTTAGATGCTATGCCTGCTGATTATCAGAGCAAAATTCCTATATTTGATGGCACCCCACAAAGTATATCAGCTCAGTAGCATATTGTTCGAATGACAGACTTCTTGGATCTGCATGAAATTGATGCATAAAATGTTTCAATGAGATTGTTTGCCCAGACATTTGGAGGAGAAGTTCGCAAATGGTTCAGAGCATTACCGGCCAGAAGTATCAATACATTGCAAGACCTTCAGACACAGTTCTTAGATCGATGGGAGATGAAAAAGGATCCACTGCAGATCACTTCAGAGTATACAAACATCAAGCGTAATCCTGGTGAGTCCATTCAGGATTATATCATTACATTCAATACAGTGTACAATGCAATCCCAGATGACTTAAGGCCGTCCAAAAAGTCAGCTCTTCTTAAATTCCCGGATGGTTTTGATCCGGAGATGGCTTATTCGCTGCGTGACAGAGATCCGCCTACCTTAGAAGATATGCAGAAGATTGCCGTTAGTGTTGAGGCAAATCTGAACGATAAAAGAGCACGTTTGAAAGCAGAAAAAAGAGTGACTATAAAAGAAGAGCCTTCCACATCTACATCCGAACAACACTTGATTCGTGAGATGGAAAAAATGTTCAAAAGAATGAATCTTGACAAATCAGAAACGCAGATTCGGAATCCAAATTACCGTGGCCAGCAGCAGCCACAGTTCAGAATAAAGCAGCGTGAACAAAGACCACCAGAGCCGGCACCCCAACAGCAGATTAAGACACCTCTTTTGCAGAATTTTGTGAGTCAAGATTCAGACGATGATGATGATGTAGCAGGTGAGCAAAATCATTTCTTCACTCCCGACGATTTGCCTATTTATATTACTGAGAATGAAGAATATGGTGAGAGTTCAGCTGCTCAGAAAGATGAATATTTCATTTTAGCAAATGATGCAGATTTAGAGGAAGAGTCAGATGAATACCAAAGAGGATATTTGAATGCTTTGTCCGCTCAACAGAAGCAATACTCATTGAGAAACCGAGATGTGCCCATAAATCCAATTCAGAAACGAAAAGAAGCTTCAGCACCAAAGGCAGATTCACCGATACCACAGAAGAAAGGAAAAGAGACAATTGATCCCGTAGCTAGTAAAGTATCATCAACAGAAAAGGTAAATCAACCAAACATAGTGAAAGATAAGGCTGAAAAGAAGGAAGTTCCGGTCAAAGAGGTTGAGAAAGTTTCAGCATTTAGTTTGGAAAATGAAATTTCCAAATTAAAAATATCTATTCCTTTGACAGAAATTATGAAGAACAGCAGCTACCGCGGTCAAGTCTCCAAAATTCTGAACTTTGATCCAATGTTTGATACGGTAAATGTTGAGGATGATCAGCCAGAATTGATTTTCGGGCCTGCATTAGATGGTGAGTCCCCTGACAGTGATGTTCCTCCATTTTATATCAGTTTGAGGTTGCATGAATATGTTTTGCACAATGCCATGTTCGATTCGGGTGCTTCGCACAATTTGATGCCAAAGGCGATCATGGAAAAGTTGGGACTAGACATTACAAGAAAATATCATGATTTGTATTCATTTGATTCTAGCCGTGTGAGGTGTATAGGACTCATCAAAGATTTGGTTGTAAGCTTAGATCAAATTCCAGCAAAGAATGTCTTAATGGACGTGGTGGTGGCGGACATTCCTCCGCGATTTGGTATGCTCCTTTCAAGATCTTGGGGGGCAAAGTTGAAAGGTACACTTCAGTTAGATTTCTCTTATGCTACAATTCCAGTCTTTGGTCAAATGAGAAAGTTATATCGAGAGCAGAAGATGAAATACATGATAACTAGCAAAGAGAAGCCGATCAATCATCCTGTAAATTATGTACATACCGACTTAGAGTCGTTTGTGTTGCTTGCTGATAGTTTTAATGATATAGATAGTCAATTAGTTCAGGCAGAAGATATACCAGAAATCACTGAGAATTTTAGAGAAGTTCTGCAAAAATAAAGAAGAGAAAAACAAGCTACTGTGGAGCAATCAGCTAAAGACAATGGGCAGCAAACAGAAAAAACAGAGCCGGCGCAATTTCAGCATTTAGAGGATGATGAAGATGGTCTTTGGACCATGGATTTTGATGGCGCAGTGGGCAGCGACGGTGCTGGAATTGGTGTTTGGATTCGTAGTCCGTTTTCCGCTCCGGATAAGGTTCCGAGCAATGTCAGAGTGTGTTCCTACAAACTTGCTTTTGACTGTTCTAATAATGAAGCGGAATATGAGGCTCTAATTGCTGGCCTTAAGATTCTTAAGAAGCTGAAAGTGAAAAGGATTGCAGTATATGGTGATTCAGAATTGGTGATAAAGCAAGTTAAAGGTGAGTTTCAGGCCAAGCATCCTCGCATGAGGGCTTACCGTAATGCAGTTTTAGACATTCTGAAATTATTTTTTGATCATACCTTGACATGTGTGCCCCGCATACAAAATGGCGTTGCTGATGGACTTGCTAAGGCAGCAAGCAATCTTAAAATTCCAATGAATTCCAGCAACAAATTTGAGATTCATGTGAAACACCGCCCCACCGTTCCAGACAATCAGCGATGTTGGCAAGTCTTTCAGGATGATGAGGAGATCAGTGAATTTCTGCAGAATAAGGGTAAGTTTAAAGACACCTCCATAGATACAGAACATGATGATGGTAATGATGACATACAAATAAACCAAATGGAAGTGCTACAACTTAAGGATAACATCATTCCTAAGGGATTGATTCCGTTGGAAGAATTGTTTGATCAAGACGATGTGGCCCGCAAACCGACATTGAGGCCGACTGAAAAAGGTGTTGAAGAGGTAAATATTGGGACAGCTGAGAATCCCAAGATGGTTAAGTTATCAAAGTCATTGTCACCAAAGGTAAAGGCAGAGTATGTGAAATTGTTGTCTTCATTTTCTGATGCTTTTGCGTGGGATTACTCAGATCTTAAAACATATGATACTAACATCATTCAGCATACTATCCCCATCAAACCAAATCAGAAGCCTTTTCGTCAAAAGTTGAGGAGAATCAATCCAAAGCTGCTACCATCGATTGAAAAAGAGGTAAACAGGTTGTATAAGTCAGGAATCATTGTGCCTATCCGATTTTCATATTGGATATCAAATTTGGTGCCCGTGAGAAAGAAAACAGGTGAGATCCGTTTATGTATCGATTTCAGAAATTTGAACAAGGTATCATTAAAAGACAATTATCCACTGCCAAAAATGGATCATATATTGCAGCGAGTAGTTGGAGCATCAAGGATGTCACTACTCGACGGATACTCAGGTTATAATCAGATTTTAGTGCATGAAGATGATCGTGATAAGACTGCGTTCACCACTCCTTGGGGAACGTTTCATTATGCAAAAATGCCGTTTGGTTTGAAGAATGCAGGCGCCACCTTTCAGCGTGCAATGGACATGGATTTTTCCAACGAGAAAGATGTGTTTTTGGTTGTTTACCTTGATGATTTAACTGTGTTTTCAAATTCTGATGAGGAACATTTATATCATTTGAAAATTGTTTTCCAGAAGTGCAGAAAATATGGCATTTCGCTGAATCCAAAAAAGAGTCTTTTTGCCATGGATGAAGGCAAGCTCCTTGGCCACATCATATCGAAAGATGGCATTCGAGTTGACCCTGCACGTGTTGAAGCCATACAGCAGATTGAACAGCCCCGGAACAAGAAAGAAATACAATCATTTAATGGTAAAATGAATTTTCTGCGTCGTTTCATTCCAAATCTTGCAGAGCACCTTAGAGAAATCACGAACATGCTGAAAAAGGACAGTCAGGTAAAGTGGACAGAAGAGGCAGTGAAATCATTCAATTTGGTAAAGATAGCTCTTTCTTCAGCCCCTATTTTAATTAGCCCGGACTACACACAAGATTTCATTTTGTTTTCTTTTGCTTCTGAGCACACATTAGCAGCTGTTTTAATGCAAAAAAGGGATGGAGTTGAGAAGCCTATTGCTTTTTTCAGTCGGATTATAAGGGACGGAGCATTGAAGTATAATATTATTGAGAAACAAGCACTTGCACTTGTAAAGGCCTTGAAAGATTTCCGTGTGTATATACTGCATTCCCACATTATAGCATACGTTCCTAACGCAGCAGTTAAAGATGTTTTGGTACAGGCAGATCCAGAAGGAAGACGGGGTAAGTGGATCGCTGCGTTGTTAGAATACGATGTGGAGATTAAACCAACCAAGCTAATCAAAGGACAAGGACTCGCCAAGCTCATGGCTGAAACAAATCTGCATGCTCTAGATATAAATTTGATCGCTGCCATGTCCGATGAAGATGAGGAAAGTACGTCAATTCAGGTTTCTGATATTTTTGTCTCTTCCCCTTGGTATGCTGACATTTTATACGTGCTTCAGAATGTGTCTCCACCTCCCGGGATGCCTAGAAATAAGAGTAGAACATTGAAGTTGAGAGCTGCTAAATTATGCATTCTGAATTCTGCATTGTATTGGAAAGACCCTGGAGGAGTGTTGTTGAATTGTTTGGTAGAGGAGGAAGCTCAAAGAGTTTTGGAGGATTTCCACAAAGGTGACTGTGGAGGCCATTTGTTTTGGAAGACCACAGCGAATAAGATTCTAAGGGCAGGGTATTATTGGCCTTCTTTGTTTTCTGATGTATTTAAGGCTGTTAAAAATTGTCATGAGTGTCAAATTTTCGAAGGGAAGCAGAAACTACAGCCTTTGCCTCTCAAACCAATTGAAGTTAGTGCACCATTCCAGCAGTGGGGATTGGATTTTATCGGGGAAATCCACCCAGCATCTTCCGGACAACATAGATGGATATTGACAGCTACGGACTACTTCACAAAGTGGATCGAAGCGATTCCCACTCGACAGGCCACGGATGCGGTAATTATCTCTTTTCTTGAAAACAATATTCTGTCACGTTTTGGGTGTCCTAGTAAAATAATCACAGATAATGCAGCAGCCTTCAAGTCTAAAAGGATGGTTGAATTTTGCTATAAGTACAATATCAGTTTGGGACATTCGACCGCCTACCATCCACAAGGAAATGGCTTGGCGGAATCTTCAAATAAATCCTTGGTGAATATTATTAAGAAATTGCTGGAAATCAACAAAAAGGGTTGGCACAAGAAGTTAGTGAATGCACTGTGGGCTGATAGGGTAAGTCAGAAAAAGTCTATTGGCATGTCTCCTTTCGAGCTGGTGTACGGAACAGACACGGTTTTTCCTACTTCACTTGCTGTCTCGGTGGTCAAATTGCTTCAGGAAGCTGGTAGTGAGGAAGATCCCATGCAGCGGAGAATTAATCAGATGATTCATTTACAGCAAACACGGGAGGAGGTATTTCAAAATACTTTCAAGTTGCAGGAGCGCATAAAGAAGATCTACGACAGAAAGGCAAAAGCGGATAAGTTTCAGTTGGATGAGGTAGTTTTGAAATGGGATGCTCGGAATGAAGATAAGGGAAAGCACGACAAATTTGAAAACCTATGGAAGGGTCCTTTTAAGATCGCAGCGTATCAGGGTCAAAACGCCTTTCTTCTCAAAGAAATGAATGGAGATGATTGTCCTGGAGGACCGATCAATGGTCGGTTGCTGAAACGATATCACTTCTGAGTATCTTCTGTTGATTTCATCATCATTGTATATATCGTTTTACTTCTGTTTCATTGCAAGTGTGTACTAATCTCTCATCTTCAGTCTGGGGCCCGGAGCGAAGGCTATAATTCTGGAGATGGAGGTTGGTTGGTTTGAAATTGTCAAGTCAGTTTTATCAGTCTTTCAGTTTTAAAGTCATGTCAGTTTTGGTCAAATTTCAGTCAGTCTTTAGTCAAATCTGCAGTCAATAAATATGTCCAAAGTTTTTGTTTTATCAGTTGAAATAATGACTCCATCACCCAATAGATGAAGGCACTGTCTGACTCCCCCAGAGATCTGCCGTTCTTGGCATCTCCATGGAGCCACCACCCCCATTGGAGCCAATGTTAGAGTCGGTCCTTACAGCCCTCCGTCAGAGATCGTTTCGCTTTTGCATATTCATTCTTAGGTGTCTCGCTTGTTCCACTTCGTTGCATTTCGCTAGGAGCATGCCACTGACTGACGAGGGGGTCTGGTTATCATGTGTTTCCTCATGTTTATACCTGCAGGGCTATTTAAGAATTCCTCAAAAATCATTGAAGTTTATCGTCATTTCATTCATCATCATTAAATGTCAGTTTCGTTTAAAAAAAAAAGGGTCTTTAGTCCTAGAGTCTAGGGTTTTCGAGTCTTTTGCATATATGTCATAAAGCCCGCAGGCCATGAGGTTGGTTTCGCAAGTTTTGATTTCATATTTTTATTATCATAAGCATTTGAAAACATTTCTAGTCCAAAACTCTGTTTTGGAACTAGAAATTGTTTAATTCCATTTTTGTAATAATTGTATCCATTTCACCATGAGAAGCTTCACTGCAAGCCTCTGATCTTTTCCTAAGCTAAAGTGCCGCATCCCTGCAAAAGACAGCAAAGTTATTAGTTCAAAAATTCAGAAAAGCCAAAGGAGAAAGCATTGTAATAAGAGACCAAATGTCAAAATGCCAAAAACATTATAAAGTGGGTTCTCAAAACACATTTGAAATCAAATCTGATTGCATGAGATATTTCCTTCATATATAAACATGGCAAACATAATCATTTGCAAGAAATCCATGAGCGGAAATTCGTGATTGAAGGCCGAAATCGTGCTTAGCGAGTTCGGGCGGATTTGGGTTGCGCGCTACCCCGCTTGGTGCGGCGCTACCCCGCTAGAGCGCGCTACCCACTTGGCGCTTCTGACCGATTAAAATTGCAGGCGCTACCCACTTGGGGGACGCTACCCACTTAAACCGGCGCGCTACCCACTTAAATCAGAACCCAGAAAATTCATTTTTTGTGCCCAGATTCGATTCTAGTCAACTCCAAAAGCTTCCAAACAGGTTTTAATCATTTCTCATTTGATTTTTAATATGGTTGTGATGTCATTGATGTTGGGGAAACAAGCCATCCTTGGAGAGAAATATATGAACCCTTCATTCACATGCAAGTTAATTCTGTAAGGGTTTTGAGATTGTATGGGCAGTTTTATGAAAAATTTGAAAACCTTCGAATGGTGGATATGTTCACACCCTAGCACGTTGTATAGATGATCCTCACGCCCTCAGTTATCATCTTATCACTGCTGTTCATGCTCTTTCATATTTTGCACAGTCTTATGTCGACTAATTTATAGCCCTCATTACCATAATATCACCATTGCTGTTGTTATCATTATATTACCACTGTGATAGTAATTTGTGTCACTATGGTCATGGTCTTCTCCCTGTTCTCCAGTTCATAAACACAGTCCTCTACTTGTTTGCTTCTTTGACAAACTTTGCTCATCATTACCAAAAGCTTGCCCCATACTTTGCAGTTGGCACTCATTTGTGAAACTCACTTATGGTCAAAACAGTGATAGTTTTCATGCCACTAAAACAGAGCCATCTTCATTGTAAGTTTGTTTTCCTGTGATACTTTGGCAGTGGGTGATATCTATTGGGTGTTGAACATACATTATAACTTTGCTTTCACTGCATCTATATCAGTATACATATTGCAAATATCTTGTTCAAAGCCATGTCAGAGTCAGAGTCAGAGTATGAGCAGGAGTCAGACAGTGATTCCACAACAGAGGGTAATGTGCCACGGAGGCCTCACAGAGGTGGCAAAGGTGGTAAACATCTCAGGGAGGAGCCTACTTCTTTGGCTCAATTGCAGGCATGTCCGCTTGCAATGGATTGTTTTCGGGTTCAGTCATGTTTTCAATTCTGTGAAATGATTTCACAAACCCAGCTTCATCATGAACTAGCTCGCCTGTTTGTTCTTCATTTACGTAATGGCCGTGTAAATCTCGCTGGAGTAGATTTATTTTTGTCACCAATGACTATTTCTCAGGCCACTGGTATACCAAATGTAGGAGAGGAATGGAACAAACGTCAGCATTTAGAGAAATCCTACTATCAGCCATACATCAAACCTGAGTATATGAGGCACTTGGGCAGAGTTTTTCCTTTCAGATTCCTGAGGGATGAGTTTGCACCGCTGATGAAACTCATCATTCGGTATTTCAGTTGCGAGGGCAGATTCGCACGTCTCTTTACGTACCATGTTCGTTTGTTGATGCACTTCACAAGGGTACATATGAGGAACATTCTATATTTTATGTATCGCAACATAGAGAGGATGGTGATTTTTGTACAGAAGAAGAGCCCAACACAGCAGCATAGAAGTATATATCATTACGCTTTGATCAAGATCATAGTGTTACATCAGTTGGCACAGCAGGGCATCACTTGGGAGGATTTCATCTCCCGTGACTTTTTCACAGCATCACAGCCACCTCCCGAGGTAGTTTATGATGCGGGAGAGCCTTCACACCAGCCGGACATTCTTGAGGTCGGGCGGATCAGTGCTCCATTGCTTATGACATATCAGCGAGGCCACAGGGCCTTATTTGCAGCTACACGGCGAGTATTATCTCCACCCAGGGTGGAAGGGGTCTTGCCGACTTCATCAGCAGAGCGAGTATTATCTCCACATGATGTGGAAGGGGTCTCACCTTCTTCTTCAGCATAGGTACAGATCCAGGACAGGGGCAAGAAGCCCATGCATGATGAGGGCCCATCAGGAGGCCAGGACACAGGTTTCACAATCATTGATGTTGATGCGAGCTCTCCTAGCTCGAAACTGAGGGAGATCATCCAGGAGCAAAGGGCCGAGAATGACACGCTGAAAGATAAATTGCAGAAGGCTCAGTGGGTGATAAACTATCTGGAGCAGCGCAACAAACAGCTTGAGGATGAGCACACACTTTATGAGCTGAGGCGAATCCGTGAGGATCGACAGTTGGCCCGGAAGAGACCTGGTGACATGACACCAATTGATCGAGATTCTGTACTCACGCATGTAAACATCCATCTGGAGAAGTTGCTGGAAAAGGAAAATAGAGAGAAGGACATGCTTCATCACATGAAAGGCCATTATTGGGCTCGCATGCATGTTTGCAAAGCGAGAATGAAGATTCTGAAGAGGAGGTTGAGCGAAGCACTAAAACGGCGGAAAAGGCCTGATCCACTCCGGATTTTGGCCGAGGCTTCGTTGGTTGAGAAAGATACATGATGGAAAATTCGGAGAAAATTTTGTCATTTTGAAATTTTTTGGTCTAAAAACAGGTTTTTCAATTAAGTGGGTCTCGCACTCATATGCTCACTTTTTTTTGGGACACTTTCTGAAGGAAATATTCGCATTTTTTGGATTTTTCATGGTAATTTGTACATCCTCATGCATTGTCGAAGCATTTCCATCGGATTACGGATGGTCCCGAGAAGCTCAAAAACACCATGAAAACCACCTTGTTGCCTTTTGCACCCCGGCGGTATACAGAAATGAAGTTTTGGAGGGAAAATGAGCTCCAAATTGATAAATTCCACTTGGGTTGGATAGCCAAGATCAGGGATTTCCAACGAGCTATCATGAGCTCAATTTGGATGCCAGGGAGTGCCTCAAAATCAGGTTGAAAGGCGCGCTACCCACTTAAATTCACGAGTGAATTTTCAACTTCCGGCTCGGAATTTCGGCCGGTTAAGGACCGATTCTGCTTGTGGATGGAATTTTTGGGTTTTTATGATGTAAATTGATGGTTGGCATGTAACTTTGGCTCATTTTTACCTATTCTAGAAGATTCACTCTCAAAAAAGTAAAAATCATGTAAATGGATCAGTTCCCACTCTTTTAGAGGCAAGTTGTTAGCTGCCTAGATTGTAGTTCCATGATTAGAATTTGTTGAAACTGACCCCTGAAGGAGGAATTCGACCCCTAGAGGCATGGAAAGGGGTTAGAGTGATCTATATATTGTAATTTCTCAATCATTTTCAGAGGTTGGAGAGGTTGGACTCTTGGGAGACTTTTGGCACCATTGTACATATTTTTTCATATTTTGGCTAAGGAAAGATCAGAGGTTTTGCGGCACCTGTTGGGATTCTTGTGGTGTTCTGTTCTTGATGGTGTTTTCTCTCTGTTTACTGTAAGTTATTGATGTTTAATGTATGCCATTTCTCACTCATGCTTCTTAAATTAAATGAATGAGTAGATGAGGTTGAATCCATTGTTCACAGTGCTCTGCCTTTCAATTCATTTAGTTTTTCATGTTTTCCACTGTTTGAAAAGGATCCATGTTCATCCTTGCCCTTTTCAGCTCCCGTTCGTTCTGATCCATCCACATATCCAAATCTAAAGCATCAAGACATTCACCTACCTCGCCCCAACTCGAATTCTGCAAAGGTCTGACCTTATCCCCGGACCCAATTTTTTTTTTTCCCATTTCTCCAACGAAAACTCAAAAAATCAAAATCAAACATACCTATCTCTTTACTAGCCTAAAATCAGTTCCCTTTTAAATTCATCTCGCACCTTATTGTTCATTTTATTGAGATTGACGGAGAGAGCCCTCTCCTGTCCTCGTAGGGCTAGCTACGAGGCTGAGCGTGGTTTGATGTAGCCTTGAGTTTTACCTCATTTCAGCCTGAGGTAGATTTGAGTGCTAACAGACATGATGGGTAATTATTATGGCTTGATATGGAAAATTTATTACGATATTGTTGTTACTAATTATGGTAGTAAATTTTCAAATTTGGGTGATCCTACGGACTAACAACGGTATGATGGATTATTATGATGGAATGATACTTGACACACTTTGCTTTCTGACATGGATGACACGTTAGATGCTACCCCCCCACCCCGACCACAATTGGTTGTGATGTGGTCTCCGCATCGCAACAGGTGGAATTACTCTCTGCGTTTTTGTGGTGTATTTTTATTGGGATTCCTATTCTATGTCTCATCTCGGGTGCGAGAGAGTTATTGACTCTATATATTTCTATTCTACCCTACTAACTGCTCTCAGTTGCGAGAGTTATTTGAAAAAAACAAATAGTGGAACTTACTCGTGATAAGGCTTCAAGTGTGCACCATTTACCTATCCTTGCAATATTTGGCCATCTAGTTGTGTGAATCGAACCACACTTGAATCTTTAATTTCTATAACATGGTATGGTCCCATCCAGTGCATTCTGAGTTTGCCTGAGAACTTTTGAAATTTTCTATCGTACAATAGAACTTTCCCTCCAATAGTGAACGTCTTATGCTTGATGTGATAGCCATGCCAAGCCTTCTATATTTCCTTTTGAACTGTTTGATGGAAATCCACTAGGAATCTATCTTCTTCAAGCTCTTGTAGCTCATGGAGGCATTCAGTGATTGAGACTTCATTTGTCATATCTACTGTTGAAGAAATTAATAGACTAGTTATGATAAATTCAACAGGTACCACAACCTCTCTCCTGTACACCAAATGGAATGGAATTTTATTGTGCAACCTTTTCACAGTTGTCCTGTATGCCCATAATTTCACTGGTATCCTCTCATCCCAGTCATCTCGATTGGAATTTCATATCTTGGTTAGTCCTTTTTCTAATATCTTTTTGAATGCTTCAATGGTTCCATTTGCTTGAGGGTGGTACGGGCTGCTTTTGTGATGTTGTACCATAAAATTATCTAACAGAGACACGATTGTTGTATTAATGAAGTGTGTACCTTAATAACTTGTTAGGCTTCTGGGGCAACCAAATTTTCTAATGATATTTTCGAAAATGAACCTGTCTGTTGTGTTTGCTCTGCAGTCTTTTATTGGTGTTGCCTCCGCCCATCTTGTGAGATAATCCATTGTGGTTATTATGAACCTTTCCTGTGAATGTCTTGCCATTGGTGCAACTGGCCCTATGAAATCAACGACCCATTTTTCAAATGGCTGCAGTGCTCTTACAGGTTGCAGTGGTAACTCATCCCAGTGTGACAGACGTCCTGTTCTTTGGCATATGTTGTGGATCATTTTCATATCCTTTTATTTTCAATTCTTGAAAATATAAAAAATTAGAAAATTGTTGAAAATATGTTAAAGTATTAAAATTCTTATACTTTAACATAAAAAACATTTCTGTTGATATATTGGAGTTAAAATTTTAAACACTTTAAACTTTATGAAAGTGGGCTCAGCATTTATGTTTAAATATTGATCAATTTGTTGGGCGGAAAGCGTTGATGGTTTAAATTCTTATCAAAAGGCCCAACCCGCGGGCACAACCAACACACAAGATAATAAGATGAGTGCCTATGCAGTTGACTGGGTTGACTGCGAGGACAAAAGAGATGAACGGTGGAGATTGAGTGCGGGGGCACCAGCCAAAATTTTCCTCCGTACCTTGAGACCCCTCGTAGTGACATAGGGCACTGAGTTGTTCACAACTGTCTTCCACGTCGGGTGAAATCAACGGCTCGTTGGCGTGTCATGTCAGCATTAAATTTTAAGGCTGCACCACCTATTTAAAAAAAATTCTTATTACTTTTCAAATCATTTGTGATTAGTTTGTGCTGCGTCCTATTTTAGTTTTCTATCACCCTAGTAAAATTGACCACCCTGTGAGTTTTTCTTTGCGATAATTTTCAGTCATGGCTAAGCATTCATCCTTGTCAGGTTCTACTAGTCATATCGCTCTCATGGACACTGAGGGGGATATTCAAGATACCCTTTGTTCTATAATTCATCTTCCATTTTATCAGCAAGTCATCCTGAATGACAAAGCCTCCCCTATTTATACTTCCATGGTCAAGTCTGGAGTGCTTTCTGCATTTATCCAAAAGACCCACCTTTTTCTTGAATTTATATATTGGTTGGTGTCAGTCATGTACCCTGGGAAATTTTTTGTTATGAATTGTCAGGGAGAGAATGTTTTGCAAGTGTCTACCCAGCTAATCCACCAAGCCCTTTCCTATCCTGAGTCAGAGTCATTCGTTCAGTTCTCCGACGATTCTCTGGTAACCTATTATGATAATCTTACAGGTGAAGAGTTTAATTAGTTCATATAATTTTTGAAGCCAAACACAAAGCAATTTCAGTCGGACAACAAAGAGTTTTCTATGGATATTTTTGATGCAGAAATTCGACCAGTATTAAGCAGCATTGCGAAAATTCTGGGCAAATATGATGACAGTACAATGGATAAATCATTCTTGGGGATGTTTTCCATGATGACGAAGCCAGGAATAGTGCTGGATATTCTATCATATTGGTAGAAGCAGTTAATTCACAGCTAATGAGCCTTTCATTAACAAGTTATTTTAAATTTCCTTCATTGATTGTCTACTTGTTCTTATATCAAAATGTAGAAGAGTTCATGCGTCTAGGTTTGAATATTATGGATATAAACAAGAAAAGGCAATCAATAGTGTTCTGGACAGATGTAGTAAGAAGAGAGCAAAATGAAGCTGGATTGTTTGATTTTGCCAGTTATTTCATGTCAGTTGCATATAAAATCTTGAATGGAGTTCCTCCTCCCTGTTTTTTACCTAAAGCTCAGGAATATTTGCATTTAGTAGTAAATTGCAAATTTGGAGATTGGTTTGTTTTTTAGGATTAATCTGAAATTAGGCTATATGGAGCAAGTGTTGAGCCTTATAGACTTCCAACGTTTGTACCTATGAGGCTATTTTCCTTGGAATTTATTCGACAAATCCTAAATGTTGATCAGGCTCACTTTGCGCCTATGAAAAAGGGGCATATGTACAAACTACCCATGATTTTAGGCCCTTTAATAGTCAATATGAGACAGGCATTTGAGGAGCTTACTAAAATGTTAGATGAGATGCATATGTTGTTAGGGGAAAGTTGGGCTTATGATCCTCACAGTGTAATTTTGAATAGAAGAATTGATAATGGGTATTTAGCTTTCATTCATGAAAGCAGGCTAGATTTGGAGAAGATAGCAAGTAAAGGTGTGATGAGTTTAGTAGGTTCAAACATTCAGACTCCTATCATATCATAGAAATCAAACAAAAGAAGCAAAGAAACAGTGATTGATTTAGATGATGAGGAGCAGGGAGCTGAGATGAGGACAAAGTTTACTGAAGAATCTACATCTAAACCACCTGGTTTTTATTTACATTTGGGAGAAGAAAAAAATGTTCCTACTTCACCCAGGAGTCATGAAACCTCTTATGAACAAGTATCTCTGATAAAACATATGTTTACACAAATTGAAGAAAGGAATCAGAAGATGTAGGCCAACATGGAGGCCCAAGCTGAATATCAAGTTGTTCCAGATCAAACAAGACTTTTGACTGTCATGGATCTTGAGAAAAATCAATTTAGAATTGCCCTGTCACATCCTACAAACATGTCAATAGGTTCTTCTAACAATTTCAATACTATAAATGTGACTGTATATGTGAAGAATATTCCCCTGATGGATAAGATGAATTTACATATGAAAATTGGTCAATTGATTGTGAATGACCTGACAAAGACCAATGCAATGGAAATGAAGGAAGAAAATATGTTGGGAAATGTACTTAAGCAATTAAAGTTATAGAAAGCTAACTCAAGAGCTTTAACAGTTCAGAATGATAAGCTAAAGAAAATCATTGTAAATATTGGAGTGGACCCTAGTGACAAGACTGTTGTACAGAAATTTATGCAAAGCACTGAGGCAGAAATATCTACATTGAGGAAAAAGCTAAAATTTCCTACAGGAGAACATTCTATGGTTGGAGAAGTTGCAGAGGTGCAGAAGGAAAAGGAAAATATTTTACAACAACTCATGCAAAAAGATGAAGTAATTTCCAAAATAAAGCAAATTGCAATATCACTGCAAAATCATATTGATAACCATAATTGTACTTTTGTTTTTCCTACAGGTAACGAAGATCCACAAGCATAGATTGCTCAGTTGAATACTGAGTTTCAGATGGTTGAAAGAGATCAGAAAAAGGCTCAAGAAGATATGGAGACTGCAACAAAGCTTATTCAAGCCATAGATAATGAAGCTAACAATTACAAAATGAATATTCATAATGCTGATGCTGAGATTAAAAATCTCAAAGAAAGACTGAAAGGAAACATTTCACTGATACAAGCCAAAGATATCATTTGTAATGATATCATTTCAGAAATGAAATCAATTTGGAGCTTTTTTATGATAGTTGCAGAGGAGAAAAGTTTTATTAGGGAATGCAAATAACCAATCATGACAGATAAACAGAAGGAAATTAATAGAGCTATTTGGGCTAGAAGGTTCATTGACTTTATTAATTCTAAAAAGATCAGGAATTAGAAGATAATGACATTAAAGACAGGACTTTATATGCAGTAGAGATCAATAAGATGATTGTCAGAAATGACCACAAAAAGGCTACAGAAAAGAAACTGATGGAAATTAAAGAAGCAGTAAGTCAGTTTGATATGTTATTTGAAAAATTAACAAGAATAGGTCTACCATCATGTTGGGGAGATGAAGGAAATATTTTTCCATGGGATTCTTATGAGAATTTTCTAGTTATGACAAAAAGTAAAGTTGATAACATGCATGAAAATCCTCAGGTGCTTAAATGGGAATCAATGGTCAACTTTCCACAGAAACATTTTCAACTACTATAGTTGGTAAAAACTCTTTTTACAAAAAGACCATCCTATAATCGAATTACTACATTCATATTGGAGTATCACAATCTAACACATTCCCCCAGGACAAAGGTAGAGATATGGAAAAAGTGCAGAGCTTGGACAATAGACTTGGCAAAAGGGTTTTCAGCATCAAAGCAAGACAAATCAGCTGACCAAGGAAATGCATCAGCATCATCAGCAATTCCTATAGATTACGATATATATTTTTACATTATATTACTTTTTCAAAGACAATGTAATTGTAATAAGACATTTTCAAGGCATGTAATAGACAACCTCTAAATTCCTAAGTAGTTGCGGTATTTAGGATTGGTTACAACAGTTCCAAACTGATTTTTATTGTATTTAATGTAATTTTCAAGAGGAAGAAAGGTTCCGAGTTTTGGGACCTTCAGACTATTATTTTGTACTCAGATATTTCAATGATTAATGAATGAGTAAGAAAGTTTCTGGCATATTTTTATGTTGATATGTATCTAAGTTTAAATTCTGTGTTTTCTTTATTTGAATAAGACAAAGTAATGAGCAACAAGTCTCTTTTTACCTATGTAAGCAAGAGTTAAAATCCTTAATTGGCGCTCTTTTTTTTTAACTATTTCCTTCATAAAATTATTCTGAAGTTTGAGATGATATATTCTATGTGACAACATATCAATTTGGGCTTCTTTCTTTCATTTTCTTCTGGTCATTTCATTCAACATCAGCAAACGGTAGCATTTTGAGACATTCATTGTGTTTGATATCTAAGGATTTAATTGTAAATACGTGAAGGTGATTAAAACAAAGACAGATATTTTGTGACATAATCATATAAATGTCTTAAGCACTGATTCCTTATCACAGCTAAGGGATTATCTCTTAAGGTACAACAACATACATCACATTTCTTTACATATTCTTTACTATATTTATGAACTTTTGACCACCATAACCCTGCTTGTAATATTTTTCTTGCGGTGGGTTTTGCACCAACATGGCTCCCACAATTCCGCTATGAAACTCCCACAAGATTTCCTCTATTTCATGGTCCATGATACATCTCTGCAAGACATGGTCCAACCCCATATTATGTATTTTTCCTGCTATCAGTTGATAATCAGTTGCTTTCATGACCAAATTCCTTCTTTGAGTTGTCGTGTATTCTTTTGAGCACTGTCCCGTGGCCAGATACACTACTATCTACTCTAGATAATCTAGGATGGCTTCTATTCCAAAGAGATCAGAATCCGGAAACTGATCATCAAGGGATCCCCTATTCTCTCCATTCTGCAACCTTGATAAATGGTCGGGACCCATGTTTAACCTCCCTAGTTTCACTATCACTTCGAAGGTGAACTCCTGGAACAGTAGGAGCCATCTATAGATTCTTCCTTCAAGCATAGGTTTGTTAACTAGGTATTCAATGTTGAATGGTCTGTGAAGAATTTGAACGTACCTCCCAGTAGGTAATGACGAAACTTTTGAAGAGAATACACCATCACAAGAGCTTCTCGTTCTATTGTTGTGTATTTCCTTTCAGCGGTGGACAACTTCCAGCTTGCAAAGTATACTGGATGATCAATAGAAGTCTCTCTTGGCTGAGCTAACACCGCTCCCAATGCAATGTTGGAGCCATCAATATGGACATGGAACTGTTTGTCCTAGTTAGGATGAACCAATATGGGTGCACTTTCCAACTTTCTTTCAATGTATTTAAGGTGTTATTGCATTCGTCACTCCACATGAATTGCTCTGACTTCTGCAACAACCTTCCTAATGGTGTTGTAATCTTTGCATAGTTGCAGATGAATCTTCTATAGTACCTGGTATGCCCGAGTAGTGATCTCAACTGTTTCACAGTTTCTGGTGCTTATATGTTAACAACGACTGCTACTTTTGTTGGATCCACACAAACACCCTGCTTACAAACAACATGTCCCAAAAGGTACTACAAAGATGCATTTCTTGAGGTTGAGGGAGATTTGGAGTTGTCTACATCTGTCAAACATTATTCTCAATAAAGTTGCATGGTTCTTCAATAAGTTGTAAATTGTCCAATCATCCATGTATACCTCTAGGAACTTATGGATATAGTCTCTAAATGCTGCTATCACTATTCATAAAAACATCATTGCCGCATTATTCAGTCCAAAGGGCATGACATGGTATACAAAAAATCCCCATTCAGTTGTGAAAGTGGTCTTCCTCTTGTCTTATTCTTCTATTCTCACTTGATGATATCTTAAGAATCCATCTATTAATGAATAGGCTTCATTTCCTGCCACATTGTTAAGAAACTCATCACTAAACAGAGTGGGAAATGGATCATGAATGCATGCATTTTTTAGGCTTATGTAATCCACACATAATCTAATCTTAGATTTCTCCTTTTTTCTTTGTATCACAATGGGACTGACCCACTTTTCTTCCTCCACTAGAAAAATTAGCCCTGCTTTCAACATTTTATCTATTTTTTCTTTGAATTTTTCCTTTACTCTTGGATTTAGGCGGTATTTCCTATGTTTGATTGGTCTTTCATCTGGCTTTAAGACTATACGCATTTCCCCCATGTCCCCTTTTATTCCCTTTAGCTCTGCTACTGAAGATGGGAATAAATCTTCATATTCATATAATAGGTCGAAGATTTCCTTGGTTGTTTCTGTATCCCAGTAGTCCTCGCTAGACGCAATTTTAGGTTTCTCCGTGCTTCCAATGTTTATCTTCTTAGTCTTAAATGGTAACAGGTGTAATCCTTCTGTGGTTGGTTCCTCCTGTATATCCACTAGTACATTTGGCGGAAATTCTGACACTTTTGACCAAAAATCAGAAATTTCCCCAAATTTTATCAATTTTTAAAATCACGCCCACAACTGTCACTTTACCAACGTTTGGAGACAAGTGTCGGTATTGGGACACTTAGAGGTAAGTGTCCGTCTTGCGACGTTTGTAGAAAAGCGTTGGAATTGCGACGGATTGGAGAAATGTGTTGGTCTTGTGACACTTTGAGCTAAGTGTCGCTATTGCGTTTCTTGGGGGCAAGGTGTCGGTATTGCGACATTAAAGAAGCTAAGTGTCGCTATTGCGACGTTACAGAGAGTTGAGTGTCGCTATTGCGACGTTACAGAGAGCTAAGTGTCGCTATTGTGAGGGCTTGGGGCAAAGTATCGCTATTGCGACGCTTGGGGACAAAGCGTCGGTATTGCGACGTTACAGAAGCTAAGTGTCGCTATTGTGATGTTACAGAGAGCTAAGTGTTGCTATTGCGACGTTACAGAGAGCTAAGTGTCACTATTGCGACAATTTGGGGCAACGCGTTGGTATTGCGATGTTACAGAGATTACTGTCGGTATTGTGACAGTTAGAAGAAGGGTCGATATTGCGACAGTTGTGTCGAGTGTCGGTATTGCCACGTTTAGGAGGAAAGTGTTGTTAGTGTTTAGGAAAAATATTAGGGTTTAGGGTTTGGGAGTTATTTTTGGTGATCGTGTCACGCCATGTGAGGTCCCCGACCAGGTGCATTCGGGTCGAGTCGTTTCATTTGAGGGTGCCCATATCAATTTTGCTAAGTTGTGACCGCCTGTGTGCCTTGTGCACGTTCGGGTGGCCCGTTTGTCGTTTTCTCCCTTGTGGCATCGTTCGGTCGGGTGCGTCATGTTGTGCTGTGTGAGGTCACCTGACCGGGCACGTTCGGGTCAGGCAATTTCGTTCGAGGGCACCCGTATCAGTTTTGCTAAGTTGTGACCGTCCGGGTGCCTTGTGCACATTCGGGAAACCCGTTTGCCATTTTCTCCCTTGTGGCATCATTCAGTCGGGCGCTTCGTGTCATGCCGTGTTAGGTCACCCGACTAGGTGCGTTCGAGCGGCCCATTTTCCGTTTGCTCCCTTGTGGCATCATTCGGTCAGACACGTCGTGTCGCACCGTGTGAGGTCATCTGACTGGGCGCGTTCGGGTCGAGCCGTTTCGTTCGAGGGCACCTGTATCAGTTTAGCTAAGTTGTGACTGCCCGGGTGCCTTGTGCACGTTCAGGCGGCCTGTTTTCCATTTACTCCCTTGTGGCATTGTTTAGTCAGGCACGCCGTGTGAGGTCGCCCGACCGGGCGCATCCAGGTCATGCTGTTTAGTTCGAGGGCACCCGTATCAGTTTTGCTAAGTTATGACCGCCCGGGTGCCTTGTGCATATTCGGGTGGCCTGTTTTCCGTTTTCTCCCTTGTGGCATCATTCATTCGGGTGTGTCGTGTCGTGCCGTGTGAGGTTGCCCGATAGGGTGCGTTCGAGTCGGGTCATTTTGTTTGAGGGCGCACGTATCAGTTTTGCTAAGTTGTGATCACCCGGGTGCCTTGTGCACGTTCAGGCAGACCGTTTTCCATTTTCTCCCTTGTGGCATCGTTTGGTCGGGCGCGCCGTGTGAGGTCACCCGACTGGGCGCGTTCAGGTCGGGCCATTTCGTTCGAGGGCGCCTGTATCAGTTTTTCTAAGTTGTGACCACCCAGGTGCCTTGTGCATGTTTGGGAAGCCCGTCTATCGTTTTCTCCCCTGTGGCATCGTTTGTCGTGTCACGTCGTGGGAGGTCACCCGATTGGGTGCGTTCGGGGTGGGTTGTTTCGTTTGAGGGCGCCCGTATCAGTTTTGTTAAGTTTTGACCGCCCGGGTGCCTTGTGCATGTTCGGGTGGCATGTTTCCCATTTTCTCCCTTGTGGCATCGTTCGATCGGGCGTGCCATGTCGCGCCGTGTGAGTTCGCCTGATCGGGCGCATTCGGGTCGGGCCATTTTGTTCGAGGGTGCCCATATCATTTTTGCTAAGTTGTGACCGCCTGGGTGCCTTGTGCACGTTTAGGCAGCCTGTTTTCCGTTTTCTCCCTTGTGGCATCATTCGTTCAGGCGCGCCATGTCACGCCGTGTGAGGTCACCCGACCGGGCGCGTTCGGGTCGTGTCGTTTCGTTAGAGGGCGCTCGTATAAGTTTTGTTAAGATGTGACCGCTCGAGTGCCTTGTGCATGTTCGGGTGGCTTGTTTTCCATTTTCTCCTTTGTGGCATCATTTGGTCGGGCGTGCCGTGTCATGCCGTGTGAGGTCGCTCGACCGGGCGCGTTCGGGTCGAGTCGGGCGATTTCGTTCAAGGGCGCCCGTATCAATTTTGCTAAGTTGTGACCACTCAGGTGCCTTGTGTACGTTCGAGCGGCCCATTTTCAATTTTCTCCCTTGTAGCATCGTTCGGTCGGGCGCGCCATGTGAGGTCACCCGATTGGGCGCATTCGGGTTGGGTCGGGCCGTTTCGTTCGAGGGCACCCGTATCAGTTTTTCTAAGTTGTGACCGCCTGGGTTCCTTGTGCACGTTTGGGCAGCTCGTTTTCTGTTTGCTCCCTTTTGCCATTGTTCAGTCAGGTGCGCCATGTTGCACTGTGTGAGGTTGCCTAACTGGGCGCGTTCGGGTCGGGCTGTTTCGTTCAAGGGCACCCGTATCAGTTTTGCTAAGCTGTGACCACCCGGGTGCGGCCTTGTGCACGTTTGGGCAGCCTGTTTTCCATTTTCTCCCTTGTGGCATCGTTCTGTTGTTCAACTATCCCTTTCGGGTCGAGTCAGGTCATGCCATGTGAGGCCGCCCAAGGAAACGCATTCGAGCGTGTCGAGTTGGGTCTGGTGAGGTTGTGTCGTGTGAGACCGCGCAAGGAAACACGTTCTTACGGGTCGGGTCGAGTTGGGTCTAGTCAAGTCGTGTCGTGTGAGGCCGCCCAAGGAAACACGTTCGTACGGGTTGGGTCGAGTCATGTACTGATGGCATTCAAGGAAACGCGTTCGGGCAAGTCGGGTTGATTCTAGTGATCGGGTCTTGTCATGTGACGCTGCCCAAGGAAACACACTTATACGGGTCGGGTCAAGTCATGTGATGGAGCCCAATTTGCTAGAAACAAGTTCGGGTTAGGTCAGGTTAGTTTGTGCCATATTTTAATTACGGGCGCTTAAGGAAAGACGTTTGGGCAGGTCGGGTCGAGTCGGGTCAGGTCAGGTCGTGCCGTGTGAGGCTGCCCAAGGAAATGCGTTCGGGCAGGTCGAGTTGGATCTGGTCAGGTCATGTCATGTGAGGCCGCCCAAGGAAATGTGTTTGGGTGGGTCGAGTCAGGTCGGGTTGGGTCGTATGAGGGCGGTCGTATAAAAAATTCTAAGTTGTGACCACCCATGTTGCTTGTGCACATTTGTGCGATCCCTTTTCCATTTCCTCCCTCGTGCACCCTTTGTTCGGGTGGGTCAGGTCATGCCATGTGAGGGACACGCCACAGGAAACTCGTTCATGTCAAATCGTGTGAGGGAGGTCGTATAAAAAATGCTAGTTGTGACTGCCCATGTACCTTCTGCATGTTCATGTGACCCATTTGTCGTTTTCTCCCTCGTTCCTTCAACGTTCAGGCGGGTCCGGTCGGGTTGGGTCATGTGATGTCACCCAAGGAAATGCGTTCGGGTTGGGTTGGGTCGTGTGATGTCGCCCAAGGAAATGCGTTCGGGTCGGGTAGGGTCGGGTCAGGTTGGGTCATGTGAGGGCACCCAAGGAACATGTCCGACTGGGTCGAGTTGTGTCGGGCCGTGTCATGAGGGCGCCTAGGGTCGAAATTATGCGTTCGGGTGGGTCAGGTCGAGTCGTGTACTGATGTTGCCTAGGGAAATGAGTTCGAGTCAGGTCAGGTCAGGTTGTGCCATATTGTGAGGGCACCCATGGAAACACGTTCAGGTGGGTCGGGTCAGGTCGTGTCGTGTCATGAGGCCACCCAAGGAAACACGTTCGGGCGGGTCAGGTCGGGTTGGGTTGGGTCATGTGAGGGTGGTCGTATAAAAAATTCTAAATTGTGACCGCCTTAAAATCCAGTGCCTCCTCATAAAATCCTCTCCTCGTATAATCAACCACCATTACAGACGTTTACACCACATTTGGTTTAGACATTTAGTAGGTAGGTAGGGTGCCCCTATCTCCCATCTCCATATAGAGTAATTTGGTCACATATTATTTCTTCTATGATATTGGTTCCTCTCTCTTAAGTCCTATCTCTTAATAAATAAAGAATACATGGCAACAAGCAACAATACTTACAAAATTGTTACATTGAGATGCAAATAATAAGCAACTAATGTGCACAAATAGAGACCAATGAAACTATCATCTTAACCCCTAACCCCTTAAACACTAATTCCCAACCCCTAACCTATTTAACTCCCTAAACCTCTAAACCCCTAAACCATTTAACCCCTAAACCATAAACCTCTAAACCCTTAACCCCTAACCCCTAAACCCTTAACCCCTAACACATTTAACCCCCTAAACCCCTAGTAAACCCCTAACCCATTTAACCCCCTAAACCCTAAACCTATAAACCCTTAACCCCTAACCCCTTAAACCCAAAACCATTAAACCCTAACCCCTTAAACCCTAATTCCCGACCCCTAACCCAAATAACCCCTAACCTCTAAACCCCTAACCCCTAGCTAAAATCCTTAACTGCTAAATCCCCTAAGCCCCTAAACCTCTAAATGCCTAGCCCATTTAACCCCCTAAACCCTAAACCTATAACCCTTAACCCCTAACCCCTTAAACACTAATTCCCAACCCCCAACCCATTTAACCCCCTAAATCCCTAAAACCCTAACCCATTTAAACCCCTAAACCCTAGCCCCTAACCCCTAACCCCTAATCCCCTAACCCCTAACCCCCAATCCCCTAAGCCCTCCAAATTCAAATTAGCCTTGAAGAAGTAATTGTTTTCTTACTTCTGTCTAATTCACTATATACTCAGATCATGAATGTGAGAAGGTTGTTTGCAGATTATATTATTATTGTATCAACAGTGTAATTATTTTTGTGTAGTTATATCTTTCTAGTTAAAAACCTCATCTTCAGAAATAATTTCTTGTCATTTTCAAAATTGACTGCTTCATTGAGCACAACATGCAACTTATCTAATACTTTATTGAAGCTAAGAGCTCCATCTTTGGGGCAAGCTGCTTTTCAAGCGCTAACTCCACTATGTGTGGGGTTAATTAACCCTATGCCTACAATTTTTACTGTTTTCATATCGGATTGTGTGGGGGTAGATAACTTGTAGCCATATCACATAGGCCCCATTCACTTACGAAGGTTCCCCAAACTCTGCCCCCAATTTGGTTGATCTTGTTGATCAGCTTGAAAATTTTGAATTTTCATTGATGATTGATTTTCCTCTTGCTCGAATGCAAAAGGAAGATGAATTTCATCTTTTTCCTCCATAATTTCCACTTTCGACATCTATTGTAGCTATTCATTTATGCTCATCTGGAATCACTGCAAGTTGTACTTTTTTTTTGCAATGGTTTCTTGATGATGATCTCGATGAGATTTCTCCTCCTCAAAAAACATATCCTAGTTGTAAGCATGGTTGTGTTATGTTGATGTTCAGAAGAAAACTACAACTTGTAGCCCTTCATCTGCTAGGGGCCGGTTACTTTGATATTAACGGTGGTGTATTCATACTTCTTCTGAATAACCAATAAAGGGTCAAGGAAATTGACCAATATGTTGTCAAGTTTTATCTTATCCATCTCTGGGGCAAGTTTCTTTTCAGCTAACTCCACTATTTTTTATCTCAATTTTTCCAATTGCTTCCTTCCCTCATATGATACCTGAGCCTTTGCCTTTCTCTTCCCTTATAATTTCGTAATAGTGTCATAGTGATGCCAGCCAACTTCTTTGGAAAGCCTTCCTAGCTAGCAGACAATACTTGTGACCTGGCTGAAGCCTCAACACTTTCAGAGCATCTGGAATGACCATTCTCTTCTTCTGGTCATATGGTGCGGGAACCCCTTCAAAAGACCTTCGGGCGGCCCGTTTGTCGTTTTATCCCTTATGGCATCGTTCGGTCGAGGGCGTTGTGTCGCGCCGTGCGAGGTCACCCGACCGGGCGCATTTGGGTCGGTCCATTTTGTTCAAGGGCGCCTGCATCAGTTTTGCTAAGTTGTGACCACCCGGGTGCCTTGTGCACGTTCGAGTAGCCCGTTTTCTTTTTTCTCCCTTGTGGCATCATTCGGTCGGGCGCGTCGTGTCGCATTGTGCGAGGTCGCTCGAATGAGCGCGTTCAGGTCTGGTCGTTTCATTCAAGGGCGCCCGTATTAGTTTTGCTAAGTTGTGACTGCCCAGGTGCCTTGTGCATGTTCAGGCAGCCCGTTCGCCATTTTTTCCCTTGTGGCATCGTTTGGTTGGGCGCACCGTGGGAGGTCACCCGACCTAGCGCGTTAGGTTTTGGCCATTTTGTTCGAGGGCGCCCAGGTGCCTTATGCACATTCAGGTGGCCCGTTTTCCATTTTCCCCCTTGTGGCATCGCTCGGTCGGGTGCGCCATGCGAGGTCACCCGACCGGGCGTGTTCGGGTCGGGTCATTTCGTTCGAGGGCGCCCGTATCATTTTTGCTAAGTTGTGACCGCCTGGGTGCCTTGTGTGCGTTTGGGCAGCCCGTTTTTCTATTTTCTCCCTTGTGGCATCGTTCGTTCGAGCGCACCGTGTGAGGTCGCCCGACTGGGCGCGTTCGGGTCGAGCCGTTTCGTTCGAGGGTGCTCGTATCAGTTTTTTTAGGTTGTGACTTCCAGGGTGCCTTATGCAGGTTCGGGGGGCCCATTTTCCGTTTTCTCCCTTGTGGCATCCTTTGGTCGAGCATGCCGTGTCGTGCCATGTGAGGTCGCCCGACCGGGCGCATTCGGGTCGGGTCGTTTCGTTCGAGGGTGCCTGTATTAGTTTTGCTAAGTTGTGACCGCCCGGGTGCCTTGTGCACGTTCGGGCGGCCCGTTTATTGTTTTCTCCCTTGTGGCATCGTTCGTTCGGGTGCGCCATGTTGCACCGTGTGAGGTCACTCGGCTGGGTGCGTTCAGGTCGAGCCGTTTCGTTCGAGGGCGCCCTATCAGTTTTGCTAAGTTGTGACCGCCCGGGTGCCTTGTGCACGTTCAGGCGGCCCGTTTGTTGTTTTCTCCCTTGTGGCATCGTTCGTCATGTCGCGTCGTGTGAGGTCGCCCGACTGGGCGCATTCGGGCCGGGCCATTTTGTTCGAGGGTGCTCGTATCAGTTTTGCTAAGTTGTGACCGCTCGGGTGCCTTGTGCACGTTCGGGCGGCCCGTTTGTCGTTTTCTCCCTTGTGGCATCATTCGGTCAAGTGCGTCATGTGAGATCGCCCGACTGAGCGTGTTCGGGTCGGGCCGTTTCGTTCAAGGGTGCCCGTATCAGTTTTGCTGAATTGTGACCACCCGGGTGCCTTGTGCACGTTCGGGCAGCCCATTTTCCGTTTTCTCCCTTTTGGCATCATTAGGTCGGGCGCGCCATGTTGTGCCGTGTGAGGTCGCCCAACCGGGTGCGTTCGGGTCGGGCCGTTTCGTTCGAGGGCGCCCGTATTAGTTTTGCTAAGTTGTGACCGCTCGGGTTCCTTATGCACGTTCAGGCGACCCATTTGTCGTTTGCTCCCTTGTGGCATCGTTCGCCTGATTATCTTTACTAAACCAAAAATTTCATTGAAAATAAACATTCATACCATAACATTACTACTTCCGTTTTAACCACATAAAACTTATTTTTAAGTTACCATAATTCATCTTTAGTATCACATAATTAGATTAAAAAATCAACCAAAATCCCTAGTTTATGAAATAAAAATTCAACAATTTTATATAATTAATAATTTAAATAAATGTCTTAGATTTAATCTCATTAATAATTATTTATAATCAACAATACCACTTATTTACCCAAACCCCTTATTAACCCCAAGAAAAGTCTCACACATTTTATTTAATGGAATTTGAGTGGCCTTAAAAAAACACACGTATTTCATTTCAAAATGTCAAAAAATTTCAAATATCAAAGGTTTTAATTTCCCTCATACATTTCCCTCCAGTTGTATGGTTTGTCCAGGGAATGAGGGAGGATGTAGAAAATCCTGTTTGGAGGGGCAGTTCAGGGTTAAAATAAAGTCGCTCTATCTATTAGCTTTGCGGCCAAAGGTTTTCAAATAAGCGGAAGTTGCAAAAGGGTTTATGAGCCATATTTGATATTGGGGTTTCGTTGTTCTTTTGGTTTGGTTTCTGTGGGTTTTGTTGAGTTTTCTTGCAGGTTTTGAAGTCTGAGGCATCGCACACAACATCATCACATATACAAGCATCACACCTATATCTTTGGCACTTCAATTATAAAAGTCACATCACATCCATAATCTTGGAGACTAGCATTATCTTTATGAGGAAATATGTATGTAATAAAAAGACTGGAATGTTGACCTGAAGCCATATGTCCTGCATCAAAAACACAATAAGTGATCTTCATATTCTTTGATTGCATCCTATAGGAGTTACACGCAGATCTATTGAAATACGAAGCAACCTAATGATGCTTTTCGTACCTTAATCACTGAGCAATCTTCTACAACAATTCTTGATGTATTGAGCAGTGACAAAGGGGTAGTTTAGATCTGATCCAAATCTAAGTTGGTTCGATAGAAAAAATGCAAGAGATCCTTCACATTCAGGGGGGCCAATGTGGCAACCAGATCGGCTCCAAGTTCTGGGAAGTGGTCTGTGAAGAACACGGGATCCATCCTACTGGGAGATATTAGGGCAATGCTGAGAATGCAACAAGACCATGAGCTTAGTGAAAAGAGTCGCCTTCACTAAGTGGGCCCATAGGCTATTTTTGGCGCAAGTCTGTTTTTAGACATGTCGATCATATTCTATGAGTTGTAGGATGCTATTTGTGGATGGTTGGTCAAGTCGGAAAAAATAGATGGACTTCTATTTTTAAACATATTGGGCGGAATCTATTTGTAGATTTCCAGTCTAAAAATAGATATGTCGAATATTATTAGCTCTTAATAATATTTGGACTCTAAACATTATCTTATTCTCTTGGAGCACTTCAGTTAAGTGCACAGATGTGGCACAAGAGCTGATAGAAGGAATTACGCTATTCCTAAGGGTTCAGTGGAGCTATTGCATGGAGACTTCAGTTAATGTCAAATGTATCTTATAAAATTTTCTGCCTTGTGATTTTGAACATCTCAATAAGTTGGTTTTGAATTGTTTTTTTATGTTTTTTATAATCCAAATCGCAGGAAACATTACATATCAATGTCAGATTCATGGGATTTTTTTTGTATTTAGTTTTGAAGTTTATCTTGATTCATGTGGGACATGATATTTGAGTTGTTGAAACATTTTTTGGAAAAATGGTCCACTTTAAGGTTTTGTTTTATTTATTTTCAATGCATTCATGATGGATACAGGGGAGTGATTATTTTGGGGAAAAAACCCGTAACTGGCATTCTATTGATATGTGTGTCCATGATTTTCTCGAAAGAAACAAGCTCCAGACAATAGACGTAGTTTCCCTGTTTACAGTGCCCATTAACAAGATAGTTGTGGTCCATAACCATTTTCAACCATTCTATCCAAAAGGTCCAGACAATAGACGCAGTTTCCCTGTTTACAGTGCCCATTAATAAGAGCTATATAAATTGCTTCATTGGGACACATGCCTCTCTCTAACATATTTTTTATCAGTTGGTCTGCCTCAAGGAGTCTGCCTGATTTGCATAATCTTGCAATTAAGGCACTATAAGTATCTACAGTAGGCTGAAAATGCTTCTCCATCATTTTTTCAAGAAGCTTAAATGCAAGAACACTGTTTATTTCGAGTGGCATTCCATCCAGGTCATGAGTTTCATCTAAGTTATCAGGATCTAAACTACCTACTACATCCTCATCAGGAATCAAGTGTTCTTTTTGTATCTTTTTTTCTTGAACTATACCATTCATAAGCTTACAATAAGTTCGATAATTAGGTTGACATCCTTCATTTATCATGTTACTTAATAGATCAAAAGCATGATCCACCCTGCCTGATTTGACGTTGCCATCAATCAATTATGTGTATGTTACTTGGTTAGGCTGTAAACATTTCTCCTTCATTTTATCATTGAACATTTCAGCCTCTTCCAGTTTGCCTTCCCTGCAAAGTCCATAGATCAGTGCACTATAAGTGTAGACATTTGGAGAGCAACCCTGCTTTACCATTTTGTCTAATACTTTATATGCAAGATCAATGGCACCGGCTCTACATAGTCCATCAACAAGCGTGGTATAAGTCACCAGGGGGGGAGCTAACCCTTCCCTCAACATCTTACCAAAGACATTATCTACCTCAAGCACCATGTTTTCTTTGTGGGCTTGATTTCCGCTTTTTTATTTGGTCTTCTATCTAAAACTTTGAAGGATAGTGCTACAATGTGGGTGTTTTGGTTTCTAGGATGATTCCTTCCCATGCTAGAGTAGGGCTATCCTTGGATTTTCCATCAAAGTTAGACTTGGGGCAATATCCATGTTTGTATAATTGGGTAAGATAGCCTATGAATTGAAGTTTATGTGAGAAATATATTCTTGTCTAAATTTTCCCTTTGCAAACAATATCTATACCTATATTACAAGATAAGGAGAGAAAGCAGGCTTGTAGAAGGGGCAATTTGATGCCGTGATGGCTCTCTCCTTTTGTTTTTTTATTTAAATTTTTTGCTTGAGATTGCTCTAATTTTGAAGATCTTCAACCCATTGATTTTGATTTAGAATTTTATAATAGTTTTAGGGTAACAGTGACTTTCAAAGATAGGTTAAGTGTTGTCTTGAAAAAATGGGCCTCTTTGCAGACTGACTTTTCAATGTGGCTGATATATTCAGGAGGGTGTTTCTCCATGGTTGATTTATGAAGTATTCCTTTACCTAATAACACATAAAGTCGGTAACATATACATTCTAAAATGGTCTTCAAATTTTCACCATTGCACTAAGTTCACCATTGTATTCTATAAGTTCTGCAGTCAAAACTTGTATTTGCTTGAACAAACGCTACAATTGCTGCAAGGGGCGGATAAATATACAACTCTAATGAATTTGGAAGAAAGTTGAATCATGCTTATAAAAGGCGCATAGAACATCATGCCAGATAATTGACCATTATTCATCAAGCTATATCATTTTATAGTGACATAGATGAGGCAGAGGATATACATTCAAACTAGTACATTTGGCGAAATTTTTTTTTAAATTTTTTTTATCAATATATCTAGAACAGAGATGTTTGCTTAGGAAGATTCATTCTATACCAGAGATGTTTTAATAATAAGAACTTGAGAAACTAAACTATCTCAATATAATCAATATGTATATGCTTTCAGTAAAAAGTATATATATTATTAATTAAATTTAAATGTATGTGTTTATGTAAGATTTATTTTTGATTAGATAATAAATTAAAAAATATATGAGAAGAAAAGGGTTATGGGTGGGAGTTTACAATGGGTATTTTACTATGCCAAGAGGCATACAAGCTCAATGAAGTCTCCAATATTACTATTGAGTAGATAGTTCTTAACTAGCATTATTACTGTGTCGACACTATGAATATATATAGAGATACGGATCTCAGATATTTGTCCAACGTAAACGGCAACCTTTTCCATTAAACAACAACAGATATATGATTTATGTGTACCTATGTAAATGTTTATATATTCATGGTGCTGAAGAGCTGCCATTTTCGGTGGACATATTATCTGAGACCCTATAGAAAACCAAGCCTGTTTCCAAAGGATGAAGATCATACTATTCTATGGGTGCACGCGATTCTATGAAACACGTTACAAACATTTTTATTCGGTAAGTGAATGAATGCCATTTTGTAATGCCAATTTGTTCTGCTGATGCTTGCACACAGTGCTTTCTCTTTGCTGTAAGCCTGAGTCGGTGTGTATTTCATCATTTTCCTGTGAGCTTGGTTGAAAATTTTGATTCCCACGGCTATCTTCCTATTTACGGTTCAGTCAAAGTTGTCATTACTTATTCCTAAATTTGGTCCCAGATATATTCAGGAGGGTGTTTCTCCATGGTTGATTTATGAATTATTCCTTTACATAATAACACGTACAGTCGGTAACACATACAGTCTAAAATGGTCTTCAAATTTTCACCATTGCACTTATAAAAAATTGTATTCTATAAGTTATGCAGTCAAAACTTGTATTTGGTTGAACAAACGCTACAATTGCAGCAAGGGGCGGATAAATATACAACTCTAATGCGTTTGGAAGAAATTTGAATCATGCTTCTAAAAGGCACATAGAACATCATGCCAGATAATTGACCATTATTCATCAAGATATATATAAGCGTCGGATTATTCATGTCAGATTATTCATCGGAAGACCATTATTCAATTCCGATAATTCATGTTTATATATAAATTTGGTCAATTATCGGAAGACCATTATTCATCAAGCTATATATAAGTGTCAGATTATTCATGCCAGATAATTGACCAAATTTTTATATATTATTAACATTACTAGTACATTTGGCGGAATTTTTTTTTTAATATTTTTATCCAAGCATCGGAAGGTCGATGCCTTACACGTCGGAAGACCGACGCCTTACAAGTCGGAAGCGCGACGTTTATTTTTTTTAATATTTTTTCTTTTTCGTCGGAAAAGTAAATATACATACGCGTCAGAAGAGCGAAGTTTATTTTTTAAATTTTTTTTTACTTTTTCGTTGGAAAAGCGACGTTACATAAGCGTCGGAAGAGAGACGTTTTTTTTTTTTTTTTTAATTTTTACTTTTTCGTCGGAGAAGTGACGTTACATAAGCGTCGGAAGAGTGACATTGTAAACATCGGAAGACGTATCATTGGAATTGTGATAGTTGTGTGAAAAATTGATAAACGTCGGAAGAGCGATGCTTTTGAAAAACGTCGAAAGAGTGACAGCTTGGAAAACGTCGAAAGAGCGACGGTTTGGGAAACGTTGGAAGAGCGACGGTTTGGAAAACATCGGAAGAGAGATGGTTTTGTAAACGTCGGAAGAGCGACAGTTGGGAAAACGTCGGAAACAGTGTCGCTATTCTGACACTTTATTGAAGTGTCGGAATTGCGACGTAATGGCTAACCACATTTTGCTCGACCTCAAACTGTCGCTCTTGCGACGCCTATGTGTTGGAATAGCAACGAATTGTCCGTCAGAAATTGGGCCAAATATACTAGTGATCCCGCTCCCCCTCTTTCTCTTCAAATTATAAGTGTCAGAGATTCTCTAAGTCATCATCATCCATCTCACTATCTATCTGTTTTCATGCTACTGATTCTTTAGTTTTCTACTTTGACAACAATAGTTCTTCATCTTCCTGAATCTCTAGGAAAAATAGTACCCTTCTAATATCTTGGAGTGCATCTCTTACTGGTTCTATTTATCCCTTAAAATAAAAACATTGTGTAAAATTTTCCGCAACTACTTTCCAAGTGCTATTTCCTCTCTTCTTTTCCTCTGTCAAATACCAGGCCTGTGGAATTGTGTCTAGTGAATGTATGAAATTGTGTATCCACAGAGATTCTGGATGCCCTTTTTTCTTCGAGTTATACTCACAATTCCTTAAATGTTCTATGGGGTCAGAATCACCTTGGTACTTTTCAATGAATTGTGGTCCTGAAGCTTCTTGGAATCTAGCTCTTAATGCTAGTGCAACATCTTCCCATTGCGGAAGTGAGTTGTGATAGTTGACCCACCATCTTGCTGACGTGGATTGTAGTGATACATCCATAAGAGGGACTCTATGTTATATTTTTACATTTTCCTCTACCTTTGCAATAAATTTATTTACAGCATCCATATTTGATAGAGTCGAATGTCCTCTTGCCTCGATTCCAATCCAGTTGACTCCCTAAATATTAGCGCATCTTCTAGTGTTGGTCTCATATTCTCCCTGTTGCCAATCATCCCAAGCTATTCCTAAGCCCAAATATGAACTCTAAACACTTCTCCAGCTTATGGTCCCTTCCGTCAGATTGATATAGTCTTCTCTCTTCCCTACCATCATCTGGTAAAGGTGATTGGGAATTTGAGCATCCTCTCTGTTGTCAACAGTTTCTGTGTATTAGGGTCCTTGATATGGATCAAGTGGCTGAGTTATGCTGACTTCCCCATCTTCAAATATCATCAATTCTTTTTTCAAGTCAATCACTGCATAATTATTGAAGGCCCAATCTATCCCTAATAAAGCAGGATAGGGATTCTTGTCCCCAATGATTTCTATCACCTCAAAATCTCTATATGTTTTCACTCCCGTGACATCGACCTCAACCTCTTCTAGCCTTAAAATATAGTACTAATTTTCCATTTAGAGATGTATTGGTGAGTATTTAAACTTTGGCCTCCCTAGTGCTTCTCATGCCTTTCTAGTTAGAATGTTGACATATGATCCTCGATCGAGCATTGTGTCTTTGATTTGGAATTTCGCGACTTGAGTATTCACATAGAATTCCTTTCCAGTTATTATCTTATTTCTTTTTATCCTTCTTATGTATTTTTTTGTTGGATTTCTTGACTCTCCCGGTTCTGCATTGTCCTACACCACCAACTATATATTTTTCTTTAGTTGTTCCAACATTGGTGCATTGGTTACAATTTTCAGGAACAGTCGGAACCATTCCTCAATAAATGTTCTTGTATGAGTCTCCTTCTCTTTTTCAAAGGTTAGATGTGGAATCTCAATGCCTCTACTCCCCCCTATCTGGGAAAGTGTTTCCACTGCCTCCTTAAAATATTACTTATGTCTATCTAGTCTGAAAGCGTTCTTTGGAGATGTGGGGTTGATTAGCTTTACCGGGTCCATATTCTGTGTATCCTCCCCTATTTTCTTTTCTCCTTGGGTTATTATGGATACGCTTTGCATGGGTTGAGCTTCTACTATTCTCAGTTCTGCATTCACTATATTTTCTCCTCTTTGTCTAGCTCTTTCCTCCCATCTCTTAATTAGTTCTGGATAGTCTTCAGTGGCGTGTGTATTGACTCTGCACTGAGAGAACAATGGTATTTTGGGTAGCATAAATTCCCTTGCTACGTGTCCTTCTTGATCAAAATTATAGCATCTTACCGGTCCTCTTCCTCCAGTTCTTCCACCTCTCATTCCTCCTCCTCATCCCCTTGGAATTTCATTCACCCTATAAGATGGTATGTCCAGTCATTTTGCCAGTGCACCGAGGGCTACATTGCTCTGTATTATGTGTTGTAGAAGTGAAAAATTCACAATATGTATTGTTTGGAACATTGGAATATTTCTGCAATATTGGACATAGTCGTGGAGGATGACCAATGCCTTTGCATATTTCACAATATTCAGTTGTAGTCTGATTTTGTTGAGTGGGGAACCCTGGGAAGTGGGATTGTTGCTGGTATAATCCTTGAGTATTTATCTGTGAAACTCCCCCAACTGGTGGAGCCCCCTATATCCCTATTGCTAAAGCTCCTGCATTTTTCCCCTGCAACCTTGGGCATTCTGTGGCCACGTGTCCTTCCATCAGGCAATGGTTACACCACACATTGGGCCTTGCAGGTCGTATCGGATGAATTTCTTTCAATTTCTCCATTAAACTGGCTATCTGATGTTGTAGCCCTAATATGGAAGGGTTTTGTACTATTGCTCCTCCTTTGAAATCTTGCGTATACCCCGTTATGTGGATTAATCCCTCTTGCGGACAAGAGTGATTTCCCTAGTATTCTATGAATAGATAGAAACAAACATCCATTTGTAAATAATTTTATCTAGATTATTTTCAATTTAAAATTATTATAAAAAAAGAAAGAGGACATGCCCCTACCTTGAAATCCAACGTTTGGTGCAGTATTTTATCTAGTCGCTCCAAAGAGGCTTCTTCAGTAAGTAGAACCTGCAATCAAAGATAGACAAAAGAATTAAAAGCACCTGAAACATATAATAATTAAGAACAAACAATCTAACTTAGTGATCAAGGATTCTAAGTATTGAATTATTCAAATAAGAAAAAGAAAAACTCAATGAGAAAAGGAGATCCATATGTATTATCTTGAATGAAAAGAGTAATTTTACAACCTAATGCCTTGATGTTGTACAAGTTTCTCCCGGGGTCCTGAAAAATCGTTCCTCCTTCAGTTTGAAAATATTTCCTCTCTTTGAATCAGTATGGAGTTATGGACATAAGGGTGTGATAATTTTCATGCCAACAACAACTATTACAGAGAGTATGCTCTCTTGAGAATTTCTTAAACAATTACCATATACCAAGTATAATCTACCCTTAGCAATGAAACATGAGCTCAATTTATAAGGAAATGGAGGTAGCTTCAATTCCATGAAGAGGGGGATGGATTCCTCTCATGAAGGGATTTGAGCTCCATATACCAAGGGATAAGCTCCATGAGTGGAGGGATAAAACTCGAACTGATCGCGCTTCTAGAAGCTTCCAGTTGGGAGAATATTCGACCAGTTGGGCTTCTAGAACTTACTTTTTCTTTTATTTGAATTTTATGGGGGTCCACAGGTTTTATAAGCAGAACATGTGGGAGTTGTCGTAGTCTATAGAACAAATATCCGCAAACCCACAGGAAAGGGCTAGGAAAAGTGCAGAGTTAGACTTTTAAGGGTTTTAATGAGCTTTTCTCCAATTCCAAGACTTGGTTTAGGAACATAAGGGTTTTTGACTTTTAAGGGAGCATAATATAGGTAGTGATGGACCTATATGGATAGTAAAATGTCATGGTGACAAAATAATGTGTAACATACCTCGCCATGGCTTCTATCTTCATGACTTGATCCAAGGCATCTTGTAAGGTTGTTGGGAAGGTAAATCCTCTCTGCAGACAGAGACGATCCCTCTAGCCCTAGAGTGGGTCTAGCAACAAAGGGACAAGCTAAGGTGTAGGTTCCTAATTAATGAATGAAAAGGACGAGGTAGATTGACCTACATGGAGTCCAATGTTGTCATCGTTGTAGTGGTGGTGACCTCTTGATCTTTATCTCGATGGGTCATAATCCTTCTGCAACAATGCTCGGATACCTGCACAAAGATCAAAAAACAAGATCAGCATACAAGACAATGATTTCATTCATAATCAAATAACCAGTCAAGGAATTTTAAGCATATTGCATCAAATTAACACAAGATGGGAACCAGACAATAGTCATGTATATATATAAATAGAAGAAAGAGTTACAACCGAAGCCTTGAAGTCGCAGCCTCCTCCAACGTGGTTCATTCGAAATGAGTCTCGAAGGAACGTCAGGGAATTTAAACGAGGTTCGGACACAAGCCTAATCTCTCTTGATAAATGTCTCTTTCTCTATTCTATCTCTCTAACGAAATGTTCAGGAATTCTCTTCAGCCTTTCAGCTATAATTGTTCAGCTAGTGTATCAATGGGAGATAGCTTTATTTATAAAGGGAGAGGAGGAGGTTGGGATCCCTAAAATTATGGAAGGGAGGCCTTATACCTTGGGAGGTTTCCCCAAAAGGTTGAAACAAGAGGCCAAAAGAGGGGGTATATGGTTATTCAGTCGAACCACTCCAGTTGACTCGCCCACGAAGTTGTTAGGATAGAAACTTAGCCTATATATTTAAAAAACATTCCATAAATAGGTTGGCACAGGTAGCTCACTGGGACATAATGCTAATGGGCACGAGGCCCAGTGTTAATATTTCTCATTGGCGCGAGGGCATAAAAATCTACTAGTGCCAAGGAAAAAACATGTGTTTATGATAGTCTGCTCAGGAAATTTTCAACAGAAGGAATGTTATTCTCATGGAAAAAGATGCAATGATGGTCTTTGCAAGGCATGAAACTTCTTATTAGTCATAGAAATTATCCTCCAATGTGCGGGATGGGGATTCCAGGGAAAGTGACAAAATGTTGTGTAACAGATGCCCCCTAAAGCATGAGGTCCGAGAGAGAGGGAGGGGTAAAATGCTTTACGAGAACACGTTCGAACCAAACACTGTTGTTGGAAGACCTGCAACTACAAATACAACTGACATCTCTGATACATGAATATGTGGTATTGGCACAGCCATCCATTATAGAGTACATATATAAACTGAGATCTGAGGTATGTATGTAGCCATCTAGCAGTAAGGATCAACAAATAGACTTAGGTATGGTCACATCCATCCAATCAAAACAGTCATGCAATAAGTCATGATAAACCAAAATATCCTACAGCCTGGATCTTATCAGAAAAAACCCAATTTTTTGTGCTCCATCTCGACCCGAACAAGTACAAATTAAAGCATGCAAATATGTGAGCTAAAGTCGAACATGCAAGAAAATCACCTGATTACCAGCCAATGATGAAATTTGTTAATAGGAACGAGAGAAACCACCAATAATGACAATCACTCTCAAGGTACAACAGGTAAAATCCATGGAATGTGAACTATGATCTAGCATCGAACACCCATAGAATCACTCGATTGAAGGCCAGCGATGTGGACTTGTCGTCGAATGTGAAGAACTTGCCATTGAGGCATGCAAGCTCCAAGGTACCGAAAGGGAGTCTCTAGGTCAACGTCCTGGATAATGAGATGAAGTTGAGAGGAAATGATCTGGTCAAAGGAGGGCCATAATGTTTCCCACATCATTGACATGAGACAGAGGAACATGATGATAATGAATTAGGACTGAACAGAGAATTAGAGGGAGGTTGAAAACTGCAGAGGAAAACTTCTCTTGAACATATCAGTGACACGACTCTAGATTTGGCAGTATTTGACATCAAGGGATTTGAGGTCATGATGACGTGGAAAAGAGCAGATGAGAGTTCAAAACAGATTATGCAAACCCACGGAGGAAAAAATGATGAAATGAGATGTCCCCAACCCGACACGAATGTAGATGAGTGTCATGTTCAAGAGCGAAATACTACCAACATAACGAAAAACTGGTTCTGTTTTCCCCCACCATTTCTGGTGAGTACCCCAATTATTTTTTAAAAACAAGCTTGAAGGGGATATCATATGCTTGTAATGTAATTTTGTCCTTCAAACAAATCCATCCTAGTACATTTTAGGAGCCCTAGGAAGGAGGAACTCGGTGAACATCATGGTGACGATGTCCGATGTCATCTTTTCATATTTAGAGAGTTTGAAAAGAAGCAGAAAAGAAAACTCCAGCAGGTCCCTCTTCTTCAATAGTCCCTCAGATCCGAAAAGGTAGAAAACAATATCTAAAATAACCTCTTAGTCACGATAGGCTAAGGTATTCCTTTTTCGTAATAATATATCCCAGCCTGAAAAATGGGTAAACATATACCGGGTATATATCATTTTGCAGCCATTTAATGAGTTTAAAACAACAAGAGTCTCAACAATCTTTTCAGTTTTAGAGAGTCAGAAAAGCGCTGAAATATTTCTCCAGTAGTGACTTTTTCGTGTTTTTACCGAGTCCGAAAAAGTATAAAATACAACTTGTTACTTCATCGCTCTCTCATAAAATGCCCGTCGTTGCACAAGAGACAAATGTAAAATCCATTTCTCGAAATAACATAGTGAAATAATTGAAAAATATGTCTTAAAACCTAATTAGGGTTTTGAAAAGTTATAAAATTCAAAAAACGGTAAAAAATAATTACTTTTCACTTTTACCTCTTGTGGAAAAATAGTTACCCTTTTTACACTATGATTTTGAGGCAGTGATAGCGGGCAATCCGAAAGACCAATCTCGAATCTGTCATTTCCAGGTGAGAGCCGACATCCTTCCCTGCATTTTGATTTGTAATATCCCAAAAGGGAAAATGCAATAATACTAAAACACAACATAAGAATTGCAACTAAGTAAACAATAAATCTCAAGACAACATCAGAATTTATAGAGAAGCTAAGCCATTTTATTATATGGATATGATTCAGTTACACAATGTATAAGAGTATGAGTATATCTAGCCAAAAAGATGGTCTAGAATCACCCAGAAAACATGCTACAATAGGTACTGCGTAACCGGAGAGACACTAAAGCAAATATTTTTCTGTCTGTTTAGCATAATATGAATATATGACTGCAGGATGAAAAGGAAAATGTATATCTACTCAAATCTGGAGCTCAAATGATGCCAAGATTCAAGATCTGGCCAAGGTGATGGATTCCCAAGATAACCAAGAAAGTATTTTCCAGATCTACAACTTTGGAAAACCACCCTCCTAGGATTTGATCCTTGATCTGTTGGGAAATACAGATCTGAAGCTAGATCTGACAGATATATGGTTGAAATATGTCACAATATCAGATATAAGCTTAAAGGTTTGATCCCTTCTTCAGATCTACAAGCTAGAGGCTCTAGATCTAGCTTCTCAATCCTCGAATAATGATTATAGTTGTTGCAACACAATTGCCAATAGAAAATGCACTGTGAGGGAAAGAGAGGCCTTTTTCCTGCTGAAAAATGCTACAATAAACTCCGGGCTGATGAAAATACTGATGGAAATGTGAGGGGATGATCCCTCATAGGATTACTAGCTGAAATTCTAGCAACTTCCTTCCTCCTTTTGGATCTGCAAATGGGATAGCGTAATTCCTGAAGGAAATACTGTTGCTAGGAGGTCAATAATTGTTGGCCTGATGCCAGATCTGAAATGAAGCTCTGGGAATGCTGATCTATAAGCCCAATGTGATAGGAATAAACCCTCACCAGTTCTCCAGCTGAAGTACTGAAGACAACTTCCACCTTCCAAACTGATCTTCAAAAATCTGCAATTTCTGAATATGAATGTTCTGTAGAAAGTAGGAAAAGATATGTGGCACCAATGCCTGATGTAAAATTAAGTACAATACTCTTTCTAGAGCTACTCTAAGAAAGAGGTGGGATTCCCGTTCAGGAACATCCTGTGCTAAACAACACTTGCAATCTCTGCTAAACAGCCCAATAAAGCAATGGAATGTCACATGACAATTCCAGATCTGAAAATATCCTTAACATCAAGAATCAATAGCATACCCTCATCCTTGCCTTCATCTTATTTATATAATGTTTGAGCCTTCCCATGCCTTGGCATTCATCTAGACTATGTTGTGCATGTGGACCAAATGCTCCATGTTTGACTGCGTTGTTTGACCAAATCATCAATCATGTCTAGGTGCAATGTACACCCTCTCCATCATGTGTGCTTTAATTGCACAACATCCTCCATCACTTTATTATGAATGTTCCATGATATTCTGTTTGACATCTTCAAGATCTTAGTTGACTGTATCAACCTCCATGATCTATCTCAATTAATGAGACATAATCTCCAATTCCATTCACATTAGTAGTTTCTCAACTACCTCATTATGTAGATCTAGGCTTAATTAATCCACATTCACACACAAAAGTGTATATTTATTCATATTGAGGATTATGGGTCCCTCCACCCTTTTATTTACCTAATTCATTAAGAAAGTTAAAAACTCTAATATTCCAAATATCAGGTGAAATTTTGGGAATATTACAGTCCTCCCCAGGAAAATGTTGCTTGTCCTCAAGCAACTCAAAAGGTAGTTGCAAAGCCATCTATTCCCCTCCAAATGGCATCCACATAAGGAAGGATTCTTCCATTTTCTACAATGTGTTATGTATGTTTGGTTCTAAATTTGTCTTTCAAAAACATATAGAATGACCTCTAACTGTATAGTTAGATGTCCTCCTTCCATCATGAAGTACCAAGTGACAACCATATGAGTTCCAAATTCATCATTAATGTTGGAAATATTTTCATTGATGGCAAAGGAGAAGAAAGAAGCAGCACCTCAACTATCACAAAGAAGAACCAGCAAAAAGAGGTAGCAAATATGCAGAGAGGTAGCAGGGAGGCAGCAGAGACCTGCATAGAGCTAGATAGATCTGGAGAGTTAGAGTAGGTACAAAAACTAGAGTTTTGTAAACCTACGGGCAGTAGAAGGGCCATTGATTTTGAATATCTGGCCAGGACAAGCAGTCTTGAGCGAAGTTGAATTGGTGGAGGAATTACCGAATTCTATTGTGATAAGGAAACCGTAGAATGAACTCTGTTCCTCACACATTTCAGTAGTTAACTATCTGGATTCGAGATTTAAAGCAATTGAAGTAGGCCTCATTGAAATCAAAAGGCTCGATTCATGAGCGGCCATATAACACATTGTATGGATGGCTGAGGGACTTGGTTTAAAGGTCTGCCTGTATATTGAATGATGAGAGCGATGGTTCGTTAAAAGCGTGGAACTATAGAGGTAATTGTGATCATGGTTAACCCGTAACAGAGGAGAAATTCTCTGTCCATCGAAACCGTGTGTCAAAGGAAAAAGAACTAGAATGAGAAGTTATAACCCAAAGAAATGAAATGTTAATAGTGCATGAGGAGGAACCTGGAAAGAAGGCACGACGGAACCATGAATATGAAAGCGGTTTTTAGAACTTGACGGTGGTTTTCACAAAGTTTTTAAGCGGTAAGTGGAATGTCAAAAAATAATGCGATAGAGGTCCTTGAAGGACGCGTGGCAAGGAGGTTTTAGAATACAACCCATTTCGCAAAGTTTTTGGGGCTTAAAACTCTGTTCATCAAAAAGTGAGATATCCGTCGGATGTGCCGATCAAATGATCGAACGGTGGTCGTATTTCCTATTTGCGAGTAAGTTAACGAAAAGGTAAGTGATGTACTTGTTGTGGGCCCAGATGATTGTTATTTCATATGTGCGTTGGTGATATTGGTTTATGTTTTAATCCAAGTCAAATTTATACGAAAAGAAGGGACAAAGCTCGTGCATCTCGGTAATGCGATAGCCGTTGATTTATGGTGTTGAGAATGCGATGGTGCATCCATCGTCAGATTCAATCAATGTTCATGAGGAATTAATGGTGGGCCAGATACGCCTTAGGCAAGCGAAGCGTCAACCTATGTGTTGGAAAAGTTGGTAAGTTATAATATGTTATAACCAAGGATTGGGTTTGGTGAATGATGCTTTGGATATTTGAACCAAAGTTTATTAATGTAGAATGATGTTGTGATATGTGGTTAATAAAATTAACATATGCATGGTCAAAACTATATGAGATTAATAGATTCCACAAAGGTATGAGGCATACGGTGGATGTTGTCACAAAGGTTAACATGTATTTGAGTTCCATAAAGAAGGTGCATAATATGATTGATAATTGGGATTTTGAGTAATGTTGGGATTTTAATGTGGCCCGTTTATAAAGAGCTAGCTCCGTTCGATGATTGAGTGTGATAGTGGAATGCTAAAGTAAGGAGAGTTATAAATTGGGTTTTTATATATATTTTCATGTCCATAGTTGAAGACCAAAGGCTTGGTGGACCTTAAGTGCAAGGTGAGTTTTGGTCCGATTTGTATATACAGATCTGTTATATGTATGTGGGGGCCATATTATATAATGGGTCTATGATAAAGTTCATTCGAAAAGGTCATGCTCTAGAAGTTAAATGGGTTTTGGGTTTAAACCAAGTCGATGATGAATAATGAAGAGAACCAATATATATGTGGGCCCGAGAGAAAGACAAATGTTAAAGGTGCGTTGGGATTTTGGTTTAAATAAAAGTCTAAGTAATGTGGGCCCCATTATATATATATATATTGAAGTCTGGGTTTTATTGAAAGTTGAGTTTAATACGAATAAAGTGTTCATAAAGCTGTGGGCCGTATTACTTATTTGATAACTAGGTTTTATTAAAGAGTGAAATGAAGTTGTGGCAGTGAATGATTCTACGGTTTATTGGTTTATAAGCCTTAGAGTTAAAGTTGAAAAAATGGATTATTATAACCATTGGATTTAATTTATTAAATCCTGAGTTACAATAAAATTCCGAAATTTAATTAATCCAAAGGTTTTATGATAAGACTATTAAAAAGTGCTTTCATGTGCAAATGAATTAAAGGTGGAGACTTTGGATTAAGTGGGTTCCTTCGTGATAGAAAAATGGTGTGCCAGGCTAAGGAGAGTTGGTCTCTCCTTTCTCTGTAGTATTATCTACTGAGGGAGTCTTCGCAACTTTATTATTTTTATTTCATTTATCAAATTTGGGAAATTTTGATTAATGAAATGCCATATTCCAATGTTATATATCCGCTCTAATATCAAGACCTTTGGAACTTTAAATAAAACACCCGAGACTATATTCCCCTTCTAAAGCGCCTTAATAATGTTAGTCTTGTAATAATACTCCAAAACCCCTTTCTATTTTAGAACAGCACTTTACTATAGCGCAACCTCCTCTCGGAGTATTTCATCAAAGAAAACCCGACTTTCAACCTTTTAAAACAAATCCTTAAGGGTTAATGGGATATAGAGGAATACATGAACCTTCCATCATAAAACCTATTAAACCCCCGACGCAAACCCAAACCAACGTTTTATTTCCTTCGGGCCCACCAGCGATACTTATTAAATACACATGTATCAATACAAATCACTATGCCATACCTCCAGTTAACCTCCGTGCAGATGAGCGCGCGATTGTCATTAAATCAACCGCTCTCCAGATCGAACGAACGAGGTTGATATAGTGTTTTTTCTAGAGCCGACGTTTAACACTTAAAAATCGCGTGATATGGGTGGTATTGGACAGGTGACATGTCAGATATATATTGGATCATGTTATATTTTTTGAAACCACCTCGAGCCCCAAACACCGCATGAAACCTGTGGTATTTCCTCCCGAAACCACTTGCTCTAACTCTGGTATTTGAATAGTGTTCAACTCAGGTTCTTATTGTATTTCAACACATTTCTTTGACTTAACTCCTCGTGTTGACTCTGTGGTTAAGTTCCAACAATATCACTCCACCAACAAAAAAACAACACTATTTACTCTAATAGGCCGGAATCCTATCACAGTCAATATGCTCAAAAAACAGAGGTCCCAATGATTTGTACAGAGTTCAATATAATTGACATAAACAGAGAATTACTTTGGCTGGGCTAATTCGACTCTTGTACATGGTATACCTATCCTCTATTCACACCTCAAGGACATGATTCCAATACAGATTAACCACATTTAGTCTACTCACAGAGAGTATAATTTCAACCACAGACAAAGAGAACTAAGGGAATTTCACACAAAACAGATCCTTCTTCAAATTTTACACAGAATCCACAGATCGAAGGAATGAGTCCTTCGGGAGATTTCCAATAACACACAGATATCCACAAATACACAATTTTATTCGAAACAGGTAGTCGATGAGCCTGAAATTTATTCAACAGAGAACAATGCTTCTCAGTTCAGTAATTCACTGCAAAATCACCCTTCACTGTATCAGGGATTTCATTTTATAAACTGTTACATGACTGTTTGGTTCCTCATTGAGGACCAGTTTTATTTTTAACATAAAGACTAATTACATAATATTTATATCAACAGAAAGAAACTAGATTGACACGAATGAACCTATTCGACTTCTACAGTTATTGAACTAAATATAACTGCTCTAAGTGCAACAGTCAGCTAAGGTGTTGACACCTTTCTGTTACATTCCAGAATAATTTCGAGCTCTTCTAGCCACGTGTGGAAAATCCTCCTACATTGTTGGCTAGTGTCCAATGCCCCTGCATCAGACGCCAAGGGAAAATTTCTTCATGGACTCCTGTCCATGAGCTCTTTCAAAGAACTACCTAGCTTCTGAAACATAACTTCAGTCACCCAAGTATCATCTTCATCTGGCTGGTACTTCCACTTGATCAGGTACTGGAAATACTCTTGTCCTCTAGTCCTTTTAAACACCTTCTTTTCCAAGATCTTCTCTGGCTGTAGTGGTTGTGTTGGAGGTAACTGTTTTACCAACTCAATCTGCTCTTTCTACTGGTCCTTCATCTGTGCCATCATCCTCATACCTGTACAAATCTGCAACATTAAAAATAGGAGATATCCCAACATCAGGAGGCAATTCAATCTCATAAGCATTAGCAGAAAATTTTCTCAGTATTTTGCATGGTCCAATCTTCTTGAACTTCAATTTGTTATATTGTTTCTTTGGGAATATTTCCTTCCTCAAGTGTGCCAAAATCAAATCTCCAACTTCAAAATTGACTTCTCTTCTACTCAAATATACTCTACCCTTGTATTTGATGTTGTTGCCCTGTAGCCATTTTTTTACTTGCTCATGTATGGCTTGGATCTCTGAAGAAAATTCTTCACCATCAACACTCCTCAACTCTGCTTTTCCCTAGTTTCTCAACTCAGATATTCCTCTGGGGTGCATTCCATAAACAATATGGAATGGGCTCTGTCCTGTACTTATGTTTGGTGAATCATTGTATGCATATTCTGCCTGTGGAAAAATGTGGTCCCACTGCTTGGGATGCTCTCCTGCAAGGATTCTCAAAATATTTCCCATACTTCTATTTAATACCTCAGTTTTTCCATCAGTCTGAGGATGATAAGCTGAGCTGAAGCTCAGATTGGTACCAAGCTTATTCCATAGTGTCCTCCAAAAATGACCCACAAATATAGTATCTCTATCTAAAACAATACTCTTGGGAAACCCATGCAATCTAACAAATTCTTTGAAAAACAAGTTAGCAACATGAGTAGCATCACTGGTTTTATAACATGGAATAAAATGTGCCATCTTGGAAAATCTGTCAACTACAACAAAGATTGCATCATTCCCTCTCTGAGTCTTGGGCAATCCTAAAACAAAATCCATACTCACCATATCCCAAGGCCTGTTTGGAATAGGTAATGGAATGTACAATCCTGCATTCTGGCTTCTCCCCTTTGCATATTGACAAATTTTGCAATTCTTCACAAATTTCTCCACTTCAGTTCTCATCTTGGGCCAATAATAAATATGACTCAGTTTTTCATAAGTTTTATCAGTACCAAAATGTCTAGCAAGTCCACCACTATGCTTCTCCTTGATTAAATTCTCCCTCATGGAACATTTTGGTACACACAATTGGTTTCTTCTGAACAATAAGTCCTCCTGCAAGAAATAATCCAACCACTGGCTTCTATATGTCGGAACAGGGTTACAGCATGCTTCAAATGCTTCTTTAAAATTTGAATCTATCTTATAAAGTTCTTTAATAAAATCAAATCCTACAACTTCAAATTGGTTTTCTTGAACAAGCATGTTCCTCCTACTCAAGGCATCAACTACCTTATTTGCTTGGCCACTCATATGTTTCAAAACAAAATTAAAAATCTAGAGATATTCAACCCACTTGGCATGTTTATGATTTAATTTAGGCTACTGCATAATGTACTGTAAAGCATGATTATCTGAGTATAAAACAAATTCTTTAGACATTAAATAATGCCTCCACTTCCTCAATGCCTGCACAATTGCATAAAATTATTTTTCATAAGAGGAATACTTTCTTCTTGTATCATTCAGCTTCTCACTGAAATATGCTACAGGCCTATCATCTTGACTCAACACAGCGCTAATAGCTTCCCCACTGGCATCAAACTTCACTTGAAATGGCTTGTTAAAATTAGGCAAGACTAGAACAAGCTTTTCAGTTATCTTCTGTTTCAAAAGCTTAAAATTCCTTTCAGCTTCAGCAGTCCATTTAAATAGTTTTTTGTCCTTCTTTATTGTTTCTATGATGGGTGCATTAATCTTGCTGGAATTTTTTATGAATTTTCTATAAAAACTGGCAAGTCCATGGAAACTTCTTACCTCAAAAACACTTCTTGGTGAAGGCCACTCCACAATTTCCTTCACCTTTTCTGGATCCATCTTCAGTCCTTCAGCAGAAACAACAAAACCCAGCTATACCAGCTCCTCTTTCGAGAATGAACACTTCTTTAAATTTATCAGCAGCTTCTCTTGATGTAACTTCTTCAAGACATAATTAAGATGCCTTAAATGTTCTTCCTTGGTTTTGCTGAAAACTAATATGTCATCTAGATATACTATTACAAATTTACCAATAAATTCTTTTAATACTTCATTCATGAGCCTCATAAAAGTACTAGGTGCACTTGATAATCCAAAAGGCATTACCAACCACTCATACAATCCTTCATTTGTTTTAAAGGAAGTTTTCCATTCATAACCCTCCTTTATTCTAATCTGATGATATCCACTTTTCAAATCCAGTTTTGAAAAATATTTTTCACCACTCAAACAGTCCATTAAATATTCACCTCTAGGCAAAGGGAATATATACCTAATTGTTATCTTGTTGATTGCTCTGGAATTAGTACACATTCTCTAGCCTCCATCTTTCTTTGGGCTCAACACTGCAGGTACTGCACATGGACTCAAACTTTCTCTGATCATCCCTTTGTCAACCAATTCCTGCACTTGCTTCCTGATTTATTCATTCTCTGTGGGAGTCATTCTGTAGGCTACTTTATTTGGCAGATTTGATCCTGGGATAAAATCTATCTGATGGATGATTTTTCTCACAGGTGGCAATTCATCAGGCAAATCATCCACAGCAATTGTCCAGTATCTCTTGGATTTCAATTGGAAAATCGAAAATATTTGTAGAAGTAAGCACTACTTTAGGTTTGCAGACTAAAGAAAAACTTACCTCTTCTTCTCCAATCTGTTGTAGATACTCTTTCCCACTCAGCAATAAAGTCTTTGGATCAGCCTTTCTGGTTGATGGTTCTCCTTCCTCCATGGGTATCAATGTGTGATGCACTACATCCTTGAAGAACTTGTAAGTGTTCTTCTTACCATCATGTATTACTGCTATGTCATACTGCCAAGGTCTTCCCAGCAGTATGTGACACACATCCATAGGCATCACATCACACATGACCTTGTCTTTGTAGTTGCCCATCTGCAACTCTATCTCACACTGTTCCTTCACAATCAACTGGTGTCCTCTATGCAGCCATGACACCATTTAGGGTGTAGGATGTTCCCTTGTCTTCAAATTTAGTTTCTCTATCACCTCTGTAGAGACTAAATTGTCTGTGCTGCCACTATCAATGACCAACTGACAACATTTCCCTTGGAATTTGCACACACTCCTGAACAAAGTCTTCCTCTGTGTTGGTTGTTTCAACAACTTCCTTTGTTTGCTTCAGCAAAAATTTATTGAATACCAAAGATTCTCCTCTCTCTAGCAGAATTTCTTATTCTTCTTCAGACAGCCTTGTTGCTTCTTCTCCAATCTAAGCAACCATTGCATTTATTTGACCTGTACCCATATTCTCTGGGCACTCATAGTGTTTATGTCCCAATTGGTGACATCTGTAACACCTCACTTCTCTTCCTCTGTTTCTGCCTCCTCTTCCTCTGTAGGAACCCCTTATTCCCCTTGCATCACCCTATGTGGATGCATTCTGAGGTGAGCTGCTGCTATCTCCATCTCTGGGTGCTGTAGTCCTTCCTCTACCACCCTGAATTCCCTTTCCTTGGAAATTACCTCTTCCCTTGGCAAACTGCTTTCTCAGGAGTTTCTCTTCAGCTTTCAAGGCCATTTGAAAAGTCTCTTCTAATTTCTTAGGAGACAGAATTCCTATCTCATCTTGGATCTCCAACTTGAGACCATTCACATACCTGGCAACCTTCTCTGTTGTGTCCTGGAATTTTCTAGCTCTTATACTTACTCTATAAAACTCTTCTGTGTATTCTTTCACTGTCAGTAATCTCTGTCTCAGATTCTGCATTTGTCTAAACAATGTAAGCTGATAATCACTAGGCAAAAACTTACCTCTCAGTTTTTCCACCATTCTGGTCCAACTCTTGATTGGTTGTTTACCAGCTCTCCTTCTCTCTGCTTGCACTCCATCCCACCAAAGTGCAACATGTCCTTTCAATTTTGTTATCGCAAACTTTACTCTTTTGTCTTCACCCATCTCTTCATAATCAAAACATTTGTTCATCTCATTAATCCAGTCTATCAGCTCTTCTGGATTCAATCCTCCTGCAAAGCTTGACACTTCAAGTCTAGGCTTGACTATCGACCCCAGAATAGTTTTAAGGAGACTCATCTCAGGAGGAATCTCAATGTTTTCTCCTGCCTCTTCTTCAGGTTCAGACTCACTGACATCCTCAGGATCTCTTGGGTGTCCTAATTCCATTGCTTCTAATCTGTCTTGGACCCTTTGCAAGGTCTCCAATACCTCTGCATTGGCAATTGGCCTGCCTCTTCTCCTTGCAACACCTCTAGCAACTCGGAAAACCGTGCTGTAATTCTTCTTCTAGCTTTGGAATTCAGTTCAGTTTCTGAAAAATGTCTTAAAAACAGCTCTGATACCACAAATGATAGCAAAATGGTGTGTCGGGCTAAGGAGAGTTGGTCTCTCCTTTCTCTGTAGTATTATCTACTGAGGGAGTCTTCGCAACTTTATTATTTTTATTTCATTTATCAAATTTGGAAAAATTTGATTAATGAAATGCCATATTCCAATGTTATATAGTCACTCTAATATCAAGGCCTTTGGAACTTTAAACAAAACACCTGAGACTATATTCCCCTTCTAAAGCGCCTTAATAATGTTAATCCTTGTAATAATAATCCAAAACCCCTTTCTATTTTAGAACAGCACTTTACTATAGCGTAACCTCCTCTCAGAGTATTTCATCAAAGAAAACCCGACTTTCAACCTTTTAAAACAAATCCTTAAGGGTTAACGGGATATAGAGGAATACATTAACCTTCCATCATAAAACCTATTAAACCCCCGACGCAAACCCAAACCAACGTTTTATTTCCTTCAAGCCCACCAGCGATACTTATTAAATACACATGTATCAATACAAACCACTATGCCATACCTCCCGTTAACCTCCGTGTAGATGAGCGCACGATTTTCATTAGATCAACCGCTCTCCAAATCGAACAAACTAGGTTGATATCGCGTTTTTTCTAGAGCCAACATTTAACACTTAAAAATCGCGCGATATGGGTGGTATTGGACTAGTGACGTCTCAGATATATATTGGATCGCGTTATATTTTGTGAAACCACCTAGAGCCCCAAAAGTCACGCGAAACCCGTGGTATTTCCTCCCGAAACCACTTGCTCTAACTCTGGTATTTAAACAGTGTTCAACTCAGGTTCTTACTGTATTTCAACACATTTCTTCGACTTAACTCCTCGCGTTGACTCTGTGGTTAAGTTCCAACAATATCACTCCACCAACAAAAAAACAACACTATTTACTCTAATAGGTTGGAATCTTATCACAGTCAATACGCTCAAACAACAAAGGTCCCAATGGTTTGTACAGAGTTCAATATAATTGACATAAACAGAGAATTACTTTGGCTGGGCTAATTCGACTCTTGTACACGGTATTCCTATCCTCTATTCACACCTCAAGGACATGATTCCAATACATATTAACCACATTTAGTCTACTCACAGAGAGTATAATTTCGAACACAGACAAAGAGAACTAAGGAAATTTCACACAAAATATATCCTTCTTCAAATTTTACACAGAATCCACAGATCGAAGGAATGATTCCTTCGGGAGATTGCTAATAACACACAGATATCCACAAATACACAATTTTATTCGAAACAGGTAGTCAATGAGCCTGAAATTTATTCAACAGAGAACAATGCTTCTCATTTCAGTAATTCGCTGCAAAATCCCCCTTCACTGTATCAGGGATTTCATTTTATAAACTGTTACATGACTGTTCGGTTCCTCATTGAGGACCAATTTCATTTTTAACATAAAGACTAATTACATAATATTTCTATCAACAGAAAGCAACTAGATTGACACGAATGAACCTATTCGACTTCTACAGTTACTAAACTAACTCTAATTGCTCTAAGTGCAACAGTCAGCTAAGGTGTTGACACCTTGCTATTACATTCCAGAATAATTTCGAACTCTTCTAGCCACAACATGTGGAAAATCCTCCTACATTGTTGGCTAGTGTCCAATGCCCCTGCATCACTTCGTTTGGTTTCATAATCAGAAATTGAAGAAAAGTGCCTCCGCGTCAATGTTGTGAAATTTCCAGATTGTGAATTTATTTGGGCAGGAATTTTCATGCATTTTATATGCAGCTTTGAGATTTGGGAATGTGTGTATGAGTTATAACAAGATTTTAACATATTAATGGAAAAAGAAAGCTTCAACATTGATACAGCTGCCAGATTTAGAACATAAATCAGAAATGCATTTCTATACACACAATGAACTTGGAGAATGTGGGTCTGACAGGGGTACATGCATAGAAAGCAGGAGAGTAAGCAGAAACTGAAAAATCCAGTGACAACAGCAGAAAATACAAGCACACAGTGAGCCAAGAAGTGAAAGGGTTGAATGAGATATATCATATGCAAATGTAAACGTAAATGTTTTAATTATTTTATATTGTTTGTGATGCAAAGGCAAGTCTCCGTAGGCAAACAAAAATCCCACTGTAATGTTGAAATGTATATCCATTGTTATATGTTATTCTGAATATGTTAGGAAAGAAATGAGAAGGTGGGAGTCAAAGAGTCATGGTTTTTCACTTCAAATTCCCTGTGGAATACAAACAGTCATGAGGTGAACCCTATAAATGATATCACATAGATATGCATAGAGAGGTTAGAGAATGGAGAAATGAGGCAGAGAGAGTAAGAAGAGGGAGGAGCAGAGAGAGAAGCTGTGAAGATCCAGAAATGATATAAGGCATATATGAAGGCTGGTGGATAGTAGTGAAGAAGGAACAAAACAGAGCTGATATCCAGGTAAATCAGCATGTGTTTATTTTTATGAAAGAGTGAGGAAGTTGGTGCTTCCATATCAAGTTGTAGCTTGATAGATTTCAGTTGTAGTTGGCTAAGGTTGGAGCCTCCTGTAGGTTGTAGCCTGCAGAAAATAGATGGGAGTTGGTGCTTCCATATCAAGTTGTAGCTTGATAGATGTCAGTTGTAGCTGGCTAAGGTAGGAGCCTCCTGTAGGTTGTAGCCTATAGAAAATAGATGGGAGTTGGAGCTTCCTTGCAAATTGTAGCTTGCACAATTGAGGTAGTAGCCTCCTATGGGTTGGAGCCTACAGAAAATCAGTGGTGAGAGGGAGTTGGAGCTTTCCTTTCCATCACAACAATAATAAGATGTGGTTTTCTCCCTTATGGGTTTCCACTTATATATGTTGTCTATGTGCATGATGTCTATGTGTTGATATGGTATATCTAATTTGCTTAATACTTGTTGCTCACATATTAAGACTGTTGTTACATTATCTAATCTGCTTAATACTTGCTGCTCACAACTTAAGATTGCCCACATATTAAGTTGATCATGAAATGAAGGTGTTAATAAAGTCTAATGAAAAGTTTTAAAATTCCATGAATGTGTTAAATTGATTCACCCCCCCTCTCAGTTTAACTAAGGGTTCAACAATTGGTATCAGAGCAAGTTCCTTTGGTGTAAGCCTAATAGCTTGAATGATATCTGGTTATGTCATGGACTATCAAAATGTACCCGTGGTAAATACAAAAAACTTTCCTGAATGGAGAGATAAGGTTAAAACAGATTTAATGGCTTATGAACTTGAGGTATGGAAGCTTTTAAGTGATGGTTATTGCATAGACTCTCCCTCGGTGCAAGAAAAACAGTGGAATGCCAAGGCAAAATGTGTGATATATAACATTTTTCATAACAAGGATCTTGATTTTATAATGGATCTAACCTCTGCAAAAGAAATATGGGATAGATTGCATTTCATACATGAAGTAGACACTAGTGACTGCATTGTCAAGAAGGAGAAGAGAATCAAGAAGAATAAAAATTCATGTCAAAAGAAAAATGTTCAATCAAATGAGATACCTGCCAGGGTGAATGGATGTGAGTACCATGAAGAAATTACAGTTGAGGGAAAAGACAAACTAGACACAGCCTTGAATGAAATAGAAAGATTGAAGAATGAAAACAAAGACCTTAAGACATTGGTGAAAATATGTGATGAGAAAGAATAAGAAGACAAGAAAGAAATTGTTGGCCTGAAGACACAACTTGAAGAAGCAAGGAAAGTAGAAGACACTCTACTGCAAAAAATGAGAGAGAAAAGTCAGGAATGTGCGAGATTGGAAGAAGAAGTAGTGTGCCTGCGAAAGAAATTAGAAAAAGCCCAAAGAGAATTATTAATGAATACTCCTCAAATGAAAAGCTCTAGACAGTTGGACCAAATTCTAAATGCTCAAAGGTCTCCTCTCATAAATACTAGGATGGGCTATGAAGGAGAAACCAGTAAGTCCAAGGTAGAAGATCACAGGAATATCATTTTTTTAAAAGTTGTAAAGGATAATGAAGCAGCTCAGAAGATTCCTAAAGAATTAGAAGCCAGCAAGAACATGATTTGCAAAGAAACAAACAAAAACAAGCAGCAACATGAAAGTTTAGAGAATGAGAGGATGAAATAGTCAGCTGAAAAAGGGTCATACACTCTCGAATATGAATTGAATAAATTTGGAAGATGTCAAAGAAGGTTCTTTCCTCCTATGAGAAGTATCACTTGTTTTTCCTGCCACAAACCTGGACATATTGCAGCATATTGTAAGACAAGGCATACCAACTTTAACCAGCAAAAGATGCAGCAAATGAAAAGAACCCCTCAAGCAAGCAACTGGAAAAGACAATATTTCACCAGGTACACAAATCATTTCCATGGCTACTGTTATGCATGCAATAATTTTGGACATAAACTTGTTGAATGTAAATTATGTTCAAAAGGGAGCACAAAATATTATACATCAGCTCAAACATACCTTGGTAAAATAAGATGTTATGTATGCCTCAAGCTTGGTCACAAAGCACAATACTATAAACTGCTATATACATTAAAGAACTCTAGACAGATGATGGAATCTAATCAAATCAAACAAAACTATGAATAAAAAATAAGTTCAGACATTATGAAGAACCCAAATAAAGTATGGAAGGAGAAGAGAAAGGGGGAGCCTATTACCTCAATAACATAATGAATCTATCATAGTCCCAGGGGGAGCTGCTCTAAGAAGCAACGCAAATATCCAACCAGTGATAGATATGAAGCAACATCCCAGGGGGAGAGCAGTTCATAAATAGTCCCCACAAATGTAGTCTAAGAAGATCTCCATGAAATGAGAATAGCCATACGATCAGGAAGGGAAAGGACAATTTCTCTAACAGAGAACTATAGAGGAAGAAGAATACCTAAAGCACACAATAGCTAACAGGTTGATGGAAGAAGAGAAGGCAGCAAGCAGCCATGATGGTAGAGGGAACATCAACCATGAACAGGTAAGCTAAGAAGACATCAACACATTAAGTGATGAATGGTTAAAATCACAAAAAATTATGTTTCGAGCTACAGAACTGGAAAGACCCATAGAGGATGATCACACTATGCATCACACTGCAAGAATTAACAATGAATCAAATTTAAGAAGGATGAGTAAGAGAAGTGCCTATCATCATTATATCATTAAATATTTCATCTATGAAAAGTCCCCCTGGAGGAATGACGTCAAATAAGTGACAAATCTCTGAGTGGTCTGCCCATGAAGATTCCAAGTAAAGAAATTGAAGATGTCTTCCCGAAGATCATTATGTTAGAACAGTTGAATTTTATATAAAGTAGCAATGATTTTGAAGCAGTCCTAGAAAGGAAAATACAGTGACATTCCTTTGAACAGAATGACAGAATAAGAAAAAAAATGGTTAATGATGCCATTCAGTATATTGATGATTGTTGGTGTGAACAGTGGAAAGCTCAATAGTAGAAACTATGAAGGTTGTCTTAACTATGGGTTCATGTGCGAGTTGAAGTAAAATCTCTGCATGGTTTATCAAAGTAGTATCAATTGGTATCTGGTACAAGCAACATGCCTATCAATATAATATCAAATGTTATCAGTGGATCAGCGCTATGGTACAAGTCCTCAAGATAAAAGGATTATGGCAAGAGTACATCAAGGTAGTATCCCAGCGTTATCTGCATTTCTAAAGCTTGAAAAGGTCAATAACAGTGCTAAAGGATCATTATATTGTCTACACTTGAAGCATTATATTGAGCTTTGAAGCAGTATCTTGTTCTATATATAATTGCATGCCTTCCTGAAGTCAATACTTATATATCTTCAAGGCCTCTCTCTTAAGATCATTCATAACACCGTGTGAATTCTGTTTGCTGAGATTTCAATTAAACATCTTGAATATGTTTTCGTTGAAAATCATCATGACAGAATAGTTATAGTATCTGAATCATGAAGGACTAGTTGTGATTACCATTTGAAGCTCAAAATTATTTTATTAATTCATCTAAATCCTACTTCAGCAAAAAGGACTTGTTGGTAATTCACCTTTAAAGAGAGATTGATCATTGACATACATACCCCCTTATGTCATAAATAAAGTGCATGGTTGATAAGTGAGACTGATCAATACATTGAATGTATCTAGCCTCAAGGGTTAGTTTGAAAGTACATTGTGCAAGTAGTAAATTCATTTGATCTCTTAGATTAAATTCCAGTTGATTCATTGATCACATCAGCAACAAGGACCTTTCAGCAATTAAGTGTAATATCCTTGTCAGCATCCTAGCTCATATCACCACCAACCGGCAGAAAAGATGAATCACAGCTATAAAAGATATATTGGCATCATCAAAATTGAACATATGTTGTACTGCAGAAGTGTATTGCAGAAGAAGACATACTCCATCTACAATCTTCGCCAACAGATATGTATTTCTGATGAAGATCATACTAGAGACTGAAGTATACATGAAGCATTCTCAGTATTTTAGTTTTTGGTCCAATGATGTATCTCTGATTATACAAGTCTGATTGTATATGGTTGTTCTATCATCACCTACACTCTATACAAGTGCAAGGAGTCTGTGCTTTGGGATGGTATCAACTTACTATGTATATACAAGTTCATTAATTCTCAAAAGTGTTCTCTCAACAACTCGTGTACACCAGTCTGGAGCAGCAAGGTAGAAATTCAAAAGAAGAAGGGCCTAAACACAACTCAGAAAGAGGAAATGCAAAGATAGAATCCACACTGGGAAATGTGCAACCCTTTTCCATTGATGTCAAAGGGGGAGGAAAAGCAAGCAAAAGAAGATAGGCAGAGGAAGACAAAACACACCTTTCAGAATGAAAGGGGGAGGAAGTCCTGAAGGAAGTATTGGAGTATTGGTGGAGTATTGCCATCAATGCCAAAGGGGGAGACTGTTGGAAATATTGTCATTGATGGCAAAGGAGAAGAAAGGAGCAGCACCTGAACTATCACAAAGAAGAACCAACAAAAAGAGGCAGCAAAGATGCAGAGAGGTAGCAGAGAGGCAGCAGAGACCTACATAAAGCTAGATAGATCTGGAAAGTTAGAGTAGGTACAAAAACTAGAGTTCTATAAGCCTACGGGCAGTAGAAGGGCCATTGATTTTGAAGATCTGGCCAGGACAAGCAGTCTTGAGCGACATTGAATTGGTGGAGGAATTACCGAATTCTATTGTGATAAGAAAACCGTAGAACGAACTCTGTTCCTCACACATTTCAGTAGTTAACTATTTGGATTCGAGATTTAAAGCAACTGAAGTAGGCCTCATTGAAATCAAAAGGCTCGATTCATGAGTGGCCATATAACACATTGTATGAATGGCTGAGGGACTTAGTTTAAATGTCTGCCTATATATTGAATGATGAGAGTGACAGTTCGTTAAAAGCATGGAACTATATAGGTAATTGGGATCGTGGTTAATCCGTAACAGAGGAGAAATTCTTTGTCCATCGAAACTGTGTGTCAAAGGAAAATATCTAGAATGAGAAGTTATAACCCAAAGAAAGGAAATGTTAATAGTGCGTGAGGAGGAACCTGGAAAGAAGGCACGATGGAACCATGAAGATGAAAGCGGGTTTTAGAACCCAACGGTGGTTTTTGCAAATTTTTTAAGCGGTAAGTGGAATTTCAAAAAATAATGCGATAGAGGTCCTTGAAGTACGCGTGGCAAGGCGATTTTAGAATACAACCCATTTCGCAAAGTTTTTGGGGCTTAAAACTCTGTTCGTCAAAAAGTGCGATATCGTCAGATATTCCGATCAAATGATCAGACGGTGGTCGCATTTCCTAGTTGCGAGTAAGTTAACGAAAAGGTAAGTGATGTACTTGTTGTGGGCCCGGATGATTGTTATTTCATATGTGTTTTGGTGACATTGGTTCATGTTTTAATCCAAGTCAAATTTATACGAAAAGAAGGGACAAAGCTCGTGCATCTCATTAATGTGATAGCCATTGATTTATGGTGTTGAGAATGCGATGGTGCATCCATCGTCGGATTCAATCAATGTTCACGAGGAATTAATGGTGGTCCAGATATGCCTTAGGCAAGAAAAGCGTCGACCTGTGTGCTGGAAAATTTGGTAAGTTATAATATGTTATAACCAAGGATTGGGTTTGCTGAATGATGCTTTGGATATTTGAACCAAAGTTTATTAATGTAGAATGACGTTGTGATATGCGGTTAATAAAAGTAACATATGCACGGTCAAAAATATATGAGATTAATAGATTCCACAAAGGTATGAGGCATACGGTGGATGTTGTCACAAAGGTTAACGTGTATTTGAGTTCCATAAATAAGGTGCATAATATGATTGATAATTGGGATTTCGAGTAATGTTGGGATTTTAATGTGGCCCCGTTATAAAGAGCCAACTCCGTTCGATGATTGAGTGTGATAGTGGAATGCTAAAGTAAGGAGAGTTATAAATTGGGTTTTTATATATATTTGCATGTCCATAGTTGAAGACCGAAGGCTTGGTGGACCTTAAGTGCAAGGTGAGTTTTGGTCCGATTTGTATATACATATCTGTTATATGTATGTGGGGGCCATATTATATAATGGGTCTATGATAAAGTTCATCCGAAAAGGTCGTGCTCCGAAAGTTAAATGGGTTTTGGGTTTAAACCAAGTCAATGATGAATAATGAAGAGAACCAATATATATGTGGGCCCAAGAGAAAGAAAAATGTTAAAGGTGCGTTGGGCTTTTGGTTTAAATAAAATTCGAAGTATTGTGGGCCCCATTTTTTATATATATATTGAAGTCTGGGTTTTATTCAAAGTTGAGTTTAATACAAATAAAGTGTTCATAAAGTTGTGGGGCTGTATTACTTATTTGATAACTGGGTTTTATTAAAGAGTGAAATGAAGTTGTGGCAGTGAATGATTCTATGGTTTATCGGTTTATAAGCCTTAGAGTTAAAGTTGAAAAAACGAATTATTATAACCATTGGATTTAATTTATTAAAGCCTGAGTTACAATACAATGCCGAAAGTTAATTAATCCAAAGGTTTTATGATAAGACTATTAAAAAGTGCTTTCATGTGGAAATGAATTAAAGGTGGAGACTTTGGATTAAGTGGGTTCCTTCGTTTGGTTTCATAATCAGAAATTGAAGAAAAGTGCCTCCGCGTCAATGTTGTGAAATTTCTAGATTGTGAATTTATTTGGGCAGGAATTTGCATGCATTTTATATGCATCTTTGAGATTTGGGAATGTGTGTATGAGTTATAACAGGATTTTAACATAGTGATGGAAAAAGAAAGCTTCAGCATCGATACAATTGCCAGATTTAGAACATAAATCAGAAATGCATTTCTATATACACAGTGAACTTGGATAATGTGGGTCTGACAGGGGTACATGTACAGAAAGCAGGAGAGTAAGCATAAACTGAAAAAGCCAGTGATAGCAGCAGAAAATACAAGCACACAGTGAGCCAAGAAGTGAAAGGGTTGAATGAGATATATCAGATGCAAATGTAAATGTAAATGTTTTAATTGATTTTATATTGTTTGTGATGCAAAGGCAAGTCTCTATAGGCAAACAAAAATCCCACTGTAGTGTTGAAATGTATATCCATTGTTATATGTTTTTCTGAATATGTTAGGAAAGAAATGAGAAGGTGGAAGTCAAAGAGTCATGGTTGTTCACTTCAAATTCCCTGTGGAATACAAACAGTTATGAGATGAACCCTATAAATGATATCACATAGATATGCATAGAGAGGTTAGAGAATGGAGAAATGAGGCAGAGAGGGTAAGAAGAAGGAGGAGCAGAGAGAGAAGCCATGAAGATCCAGAAATGATATAAGGCAGATATGAAGGCTGGTGGACAACAGTGAAGAAGGAACAGAACAGAGCTGATATCCAGGTAAATCAGCATGTGTTTATTTTTATGAAAGAGTGAGGAAGTTGGTGCTTCCATATCAAGTTGTAGCTTGATAGATGTCAGTTGTAGCTGGCTGAGGTTGGAGCCTCCTGTAGGTTGTAGCCTACAGAAAATAGATGGGAGTTGGTGCTTCCATATCAAGTTGTAGCTTGATAGATGTTAGTTGTAGCTGGCTGAGGTAGGAGCCTCCTGTAGGTTGTAGCCTGCAGAAAATAGATGGGAGTTGGAGCTTCCTTGCAAGTTGTAGCTTGCAGAATTGAGGTAGTAGCCTCCTGTGGGTTGGAGCCTACAGAAAATCAGTGGTGAGAGGGAGTTGGAGCTTGCCTTTGCATCACAACAATAATAAGATGTGGTTTTCTCCCTTATGGGTTTCAACTTATATCTGTTGTCTATGTGCATGATGTCTATGTGTTGATATGGTATATATAATCTGCTTAATACTTGTTGCTCACATATTAAGACTGCAGTTACATTATCTAATCTGCTTAATACTTGTTGCTCACAACTTAATATTGCCCACATATTAAGTTGATCATGAAATGAAGGTGTTAATAAAGTCTAATGAAAAGTTTTAAAAGTCCATGAATGTGTTAAACTGATTCACCCCCCTTCTCAGTTTAACTAAGGGTTCAATAATTGATACATGAGATACATAAAATAAAGTGACTCTTTCCACAAAGGAAAAGCCCCATCTCACAATATGATGCTTGGATCCAAACCATATTCTACTAATAGTAACCACTAGAGTAAGGCCCTTTGCTGCCATCCTCCATCTCCTCCATGTAAGATGGACAAGAAACTCCCCCAAAAGAAACCAAAGCAACAAGAGATCTTGTTGCTTTCTCTCCTCCTCATGTGCATCATAGAGAAAAAACATACTAATGGACATATGGAATGTCACATCTGTTAGAAAATTAAATATTACATAGCAATGAAACACATAAAATATGCAGAAAACGCAACCACACAAAACACATAAAACCAGAGAGACACAGATATACATGGTTCACCTAGTTTGGGCTACGTCCACCCCGAACAACCAGTCCTTCCTTTCTATTATCTAGCAAAATGAAGAGACACAACCTACAACAGATCTGCTATAATATCCTCTGTTCTCTCGCACAGTCTCCCTATCTATTTCTCGCTATGAGAATACATATACAATGCATAGCCACAATACAATACCCTCATACAAAGCGAGGGGTTGTCTTCTAGGGCAAAAAAACCTTAACTAAACATAACTTCTGTCGTTAAATCATCCACCTAATGAATGGCCCAGATTGACTAGAAATTACTATACTTTTACAAGGAAATTTTACATCTATTTTTAGCTTCGGGGGCGCTGCCCCCAAAACCCCCCACTAGGGGGGGGGGCTCCATAAAGTCGCACCCCCCCCCGGGACCCCCCAGGCAGCATTTAATTTTGGGCGGCGTTTCTGCCCCATTAAGGTACAGGGGTCCAACACTGTGATACAAAATAAACTAGATAATTAGGCTCCACACCCAACAATCTCCCACTTGGAGACTGATTGTAGCAATTGCATCGAGAATGACTCCTCTTTGGACCTGGTTGTTTCTCATCTTCATCGTCATCCTTGAAGACCAATTGAAAATGAACGTATTCCCAGTTTCTCCCTGGTTACAACTTTTCTTAGCATATCTGCAGGATTCTGGCTAGTGTGTATCTTTTCCAGCTTCAGCTATCCATCTTCCAATACTGAGTGTATGAAATGGTACTTGAGCTGTATGTGTTTAGTCCTAGAAAGAAATGTTGAGTTCTTTGCAAGATGAATGGAACTTTGGCTATCACTGTATAACGTGCCCATATCATGCTTCTTACCCAATTCATCCATAAACCTTTGTAACCAAATCATTTCTTTACTAGCCTCTGTAGCAACAACATACTCTGCTTCAGTTTTTGAAATTGCAACAACACTTTGGATTTTTGAAACCCAACTGACAGTTGTTCCACTTACAGTAAATACATATCCTATAGTGCACCTCCTTTTATCTCTTTCACCTACCATATCTGCATCAACATATCCCTGTAGAGAAATGTTTGAACCACCAAAGCATAATTCTTGATTTGTGGTACCTCTCAAATATCTAAGAATCCATTTTACTTCCATCCAATGTTCTTTTCCTAGATTGTTCATGTACCTGCTTACAACTCCCACTGCATGTGCAATATCAGTTCTTGTGAATACCATTGCATACATTAAGCTTCCAACTACTGATGCATATGCAACTTTAGACATATAGTCCATTTCTTCTTGGGTCTTGGGGCACATCTCCTTACTAAGTTTGAAATGGCTAGCAAAAGGTGTATTAACTGGTTTTGCATTCTGCATATTAAATATTTTCAACACCTTTTGTATGTACTCATTCTGAGACAATGTTAATTTGTGATTTTTCCTGTCTCTAGTTATTCTCATACCAAGGGTTTTTTTTGCATCTCCCAGATCCTTCATTGCAAATGAATTTGCCAATTTTCTTTTGAGCACTTTTATTTCCTACATGTTAGAACCTGCAACAAGCATGTCATCTACATACAATAACAATATAATATAGCTGTCATCATTTTTCCTTTTCAGATAAACACAATGATCAGAGTGACATCTAGTATAACCTTGTTCAAACATAAACTTGTCAAATTTTAGATACCACTGCCTTGGAGCTTGTTTTAAGCCATACAAGCTCTTCTTTAATCTGCACACCAATTTTTCTTTCCCTTTTACCTCATATCCTTCTGGTTGCTGCATGTATATCTCTTCCTCCAAATCTCCATGGAGAAATGTTGTCTTTACATCTAACTTTTCAAGATGTAAATCTTCCGCTGCTACAAGACTTAAGATAGTTCTGATTGAATTCATCTTAACAACAGGAGAAAATATTTCATCAAAATCAATACCTTTCTTCTATGCAAACCCCTTCACCACAAGTCTAGCTTTGTACCTCTGTTTTCCTCCATCTTCTTCCTTCGGCCTATAAACCCATTTATTCTGCAATGCAGTTTTACCTGCAGGAAACCTGACTAAGTCCCAAGTCTGGTTATGCATTAAGGAGTCCATCTCTTCTTCCATGGCTAGCTCCCACTTCTTCCTGCTTTCAACCTGCATTGCTTCTTCATAACATTCGGGTTCACCAGAATCAATCAACAATAAATAATATAATGAAGGAGAGTATCATTCAGGGGGTCTACTTATCCTGGTAGATCTTCTAACACCACTTTCAGGTGTTTGAGGTGCTTGTTGTTGTTGTGGTGGTTGTTGTTGTTGTGGCTCTTGATTATTATTATTTTCAGGCACCTTTACCTTTTCTGTGATCTCATCAAGAACTGTGTATTCTTTGTTTTCTTTTTCCTGTTTCTTTTCCTGCAACTGATTCTTATACAAGACATTTTCATTGAATATTACATCTCTGCTCCTAATGATTTTGTGATTTTCATAATCATATAAGCGATAACCAAAATCATTAGCACCATATCCAATAAAGGTACATTTCTTTGATTTAGCCTCAAGCTTTGTTCTGTTTTCTTTATTAATATGGACAAAAGCCTCACAACCAAAAGGCTTTAAAAAAGAGTAGTTTACCTTTTTACCTGTCCATTCTTCCTCTGGAATACCACCATCCAAGGAACTTGAAGGCCCTCTATTTATTAGATAAACAACAGTATCTACAGCATCTGCCCAAAATTGTAAAGGCAATCTTGCATGCAATCTCATGCACCTTTCACACTTCATGATTGTTCTGTTCATTGTTTCTGACACACCACTTTCTTGTGGTGTTCTTGGAACTGTCTTCTCTATGCGAATTCCATGCTCTAAACAGTACCTATCAAACTCTTTTCTGCAATAGTCACCTCCATTATTTGATCTGAGACACTTCAACTTCTTTCCTGTCTCAATCTCAACCAAAGCTTTCCAATTCTTGAAAGTATCAAATACATCAGATTTATTCTGAATACAATAAATCCAAGTTTTTCTAGTTACGTCATCAATAAAAGTAACATAATAATGAGAGCCACCAAGAGATGATACCTGATCATGTCCCCATACATCTATATGCACAAGATCTAATTTTTTTCTCTTCTTTTCTTTCCCAACTCTGAGAAATATGACTCTCTTCTGTTTTCCATAAACGAAATTCTCACAGAAATCAAAATCAGCATTCTTCAAACCTGGCAACAAATTTCTTGAGTGAAGAATCTTCATCCCCTTCTCACTCATGTGTCCGAGCTTATGATGCTATAATTCTGAATCTTCTCCTTTGGAATTTAAATTATTAACAGAGTTAGAAATACCATTGCATAAATACAATGTACCAACCTTTTTTCCTTTGGCAATTACCAGTGCTCCTTTGGTTACCTTCCAAGTTTTATCTATAAAATTTGTCACACAACCTTCACTGCCTAACTGCCCTGTTGAAATCATATTTTTCTTCAAATCTAGAACATGCCTTACCTCCTTTAATATCCATTGGTTTCCATTCTATTGTTTTACAAGAACCTTACCCATTCCAACAATTTTATAGGGTTTATCATCACCCAAACGGACTTGTCCAAAATCTCCTTAAACATAGTCATGAAAATATTTCTTATTAGGTGTGGCATGGAATGAGGCCCCTAAATCTACAACCCAAGAATCAGTAACATTTTTGAAAGAAAGAATCAAATCATATTGTAACACATCACCTGTCACATTTGCTTCATGATTGTTTTCTTATTGTGTGTCTCCTTCTTTTCCCTTCCGAGATCTACAGTCTTTCTTTAGGTGTCCTTTCTTTCCGCATTTCCAGCACACTATCCCCGATCTAGACTTGGATCTGCCTTTCCTTGATTTATTGTGATATTCCGAGCTCTTTCCTCTTTCCATTCTTCTTCCCCTAGACTCTACACTCATATCATTACCCGATGTCTCACTGAAGCTTTTCCGTCGCATTTCCTCACTAAGGATAGCACCGAAAACATCATCAAAATTTAAAGTACTAGATCCAGAGACAGAGTTACTAATGGCCATAACTAAACCATTCCAACTTTCTGGAAATGAGCACAGAAATAAAAGAGCCCTAAATTCATCATTAAAGCTTACCCCTACAGAACTTAACTTACTGGTAACTATATTAAAATCATTTAAATGGTCTGCAACAGATCCACCTTCCGACATATTCATATTAAATAAACGTTTCATAAGAAATACCTTGTTTGAGGCCGAGGGTTTTTCATATAATTTCGCCAACGCCTTAATTAAACCCTCTGTTATTTTTTCCTCTGAAATATTGAAGGCTACCAATGCCGCAAGGCACAACCTTATTGTTTCGAGTGCCTTTCTATCAAGAATATCCCATTCTGCATCTGTCATAGTCGTCGGCTTCTTTGTTTTTCCACTCAATGGTAGGTACAGATCTTTCTAATACAGATAATCTTCCATCTGCATCTTCCACAGCGGGAAGTTTTCGCCATTAAATTTCTCGACCCTAAATTTACCATCTTCCGCCATTGCTCCCACTCGAACCAGGAACCCTTCTTTCCTGTGAGTTTATCAGCCAAATAGACCTTCGGCTCCAATACCAGTTGTTAGAAAATTAAATATTATAGAGCAATGAAACACATAAAATATGCGGAAAACACAACCACACAAAACACATAAAACCAGAGAGACACAGATATACGTGGTTCACCCAGTTTGGGCTACGTCCAACCCGAACAGCCAATCCTTCCTTTCTATTATCCAGCAAAATGAAGAGACACAACCTACATCAGATCCACTGTAATATCCTTTGTTCTCTCTCATAGTATCCCTATCTATTTCTCGCTCTGAGAATACACATACAATGCACAGCCGCAATACAATACCCTCATACAAAGTGAGGGGTTGCCTTCTAGGGCAAGAAACCCTAAACTAAACATAACTTCTACCGTCAGATCATATGCCTAATGAACGGCCCAGATTGACTAGAAATTACTATACTTTTACAAGGCAATTTTACATATGTTTTTAGCTTCAGGGGCACTGCCCCCGAAACCCCCTGCCAAGGGGGGGGGCTCCATAAAGTCGCAGCCCATTAGGGGAATTTTGAGGTCTAAAATGGGCCTCCTAAGGAAAATTTACAATCAAAATTCATTTTATGAAAACCAATCGCATTTTATGGGATGACATCATCCCTAATGGTTGAGGTGGCATTGCTTGAGTTAAAGGTACTTACGTGTCACATTCTCAAGGGTGGATAAAAATTCATCGTTAACCATAGTAGTGCTCTAAGTACTTTAAGGTCAAAGTAAAGTACTCATAATAAATGTCATTTCACACTTTCTAAAAAAATAATATTATTGTCATTTCATATTTCTTGAAAGAAACAATGCATATCTCTATACATTTATTATATTATATTATTTTTATATAGTATATTAATTACATGTTATTATACAATTTAAATAATATAAATTTTAATTAATAGCATATAATGTAATTAAGAATTAATATATTTATATTTATATTTTATTTTAATTTATTTAAGTACAAAGTACAAATGCATTAGTTGTTCAATGATAATGATTTTTTCTTGAAAAGCTCATTCTCATTTATAGTCACATCAATACAATTTTTTTATTAGTTTTATTTTGGTACAACTTTTAAATTGAATTTAACTATGGTTACATGGATTGTGGTGCAAAAAGTGAATTGAAAATTCATAAATATTATTTTATTGATTTAGCTATTATTTTATTATTTCCTTAGGAGGCCCATTTTAGACCTCAAAATTCCCTTAATGCGCCCCCTCTGGACTCCCAGGAAGTGTTTAATTTCGAGCGGCGTTTCCGCCCCATTAAGGTACAGGGGTCCAACGCTGTGATACAAAATAATCAAGATAATCAGGATCCACAACCAACAACATCAACCCAATACAAAGAAACATCATTAATGCACATCATGAGAGAATCATGCCAAGCTTTACCCAATAAAAAACACATAGACATAGGAGATGTCATGTGGTGGCCAATCTCTCTCAAGGGAAACCAAAATGAACATGCCTTCTTTTGCTGCATTCTATCATTGATACACAAGGCGTGAATCAGAAAAATATGAACTATTGGGTGGTAGCCATACTCACCCAAGAGCAGCCAGCACAGCCATGCCTCATTATTTATTTCATAAGTGTTCTTCAAGGCATGGATCAAAGAAATAGGAGCCTTTGGGTAGTGAAAAAATTCTCCCAAGGGAAACCAATGTAACCAAGCTTGCTGGCCCATGTCCTAAATCTGCAAGTGGTCATGCAACCCATTTCTTATCATCCTCACCCACTCACCCCAATATGGATGATGAGTGATGTGTTGCATAATCATGGTATCCTCCCTTTGTAGAATACCATCTTCCCCAAACTAATGAAGAACTTTTCACTTCATGAAATGTTGAAGTGCACCTCCAATGAGATCTCCTAATGAGATTCTCTTTTCACCAAAGGCCCTCCAAAACCAATAAATTTTTGGATCTGCTGCAGGTAGAAGTTTCATTTTGAGCTTTGAGATGCTCATTGAGAAAGGGTCATCTAGAAAGGAGGAAAGTTTCCTCATCTCAAGATGTCTACCATTTGTCATCTTTACCTCCATTGCTTCATGAGTGAAGCTACCCTTAGAATGCTCCAAGAATGATGGGGCCTCTTCATTTTCACAGCTTCTAAGTGACAGCACTGTAGATCTACATGATAATGTATGTGTTGTCTCAAAGCAAGGCACAACACTAATCTCACAACTATTGATTGTACACATGATTATGCTCATCCCATTTTCTGAAACTCTACACTTCAACTCAAAGGGTTGAATGTATCAAAACAATTATGAACTGGGATAGTTCTTAACCTCCTCCTTGATTAGATCAAGGGTCCTCTGCATTGTGATATGTTGTTGCTTCAAATCAACACTATGTTCTAACCCTTGGTTATGCATTGGCCCCGATGGCATGTCCTTATAAGTTTCAATAAGATCTACTGAAACAATATGTGATGAAATTTCATGCATACCTTGGATCAACTGATGTGTGGGAACCTCTTTCCAGAACAAAAGAATTCCTCCAACCAAGAAAATAGTGTCTCCAACTTCTAGTAAGAGTGATGGTTGCTTTTCTCCAAGTTTACCAACACTAGAATCTTCCTCCTCCTCATGCATCTCCTGAATCATGCATGGGACTCTTTTTGTCAAGAGCTCAAGACTATCTTGCAAAGTTGCAAGTGTTTCTTCTCCGGATGCAAGTACTTCTGCAGCTGGTGGTAAATGTAGTGACTTCTTGTCTAGAGTGACAAGATTGACATCCTCCTCCTTAATAAATGTCACTTTGTGACACATCTCTGGTTTTCTCCCATAAAATTCCTTCCTCAACTTGTGAAAGAAATATGAATATTTAGTCACCTTTGCATGCTCCATGTGACCAAACCACCAATCATTGGCTTCACCTAAAAAATGAAGTGCTGCAGTTTGAACAGCCTCTCCTTTACCTACATGATGTAGCCTGAAAAATGCATCTAACTCTCTCCTCCAAGCCTTAACAATGCTTGAGGAAGATCCATCAAATGTAGGAAAATAAAATATATTATGCCTCTTTCTTTTATTACTGCTATAGGATCCTCTTTCTTCTTTGATTTTGAAGAATTGTTGGAGAGTTAGCTTCTTCTTGAATGCTTTAGACTATGCTTTGTACTCTTCAAGATATAGACTAAGAGTCTCATGAGTCTCAGGTTCATTCCATTCTTAATTTCTACACCTTTCACCTTCTCCAAAGAAAGTGGGCATAGTGGATCTATGAGGAGATCTAGGATTCTCTGGTTTTCTTCTTTGCTGATAGGAAGTGCTTGGACCTTCCTCATTACCTATTCTTCTTGGATCTTCTTTTTTTCCTTCCTTATTCATTGGATTGACCTCCTTGGAGAGATATTGCATGGATCTAAAGAAAGGATTGGCAGAATTATCATCCTCCATGATATATCTCATCTATCTGCTTCTTCTTTTGATGTAAAAGATGAAGTGTCCACAAGCTGAGTCAAATATCATGCTCTGATACCACTGTAATATCCCAAAAGGAAAAATGCAATAATACTAAAACATAATATAAGAACTGAAACTAAGTAAATAATAAATATCAAGACAACATCATAATTTATAGAGAAGTTGAGCCATTTTATTATATGGAGATTATTCAGTTACACAATGTACAAGAGTATGAGTAGATCTAGCAAAAAATATGGTCTAGAATCACCTAGAAAACATGCTTCAATAGGTACTGCGTAAATGGAGAGCCACTGAAGCAAATATTGCGATGTCCCTTCAGTACAATATGAATATATGACTACAGGCTTAAAAGGAAAATTTAGATCTACTCAAATCTAGAGCTTAGATGATGCCAAGATTCAAGATTTGGCCAAGGTGATGGATTCCCAAGATAACTCAGAAAGGATTTTCCAGATCTAAAAATTTGGAAAATCATCCTCCTAGGATTTGATCCTTGATCTGCTGGGAAATACAGATTTGAAGCTAGATATGACAGATATATGGCTGAAATATGTCACAAGATCAGAACTAAGCTTGAAGGGTTGATCCCTTCTTCAGATATACAAGCTAGAAGCTATAGATCTAGCTTCTCAATCCTCCAATAATGATTATAGCTACTGCAACACAACTGCCAGTAGAAATTGCACTATGAGGGAAAGAGAGGCATTTTTCCTACTGAAAAATACTACAATAAACACTAGGTGATGGAAATGTGAGGGGATGATCCCTCACGGGATTACTGGCTGAAATGCTAGCAACTTCCTTCCTCCTTTTGGATCTACAAATGGGATAGCGTAATTCCTGAAGGAAATATTTCTGCTAGGAAGTCAATAACTTTTGGCCTGATGCTAGATCTGAAATTAAGCTCTGGGAATGCTAATCTATAAGCCCAAGGTGATAGGAATAAACCCTCACCAGTTCTCCAGCTGAAGTACTGAAGACAACTTCCACCTTCCAAACTGATCTTCAAAAATCTGCAATTTCTGAATATGAATGTTCTGTAGAAAGTAGGAAAAGATATGTGGCACCAATGCCTGATGTAAAATTAAGTACAATACTCTTTCTAGAGCTACTCTAAAAAAGAGGTGGGATTCTTGATTAGGAACACCCTATGCTAAACATCACTTGCAATCTCTGCCAAATAGCCCAAGAAAGCAATGGAACGTCACATGACAATTCCATATCTGAAAATATCCTTAACATAAAGAATCACCAGCATACCTTCATCCTTGCCTTCATCTTCTTTATATAATTTTTTATCCTTCCCATGCCTTGGCTTTCATCTAGACTGTGTTGTGCATGTGGACCAAATCCTCCATGTTTGACTGCGATGTTTGATCAAATCATTCATCATGTCTAGGTGCAATGTACACCCTCTCCATCATGTGCGCTTTAATTGCACAACATCCTCCATCACTTTGTCATGAATGTTCCATGATATTCTATTTGACATCATCAAGATCTTAGTTGACTGTATCAACCTCCATGATCTATCTCAATTAATGAGACATAATCTCCAATTCCATTCACATTATTAGTTGCTCAACTACCTCATTATGTAGATCTAGGCTTAATTAATCCACATTCACACACAAAAAGTGGGAATTTATTCATATTGAGGATTATGGGTCCCTCCACCCTTTTATTTACTTAATTCATTAAGAAATTTAAGAACTATAATATTCCAAATATCAGGTGAAAATTTGGGAATATCACATGATTCCTCTTTCATTGATTACAACCCCAAATTTGGAATTTTGTGGGGGAATTTGTAAAAAATAGGGTATGACGGTTGGCATGAGTATCAGGCATGGACTCGCGCCAATCGCCCAAATTTCTGAATTGGGGTGCGCCCATTGGCACGAATTTTTCTAAAACAGTCGCGCCAACTACGCAAACCATTTTAGCTTCTGAATGCAAGCAAGTAAGCCCAATTTCATAAATCAAAATCTTTTAATTTGGCTAATGAGGTTCATATGAACATGCTTGCAGGTGTGAAGCAGCAAAATGGTGATTGAATGGAAAGAACGAGAACACAGTGAAGAAGACGAGCTTGCAATGGAAAATGAAAGATGCATGGAAGCTCTCAGAGACTGTGGACTGAAAAAATTATTCATGACATCATGCCTCAGAGCTCAACCAGAGCTGCTGCAATACTTATTAGTATCTGGGATGAGGATCAGGAAAAAAATCATTCTTCATGATCAAGAACTCGAGATTGGTGTCTCAGACATTTATTTCATAACAGGACTATCGTGGGGCCAACACCAGTCCTGACTGGCACCTGACCCACCATGGAAAACATGAGCCTAGTGATCGACAGGGTATGTCGAGGGCACGAAAAGGATCAGGAAGCGGGAAAGTGGATATCCAGACTATCCCGGACTTGGCACTAAAGGTAGTGCTACACACAACTACATGGGCTGTGGGATCGCAAGCATCGCATGAAGCAACAAAGACACAGTTAATTCTTGCATTATACTGTCTGACTCTGACCCTCTACAACTAGGCAAAGGCAGTGATGATCAATATGAAACGTCAACTGACGAAATGCAAGAAGACCAAACTAAATCAGTTCGGATATGGGTCTATCCTGGTATCGTTCTTCTTGGAACGACATCCAATCTTTCAGCGATAGGAAGTGATAGTTTCGACACCACCAGCACAAGAGCCACGGATGGCCTGTTGGGCAGCTCTGATGCCAATGTCAGGGGGTGGTCAACAGATGTCCTAGAGACTAGAGTTTTTCGATTGGCTTTGCTGACAGCTGATTATCATGGAGGACTAGCCCTACTTTGGCATATATTTTACAGGTGATCCAGATCTCCCACTCCCAGAAGGAGAGGATTGGGATGAAGCACTTGGTAAGACTCATTTTTATTTTCACAAGTATTATGATTTTTTTTGTCATGTATGTTCTGACATTAAATCCATGTGTTTTCAAATGTTGGCCCAGAGAGACCTGCAGGTATGTCTTTGATGGCGAGGCAAATCCCTCGCGACTTTGATATTGCCCCTCATGGTGAGGGAGGCGAGGAGGAGGAAATCGAGCACAAATTGGAGGGAATCTCTCGTAGGGTCCTGGACTATGCGTGATTCAACGATGTTCCTCGTGTATACCAAAGACACACTGTAGGGGTGTAAAACTGAGTTCACCGCTTGCTGAGGCGTATTGTACAGCCAGTGACATGCTATCATGAGCATCGTGCCGATTAGGCACCTAAGCTTTATTTCTACATATTTTGAGAGACATTATTTCTTAGGATGTAACAGAAACACACATATTTATAGATGCACACTAATGAAAACATTCGCTATATATATATATATATATATATTCCTCTATGGATATTTTTCATGTGATGATGATTTTACAAATTACGCAAATGTCTATCTAACACAATGTTAGCCACTGTATGAGTTAATGCATTCATTCGCCTAGGAATATGCTGATATGTGATGTAATGAAAATGTCTTTCTAGAAAACGAACACGTAAATAAAACCTTAAAATCTAAGGGTTTCTAACTGAATAATGTCCATTAAGTTTAATAACAAAAATTTGTGAGTCTAGATTTATAAGAAATGCACATATGCTGAGGGTAATCGCCTCGGTTAATAGTTCAATGAAATCACTATACTCAGCGACATTGTTTGTAGTTCATCCTAGATAGATGCCTTGTATATCTATCAACTCACGAGCAGGACCATAAATCATCCAGGTTGCCGAAGACAAGTTCCGAGTACTGCGGGAAGCACCATCCGTGAAACCGACATAAGGGGTAATAGACATTCGCACAATGAGCAATGACCCAATAAGCAAGAAAACGCTCGCAAAGCACACCAAGCCAAAAATGTACAAAAATGAAAAGAACACCTATGTACACAAAACATTCACGAATGACTCATGCATAATATTTTTTAAGATACAACCCATTTCTAGGTTGATCCAGAGGATGACCTTCGTAATCAATGAGCTCATAGGCCCCATTCCACAAGACACATTTAACAATGTAGGGCACATGCCACATGGGTTGAAATTTTCCTGCCACCAGATTATCATGAGCTTGGTCGTACAGGAGGAAAAGGTCTTCTTCTACGAAGGAACGAGGGGAAACCGATTGGTCAAAATGAGCTTTGACCCGCTTCTTTTGTGCCTCGATGACCAAAGCAGCAAAGCGACAGGTTTCATCCAGCCTTTTTAAGTATAGAAGGCGCTCTTCTTCTGGTGAAGTGTTCGGCAGCAATTCAACAGCCAACTTGAGCGAAGGTATTTCACACTCAATCGGAAGGGTAGCTTCCAGACCGTAAACAAGCTGAAATGGAGTGAATACGGTTGCATCCTTAACTGAGGTTCGATATGCTCAAAGAGCTGAAAATAACATGAGATGCCATTTGGATTTGTGCATCCCAATTTTACGTTGAAGCATGGTGACAAGAACTTTATTTACGGCTTCAACCTGGCCATTGGCCTAAGGATAGTATGGCATTGAGCTGTCATGACGTAGACCCAACTTGGAAGTCAACTTTGCCACCATATAATGCCGAAAATTGGAACCATGATCGATAATGATGGCTTGAGGGACACCAAACCTAGAAATGATGTGATTGAATATGAACTGAGTTGTTGTCTTACCGTCAGCCGCAAGTGTAGGCATTTCTTCAACCCATTTGATGAAGTAGTCAATGGCTACAATGATATAAGCATGCCCCCCATCCGAGTGAGGGTTACATGTCATAAAATTGATTCCCCACTTCACAAAGGGACCAACGGTAATGACAGGGTGGAGATGTGCAGGTGGCGCCCACAAATTGCGCTGATAGATCTGACAATCATGACATTTACGAACATCAAAAATGTAGTCCTTGAAGATTTAGGGCCATAAATACCCAGCACGAATAATATTCTGTACAGTGGCATAACCAGACATGTGACCGCCACAGGTGCCACTGTGACAATCATTCAGGGCTTTCTCAGCCTCCTCTAGAGTCAAACACCGGCGGAGAATGGAATCAACTCCGATACGGTAGAGTGTATCTCTAACTATACGATAAGGTTGTGATTGATGGCATATGCGTCAACGAGCATCCTTCATCAACTCAAATCTAAAAGTAGAAGTTTGAAGATATACGATGATATCACCGTACCAAGGATCGAGGGTGCTAATAAAAAAAATCAGAGTCAGAGGGGAGGGAGCAGATCAAATCCGCAAAGACTAATGATTTCTTTGACTTGGCAGTAATAAATTCCAAATCAAAATCTTGGAGGATGAAAATCCACTTCGATTACTTGCCCCCCAGCAATTGTCGAGACAATATATAGGTCATAGGGTTACATTCATAAATCACAGTCACAGTACGCAACAAAATGTAATGATGAAAACGATGAACTTCTTGAACCGCATCTAACGCTAAATTCTCGACATGTGCATAATGTGTTTTGTGATTGAGAAGGTTATGAGAGAGGTAGTAAATAACATGCTCATCACTGTCATCATCATCTTGCACCAAAACCATGGCAATCGTACTGAAAGCGATGGATAAATAGAGGGAAAAATCATGATGATAGTTCGGAGGACACAACAGAGGAGCATTAACAAGAAACGTCTTCAAAGCATCGAAATAATTCTAGGCAATCTCATCCCAAAGGAATGGGATGCCCTGCTTAAGTAATCACGTGAATCCTTTAGCCACTTCGGCATAGTTAGGTATAAAACGACGCAAAAAATTAGCCTTCCCCTACAGACTCTGTAGCTGATGTAATTAGGATGGAGAGGGGAGATTAATAATAGCCTCAACTTTGAGTAGATCGAGGCGAATCCCGTCTTTGGAAACCATAAACCCCAAGATTCTACCGGAATCGACATAGAAGATGCATTTATGCAGATTTAACTGGATGTTATAGCTACGACATCAAAGAAATATCTGACGAATATGGTCAGGGTAGTTCTTACGTTTAGCTTAATGAGCCGAAAGGTCATCTAGATAAGGCTGAATGATGTGCTTAATATCTTGAAAAGCATATGACATCACTCGCTGAAACGTGACCCCAACATTCTTCAAGCCAAAAGGGAGCTTTTTATATGCGAAAGTACCCCAGAGACAGATAAAGGCAATCTTATGTTGATCGGTTGGGAGAATGTTAATCTGGTTATAGCCAGAAAATCCGTCCATGAGGGAAAATATCTCAATCCTAGCGCAGTCATCAATTATTTGATCCATAAAGGGAGTAGGACAATTATCCTTAGGACAAGCCCGATTTATGTCATGATAGTCAACACAGACCCGAATGGTACCCTGTTTCTTATCTATAGGGAAAATGTTGGACACCCATTCTGTCAAGGGAATCAGATAGATAAAACCATCTTTGAGAAGTTTTTCAACTTCACCTTTAATGGCGGCAACCTTTCTAGGGTGCACAGGATGAAGGCACTAATGAACAGGCTTCGAAACAGGGTAGGTAGGAATCTCATGCACCACTATACTAGGATCGATGTCGGGCATCTCTTCGTAAGACCATGCAAAGATGTCATGGAACTCGCAGAAAAGGCTAGTGTAAACCTAGACTTCATTTGAAGAATAGTTGATCCCGATATGGATGTTCTCGATGATTCCCGGTTTCACGGAAATGTCTGTAGGCATCGTTTGCGTGATGTTACTCAAGTTACCCTCCATAAAAAATTCGTTTGTTAGAATAGGAGTTTGAAGAAAAGGAGAAGGAACCTAAGATGCAAACCTCTCAAGACATGTAAACATAACCCTGAGGCCAGGCATGAATGAGGAAAGATGATGACTATCATCCCACGGAAGATCCTCGAGAGACATAGTTTCCACGATGGCTTTATTGAAGGGAAATATATCTTTCAAGGGATCGGACGAATCTAAATTGCCGAGCCAAGGGTATTGAGAATAAATGTCAAGGGACATGCTCAAAGGAGCATGATCAGAAGTCGGAGGCTCTAAAGCCGAAATAAGTTCACAATAGTAAATCTAGATTGAACTTAACGGCATCGAATCTCCGAAAGAATCGATCTACTGAGGATAAGGGATGATCCATGGGGCGTCTGATTGAGAGATCATATTAATCTGAACAATGATGGATGGAGGAAGATCAAAAATACCCATGAGCGTAGGATCTTTGAAGAGACCCGGCCCTACGCTCTCATAGGGAGTACGAATTTGATCCACATACGGAATGTTATTCTCAGAAGAAGAATTGAAGAATGACAACTAATCAATAGTAACAATATTTCCTTCGTGCGAGAATTTCAAAACATGAAAGAGAGTGGAAAAAATGCACGGCATGGCATGATTCCAACTGCAACTGAGGAGAAGATTTTAATTGAGCTTGGCGTCAACTACTTCAACCTCGACATTGACTATCTTCCCTTCTAATGTAATCGATAAACTAGCGATGAATTCAAAGCTGGAGAACCAATGGATTTCCATCAAGAAGATGACATGACACATGTAGATTCACCCTCTTCCACAACCGCTTGATGGATATTCAGACCATTAATACCAACTTATATGATGAGCACAATTTGGTGCGGGAGTCGTGGGATGAATTCTCCAAGTTGAAAGCGAGAAGGCTAGAATCAGCAGGATCAACCTCGTCGATCGTAGATTACAAAGCCTTCCGTTGAGACAAACAAATTTGAAGTACTTCTAATTCATACATCGCAGATGGTTCCTGAGCCAAATCCTCAACAATATTGTAATGTCTAGCAGCACGGGCATTGGGATTGTAAGAAGACTTATGGAGTACACCTTTGGAAGTTGGTCGTACAATGGGCTCAGTACTGGGCCTTTCAATCTGAAGAGGGCCAGAAGCAGGTGGAGGAGGAGGACCATCAGCGATCTCTTTCCTCGTTGCTTGACATGATCCAGTATAATATTTCGACCGAGTAGCGATAGAAACAGATGCAGAACTGTTCATCATGAAAACCTGAGAGCAAAATGGGGTAGAGGACTGAGGTTGCTCTACCATCTGGATCTGCTGTGATGGAAAAGGTTTTTTTAGAACAACCATAGTTCCCTGGGTGCCTTTGAGAAATCTACTTACTTAGGCCCATCAAGGACAGTGGTTGGTGTAGTGCTCTTCGTCACAAATCAAACAAGGGTATTTCATCTTACGTTGTGTACCATCATCAACACAAGGTTTGGAAGAATCATGTTTTGGGGTATCGACTTTGGCCTTACCTTTACCCTTATTTTTTCCCTTGGAAGTCTTATCCATTGGATTGGCTTGAACGTCATTTACTTCCGCATTTTTACCAAAATTCGAGGTAGGCTGAGAAGCAGTATCATTGGAAGGATTATACTTTTGCTTCCCAGGATTTTAAGGAGAAGACTTCTCAGAAGTCTGAGATGCGGAACCAATGATGTCATTGACGGATGGCTTCATTGGTGCTTTAGAAGTTCCAGGTCAAGGAGCATCAGGAAACATATCGTACAACGTGTCGGACTGAGATTACACAAGATCAAGGTACTAGGAAAAAGCAATGGCATGTTATTCGGTTACGCATGCCCCCATAGCTATGTCTTTAGATATTTGATTAAAAAATGAGGTAGTAAACCAATCAGCTAGAAGATGCTCAGGAATATCAAACTTAATCAAGTGACGACAACGCCTCCATTCATGAATATGATCCGAGATATGAGTAGCTCGGTCCTGTTTCAAGGATGTGAGGAGGTGTGTCCCGGTCTCATAACGAACTGGTAACTGAAAATGTGTAAGAAATTATATGGCTAAAGAGATGAAATCTTGGAATATGCCATGAGATAATTCAATTTACCACTTTGCAGCAGCACCAGTAAGATTCCGTTGGAAAATATGGATTCAGATGGAATCTTCAACCTAAGAGTTAGAGGAACAATACAAGTGGTAGGTCATAACATGCGCTTGGGGGTCTTCTCCGGACTTGCCCTCAAACTTAGGACAATCGCCAGGAATCTTGGTTAGAACTGGAAGCCAATACGGGTTATGAAGAATCATATCATTCATTAACTTTGACACATCTGGCAGTTCCAACGTAGCGAGAAATGGTAATTGATGATTAAAAGGCATCGGGGGTCTTTGATAAGGACCCATGTTAACATTCCACCCAGTCTGGGAGAAATTATGCCCCCATATGTTCTGTCCTGAAGGATTTTGATCATAGGGGTTATAAGCCTGATATTTATGCCCATACTGGGGCTGAGGACAAAGATACTAATTCTGAGCATACCATTGAGGTCCTTGTTGAGCAACGTATGGATCTCGTTGCAAAATGTAAGCATTGCCTTGAGGTGGATTATACACCATCTGGGATTGATTTTGAGGGTAATAAGTGAAACCTTGGGGCGCACTATATACTGCCCGATATTGACCTTGAGGGGGGTAAGTAGTGCCTTGAGGTTGAGCAGGTTGAAGAGGTTGAACCGGTTACTGGGCTGGTTGAAGAAGTTGAAACGGCTACTGAGCAGGTTGAGCAGGTTAAATCGGCTACTGAGGCTGGGCAGGTTGTCCCTGTTGAGTAGGTTGTCCTGGATAATGAGGGCCACCGGGTTTCCCTTGTGGAAGGGGTTGGCATAATGGTTGCGATGGACCAGGTTGTCCCTGATAACCAGATTGACCTGGAGCAGGACCATAGGGTTTTCCTTGCTATACAAAATTTTGGCCTTGCTGAACGTAAGGTTGTTTTTATTGCACAAAAGGTTGTCCCTGTGGTGGATACATTTTCCCCCCAGGAACATAATATGCTCATGGTTGATATGAATATTGAGGTTCACTGAAAGGACCGTAGGGTTGTAGGACCGAAGGTTGACCTTGTAAGGGTTGTCCTTGCTGACTATAAGGTTGTCCCTATTGGGTCATAGTTTGTCCCTGCAGGGGTTTTCCTTGTATACCTAAGGGCTGCCCTTGTATTACTGGCCCTCGATGAGGGACGTTCCAATAGGGATTAGCCGGAGGCAGATAAATAGCCTGATTTGGATAAATAGGGGGCAAACAAATGGGGTTACTGTAGACATCATAGTGATGCGGAGGATTGACAGGAGCTTGGGGCTGCTGAGAACGCTAAGAGTTTTGTTGTTGAACATCCAACAGATACTCTTTGAAAGTAAGGCCACCAGGAATAGCAGAGGAATTCGTAGCCATACTAGAAGTAGGAGTGGCCTCCACAGCATGAGGTTGTGATTTACCCGGGGCGAGATTGACAGGCCACGTGGCATTAAGAAAGATAGACCTGCGAGTGTGAAAAGATCCTGACGACTGATGTATAACAACCTTTCCAGATGAAGCCACACAAACGGTAGGTTGGACCAGGAAAGATGTAACAGTGACCGATGAGCTAGGTGTCGAAGGCGACAGTCCTAACGAAGGAAGGACTGAACTCCTTGGAGGAGTCGAGGTACTAGATTGTGATATGGAGGAAACACCAGAAATAATATGACTCAGAGTCTGATAACCAGGTGGAAGTGACACCGATGGAGGGGAATATTGATTAGAAACACGCGGGAGATATTCTGGGAAAAGCTGATATTCCCCTATAGAAACAGGCATTTCTTCACTGCCAACAGGACTCGAAGAATCCATGTCTGACAAAGCCGTAAGATCTTCGAAAAGACGACAAGGACTAGGAGGTAATGCAATAGCTAAAAATGGTGATCCTAAAGTAAGAGGAGGGAATTCTTCCTCACTCCCAAAACCAGACCAAGCGCCCTGAGGAGGCCAATTGAACTCAACTGAATCTTCAGGAGGAGATCGAGTAGCGAGAGGTTGAACACTCAGGAGAATAGGCTGCGTGAGCTCGGCAGACCTAGGGACTGAGGGGTTTCGAAAGAAATGTCAGGAACTACCACTAGGAGGCAGTGAAGAAGACGACGAAAATGGTAGTTCCGCCACTGTGACAATATTTCAACACAGGAAGGAAAATGAGATAGACAATTCAAGGCTTCAAGATCAAACTCTAATGAATTAAGAAAACAAGCCAAGTAGAGAAATTTTCACGGGCATGTGATCGTGGGTAATTAATTTTACGACACTGGAACAAAAAATTTATGTTTCATGTTTCAAGAGTCGAGAAACAGACAAAAGATGACTCTAGTCACTTTCAATTTTAAACTAGCGTGAAAGGACAAGTGCTCGATGATATCTTCTATTTTGAAGGAGTCACGAAAATATCGAAATTACTACTCAGGTAATCTAAGCAAGAGGGTGTACCAATTTTCCATGAACTACCATATACACCTTGGTGATCAAATGAAAGAGAAATGACCAAGGACTTAACGTACGTGCAGGTAGTCTCCCCAAATGTTATGTTCAGTGTATCACGGTTACAGAGCGACAGACTCGGTTTCCTATGGATAAAGGATTTGAACCTATGAGGATCTCCCTTTATATAAGTGACGGTATGGGGAGCCCAAGTCCATATTAGTGTTGTCTAAAGCCAAGTGGCGAACAACAGCTACTAGGTTTAACGAAGCCAGAACACTTCACTAGCCTAGACTGCTAAAAATGTTTGTGTTAGGTTCCAATGCTTCCTTAGGTTAATTCAAGAAATTTTAAATTTAATCTTGAATTAATGTTTCAGTTTCAAGGACCTACTGAATTTGATCTCAAATTACCTAAATGCGAGCTACATGCAATAGAACACCATTTTCTGTTTGATGAATGTTAAATAAGAGAAGGATAGAGATCTTGCAGAAAGTAGCAAACAATAAAAATATACGAAGAAGTCCCCTAATTCATCTAATACAATTAAAATGAGAAACGAAAAGCTCTTTTCTAGATGCAAGTGCTAGTTACACAAAAGAATTTTTCATTTTCGATGCAAACGAAAGGATGCAATTTTTTGTTTTTTGAATGAATCAAGCACACAATGCACTAATTACATTAAAAATCAAATAAAACACTAATTTAGAGCACTATGAATATAGAGATCTCAAAATGAACAATTTAAAAGCAATAAAGGCATCAAAACGTACTCAAACCAATGAAGCACTCTTTCAAACAAAGTGAAAGCTTTCAAAATGACCCAAATGAGCAATGTGATCTATGCTCGAAGCGAAGAGATGGAGAGTCAAACAAACACAAAAGTAATTGTTCAGCAAACCAAAAACTTAGAGGATCAAGAAAGACTAATACAACTGATCAGGGAATCGAACTGACCAAATCCAAAAAGACTCAAACTTCAATCAGAAGGCTCAGTGAACGAAAGACACCTAGAAACCCTAGGGCCATGAACTGCACCGACGAGAAAATAGAAAAACAGCTGAGAAGAGAAAGCCTACGAAAATAAAAAAAACTCGAAAAGACCAATTGAAAATCAAGAAACAATCCAGATTCAAGCACAACTGACCAAAAACTTAGCAAGAAGGTCAAACCAAATCCTATAGGATTCGGCGCGGCTGTGAGGCGGTAATCCACACCAAACAGGGGTTGACGCTACTACAACGAAAGAAACCAGTGCAATTGGTGTGATTTTTCAAGGTAAACTTGCACCAAGCCGGATAAATATGGGAGGAGGGAAGAACCAGTTAGAAGAGGTCAATCTTGACACCATGGAGCTGAACAGGAGGATTCCAGACAATCAAGAAAACCAAAAAATACAGACAAGCAAGCAAATGACTGAAGTCGGCTTGATAAGGAAAATTCCTAATGGGAAAAGAAACGACAAACTCACACTGATCTCTAGCAAAGTCACCAATTTTTTGGGAAGGTAAATCCTCTTTGCAGACAGAGACGATCCCTCTAGCCCTAGAGTGGGTCTAGCAACAAAGCGATAAGCTAAAGTGTAGGTTCCTAATTAATGAATGAAAAGGGCGGGGAAGATTGACCTACCTGGAGTCCAATGTTGTTTTTCACTGTAGTGGTGGTGGCCTCTTGATCTCTATCTCAACGGGTCACAATCCTTCTGCAACAATGCTCGGATACCCACACGAAGATCAGCAAACAAAAGCAGCATACAAGACAATTATTTCATTCATAATCAACTAACCAATCAAGGAAGGTTAAGCATATTGCATCAAATTAACACAAGATGGGAACTAGACAATAGTCATGTATATATATAGATAGAAGAAAGAGTTACAATCGGAGCCTTGACGTCGTAGCCTCCTCCAACAGGGTTCAGTCGAAGCACGTCTCGAAGGATCGTCAGGGAATTCGGATGAGGTGAGGACACAAGCCTAAGCTCTCTCGACAAAGGTCTCTTTCTCTGTTCTATCTCTTTAGCGAAATTTTCAAGAGTTCTCTTCAGCCTTTCAGCTATAATTGTTCAACTAGTGTATCAATGGGAGATAGATTTATTTATAGAGGGAGAGGAGGAGGTTGGAATCCCTAAAATGATGGAAGGGAGGCCTTATCCCTTGGGAGGTTTCCTTAAAAGGTGGAAACAAGAGGCCAAAGGAGGGGGTCAGTGGTTATTCAGTCGAATCACTCCAACTGACTTTCCCATGAAGTTGTTAGGATATAAACTTCACCTCTATATTTAAAAAACATTCCATAAACAGGTTGTCACGGGTAGCTCACTGGGATAGAGCACCAATGGGCGTGGGGCCCAGTGTTAATATTTTTCATTGGCGCGAGGGCACAACAATCTACTAGCGCCAAGGCAAAAACATGTGTTTCTGATGGTCTGCTCAGGAAATTGTCAACAGAAGCAATGTTATCCTCATGGAAAGGGATGAAATTATGGTCTTTGTAAGGCATGACAAATCTTATTAGTCACATAAATTATCCCCCAATGTGCGGGATGGGGATTGCAGGGACAATGACAAAATGTTGTGTAACAAAGGTATCAATCTTCTGTTGTGTCAGTGGAGTTCTTATCAATAGGAGGAGTGCCTTAATAAACCAATCCCGTTGGTGGTTTGGGTTGATTAGGTAACTCAGCTTCCCTATCGCATCCTTGAACATTCTCATCAGGTTCCAAACCGTTTCTCCTTCCCGCTATTTGATTTCCCATAACTCAGATAACCCTTGTTGATCTGTCTGAGGTAATTTAAATTCTTTGACAAATTATTTCTTCACATCATCTATCGTTGGGTTTGGATGAGCTTCTGAAAATTTATTGAACCAGCGAAGAGCTCTCTCTCTTAGAGTAGTTTGGAACTCAATAAACTTAATTGTCTCTGGTGTCTGTTGAGCCCTCCATATTGCTTCGCAGAGATACCAGTGTTGCTCCACATCATCGTTACCCCTCCCAGATAATTTTGGGTATCGGGTGAACGATCCTGCCATATTTCCTTGTATGGGTGATACTAAAATAAAACCTCTATTTCATCGTTGAGAGATTGTATTTCTAGCACTGTAGCTAGTAGATATGTGTATTGTATAATTAACACTATTCAATTTTCTAAACTCCCATAACTTAACAAAAATTTTATTTGGTGGTTGATAGATTACTAGGGGAAGGTTGGGACTAGAGCTACTTGAACTTTGGGGAATAGGATTACCTTTTGTTACGGGTGTCGGCCTCTCTCGAAATAGTTGCTCCATTGCAACATGCAGCTCCACATCGGATGTCTCCTCGGGGCATGCATCCTCCACATTGGAATTTTCTCCCTTTTCTCTTCGGGCTGGGCTCCTATACACTTTCCCAACTTCTTTGATGGTCCCTCCTATTCCTTGGGATCCCATCTAACCTTCCCTTTCCTTTTTCATTTGCAGCACCTTTTCCCTGTCCTATCGACTACTCTCCTACTTCTCAAACTCTTTCATCACCCTTTCCCACCATTTCTCAACAATCTGCACCTCTGACGTGCTTTTCGCTCTCTCAATATACTAGAGGTTATGGCATCCATATTCCTATTCCCCTTATTTCTTACTTGTAGCATCTTTCCCTCAGTTCCTTCCCCCAGTACTGGAGGTTTAAGTCTCCATCTCAGAACTTTGAAACACCATCAAACCCTCACCCACCATTAAAGCTTTGATCCACTACAAGATTTCCTTCAGCAGTTCTCCCCGTAATCTGAATCTAAATATGTCTTCAGCTTTCGTAAAGGATTGGTAACACTCAGCTGTGAATTCCGTAATGTATCCTTCCAAGGTAGATTGTACCCAAAAATATACTGCTCAGGACAAATCGGTGTCCAGCCAATGGAGTGCTACTAGATCCGTGTGCGTCCACTTGTGACAGACTCTATGTGATCGCCCTGGGAATAACTTGATTTTCAATCTCCGCAACCAATTATAAAGTTCTTCAGGAAAATTTCCCCAGAAAATTTCGTACAGGTCACTTGTAGATTCAAAAAACGGGACCCGATCTTTAACAGTGTTTTCCCTCTGTTGTCACAACTCCGCTTGTTGCGGTGTGAACTGGTCTAAGTGGTTATACCACCAGCTTCGTAGTTCCCTCTCAGAGATCCATGATATCATGATCTAACTCCTAAATGAATTTTTCAGGTCCTGGCAACAGAACCATTTGTTGGCGAAGCTCTCCCTATCAGCCTTCTGCCACACTGACTAACTAACTCTTCTACGCTAGTTGACTACCTATTTGTTCTTCCACTAGCATGGCTGTCAGCCTTTCCTCTTTTCCTGCTCCGCTGCTTGCCACTTCTTCTTGATTACTAGGAGTTATGTTGATTTTCCTTGTCTCCCATATCTTCCATCTACACTGTTCTCCACAACTTCCACCCCACCTATCTTCCGGATTTTCGCAACCGTTACAGCTCCCTGTCTACCTTGATTTCACTTTGCCACCTGTTCTCCATGACTCAAAACCATTTCTTTTCAACACAAAGGCCCCAACACATATTTACAAAACCTCTTGCTAGGGAACCATTTGGATATCTAAGATACAAACTTAGGATAGTGTCTGCAAATGATACTCTATGATATGATCATAAAACAAAAAAAGTATGAAAAAATGCACCAGCAAAGGCTACAATATCGTGAACAGAATCAGTGTAGTTGACCAGCCAGTCTCAGACAAGAAGCATCATTCCAGGGGGAGAGCATCCATCAGCCTTGAACATAGAAGTAAAGAGAAACCTCAAATGCTATTGTTACGCAACATTTTTTCACTGTCCCTAAAATCCCCATCTCACCCATTGGAGGGTCATTTTTGTGACCAATAAGTAGTTTCATGCCTTGCAAACACCATCATTGTGTCCCTTTACATAAGATTAACATTCCTCTTGTTGACAATTCCCTGAGCAGAGACTCAAAAACCCTTGTTTTTGCCTTGGCGTAGGTAATCAATTATGTCCTAGCGCCGAAGGTGAAAATTACCACTGGGCTCGCGCCACCTGGTGCTCTGTCCTAGTTTTTACCCGCGCCAAGCTATTTATGGAATGTTTTTTAAAAATAGAGGCGGATATTCAACTCCAACCACCTCGACGATGAGTCATTGGGAGTGGTTGAACTGATAAACCATGAACTGCCTCCTTTAGGTTTATGGTTTCCACCTCTTATGGGAACTCCCTAAAGGACATGCCTCCCTCCCACCTTTGTAGGGATCCTAACCTCCTCCTTTTCCTCTATAAAAGAAACTATCTCTCTTAGAACAAACTAGTTGAATGGCTGAATAGCTGAATGACTAAAGAAGATAGAATAAGAAGGAATTACATTGAGAGAGCTTGAATCCATGCCTTCACCCCGTCCAAATTCCCTGACAAGCATCTGAGACGCACTTCGCCTTAACCCCACTCGAGGAGACTGTGACGTCAAAGCATCGGTTGTAACTCTTCCTTCTATTCATTTATATAAATGACTATTGTTTGGTTCCACTGTTGTGTTATAATGTTTGTTTAACGCAATATGTTTAGCCCTCTTTGACTAGTTAATAGTTATGAATGGAATGTTGTCATCTTGTATGTTGTTCTTGTTTCCTTGTTCTTTGTGCAGGTATCCAAGCGTAATGGCGAATGGATTTTGACTTGCCAAAGCAGGAGCGAGAGGCCACCACTACTGCAGCAACAACGACAGCATTGGATTCCAGGTAGGTCGATCTACTGTTTCCCTTGTTCTTTCAGTAATTAGGAAGCAAAACTTTAGCATGTCCCTTTTTTTCTAGACCCACGCTAGGGCTATAGGGATCGTCTCTATCCGCAGAGAGGATTTACCTGCATAACAAATTGGCGATTCCATTGGGGATCAGTGTGAGTTTGTCGTTTCATTTCGTTGGGTCAGTTTCAATTATTACTTTTTGTTATCTGTATTTTTTGGTTTTCTTGTTTAGTTTTCATCCTCTGTTTAGCTCCAGAGTGTCAATATTGACCTCTGCTCATTATGTTTTGGTTTTTCCTCTTTTTCCCATAGTTACCTGGCTTGGCGCGGTTTTTCTCTGAACATTAGTGCCAATTGGCGCAGGTTTCTCTTTTTGCAGTCATGCCAACCCCTGTATGGCACGGAATACAGCCATACAATCATACCAATCCCTGTAGGAATTGGTTGCACCTCCTTGATGAGTCTTTTGGTCAATTGTGCTTGCTTCTGGGTTATTTTCTATGCATGATTTTTCCTTTGGGATTGTTTTAATTGTTGTCGACTTGCTTTTCTCAGTTGTTTTTCCATATTCCTATCAGTGTCAGTTGAGGCCTTAGGGTTTTTAGTTGTCCTTATGCACTAAGCCTTATGTTCGAAAATCGAGTCGGTTTGATTGTTGTTAGTCCCATTTGTGGCTTGATTGTACTCAGTTTTCCTGATCTTTTGAGTGATTGTCTTGGTTGCAGAGTCATTTCGTTTTCTTGATTGGTTCTTCACCCTTTTGCTCTAAGCATAGATTAAATTGCTTGTTTTGGATCATTTTGAAAATTGTCTCTTGGTTTGAAAGATTGCAACATTAGTTTGAGTGATTTCTTGTGTTTGATTCGTGATCTATTGAGTCATTCAATTTCAATTCCTACGCAACACTTAAGCTAGTGTTTGTTTTCGTTTTTCATGTAATTAGTGCATCGTGTACTTCTTTTCATTGAAAAAATAAATAAATAAACATATTTTGCATTCTTTATTGCACTAAAAGTGAAATACTCTTTTGCATAACTAGCATCTGATTATCTAGGAAAGAGTTTCATTTTTGTATTCTGTTAGATGCATTAGTGGATTTTTCTGCACAATATCCTTGTTTTCTTTTTGTTTGAAAGACCTCTATCCTTCTCATAACTAGCATTCATTGAATCGGAAATGATGTTCATTTGCATATAGCTTGCATTTAGGGATTTTTGAGATCCAACATCGATAGGACCTTAAAACTAAAACGTATTCCAAGATCAACTTTAAAAATTATTTAATTAACCTAAGGAAGCATTGAAACCTAACGAAACATTTTTAGTGGTCTAGGCAGGAGATGTGTTCCGGCGTCTTAAAACCTAGTAGTTGTCGTTCGCCATCTAGATTTCGACAGCCCTAGTACGGATTTGTGCTCCCCGTACCGTCGAGTATATAAAGGGAGACCCTTCTAGGTTGCAATCCTTTTATCCATAGGAATCTAAGTCTGTCGCCTTGTAACCGTGATACACCGAACATAGAATTCGGGGAGACTACCTGCATGTACGTCAAGTCCTTGGTCATTTCTGCTTCATTTGATCACCAAGGTGTATATGGAAGTTCATGGAAACTTGGTACACCCTCTTTCTTAGATTACCAGAGTAGTCATTTCGATCTTTTCGTGACTCTTTAAAAAGAGAAGAGATCATCGAGTGCTTTTCCTTTCATGCTCATTTCAACCTAAAATTGATAGAGTCACCTTTTGCCTGTTTCTCGACTCTTAAAATATGAAACAATAGAGTTTTGTTTCAATGTCCTAAAAAATAAACAGCCAACGAAATATTCCTGGTTAAATTTATCTTCCTTAGCGTTTTGTTTTACGGTTGTTTCCAATGGCAACGTTTCCGGAGTTTACCAACCAAGGAATCTCCTCCGAAGGGAATCCTGGTCCTTTTCCTGCTTTTGGGAATGTTGGTGCTCCTTATATGGAAACATTGTTCCTTCTGGGGTTAACTGTTGGTTTTCCTGTGTGGTTATTCTCTACCTCTATGGTCTCAAGTATTCTTCCCTCTTTACAACCATCCCCTCCACCTGAACAACATCATGGTGATTCTAAGGTGGACGTCTCTACTTCTTTGCATGTTTCTCATCCTCCTCTTCTACTTCGACTGGTGAAATTATGGATTCTAGTAACTAGGTGGTTAAGAAGAAGAAGAATAAGAAGTCAGTTAAGGGAGAGGCCAGCTCTGCGGCTATTGCGCCTCAGACATCTTCCATTGATAAACCATCCAACCTTCCATGGAAATTCAAATTCCCTTGCATGTTGTGCAAAGGTGACGATCTTCTTCAATACTGCCCTGACATTCCCAAGGTACTTGAAGCATGGTCGGATGGTCATCCGTCGTTGCTTTTGGTTTCTGGAAATCATATTGGTGGCACATATTTGACTAGTTCTGATAGGACTCATAAGAAACAGGGTAAGATTACCAATCCCTGTAAGTTGTGTGAAGGACATCATCCCACTCACCTTTTTCCATACATGGATGAAGCCAAGAGAGTTTTGGACAACCCTACTATTTCTGTACCTTGCTTTCTCGTTGGTTACCAGAAGCTTTCTTCGAGTGCTCCACTGGTTGATTCTACGATTGATCAAGATTCATCGTTGGTCGATCCCGCTCCCTCGAAAATTCAAATTCATGAATCCATTCCCGACCAACCATTAGTCGTGGAATCGGTCGATCTGATCCCGCCTACGGTTCATCAGATCTTTTTCCTCAAGAGTGGATCTCATCCCCCTCACATTCCTCTTGTTTCTTCATATTCCTCATACTTGGAGAAAGATTGTTCTATCCCTGTAGTTCAAGAAGATGCTCTTCCTACTCCCATGATGGAGGTCCCGAAGGATGCTCCTCTTGCTCCTGTAACACCAAGGGATGACCATCTCATTTCTACGGTACCCCCTCCAAGTATTTTGGTTGCTTCCTTTGATTGGAGTCGATTTGCGGGATACCGCCTTCCTTCTTATGTGCCTTTTGAGATCACGGTACAGGCCTCCCATGTTGTCGTACCCAGCACCATTATAGATGAAGGCACATCTTTTAGTGTTTTGTCTTCAACTACATGGCAAGATTTTGGTTCTCCACCGCTTATGCCTGTTACGCAGAATCTGTTGGCTTTTAACAGAGGAATAAGTCAACCATTATGGATCCTTCTGAAGCTTCCTGTTACTTTGGGAGAAAAAACCATCTATATAGATGTGATGGTTGTTCCAGACCCCTTGGATTTTAATTTACTCCTGGGGCATGACTATACTTATGTCATGGGAGTGCTTGTCTCTTCCCTCTTTCGTGTGATTTGTTTTCCACATGAAGCTCAGATCGTGGCCATTGATCAGCTTTCATTCTTTGGTCCTAATGTGACATCTGGTCCAGCATCATCCCTTCCGGGTCTTTATCCGCTGGTTGTATCTTCCTCGTCGTAGGTTAATTATGTGGCTACCTATCCCATGCCCACATTCAGTGATAGTGTCGTTGTGCATCATGTGCTGGGGGCATTGGGTCCTGATTTCCGAGATGTTGTTCTCCCATCCGGTGCGGAACTCTTGGAAGCCATGACTTCTTATTCATCATGAAGCAAGTTTGTCAAAGCATAGTTCCTTTCCTTGTGTCAAGCTCCCTAAAAAATGAAACAAGATGACGCGGAAAGTTCTTTTAATGTGTCAACCTCGTTAAAATAATGAAACACGTTCCCATTCAATTCGAGTCTTTGATTAGATCTCTTAAGATCCCAGTCGAGACTTTCTCTGATTTCGTAATTTGAACCTTCACTCCATCCAGTGAATGTACTGAAGCTTGGGGGGCATGTACCTCAAATTTAATCACCATTATGGGGGCATGAAAAACTATTTCAAGCATAGTTTTTTTCCATTTCAAGCTTGTGTAAAAATGAAACCGGTTTCAAGCATAGTTTACCTTTGTTTCAAGATTGTGTAAAAATGAAACCAACTTCGAGCAAAGTTTCCTGATTTCAAGCTTGTGTAAAAATGAAACCATTCCTATTTTACCTCTCATGATTGCCATTTTATCAGCCTGTTTTTCCAGATGAGCCTTGGTTTTTTCATTCCATCGTCACCGTTTTCTTGGCCGATCATACGCCTTCACTTGATTGTTTTACCCATTCCCAAGGAACCTCTGCAATGAGTGGTCTTGTTAGCCAGCCTCTTAACCTTTACTTGTTCTGAGTAGTTCCGCCTTCACTGGAACCAGTTGCTATCCTTTATACCACTCGTTCCTCCAGGAGGAGTCAACTTTCAGCACTTTTTTTACTCTTAAAAATTGAAAATATTGTCGAGACTCTTGTCATTTTGAACTCGTTAAATGGTTGCAAAATGATATATACCTAGTATACGTTTACCCCTTTTTCGGGTTGGGATAGATTATTTACCAAAAAGGAATACCTTAGCCTATCGCGACTAAGAGGTTCTTTCAGATATTGTTTTCTACCTTTTCGGATCTGAGAGACTATTTACGAAAAGGGAAATGATGGAGTTTTATTTTCTACCTTCTTTTCAAACTCTCTAAACATTAAAAGATGCTGATTTCTCCCTTTGTCAGACTCGTTAAACCCTGATGACATTGGATTTCGTCACCATGACAGTACTCGAGTTCCTCCTTCCTAGGGCTTGTAAAATGTACTACGTTGGATTTGTCTAAAGGAAAAACTTACAGCACAAGCATATGCTATCCCCTTCAAGCTTGTTTTAAAAAATAATAATTGGGGTACTCACCATAAATGGTGGGGGAAAATGGAACCAAAAGTTTTAGTTATGTTGGTAGTATGTCGCTCTTGAACATGGCACTTGTCTGCATTCGTGTCGGATTGGGGACATCTCATTTCGTCATTTTTGCCTCCATGGGTTTGGGTAATCTCTTTTGACCTCTCATCTTCTCTTTTCCACGTCGTCATCACTTCATATCCTTTGATGTCAAATACTGCCAAATCCAGTGTCATGTTGCTGATATGTTCAAGAGAAGTTTGCCTCTGCAGTTTTCAACCTACCTCTGATTCTCCGTTGGTCCTGTTTCACTATCATCATGTTCCTCTGTCTTGTATCAATGATGTGGAAAACAATATGGCCCACCTTCGATCAGGTCACTTCCTATCGACTTCAGCTCATTATCCAAAAATTTTATCGAGAGACTCTATTCTGGTACCTTGGAGCCTACATGCCTTAATGGCAGGTTTTTCACATTCGACGCAAGGTCCACATCATTGGCCTTCAATTGAGTGATTTTTCGGATGTTCAACATCCCGTGGATTGTACCGGTTGTACCTTGAGAGTCATTTTCATTATAGGTAATTTCTCTTGCACCTATTAACAGCTTTCATTATTGGTTGGTAATCAGGTAATTTTCTTACATGTTCAACTTCAACTCATATATTCGAATGCTTGAATTTGTACTTGTTTGGGTCGAAATTGAGCGCAAGACCCTGGATTTTGTCTGATAAATTCCAGGCTGCGGATTTTGGTGGATTGTTATGACTTATTATATGACTCTTTTGATTGGATGGCTACGCCCATACCTGAGTCTATTTTTTGATCCTTATTGCTAGATGGCTGCATCCATACCTCAAATATCATTTTTTATATATACTTTATTATGGATGGTTGCGCCCATGCCACATGTTCATGTATTAGAGATATTAGTTTTATTTTTAAATACAGGTTTTCTGACAATGGTGTTCGGTTCGAACACGTTCTCATAAAGCATTTCTCCCCTCCCTCTCCCTCAGACCTCATGCTTTAGGGGGCATCTGTTACACAACATTTTTTCATTGTCCCTGCAATCCCCATCTCACCCATTGGAGGGTCATTTCTATGACCAATAAGGAGTTTCATGCCTTGCAAACACCATCATTGTGTCCCTTTACATGAGATTAGCATTCCTCTTGTTGACAATTCCATGAGAAAAGACTCAAAAACCCTTGTTTTTGCCTTGGCGTGGGTAATCAGTTATGTCCTCACGCCGAAGGGGAAAACTAACATCGGGCTTACGCCACCTGGTGCTCTGTCCTAGTTTTCCACCTGTGCCAAGCTATTTATGGAATTTTTTTTAAAAATAGAGGCAGAGATTCCACTCCAACCACCTCAAGGATGAGTCATTAGGAGTGGTTGAATTGATAAACCAGTAACTGCCTCCTTTAGGTTTATGGTTTCCACCTGTTATGGGAAATCCCTAAAGGATAGGCCTCCCTCCCACCTTTGTAGGGATCCTAACCTCCTCCTTTTCCTCTTTAAAGAAACTATCTCTCTTAGAACAAACTAGCTGAATGGCTGAATAGCCGAATGACTAGAGAAGATAGAATAAGAAGGAATTACATTAAGAGAGCTTGAGTCCATGCCTTCACCCCGTCTGAATTCTCTGACGAGCATCTGAGATGCACTTCGCCTAAACCCCGCTGGAGGAGACTGCGACGTCAAAGCATCGGTTGTAACTCTTCCTTATATTCATTTATATACATGACTACTATTTGTTTCCACTATTGTGTTATAATGTTTGTTTAAAGCAATATGTTTAGCCCTCTTTGACTGGTTAATAGTTATGAATGGAATGTTGTCATATTGTATGTTGTTCTTGTTTCCTTATTCTTTATGCAGGTATCCAAGTGTAATGGTGAACGAATTGTGACTTGCCGAAGTAGGAGCGAGAGGCCACCACTACTGCAGCAACAATGACAGCGTTGGATTCCAGGTAAGTCGATCTACCATTTCCCTAGTTAATTTAGTAATTAGGAAGCAACACTTTAGCATGTCCCTTTGTTTCTAGACCCACTCTAGGGCTAGAGGGATCGTCTCTATCTGCATAGAGGATTTACCTGCATAACAGCTGCTGAAGATAACTACTGATAAAAAAATTCTCTTGATTTTAGTATAAGAAAAAATTCAATGGTCTAGCACATATCAGCACTATGCATGCAAATGAAATGACTCCCAAAGTGTTCTCCCAAAATTACTTATACACCAAATGGAGCAGCAGTCCCAGCTAGGTATGTGGACAGAACTCAAGCAATGCAAAAATAGAAAGTACACAAAATATTTGTAACCCCTTTCCATTGATGTCAAAGGGGGAGGAAATGTAACCAGAGGAAGGTAGACACTTCTTAGAATGAAGGGGGGGGGGATGTGTTGCCATCAATTCCAAAGGGGGAGACTCTTGGAAATATTGTCATTGATGGAAAAGGAGCAACATTATGTAGAAAAGAGGCAAGGAGCAGCATTAGAGGCAAAGGAGCAGTAAAGAGGCAAGAAGAAGCATTAGAATCATTATCTAAATCAAAAGAGGCAGCAAAGAAGAAATTGTGCAGTGAAGGGTCAAGTCGGGATATTTACGTTCAAAACAATAGGCAAAGTAAAACTGGTGAATAACTTTGGGTCAAGTCGGGTCAAGTAATAAACGAGCTCAGGTTCGAATCGTGAATGTGTGTAGCAAAGAAGGAAAGTAATAAACACATGCAACAAAGAAGGATAGTTGTGAACGAGCGGGTCAAGTCGTGGAACCTGTGCAACAAAGAAGGACAGTTGTGAACGAGCGGGTCAAGTCGTGAAACATGTGCATCCAAAGAAACAGAGATGTGAATGGGTCAAGTCGTGTAGAAACACGGCCAGAACAGTACCGAGGGTGCATGCAGTCCAGGGTTGAGTCGTGTGAATTCACATTTATAACAGTGTTGACGAATCCCATATCGCAATCAAAGCAGGAGGAATATCCCACAAACACAGAAGTCACAGAAAATGTGAAGTGCGATATGATTTCATGCAAGATGATATGGACATGACCCTCGTATTGAAAATATCATGTCACAAGAGGTTATAACTGAAGATCGGAGCAATATTGCGATAGAAATATGCGATAATTCTGTGGGACCCAATCTCATATCGCACATCGCAAAGCTCAGAAGGACTAACACTCATGAACCATGTTGAAACACCAAAATTTGAAGTGCGATAAGGGGTCGGATGTGATGCAGCTCAAAACTATGATTTAACATATTTCAAATCTGGGTGTAAGGGAATTTCCTTTGAGAAATCGCATCGGAGGTGAGAAAGGTGAATATAACATAGAACCATCAAGGATCGTCGATATGCTATAAAGAAACTGGACATGAGGCTTATCAAAGGTTAATTGGAGTTTATTTAAGGTCCAGGGTTTAATAAGTTTGCGCCAATTTATAACGAAAAAAGTAAACGGGGGAGTAGATTCGGGTAAGACCCAACTCTAAATGTTGAACAATATGTAATGCGGTTACTTGCATAATTGTTATTCTATTGCACCTATGTATAAAGTAAAGAATGATGTGGTTGTTGTTGTGAGTCAAATGGAAATCATGAACACTAGAGAAGGACTTGGGTAAGAAAAGACTTGAATCTACGTGTGTTTTGGGAAATGTTACCCTAAAGGTCTTGGGTTGATAAACCTTCACAGATCAAGAGCATGTCATTACAAGAAGGACTCACTTAACCAACTTATATGAATTAAAATAGAATCTACAGGTTGCATACCTTACCCGGATATCCTTTGGTTGTAGGAGATCCGGCGGGGTGCAAACCCCCTGCAACTTTTTGTCCTCCGAAATCTGTAAATCAGCAAAGAACAAGCACAAAATCCTAGTTGTACAGAATATATATGCTCTAGATTTTAGTGAAAAGCATGCATAATCTTATAAAAACAATATTAAATGAACAACTTAAGATCATTACACATGTATAAAAGATTATTGACACGTAAACATTAGGAACAAGATGGCACTTCTGTTATTAATGACATATACAGTAAACAAATGTGGAGAGATCACCTGAAATCTGCCATGGCCTTCGAGCATATCGTCCTCTGGATCTGTCCAGTCCTAGCCTCTCAAGATTTCTTCCAATAATAGTGCACAATGAATGTCACATAGGGTGAGTGAGCATCTCAAGGAAACAAGGGTTTCCTGAAAATATCTAGGAAGTGCAGGAGGCACAGGGAATATATCAAACTTGGATAGGGCTCCAACAATGTATAATATCTATATTTCTCTCTCTCTTCCTCCCTTAGGCCATTCCCTTGAGGGGATTTTATACTCCCTCAAATTAGTTTTTTCAGTTGGGAACAGTTAGGCCATGGGCTGGGGTAGTTAAGTTACTGGAACAACCGTAAACCTTGACTCAAAAATAAGAAAATTATATATTTTTTAATGTTTAAAAAGGCATACGTGGTTCTCTATGTATGGACTTGCATGTATAGGCAAAAAAGTTTGGGCAGAGTCACGTATGGGTTTTAAGAAACTGTTTTTTGAGAAATATGTCCAATTCTAAAGGGAAGGGTTGCCCAAGGCCGATGTATAAGTCATCAAGTATATGCTGGTGATAAATGATGTTATAACAGATGCCGCCTAATATATGAGGTCAGAAGGGGTACATGATGGCCGAAATGTATTATGTGCATAGAAAGAACCTTGCGAGGACTAGAGAGGACTTCACCAGATTTCAGCCTGCCAAGAAACCAGTGAGAGAGATCAGAAATATAGCTCATGTCTGAGGTGGGCATACCCATGCTCAGTGAAATAAAAGCATGTCCGCATATGAAGTATAGAGAGGATCCAATATGTATACAAGTATGGCTAAAATGTAAAGTACATAGTGAATCATCTGATCAATGCCCAGAAGTATAAGTCAAAATCAGGTCAAAGTATCACATATAGAATACTGATCAATGATGTTGCAACAGATATCTAATCACAAAAGAAACAACTGAATATCCAAGTACCAAATCATAAGTGGTGGAACAAATGGTACAACACGCAACTCGGGAACCAACATATAAGATGCTGTTGTGATGAAACTGCAACATATAAGAGTGGATGGTATCACTGGTAGAAAAATAAAGGAGCTATAAAAGTGAACCAAAGCATGTTGATGCAACCCAAGGTCGATCACCATGGCACAATTATACACAATGGGAATAAATGAGTTGAATTCGACCATGTGAGAAATCGTTTGATTACTGGTCATTGATGTATATCGTTAAAAAACACAAGACAACCCACCGATAATGATAATGAGTTTCAAGGTGCCCCAGTACAATCTAGCAAGTGCGAATGAATGAGTTGAAGTCGAACACTTGAAAGAATCTATCAATCAGGAGGTAATGATGTATCCTCACTATCGATCGCAAAGAGTCAGCGATTGATGACTGCAAATGATAAGGTACTAACAAAAGGACTCTAGACCTTATTCCCAAAGCAATGAGTCAGAGTATATGGGAAAAGATCTGTTGGAAGGAAGGCATTAAGGCATCCCACATCATTCCAACACGAGCATAACCCGCAGGCCAATATTTGGAAGGAATCGAACGAAGTAAAGTGAAGTAACCAACCCAAAGTACGTTTCTGGCATGCACAAGATGAAGCTAGCACACGGCAGAAACCCTCTAAACTAACCAATAATGAAAGCTAACAAAGAGGCAAGATATCCACTGATAGGGTCAAATGGAAATCAAGGTACTGCATGAATCCCAGTTGTGATAATGTGAGTTGAATTTGAACACAAGGGAAACCACTCAATCAAAGACCCATGATGATGATCAAATTTTGAGCACAAGGTCACCTATGAATGATGTAAATAGGGCCAGGGTGCGGCTCTAGGCTTACTCTCAGAGCAATATGTTGTAATCGATAAGAGACAAACCCGCCAGCAATAATTTAATGGAGACCTTCTCAAACCAGCACGAGAAAAGGACCAAATATTTGATGTGATAGAACAATATAATAACAAGATCGGGAAGGCCTACTGAAAAATGAGTCAAGAGACACTGCAGAAAGGCTGACTCAGGTTAACTTCCCTTAAACAAAAGCATGACTCATGTTGACTATGGCAACAAATGATAACTTTGTATAAGTTTTTCATGCAGGAGGCATGAACAAACCCTCCATATGATTGGAAGAGATAACCAACCTGGGGAGAACTGACTCATGAAATAAGGTTATGGCTTCTCCTAAGTCAAAAAATAAAACCATCCCAAATGGAGAAAATACTTAGCTTTTTTTTGTGCTTTGTTCAAGGGTGACACAACTGACACTGTAGCTGCAATCAAGTATGGAAGTAAGATCTCGTTCCTGCTCTTTTTCAAAAAAAAAAAAAAAAATTCATTTTCATATTCAAAGCTTAAAAAATAATAAAATAATGCTATAGTACAATGGATAGAATGAGTGTCGTGAAACAGATCCACTAGTTCCTGGGATAGGAACAATCATGTGCTCAATGCAAGGTGGCAAAAACTGGTAAGTGACACTCAAAGGAATGTTCCATCCATGGGTAAAGGTGTCAAGTCACAGAAGAAAAGTGATTGCATGGTTAACTTGTACAGAAATACATGGTCAAAATATGGCTTAAACATGAGTCCAAATGAAGATGGCTAAAGGCCAAGATAAAAAAGTAGTCAATATGCAATGCAGTAATACAACTCAACAACATAAGGGAGCCTCTAGGGTAAACGGCCATAAAAATGATAGCGAAGAAGGAGAAGAATGAAGCTTCAACGCATAAATCATGGCAGGACTAAAGAGGACTCCCGAGCCTACATAAATTGCAGCATGGGCGATAAATGCTAGCGAGGGACTAACTAGGAAGCCCATGTAAAGGAAGGCTCTACTACCAAATCATGATTAAAAAATCGGTGAGTGAAATGGGTTAAGTACTCATGACATGATGGGATTGACCCTATGGCAAGTGATCAGAATGGAGTCTAGTATGCAAAGATGCAACAGAATAGTGGATTACCTAACCTATATGTCAGTTCGAAATAAAATACCTGCCATGATAGGTCAGCGGTCATGGATCCAAAAAAAAACTAGGACAATCTCGAATTCATCAAAATGTACCTGAAAAAATACCTTGCCCAATGCTTACAAGCCAAATGGTTATATAGCCTTAGTCAAATTCAAAAAATAAGCACAACTAAAATTTAAAAAAAAAATTCAAATCCTAAGCATAAATACACAATTTAACTCACATTTTGATCATTTTCACATTGCAGAAGTGGAGAAAGAGCTTTGGGGAAAAAATTCTTCTTCTCAAATACGGAGCAATCGAACATCAAATCTCCCCAAATCAGCCAAGTAAGCTCTAAACTCATCTTATTCATCAATTTCATTCCTGTTTAAAGCAAAAATTTGGAGTTAACTATAGAAAAGATATTTTTTGTTGAAACCCTCTGTGCATACGTGGGTTCATGTGGATGAACCTGCATATGATACGCGACTGTGTACAAACGAGGTCGCGTATGCGCAGAGAGAAAATTTAAAACTTGTATCTAATCATTCATTTAATGATTTTTCCCAGGATGTCCATCAGCTGGAGAGAGCGTGAGCATATTGCAATTGACAATGAACTAATGGGGGATCAAACTTCCTTAAATATTCTCCGGAATTGCGGATTGCTTAAATTTTTCAAAATTCCCAATATGAAAAGAAATGTTTGTTCGCTTCAAATGTTGGTTGATCATTGGGTACTAGAAGAAGATTGTTTCATAATTGATTAGAGGCCACTACGCATAGAAGTGGAAGATATATACTTCATTACTAGACTCTCTCGAAGGGGAGACCCAGTAAACTTGCATGGAAATCCTGTTGGAGGGCTTACCGTAGAGGATTATGTCCAAGTCTATTGTGTAGATGATGCAAAAAAGGTAGGAACACGGATTCCTATCAAATATTTGAAGGATTTATACATGAATATCCTTCTCTTTACCATTGGAAGAGTGGCAGGAGCTACTTCTCTGCATCAGGCTTCACGGACACAAATGAGCATAGTAGTGGAATGCCCGATTCATATCTTTGATTGGTGCACAACCTTGCTGAGTAATATGAAAAAACAATTGACTTCAATCCGAAAATAAAAGACTAAAAACTTTGGGTATGGTACAATCTTTCTGACATTATTCTTCGAGAGGGTCCTAGGGCTTTAGCCCAAGGTCATCTCAACTATCAGCAGCCTAAGAGATCCAAGAATAGCCCGATGGGCAAATCTGATGAAGAGATTAGGGGTAAGTGAAGTTCCCCGAACCACTTGGGATGATGAGTTCTTCCAATGGTGGGAAGAACAAGTCATCGCGGTGGAATATTATCCCTATGCTGGGATGGAATTTCGTGCAGATCCATATCTATTCCTGCCACCCGATGCAGCATGGGGCACAATTGGTGAGAAATTGGTGAGATTGCATCTTTTGATTTTTTATTATATGATTTTTTATGATTTTTTCAAAGTATGAAAATGAAAAAAAAAAATTGATTGGAATAAATGACTTAAAAAATTATGATGATCATGATGCAGACATGGGACCAGTCAGGTTGGAGGGATACCCAAGGTATAAGTACCGCAGAGGTGAGGCAGATGTTGAAGACCTTGGCAGGACACTCCATGCAGTACAGAGGAACTTGGAGAGCTTGACTCACCAGGTGCCTATGGCCGCTATCGAGAACCTACTGAAGGCTATCTAGAGACGGGTGGTAGGAGTACCACGAGACTGGGTGCGGTTATTCTGCCATATAGCAACTACCATTGTGTTCTATAGGAACACAAATGTTGGGCAGGGACCACAGGAGTAGATTATAGATATGATCAGATGACTGTAGTATTTTTTGATGATAGACATGATCAGGCATAAGCCCCAATTTTGTAGGACATGATGGTCCAGATTTTGTATATTTTTGAACACTCTGATATATATATATATATATATATATATACAATTATTTATATGATGTGATGACTCAAATGTATGATTAATGAATGATGTATTTGATATATTTTGTGAAGTATTGAATGATTAATATGCCAATAAATTTCTTGATTAGCCAATAAGTATGCCATCCAATTGTCAGCTCGAGGAATATGAATGAATGTGATAAATTGAAATGATTGTTGTAACAAACGTACCCTAAAAAATCGATGTAAAAATGGGTCTCAGATATGATATGTGTTTTTCAACTACGAAACCACCAGCTGTAAATCCAAGAAAAATACTAACGAATCAACACCCAAATATATTGCCTCCAAGATTAGATTTACCACTGCAATGGATTCTACTACGTTGTTTGAAGCAGGACCAATGCAGACACCTCTTGAAACTAACAACTGACCGAATGGATAATGGAGTACCCAAGCCGCGGAAGCCAAGTTCCGGGTATGTCTACTAGCACCATCGGTGAAACCAAAGTGACTCATGTCATCCAATATTACCTGCCAAAGCAAAGTCAAATTCATCAAAATCACACCAAAAATCAAAACCCAAATATGTACAAAAAAATATATATATACAACAAAGCAAGATGCTAGGCCCAAGCCTAGGCATAATATTTTTTCAAATAGAGCCCATTTCTGGGCTCCGCCAACTTGTTTCCATCAAAGTTAATCAAGGCATAAGCTCCTTTCTTCAAGACATTTTTGACGATAAAGGGGCCATACCACATAGATTTGAACTTGCCTGCCCCCAAGGCATCCTTCTCTTGGGCATAAACCAAGACAAGGTCACCTTCAGATAAAACCCTAGGTTTGACCGCCTTATCGTATTGAACCTTTACCTATTTCTTATGTGCCTCATTCATCATAGCTGCATCTCGACGTTGCTCATCAAGATGTTATAGATGGAGAAGGCATTCTTCGAGACTGGAAGTGTCAGGAATAAGCTCAACATCTAACTTAAGAGAGGGAATTTCACATTCAATAGTAAATATAGATTCCAACCCATAAGCCAGTTGAAACGGAGTAAAACCGGTTGGAGTTTTGACTGACATCCAGTATGTCCAAAGTGCAAGATACAACATAATATGCCAATTGGATCTAGCTTTATCAATGATCCATTGAATAATTCTTCAAGGATTTGTTCACGGCTTCAACTTTCCCATTGGTCTGAGGATAATGAGGAGACGAATGCTCCTGCCGGAAACCTAATTTAAGAGCCAACTCAGCCATCATGTTGTTATGAATGTGACTGCCATGATCAATGACAATCTCTTTGGGGATACCAAAGCGAGAAATGACTTGATTGAAGAGGAATAGAGCTGCTTTCTCACTGTCATTCCCAAAATTAGGCATAGCCTCAACCCACTTGGTTAAGTAGTCTACATCTACGATAATGTACTTGTGACCTTTAGCCGAAAGCGGGTTACAAGTAGTATAATCCATACCCCACTTTGTAAAGGGGCCGACAGTGATGACAGGAAAGAGCAGAGTTGGATGAGCGTGCATCTTTCTAGTATGAACCTAACATGGATGACACTTTTTGACCAATTCAATACAATATTTGAAAATCGAAGGCCAAAAGTATCATGCACGCAAGATTTTTTGGGTTGTATCAAGCCTAGATAAATGACCACCACAAGCTCCACTATGGAAAACATTCAGTACACCCTCATCTTCTTCAAGAGTTAATCAGCGTCTAAGGATCGAATTGACCCCATGATGATACAAAGTGTCACCAATAATCAAATAACTTTTTTTTAAGTGACGTAACTTTCGATGCTCATCTTTCGAAAAAGTCGAGGGAAACTTCACAGTCTGGAGATAAACTATGAGATCCCCATACCAAGGATCCTGTGAAGAAATGAGAAAAAGATTCTCATCAGGAAATTATTCATCATAAACAATCTCTTCTCCACAGGGCAACTCATAAATGCAAAAACTAATTATTTCTTGGACTTGGCATACATAAACTCAAGATCAAATTCTTGCAAAATCACAATCCATTGATTTTATTTTCCCCCAATCACTCGCCTACTGAGAACAAACTGAAATGGATTGGCTGTTGCCAAAACATATGTTTTGTGAAGGATAATATAATGTCTGGGCCACTGAAGAGCATGAAATGTTGCTAAAGCAAGTTTCTCTATCGGAGAATACCAAAGTTCAAGACCTACCAAGCCTCGACTAAGGTAGTATTAACATGCTCGGAAAGAGCATCATCTTCCTAAACCAGAACCATACCAATGGTAGATTCTACTGCTGCGAGGTACAAGAGGAAATCCCTGTTATAATCGAGTGGACTCAGTAAAGGAGCAGAGGTCAACGCTTTTTTCAAAGCATCGAATGAGCATTGAGCAAAGTCATCCCAAAATAATGGAACTCCTTTATTTAATAATATCATAAATCCTTTTGTAATATCGGCATAATTTACGATGAATATTTGTAGGAAATTAGCTTTTCCTTGCAGACTTTTAAGTTGATGAATTGAAGACGGGGGAGGAAACTGAACTATTTCCTCAACCTTGAAGGGATCTACGCTAATCCCTGTCGTAGACATGATTAATCCCAACAATCGCCTGGATGCTACTATGAAAACACACCTATTAGGGTTCAACCGAACTTTGTAATACCGACATTGTTCAAAAAATTGACGGAGGTGAGAAGGATGATCAATTCTCTTGCAAGAACGAGCAACTAGATCATCCAAATATGCCTCGATAATATTTTTTATGTTGTGAAGGCGTAAGACATAGCCCGTTGAAAAGTAGCTTCAACATTTTTTAGGCCAAAAGGAATTTTCTTATCAGCAAAGGTACCCCAGGGACAAATAAATGCAGCCTTATGCTAGTCTTCAGGATGGATAGTAATTTTATTATATCCAAAGAAACCTTCCATGAAGGAGAAAATCTCATTTCCCACACACTCATCGATGATCTGATCTATAAACGGTGTGGGGTAGTTATCTTTAGGACATGCTTTATTTAGGTCCTGGAAATCGATGCAAACTCTAATCGTTCCTTGTTTCTTGTCTATAGGAACTGGATTTGAAACCCACTTAGTTAAAGGAAGGGGGTAGATAAACCCTACCTTAAGTAGCATCTCGACCTCAGCTTTGATAGTTGTTGCCTTCTTAGGGTTGACCAGACGAAGCTTTTTCCTGATAGGCTTAGCATTTTTGTATATCTTGATCTCATGTTGGATAATAGATGGATATGTACTAGGAATTTCTTCATAATACCAAGTGAACACATCTCGAAACTCTCAAAAGAGATCGGTGTAATTTTGAATCTCTTTAGGGGAACACTCAGCTCCGATGAAAAAATTCTCTATAACGTTGGGATATCCGGAGATGTTCACCGGGGTAGTAGGAGAAATAACAGCCATGTTCCCTTCAGCAAAAACCTGTGCTGGTGCTAAAGGGTTCAAGATTGGGTGAACAAGACCAGAATACTGAGGGCTAGGAAAACTTGATTCAACTTGGTGCAAGTACGGTAGAAATTAAGATTGATAATGCAAATCATCCCATGGTCTCTCTACACCAATCATTGCTTCAAGGATGGCCTCTTCATATGGAAGAGTGGTATCAAGGCAATTCTGAGCTGAAGATGAACTGAGAGTCCAAGCCGGAGCCACATCTCCATCCAATTCCTCTGGTGAAAGAGAAACTGGAATGGAATCTGCAGAGTCAACAATAGAGCTATAAGCAATCTCAGCTGCAGACATAGGAAATGCCATTCCACCCACTTGACCTTCTTCCAATGTGGAGGTAGGAGAAGGTAAGGTCCAAGGGTCTGAAAAATAATGATTTCTTAAGAACTCTCTCCAAATAGGAACCTTGGAGGATGAAATAGCATTGATATGAACCAAAGGAGGCGGAAGATCAAAAGTACCCATCAAGGAAGTGTACATTCCAACCCCCAGATTCTCAACAGATGGCTTGGTATCCTTCACCAAAGCAATGGTTGAATCAGAAGATGCGTTCGGATCTACAGGAGAACAATCCAGTTGGTCAACTGTGACAATTATCCCTTCGTGAGGGAAACAAACTATGCAAAATAATGAGGATGCAATGGCATCCATATCATAGATCCAGTTTCGCCCCAACAGAAGGTTATAACCTAAGCTTGCATCGACTATCTCAACTTTGATATTAACAATTTTTCCCTCAACATAGATGGGCAAAGCTGGAACAATACCATGCGGCCTATGAGAATGACCATCAAACACAGTCTGAAGAGTGGTTGAAGGAACAGTTGCGAGAGATCCAATACCCTTTGAGCATGCAAGAGACATTACAGACGTGGAAGCGCCCTCATCAACAACCGTTCGAAAGATATTAAATTTTTGATAAGTCGACATAATATGGAAATCCATATGATGAGGAAGCCTCTTTTTAAAATTCGACATGTCAAATTTAATCATTAGATAATTCTTTGGATCGACAGCCCCAATGGCAATGAGCAAAGCACTCTGTTGAGCAGGACAAGACTAGAGCACCTCTAACATAGACATGGCACAAGGACATTGAGCCGGATCTTCTATAATCGAGTAGTTCATGGCAATCTTGGCATTAGGATTGATCGTCGTACGATTTGAAGACCCTTTCGGCATCTGAGGTATAGGCTCAACAGTTGGCCTCATAATATGAAGTGGCTCAGTACTATCAGGCGCACCCTTAGCTTTCGAAGACTCAGCTTCACCATAATCACGAGATCTCGTAGTGATATTTTCGTGAGCACTCATCATGTATATGTTTGATGTATTTTCCCCTTCCTGGATGCCCCTAGAGGGAGCCCCAGTATTTAGATTCGCGCCAGCAAGTAATCGTTGCCCTTGGGGAAAAGGGTTTTTCAACACAGCCTGGGAACTATAAGAACCATGTTGAGCTAACAAGCATTGCGCATCTTTAATTTTAGGGCAAAGGAACGTAATATGGTCTCCAGTGCACAACTTGAATGGAAACTTCACTTTATTTTTATTATCATTTTTACCCTCTCGAACATGATCGTTGGATTTGTTCGCATTCCCCTTCCCATCCTTATCCTTTTTCTTTTTATTCTATCCTTTCTTCTTCCCATCAGATTTTTGATTTGCTTTGGGGTTAGAATTTTGAATGGAATTAATTGCCAAGAACTGGGAAGGATTTGACACTGAAAGCACAACTTGACCAGATGAAGCAGATTGTATAGACAATTGCTGCAATTGACTTATCAGGTTAGCCGTACCACTATCAATCGAACCGATAAGCCCGTCACCATGAGGAACAGGTTTAGTTTTTGCTAAGTCCAATTTGGAGTGAGGAGCATCCGGAAAATTTTTATTAAGGACTCCAGACTGAGAATAAATCAGTTCTAGTTGTTGAGCCCTAAAAATAGCCTGCTCTTCAGAATATACCCCTGAAAGGGATACTTCCTTAGAAATTTCTGGCTGTAAAGATTTCAAAAACCCTTCAAGAAGGAATTCATTTGCGATTTGGGCTTTAATGAGCCTCTTCCTTCTTCGCCATTCCTGAATATGGTCATAAAAGTGAGTTGCCTTGTCCTGCTAAAAATTGGCCAGGAGGTCAGTCCCGACGTCATAGCAGAAAAGTAACTAAAAATGATTTAAGAACATGGTAGCCAACTCTCCAAAAGTAGAAAAACTACCCCAGTTAAATCTATGTACCATTTGGCAGCATTTCCAGTTAAGTTTCATTGAAATAATCTCAACCTAATCGAGTCATCGATCAAGGAGTTCAATGAACACCATAAATGGAAAGTGGTGATATGATCTGTCGAATCCTCACCAGTATTCCCTTCAAACTTTGGAATGTCTGGGGGGAGCTTGGTGGGGACCGGAGGCTAGCCCATACTATACCAAATAGGATCATTAGTCAATTTCAATAGATCTGGCATGTTTAACGTTGCCAGAAATGGTAAACGTGGAGGAGCCTGGGAATAACATCCCCCATAGGAAGGATTTTGCACATTCTGAAAAGAATAACCTGGATTTGTTGAGGCACTAAGTTACCAGATGTTGTTCGTAGAAAATGTCGGTCCATAAGAAAATCCTTGTGACCCAACATTCGGAGAAGGACCCCCTCCCAACATAGAGTTACCATATGCAGGAGCATTCCCTCCAACCAAGGTATTGAATGGAGAAGAAACCCCTTGGTAAGGGTGCCAATAATTTTCAAATGGAGAAAAAACCTGAGAAGTACTTGACGAAGGGAAAGGAACATTCCCATGATGATCAGTGAAGAACTGACTCCCTGCTCCTAACACTATAGAAACAAGGTTCCATCCCAAAAATACATTAGAGCTTTGACCTCCAGAAAAAGGATTGAAACCTTGACTCTGAGAGGTAAAAGGCAAGGATCCTAAGGAAGGATTTGAATGAGGGATGTGCCCACTTCCAAAGGGGAACCCTTGAAACAAAGTCGATCCACTAGCCATAGAAGGTATGGGTGTGGAGACAGCTGAAGCAGTAGAAAAGGAGAAAGAAGGAATTCTGCTAGTGGGCATTCCATAAGAAAAGGGACCAGATTGAGAAGCATGTGCCTGGGTGTTTCCAGAGCCAAGCACAGTAGCATTAGAAGTGATTATCGATATGGAAATAGTTCCTCCTCCTTCAACCGAAAGAGGAGTTTGAACACTTGCAGTTTTCATAGCCAAAGTTGTGTTCCCAGTTGTGGCAATCGAAAGAAAGGGATATGATGGAAAAGGACTAGCCAGTCTCTGAGACTCGAGCCCGATGTACCGAAGAACGTCAGGAAAACTAGCAGGAAGAGGAGATGGAAGAGACTTAGAAGGCTGAGGGACTTCCTCTACTTCAACCTCTTCTACTGGAAATAAAACTCTAGAGATGAGTGGAGCACTCCTCTCTACATTGACACCAACACCAGAACCACCCACAAAAACAACAAGCCCCAATGGAGGATCACTCTCCGTTGTGTTCAAAACCACCGGGTGAAAATCACCCACTGAATTACTCCTACGCCTTCTTGAATAAGGCTTGGCACTCGTGGGAGAAAGCCCACGAAGCGTCCTCGATCAACGAGGCAATCTGTCAGCCACTTTAAGAGATTAATTTTAGACTCAACAAATATAAGAAGCTAAGGAATATAGGAGCAAAGAGCACACTCTAACAAGTTCCTAAGATACAGCCACACAAGAAACTCTTAGGTATTTCCGCTCTCGGTGATGAGGACTGGACACCAAAATACAAGAAATAAATATAATAGGACCTTCTGAAAATAGTCTGGGGTAATTACGCCCCAGGCCTACTAGTGAAGGTAACAGAAATAGTTACACTTACCTCCTAACAACAGCCTTTTCTAGTGCAAGTCCCTAAGATTTGCAAGGGAACCCTCCAAAAGTACTGATGGAAGTGATGCAACGTCTTTCTCAAGTACCATGGTATTCTCCCCCATAGTCACCTATGTGGTCCTTCGGATAGGCAACTAAGGGCACCAATCCGTATTGGCAGCTGGGCGGAACGGTCTTAGGTCAAGATTCAGCAAATAGGAGAGGGGGTAACTCTCTTCTCTGCCTGCACTATCCCTCGTGCTTGACTCTCTTGAGGAGAGCTTTCCTGGTCCACTTAACGGTGTTGGATTTCGCTCTTTAATAAAAAATTTGTGTTTAACAATTTGAGCGGCCTTGGAGAGCTAACTCTCCACTCACCTAATCCAAGGCCCTACAACCTAGCTAGTTGGTGTATGATTAATGAAAATGATACAAAAACTTCTATTTGCTTTTAATTATATCGCTTGTTTTAAATTGGTTGTTACTTAAGTCAAGGGTATATGGAAGTGAAACTAATGGTGTTTGATGACGTAGAAGAAATCAATGAAAACCTAGTTACATGCAACTGCAACAATTTCCTTTCGATGAAAAGTGGTTTCTACATGGGTTCTATGAAACTAATTAAGAAAAAACTTTGTTTTTTCTTTTCAGACACTCACACTTCACAATATCTAGAAAAATATGAAAAATACTAAAAATGCTCAAATGCACTTAATGCAAACTACCAATGATATGCAAATTCTAAGATGCTAACTCTAAATAAGCGAAAAAGATTCTTTAGAAACTAAATGGTTCAATCACGTTTTGACAGAAAAACAAGGCTAGTTCCAGACAGAACTCCCATGCATAAGAACACCAAAATGTACTTGATATAAAAGAGAGAAATCAAGAAAAATATTTCCTTCAAAACCAAGCCAAGAACCAAAGACTAGAAACCAACAAAAAAGCTTCAAAAGATATGATGAAACCGAAAAAATAAACTTAAATCAAAAGCTGCGGAAAACACAAATGTTTTTTGGGCTTTTCACTTATAATGGAAGAAAAAATATTTCAAGAAGACAACCATAAACTACCCAATAGCTGGAATCAAACAAAATGAGTCTTAACAAGGTTTCAAAGTGCTCAAGCCAACTATGCTACTTTCGTAGTGGGACTCAAATGAGCAAAAAGAAACAAAAAACTCGAATAATTGATCCAGTACAATAGTAAAATCTTTCAACGAACAAAAATTCAAAAACACCAAAAATAGATTCTTCAATATTCACAAAAAGGCAAGTCCAAGAAGTCAAGAAAACCGAGATATGTTGAGAAGGAAAAAACCACAAGTGGAGAAATGCATAGGGCCAAGAAGAGAAAACAAGTAGAGGCTCACTGTTCTGAATGATCAGAACCAAGAACTTTAGGAAAAGATCTTGGTGCTTCAGCCACAATTGCAACCATATAGAAAAGGCAATTTACCAAATGACTAGGTTTTCACAAAAACAAGAGAGAAAAATATATGCAATCACCAGAAACACAGTCCAGGCACCTTAAAGACACCACAAGACTGGTTCACCACAGACAGAAGGGACTACAGAGGCTGGAAACTCAAATTTTCAATTTTTTCCAGGCATACGTGGTTTTGTAGTATGCAACTAGCGTGTATACGCTACTGTAACCAAGGAAACTCGCATATACACGGGTCCCTTTGGAAAATACAGGAGGTATACGCGACTGTGCAGAGACTAAGTCACGTATGGAAATAAAGATAAAGAAAAAGAAAAAAATTCAAGCCTGATCAAGGGACTGGGTCTTCTTTCTGATTGAAAAGAGACTTACGAGACTGTAAAAAATGATAAAACCTGTGAGGAACCTACAAGACAGGTAAAAAAACCCAAACTAGGAATCACATGAATGTGATCCCCAGCGGAGTCGCCATTTATATTTCGGGAAATGTTACCCTAAAGTTCTTGGTTGATAAACCTTCATAGATCAGGGGCATGTCATTACAAGAAGGACTCACTTAACCAACTTCTATGTATTAAACTAGAATCTACAGGTTGCAGACCTTACCCGGATATCCTTTGGTTGTAGTAGATCCCGCGGGGTGCAGACCCCCTACAACTCTTTATGCTCCAAAATCTGTAAATCAACATATAACAAGCACAAAATTCTAGTTGTACAGAATATATATCTTCTAGATGTTAGTGAAAAGCATGCATAATATTATAAAAACAATATTAAATGAAAAATTTAAGATCATTACACATGTATAAAATATTATTGACATGTGAACATCAGGAACAAGATGGCACTTATGTTATTGATGACATGTATAGTAAACAAACGTGGAGAGATCACCATGAAATCTGCCATGGCCTTCAAGCATACTGTCCTCCGGATCCGTTCAGCCCTAGCCTCTCAATATTTCTTCCAAGAATAGTGCACAATGGATGTCACATAGGGTTAGTGAGAATCTCAACAAAACAAGGGTTTCCAGAAAATATATGGGAAGTGCAGGAGGCACAGGGAATATATCAAACTTGGATAGGGCTCCAACAAAGTATAATATCTATATTTCTCCCTTAGGCCATTCCCTTGAGGGGCTTTTATACTCCCTCAAATTATTTTTTGCAGTAGGGAACAGTTATGCCACGGGTTGGGGTAGTTAGGTTACTGGAACAACCGTAAACCCTACCTCAAAAATAGGGAAATTATATATTTTTTAATGTTTAAAAAGGCATATGTGGTTATCTATGTCTGGACTCGCGTGTATACACAGAAAAGTATGGGCAAAGTCGCGCATGGGTTTTAAGAAAAAAAATTTTGAGAAATATGTCTAACTCTGAAGGGAAGGGTTGCCCAAGGCCAATGTATAAATCATCAAGTATATGCTGGTGATAATGATGTGATAACAATGTGCAGAATTTTAATGTGATTTTTAAATAAACAAAGCTCTAAACACAGAGGTGGACTTAGGCAAGTGACCTCGTACTTGTGCAAAGGTTGTTGCGGTCTTATTAAAAAGGAAAATCTGAAGCAGTAGAAGGACTCAGTTGTATAAGTGACCTGAATCTATTTCAATTAAAGGCAGAAGCTGAACGTGCGATCAAGTTAGGAAAAAGATAGTTAAATGAAACTATTGGAAATGTAACAGATGGGTCGAGTTGGGCAAAAACCATTTATGCTGCACAGTTAGAATACAACAGCGGGAACACACTTCTTTTTTTTTGTGCACTCTGCCTCCTCCTTGCGCTCTACAAGCATTAGGGCTACCGGGTGCATCCCCGCGCACCTCTGTGGCTGTTGCGCCCCTGCACTCAGTCCCGCTTTGTCCCCACACAGCTCATGGAGCGCAGCGGGGGTTCAGACCCCCCTCCCAATCTGCCCCCGGAGGTCTTAGCTTTCATATCTTTGATTGCAGCAGGCCTGAAGCGTCCCCCCTCAGCGATACAGCAGAAATTCATCAATAAAATGGATACGATTCCATCTTTTGCCCTGCCAGAGGAAGAAACGTGTAAAGCAAACTTGAACCTGGCTGAGAGAGGCCATATAGGCCAGTTCACGGGCCTTTGGCCTTCCCCCAAGTCGGTGGATGAATGGACCCAAAGGAACTAGAAACCTTTGACTAAAGAGGGAGTCAAAATTTATTTTGTTGGCAAAGGATTCTTCATTTTCGTGTTTGAAAACCCGGAAGACAGAAGTTTAATATTCAGAAATGGCCCATACTTCATGGGACCGCAGGGATTGTATTTAAACAAATGGTCTCCAGATTTCGATCCATCCCAGGATGTCCCATCTGCAGTTCTGGTTTGGGTGAGACTCCCCCATTTGTCCCTCCATTGCTGGAACCACAAATCCCTCCAGATAATCGGGAGTGCGCTGGGTAAATACATAGACCAAGCGGTAAGAAAAGATCAATATTCATGTGCACGCATCTGTGTAGAAGTTGACCTAGAATAGGGGCTGCCGGAAGCAATCAAGCTCATTGTTTCTGGGTGGACGCACGTCCAGGAATTGGACTATGAATAACTCCCTTTCAAATGAAGACATTGTCACGGTCACGGACACTTTGAAAATCATTGCAAGAAAAAGGCAGAGGAGCAAATAGATAAAAAAAAATAGGGATCAATGGACTCTAGTCCAGAAACCTGCACATTCAAAAAAAGGTTTTGGTAAAGGCAATACGATCGGAGCTCCAAGCAGCTCCAAGTCCAATCAGGAAAAGGAAGCAACCCCAAATGGAACAGAAAGCACCCAGATCAATCCAGCAAACTTAGAACAGGAAAATTTGGAACAGGTAGAAACCAATCCTCCAAGCAAAGAGGGAGGGAAAACTATCCAGATCGAAGCTATCTAAGGCAGTCCCTCCAATCCCTCATATGCCGAAGTCACAAAGAAAAAACCATCGGAAAGCTCAGGCTCCTCGGAGGACGAAGCCTATGAGCACCCCTCAAAAAGAGCTGGAAGGAAATCCCGTAAAGAAATGAGGGAAGAGGAGGCTGAAAGGCTTAAAATTCAAGGAAGCCAGTCCACAATAGAAATGTCTATTGGACGAAACACCAAACCAAGGCCTTCCAAGGGAGGTCCCAATCCCCCCCCAAGTAAATAATGAAGCTCATCTCTTGGAATTGCAGAGCACTAGGGAATCCCTCTAAAATAGATTCAGTTAAGGACCTCTTGAAAATATATCCCTCAGACATTCTCATGCTCCAAGAAACTAAGATAGGAGGGAAAGCCCTCCTAGAAATCAGCAATTCAAAGTGGAAAAAAGGTTCAGGCAAAGCTGTTAGCACAAGGGGCTCTTTTGGAGGGCTGGAAACTCTCTGGACAGAAGCCAAATTCCAGCTGAACAAATCTCATGAAACTCAACATTGGATCTTCACGGAACTGACTCATTGTGCAAGTAAGCTGACTATCTCTCTTTTCAATCTCTATGTTCCTGTCAATTACTCTGAAAAACGAGAATGTTGGAATTATCTCTCGGCTTTTTTAGAGCAGTTTTCCCCCAACAACATCATCATAGTTGGGGATCTTAATATTGTGCTGAAAGAAAAAGAGAAGAGGGGTGGCTCCTGTATCAGATATCCCTTGTTGGCCACGGTGGAAGAGCTCACCCAGCCTTGGGATCTATTAGATTTCAATCCTGTTCGAGGTCTTTTCACTTGGTCCAATAACCCAGTTGGGCCAGAACATATTTCTGCCCGCCTGGACCGATTTTTGGTGCAAAGTTCCCTTATGATGAACAATAAGATCATCATCTCAAAAATTCTGCCCAAATTGACCTCAGATCACAAGCCAATTCAGCTTCTACTGGAAGATGAAGAAGATCTGGGCCCCATTCCTTTTCGATTCAGCCCTCTTTGGATCGAGAGAGAAGGCTTCACAGAGACTGTGAAAGCAGCATGGGCCAAATCCTTCACAGGTTCCTCAAGTTATGTCTGGGAGCAAAAGCTGAAGGCCACAAAACATGCGTTGAAGGAATGGATAAAGAAACCAGCCCCTACTCCAACCAGCCAAAGAAAATATGCAGTGCAGGTGTTGCAGTCCCTGAAAACAGATATGGAAAGCAAAGACATCACAGCAGAGCTGTTGGAAAAGGAAATAAAAGCTCAACGAACCACATACCAATCCTTTCGATTTGAAGAAGAATACTGGAGATTAAAATCCAGAAGTCTGTGGCTAAAGGCAGGGGATCGGAACACCTCCTTCTTCCACCGACAATATAGAGCTAGATTGTCCAGGAATCATATAGCAAAAATCAAAAATTTGGAGGGGCAAGTCTACAAAGGGTTCAATCAGGTTAAAGTTGCTGCTGAAATTCATTTCAGGAACCTTTTCAGTGAGGGAACACAAGGCAATGATGAGGAAGCTGCTGACCTCCTTTCTCATAAGCCCTGAAGACAACATAGACCTCTGTAGACCTGTAACTGAGGAGGAAATCATCAACGTTATATGGTCCATGGAAGCAGATAAGGCCCCTGGGCCAGATGGATTTACAATCCATTTCTTCAAGTCCTGTTTAGAAATCATCAAATTCGACCTCCAAAAAATGATAAGAGGGTTTACGAAAAAAGCTAAAATAGGTGGAGGAACCAATTCCACCTACTTAGCCTTGATTCCCAAAGACACTAATCCTGAAACATTTGCAAGATTTAGGCCCATATCGCTGTGTAACGCTTCTTATAAAATTCTGGCCAAACTCTTAGCAAATTGAATCAAGCCTCTGCTCAAAAGACTGATCTCCAGTTCTCAAGGCGGATTCGTTGAAGGCAGGCACATTCTGGATAACGTTATTCAAGTACAAGAGACAATCCACTCAAGCAAGCAGCGAAAAGAGAAAGGTATGTTGATAAAATTAGATATTGAAAATGCCTTCGATAGAGTCAATCACTCTTTCCTAAGCAAAGTTCTTCTCTCCTTTGGCTTTTCTTTTCACTTTGTTCAAATTATAAAAGCCTGCATTGACAATCCGTGGATTTCCCCTCTAATCAATGGTCGCCCAACAATTTTTTTCCAAGCTCGGAGAGGCATCAGGCAGGGATGCCCTCTCTCCCCCTTCCTGTACATCTTAATGGCAGATTCCCTCAGTCGAAAACTTTGAACAGAAAGAATTGCAAGTACCCTCCCAGGCCTCAAACCCTCCAATGGTGCAGACCCTCTGAATCATGCCCTCTTTGCATATGATTCCATTCTCCTTGGAGGTGCATCTATCAGAATAGCCAAAGCTTTCAACATTGTCCTTAGAAGTTATTGTAGAGTTTCGGGAGCTTCAATCAACGAGAGCAAAAGTGAAGTCTTCAGTTGGAACACAGATCAGAAAGACCTCACAAATATAGAAAATCTTCTCGGGTTCAAAGGACATGCTCAATGGGATAGGATCAAGTATCTCGGTCTCCCCATCACTTCTGGTGTGAATAAGAGGTCGCTTTGGAGCGAAATCATCAGCAAAATCATATCTAAAATCTCAGCTTGGGGAGGCTTTTGTTTAACAAAAGGTGGTAAAGTCATCCTAATCAAGTATTAGTTGTCTGCTCTTCCAATCTATCAAGCAGCTTTTCTACTTGCCCCAAGATACGTGATGGAGTAGATCTCTAATCTTCTCAGATATTTCTTATGGCAAGGAGGGAAGGGCAATGAAAAAAAATTGCATTTAGTTAACTGGGAATTGGTCAAAAAACCGATTGCAGAGGGCGGACTGCAAATATGAGATCCCACACTTGTCAACATTGCGTTGGGAGGTAAAATTCTGTGGAAGATGATCCACAAGCCCTCACACCCAGTTAGTGTTACCTTGCGAACTAAATACGCAAACATTCAATCTCTCATAAATCTTCAATTGGACAACACAGCAAATAACACGCAGGTTTGGAGACTCTGCTGCAAAAGCAGCAAATTCTTCAAAAATTCCATGTACAGAATTCCAGGTAATGGTAAACGAACACACCTGTGGCTGGATCGTATCATGGGGCGCGATCCCTTGTCAAAAAACGAGGATATCTCTGATCTTAGAAACTGGCTGGAAAGAGCAGGTATAAACAGCATTTATGAGCTTTCGAATTGGGATCATCGGGGTGACTGGGTCGGCTGGGACTTTCATGGTGTCCTTGCCCAGCTTTTTCCTCAACAAAACCTGCTTGTCGATTTGCTGGAGGAGGTAGTCCCGGTCAATCGATCCACGAAAGACAATTGGGGCTGGGGCCGGACAAGGGATTATTCTACAGCAGAAGGATACAGAGTATTACAGGCTACAAGGAACAGCAGTCAAACACCAGCCTTTTGGAAACATGTCTGGGAGCCATTAGCCCTACCAAAAGTGAATTTCTTCTTCTGGACTCTGGTCCATAATAAACTCCTAACGGGAGATAATCTCGCGAAAAGGAAAATTGTAGGGCCACATAGATGTGTGTTATGCAGAAGAAATCTCAAAACAGCACAGCATTTATTCGTGGATTGTCTTTACACCAAGGAGGTTTGGGCTCTTATCCTTTAGGATTTTCAGATTGTCATTCCTTCACATATTTCTGTCATGGATCTCTTTGCCACTTGGAGCCTCCTCTACCCTTATCGAATCCCATACAAGTCATTTTGGCGCAAAATATGGATTTCTCTTCCCAAATTTGTCTGTTGGAAGCTCTGGTTGGCCCGCAACCAGATGATTTTCAAAGACTTGAACCACACCCCGCTGCAAGTTGCTGCAAAATCCAAGTCCTTCCTCTTGGAAGCGGCCCAGCAGCAGTTTTTTAAAGAATATCCTCTGCTGCTACCTGAGGAAAAGAGGTGGCTTGGCCCCCTTAAGCCTTATCCTCATAAGTATCTACTCATCCCTCAAATAGCTAACCCGGATTGGCGAAAAAGAGATCCTGATGAATCATTCCAAAATTGGTGGTGGTCCCAAAATTTAACCACAATATTTTTCGATGGGGCGTCCAAAGGGAATCCCAGTGCTTCCGGTGCTGGTGGGGTCATCTACTCCCCTGATGGGTCTTTAAGAGACGCCTTCTGTTGGGGTCTAGGCCAGAAAACCAATAATCAAGCTGAGATATTCGGGATACTCAAAGCTTGTATTATAGCAAGAGACAAAGGGGTCAAAGATATCCAAGTATTTGGCGACTCTGAAATTTTAATTAAAAAATTAAATTCAGAAGATCTATTCAGCAATGCTGGTCTCAACAGAATCTTGAGCAGATTGAAAAGAGTCCTATTAGACTTTGCATCCTACAAGTTTTATCATATCCTTAGAAATTCAAATAGTGAAGCAAATCGGATGGCGAACAAATGGTGCTTTCTTACGAAAGGGCTGCTAATTTTAAACGAGGAAAGTTCCTTTCAAACTCCTTGAAATTGTAAAAATTCAAAAACAGCATTTGAAGGACAACAGCTTTGTAATAGGGGCCGCTTCGGCAAAGACCCATTCTCTCTTCTTCTTATAAATAAAATTCATACTCGTTACAGTTAAAAAAAAAAAAAATACAACAGCAGGAACAGAAACGACAAGGGACAACAAGCAGAAAATTCAAATACAAAGCAAAGCTAGAAGCTAGAAGGGTTGATTGAAATATTGGTTTAATGTAATTTCTGTGTAAATTTAAATTCATTGATTATTTTATATTGGTTGTGATGTAAAGGAAAGTATCCATAGGCATAAGAAAAACTCCAAATAATGCTGAAATGATTGTTTCCGTATTTGCTGATGTAATAAACTAAACTGAAGGATGAGGAATCGAATGGGTGGAAGGCAAAGAGACAGGCTTGTTCACTTCTTATTCCTTGTAGAATGTAAATAGTCAGGAGTTATCTATATAAAATATTTAATATCAGTGTGCATAAAAAGTGGAGAGTGTTGAAGAATGTGAGAGAGATGTTAGAATAATGTGCACATCTAGAACTGATATGAAGCATATTTGAAGGTTAGAAGGGCAGAAGAGAAAGTGGAAGAAAATAGAACCAATATCTAGGTAAATCAACATTTAATTTTCATGTTGAGTGCGGGTATTGTAGTCTCCTTTCAATTTGTAGCTTGATAAATTTCCAGTTGGAGCTGGGTGAGGTAGGAGCCTCCTATAAGTTGTAGCCTACAGAAAATTTATGGGAGTTGGAGCTTCCTTGCAAGTTGTAGCTTGCAGAAATTGAGGTAGTAGCCTCCTGTAGGTAGGTGCCTGCAGAAAATCAGTTGTGAGAGGGAGTAGGAGCTTGCCTTTGCATCACAGCAATAATAAGATGTGGTTTTCTCCCTTATGGGTTTCCACTTAAATCTGTTGTCCATGTGCATGATTATGATGTGTTGATATGTTGTGTTATTATGTTTATTGTTTTTTGTTCACATTATACAATATGTTGAATATTATTTATTAAGTTGGTTATTAAATGAGTTGTTAATAAGTTTAAGGAAATTTTTTTAAGTCCATGAATGTACTAAACTGATTCACCCCACCCCCTATGAAATACGAAGTGAAAATATGAAGAGATCTCCACTGCAAGGTGTGTTAATACTCGAGATTAAACTTTGAGGTATGACTGATATATCTTCTTAGTTGTTGAATACCATTGTTAAGAAGCGACTTAACCAAGGTAAATATTTTCTCTTGTAGGAGTCTTATGTCTAGAGAATTTGCTTGAATGATGAGTATGTTTTCCACAATGCTTGCAAGGGTGAAGATCAAAACATTGATCTTTCAAATGGTCAACTCAATCACAATGTTGGCATTTGACAATATGTGGTTGTGGAGGAGGATAAATATGTGGAACAAGTGAAGATGAATCGTTCTAAAGAAACCCAAAACTATGATTTGATGGGTTTGGAATAGTTTGGAATATGAGAGTACACATCCTTGTCATATCCAAGACCGGTTTTGTTCTGGTTGATGATTAGTTATTTCCAAGGTTTTATGGTTGGCTTGGGAAGTGCATAGTGAATTTCTTCATATTCATGCAAATATTCTCCTAAAATAGCCTCACTAATTTGATCGTGGCTACTGATGGGAGTCAACTTCAAACAAAGAATTTTTTTTAATAAAAACTAACTCAAAATGATGACTCTTCTATTGTAGTTCATGTTGTTGTAGGTGTGACTCAAGTTGGATAAAATCAATATTCTCTTATGCATGTTGTAAATAGATTTTAATATCAAAAAGAGTGCCTTTACTGATTTTGAATGTGTTGTTACCGTTAAATAGAATTAGAGTGTTCAATAACTCTAATAATCCATCAATTTTGATCAATTATTTTTTCAACAAATAAAGGGACCCATTTGAAGCATAAATGCACCTATCCACAACATGTGGTCATACAATGTGACATTGTCACATGAACCAGACTAACATTCGCTCTTAAACAAAACTTGTCAAGAGATAAAGAAACCTTTGCATCAAGATTCCTGATAGAAATAAATACCAAACATTATCTAGATGTCAACAATCCGAGAATTCCAATGGTAAGTTTGGTGATCACTTGATGCAATGAGGAAATGCAATGCTTTTACAAACAATTTGTGTTGATACATGTATGACGAATTGGCTCTATTTAGTATCAATGTGAGCACAACCTTTAGCTCTTACAATCAATATTTGATGAGAACTCTATGTAGTCAAGGAAAATCACCCATATATAGTATTCAATAACAATAGTGTCTCAAATCCAACAAGATGAACAATTAGTACATTAAATGGAATAATGATCCCAAGTTACAAAAATAACTTCACCTTAGCAGATTGATATTTTTTGAAGGAAACAATATCTCCAATAATACGAGTGTCCTTCACTTGCCAATAACTCAACTATGAATATGATGCTAAGGGAAGCATTAACAAGCCATTATCCAGAATTCAATCAATAGAGAGATAATTATATCCCACTTGAGACTTTGGGAAAGGCAATACTAATGTACCTGAAGAAAATTGTTGGTAATTCCCTCTTACATTTTTAAGTGATAATTACAGCCCATCCATCTTCTTCTAATGGATATTCTTTCACAGAATTTTATAAACAAAATAAATGAAACTTCGTAACTCAAACATAATACAATATGCATTGTTATTACAACATTAATAGACAAAATCCACAAAGCTACTAGAATCGTCATTCATCATATAACTAAAAAGGATCTAGAGATGGTTGCTTTTCATCAAAAAAAAAGAGAAACAATGACTCAATACAATAAGTAGGCCTCAAGCTTCCACCAACATATCTGCCACAAACTATTCATGTAAACTTCGAATACTTTTATAGACTTTTGGTCAGATAGAAATCATGGTCGAATATGGATCTTATTTTCTACCAACCATGGGGTTTTGTGCTCCTTAATGTATTATGTATTGCACAACATCATCTGCATTGCCACATCTATCTCCAATATTTTACTTGGCATGGACATTATGACCTACGAATGAGTTTTTAAAGCATATGAGAGGCATATTGTGTGATATGAGTGGCATAAATACATGGCCATCCACATTCAAGGATTTTTTGATATTCAAATGAGGAAGAGGAAGAGGTGATTTATTCCATTCTTTGTCAAGGTTTTTGGGGTGGGATTTTAACTAGCGATGAATGTGAGGCTAGAGTCGAGAATTGTGATTGATCCCAAGGTTAGATAGGTGGTATTCGCCCCACCAGGTGTCTAAATATTTTTAGACATTGAGACAACAATGAATGAGATAGACAAACTTCCAACAATGAGTAAGAATAGTCAGGAATCAAGCAATGGTTCCTCCACGAGAGTAATCTCAAGGAGGCGTTGAGATATAATTTCTCACATTAGGAGGAGAAATAATAAAAATGGTATCTACAACAAAATAAAAGCAATATATTTGCATAATTCAGAGAAATGTAGAATTTGGTGAGTAAATGTCAAGAAGAGTAATGGAAACACTGAGAGGTCAGAATGACAGTGAAATGGTTGTGGGTAGATGGCGGAAATAAAAAGGAACTATTGAAGGCATATATGATCACTCATACGCTCAACATTGAACAACTAGATGAAGAAAAAGTAAATTCTCTAATTGATTAGACCACAAAACTTGTGGTGGAGGAAGACCATACAATCGTGACTCAAATTTAAGCAAGGCGGGGATGGAATAATCCTAGTCTAATATCATGTTAAACACACGCCAAATTGATAGGAAAGATAGGATAACTTGTGTGTTTCAATTCTATTAATGTGTTGTATATATAAATACATGTTAGTGACCCTTGGTTTTCATTTTCCAAGAGGTCTCTTGGACTTCTTGGACTTCAATAACTATTGGAATTCCTTTGCACCAAACCTAACAGATTAGTTGTCCAACAACACTTATGAATTATGGTCCATTGGCATGACCTCCACTTAGAAAAGAGAAATATGTTTGGACCATTACATGTGTAGGAGCTATAACTTTTTCCATAAGAAATCCATTTCAAGTGCACAATAATCCACTTGAAATATCTCAATGAGAATAATAATTTTCTCTTAAAATCCTATGAAAAACCTCATTTGGCACTAAGTCCATAAATTAATGTTTAGGGTCTCAATAATGTATCATAATACAATGATTGGAATTTGAAAAAATCAACATCATTTTTGTGGTGTCCAAAATTCTAATCACTTCCATCTAGAATATCAATAAATTCGTATTCATTTTGTATGTGTAGATCTAGCCTTGATTAGGTTTGTAGGTCAATTGTTGAATATATAACTAAGAAATTAAATTACTTTCAATTGAATATAGAGATTAAAAAAATAAATAAATAAATTTCCAAAAATATTAAAGAAATACAACATATTCTTTTATTTTAATAATAAAATTACTTTCTTAGGAATTTGTGTTTATTGATCATTTTTATACGTAATACAAAATATGGAAGGTGTGAAATTCAAAAATTAATTAAAATATTTTTAGTTTTATAAAAGAAAAAAAATGATTTAGTGAATTTCTATTTAAAAACATCAAAAACTTTTAAAAAAATGCAATCAATGCAAATGGAAAGTACACAAATTTATTATAAAAAATTACACCAATACTAAATGGAAAGTATACTATATTGCAATAACTAATGAGTATAAATTTTCATAATTCCATAAATACATGTCCTTTAAACCTTTTAAGTATGTCAATCCCCTATGAGTAATTTGTAGCCTTAATGAAGTTTCCTCAATGATGTTAGAAATGTGAGACCACATTTCTAACTGTATCTGCATTCTCTTTGCTCGTTCTCTTTGCTCAAACACTTCCCTATTTTCTCAATGACAAAGCATATATTGAATTAGTTCGTGGTGAGATATTTGATGTTATTAATGACCATGCTTTAACATGTTTAGGAGTGAATGTAGATGTGTTTTCATGTCAGACATCAATTAAAGTGATTATGGACAAAACAAGCTTCTAGTCAGTTTTAGTTTTAATGTTGCAAATTTTATTTACGCAAGGTTAACTAGGATGATTTCCCATTTTGAAGAGCGAGAAGAAAATATTGAACATCAAAAAGAAGGAAAGTATTAATGTCATCTTCTCATTTTATAACCCTAATTCTCAGATTTGTCCAACATTTTCATTAAAAAAAAAAAAAATCATATGCCAAAGATATCATTGTTTTCCCCACATATCTCCATTACTTCTACTTTTAACACTATTTTCATTATTAATGTAATTTATCTATTTTTCATTTTTCCAATAGTGTGGAATTACCTTACCTCCTCTTCAATTCTTACTTAATCATTTTCCAAGTGTGTGGAACATTATCTCCCATCCTATTCTTTCACACATCATTTCAACCATTCCTCCACACAATCCTTTCTCTACACATAACCATTTACTATATTCCATATTTAACCATTTTCAAGGATGTGCAAAAAGTATTACATACCACATATTGCGCACAACCCTAACTTCCGCACAAACCTTTTATCTGCACACCTCACACCCTTTTTTATTACTTAGTCATTTTTACCTTTTTAATTTTCTATACTCTCTCACCTTACTTCCACATTATAATATGTCTCATATCATTATATCCATGGAATATCTCCTTATGACACCTCGTATCCAACTGGTCATATTATGGGGTGACACGTGAAAGATATTGATTGGACAATATGATTAGGAAATAACTTAGCATGATGACTAGGCAATGAGGTGGTAACCAAAAACTAAATTATGCATAAGATATATAAGGTTTTATGATTCTTTCTACTCGCACACAAGTAGTATAAGGGAATATTGTGTTTCCAAGCTTGGCAATAATTTTCTTTTTGGAAAAGGATTTATTACGAGGAATTTCTAAACTTCTAAAGTATGGATGAATATTTAATTTCGCGTTTATCAAAGTTATTTTTATTTTTCACACAAATGGACAAAAATCCTAACCGTAAATTAGTTGTGAAGATGAAAATAAGACTATAAATGAATTGTCGAGCATATTGAAAAGGGGTTCTTATTCTTGGCTCCTAAGTTTTTAACGTTGGAGTTTTTCCTTGTTGGGTTTTTGCTAAAGGCAATCTTTGATTTTCAAAGGATTTTGTGAATCAACCAACTTGACTTTCCCTTTCATCTTTTCTTCTCGCATTTCTTTCTAGCAGGTTATTCTATGTATGTTGAGCAACTAGATTAATCAAGGGCTAATAATGTTTTCTCCATTCATCTAAAAACTTTCATGACATTTCAGGTTGAGGGGAACAAAAATTCTTATGTTGCAAAAAGTGAATGCATTTTAACAATGGTTTATCTAATAGTCTCACACATTGTTAAACTTGTCACATATGGATTTTATTAAAAGAATTATTTAAATGTTGTCTTGCAGCTATGAATTTATATGTTAATGTATCAATGGTTTCTTGTGTACACCATCCTTATGCAATTTTATTGGTGTTATTTATTTTGTTTTGAACAACTCCCTTTCTTTTTTCCTAGTCTTTGATCATTCAATTTTACGAATTGTTTATATATTTGTAAAGTCGATCCTTGATTGTAGTTTCTCTCATTATCCCAAATAAATCTTATCATTTGGTCAACGATAGTCCATTTTCAATGCCTTAGGGATAGAGTCTATAGTATTATTTTTTTACTCTTGCAAAGAGTTATTTCTAGGAGGGCATGCCATTTGTGGTTCCTAAACATTTTCAAAGCAATGATATCTCGAGAATGTTCACAAGTGCTCTTAATATATTTGAATGAATGAAATTATTTTAGAAATTTGTGATCATCTATACCATCTCTTTAATTTTTGTCTATTGTTTTGCTTCAAATATATCTCCTCATAAATGTATAAATAGATGTGTATCTTGAAATGAATTGTTCATTCAACATTTATTTTTATTCTTTGATGGATGGCCCATTTTCAAGATGCGTTCATCTTGTAAAGTCATAACTAATCCTAGTGTTGAAAAATGCAGCAACAAATTCTCAATTTGATTTTTCCTTGATTAAATTGAGAAATTTTGAATTTCCACATCAGCGAACAACTTGGATGATGTTAACTTGTGTGACATGGCTTGTGTCACCCAGCTTACTCCGTTAATTCAATTTGGAGGATTTAGATTTTAGTTGAGCATGTGTGATTGCTAATTTGTAGGAATTAAGGTCAGTTATCTAAGGTTGTTTCATTTAAACTAGTTCCAACTGTGGGAAGAACTAGTGGAGGGTCAAGTTGTGCAGTGGGAATTCAGTCAAACTCAACGATCATCCAGTTAACTGATCAATAATCCCAAAATAGCTACTGCATGAAGAGAATTCGAGTTACCCAATTGAGATGGATATTCCAAGGAAGTTTAACATCAATTGTAGACTAGTATTTAGTGTACATGTGTTACATCCAATCAGATGATCATCCTAAGAAATCACCTAATTCAATTGGAGGAATATCCTAAATAATAGGCTTGATTCCTCAAGGAAAAATGCAATGAAATAGAAGCTCAAGACAACGCAGAAGTTGACTAAGTTTGGGTTAGAGGCCTTCAGTGAGCAAAGAGATAGGTTACGGACATGTAGGGTGAGCTCAGTTGAGCAAAGAAATTGTAATACATCTCTATTCATTTCATTAATGCAAGAGGCATTGGGTTTTTTGGAGAATTTTTTTTCCCATAAAAAAATACTTGTTGCATGTGTGTGATTCTTATTGCATGTCTGAAATTTTTATTCTAGATTGTGAATTACTTTCTGCAAAGAAATACAACATGTTTGTGTCTTGTGATTTTGATTAAAACTTCATGAGCAGTTGAAAATCTACAACATAATTTATACATGGTATCAAACTTGTTGGTATCAGTGAAATGGTATTCGAAGTTGTTTCTCAAAGGTTTGAATTTGGAGATCAGTGTTGCGGGATTCCTTTAGAGCTGAGATGATGGCCTTCAATGGACTAAGGCTAGAGTATGACCTGGAAGGCACCTCTAATTTTGTTTCATGGAAGGATCGCTTGGAGGTGGTATTGGATGATAATGGATTTCTAGAATACATCAATACATATGTTGCACAACCACCAGAATCTAATGCCCAAAATTGTGCTTAGTGGAAGAAAGTTGTAGTCAATATGAGGATAATCATATTGGAGGGAGTAAGTGATAATATTGTCTCAAATATCCATTGAAAAGAAACTTTGTTCGCGATGTGGAAAACACTGAAGCAAATGTTTGAGAATAATAGTGACCATAGGAAGCTGACACTTAAAGGATAAAATTCAAAGTATCAAGATGCAGAATAATAACACAATTCCACAGTATCTGAGAAAGTTTACATAGTGTCGTGATGAACTTGGAGGGGTCGGTGTTAATGTCCCTAAAGAGAACTTGGTAAGCTTAGGTCTTCTGTGCCTTCCCAAGAGCAGGCAAAACTATCTAGATTCAGTAAATGGGATGGAGAAACTACCAAATTGGGAGCGCTTATGGTATGATTTGGTACAGGAGGAAATGAGGCAGAATACTAGAGATAGGACTTTATCCAAGGGTGAGGATGAAGAAAAATTTCCATTGGATGGAAAGGAAAAGAAGGGAAAGGGGAATAATCCTAATCCAAACCAGAATCTAGTCAAAGCAAGAAGAAATATTTGTCAAAAATTAAATTCTTCCATTGTCATGAATTCGACCATTGTGCCATGAAGTGTCCACACAAGAATACAAGCAATAAGATCTTAGGAGGAGTAGAATTTTGAGACTTGGAGTCATAGTTCGAGCTTGAATTTAAGCTTATTACATGCATGGACATCACAATGATGGGGAGAATGTGGTACTTGGACTTAGGTGCATCGTTCCACATGACAAGGTGTAGAGACTTTTTCAGTGACCTGGAGGAGAAATTCTTGCAGATGCACATTGATATGGGGGACAATGGAAGGTACATCATGACTGAGATTGTTATAGTCACCTTTTACAGGGAGTCGAGCTCCCCCCTCAAGCTCAAGGATGACCTATTCATTCTAGGCCTAAAAAAAAATCTCGTCTTTGTTGGATTTTTGGAAGACTGTGGTTATGATGTGATATTCAGCAAAGGAAACACATTCTTGAGAAACATAGAAATGGGACATGTGAAGAAGATCGGGGTTCATGTGAATAACCTATACAAGCTAGATGTGGAGGACTATGTTGCATTGAGAACAAAAGGCGGAGAAGGTGCAAAGCCTCAATGTCAGTGAACTTTGGTATAAAATACTTGGTCATTTTTATCATGACACCCTGAAGATTATGCAGCAGATAACCACAAGCCTCCCCAAAGGAGCACTTGAGTGGCAATACAAAGGATGTATTTTAGGGAAGTACATGTAGAAATTTTAATACAATTATGTATTACCTGGATTCTCCTGATCTAACAATTATATGTCACTGTTTAAATACAGAATCCTTCTACTAAATTATTTGCGGCAATTTAATCACCAATTGCAAACACATGAAGAAATATCAATCACACATAACACAGATGTTTTACCGGGAAAGCATAAAGCTAAAAACCCCCACTATCATATATTATGTATATATCATGGATCATGAAAAAATCTCATACAAAACTCTAATCCAAGAGCTCTCAGTACAATATACAATCGTCTCACACTGTCATACAAAAATTGGCAAATACATGTGCCAATTTACTACCTCCTAACAGCCTACCTCCACTGCGCAATCCCTGATGGTCAAGAACCTCTAAAAAAATCATTCTTACCTGCCTTAACTGCACAATACTCATAGGCACATCCAATGTGTGTGTGGTTTCATGTGTGCACCCACTAATGTCACAACTGATAGTCAAACTGTCCCTTTCACCTATCTCTCAACTGGGTCTCCACTGGATCTTACATGCATGTATTTAACAGCAGTAAATCTTCAGTTGCATGTGAGATCACTCCATGTGAATTAATTTAATATTTAATTCATTGATCTCTCACTAGTGTATCTTTAGATACAACTAGTTACAACTAGCACAACTGAGTTTAACTCACTTAATTGAGTTAAACTACTTTACAACTCACATAACTACACATCCAACTCTATTACAATTTCGAATCACTCAGTTACAACTAGGTCCACTTGCATGTCCCACCAACCAACCTTAGAACTCAAAATTCCTTCAGCTAACTAGTTTGCCACTTCAATTAACTAAAATCAAGTTCTTCAAGAGAATAGATTAATATTTATTGTCCAATTATTATTAAGAGATAATAATAACCGACATGCATTCTATTTTTAGACATGTGATCTATAAATAGACTTCGCCCATGCATCTAAAAATTGAAACTCATCTATAAATAGAATTTTCTCACCATTCTAAAAATAGACTCCCGCTATAAATAGAATTTGCTCAACATTTTAAAAATAGACATACACCTATAAATAGCCTGTGTGGGCCCCACCTAGTGTAGGTGCTTAATTTTCACTAAGATCATGGATGTTGTTTCCGGATGTCAATTTCACTGTTTCTTGTTGCAAAATTCGACAGTACACAAAATCCACTTTCCATGATCGAGACAGAAAAGCACATGAAATCTTGTAAAGGATCCACTCTGATGTTTGTGTACCTTCTTGATAGCCTCCCCTGCCAGGAAAAAATATTTTGTCATTTTTATTGATGACTTCTCACTGAAGTGCTAGATATTCTTCATGTGAAATAGATATGAGACATTCTCTAATTTCGTATAATTCAAGACACTAGTTGAGAAATAAATCAGCAAGAAGGTGAAGGCTCTTAGGAGAGATAATGGAGTTGAGTATGTGTCGAATGAGTTTAAAAATTTATGTGCAAAAGAAGGCATTCGACGAAAGTTGACAACACCCCATGACCCACAACAAAATGGGTGGCTGAGAGAAAGAATCGTAGCATTGTGGGATCAATGAGGGTGATATTGCATGACCAAGCCCTACCTATGCATTTATGGGCCAAAGCATGCAACGCAACAGTCTATTTGAAAACCGAAGTCCTCATCGGATTTTGGTAATGACTACACCAGAGGAGGCTTTCTCAAGAAGGAAGTCAGATGTGTCGTACTTTAAGCTGTTTGGATTCTCTGTCTACTTCCATGTATCCAAAGATGCAAGGAAGAAGTTAAAGCTGACAGCCGAGTTGGGGGAATTTCTGGGTTACACAGAAACTCCCCACAAATACTTTGTGTACTTTTCATCCCTCATAATGAATATTGTGTGAAGGGATGTAAAATTTGATGAGGAAAAAGTGATTTGGTGCTCTCTTTAGAGGGAGCTTTAGATCCCACCAGAAGAGGAGATTTTAGCTCCAAAGGAGGAACCTCAAGAAGTTGTGGAGCAGTCAAAAATTGAGGAGCAGAGAGTGGAGACCACCACTAAAGAAAAATCATCCAAATAAGGTAGGAAAAGAACCAGGGAAGCTTAGAGACTTTTGCAAGATGTAAGGGAGAATGTGGGTGCTCCTTCAAATGTGTACAAGCAGAGACAACCACCAAATTGGTACACTTGATACATGGATCTAATGACTGAGCTTGTAGAGACTAATCCATCCTCTTTCGAGGAAGCAATAGAGAAACCTATATGGTTTTATGCAATGGTGGAGGAGTATGAAACCGTTGTAAATAACATTGTTTGGGAAGTGGTCCCAAGACTAGCAGACAAATCAATCGTGGGTTTGAGATGGATCTTCAAGGTAAAGTATGCAGCAGATGAAAGCATAGAAAAGTACAAGGCAAGATTTTTGGCTAATGGGTACTCTCAGGTTGAAGGAATTGACTATGAGGAGACATTTTCTCCTATATCAAGTTACTCATCCATTAGATAAATTCTTGCTCTGGTTGCGCAGATGGGGTGGAAGATCCACCAGATGGATCTAAAAACAACATTCCTCAATGGATTATTGAGGAGGTGTACATCAAGCAACCATAAGGCTTTAAGAATTTTGATCGGGAGTCTCATGTGTGCAAACTCAATCAAATGTTGTACGGTCTCAAACAAGAACCCCATGCTTGGTACACCAGGATCAATAGCTATCTCAATGGTTTGGGTTTCACCAAAAGTGAAGTAGATGAAAAACTCTATCACATTTTGGTATAAGGTAAATTTTTTATTATTGTCTTATATGTTGATGACTTGATTTTAACTAGTGATGAGCAGTTGAGCAGAGCTTGCAAGGAGGACCTTGCAAGAGAGTTTGAATGAAGGACATGGGTCTCATGCACTACTTCCTCGGTTTGAGAGTATGGAAAGGAGATGGGGAATTGTTTATCTCTTGAGACAATTATGCAAATGAGATACTACAGAGATTTCACATGGAGAGTTGCAAACCCATGGAGACACCTCTAGAGACCAACTGGATGAAGGATAATGCTACTGCAGGTGAGGAAGTGGATGCATATATTTACTATAAGTTAGTGGGTTCACTTATGTATCTTGTGAACACATGACTAGATATGTGTTGTGCAGTAAACCAGCTAAGCCAAGCTATGGTTAGGTAAACCAAATTATTTTTTAGGGTAGCTAAGCATGTTCTACGATACTTTAGAGGCACCACCTAGGGAGTGAAGTTGTGTGGCTTCACAGATTTAGGTTGGGCAGGGAGTCCATCATACCAAAAGAGTACATCAGGTGGAATTTTCAATGTTGGGTCTGCAGCAGTTTCTTGGTACAACAAGATGCAAAGATATGTGGAACTTAGCTCAGTAGAAGCAGAATACATTGTTGCAAGTCAAGCAGCATGTGAAGTGATCTGGATGAGAAAGATACTTGTTGGATTGTTGGGTTAGATGATGGACCCAACTGTGATCTATGGTGATAATTAGAGTTGCATCAAGCTCTATGAAAATATATTTTTTTTCATGATGATCCAAGCATATATATTTGGCATCACAATTTACATGATTGTGTGCAAAGGTATACAATTTTGTCACAATACATTCTGACAGAGGAACAAGATGTTGACATTTTGAAAAATTCCTTGTCAAGAGGGAAGTTCGAGTTCCACAGGTGCATGATAGGGGTGATTGATAATTTCTTGAATAATAGAAGCCTAATTCCTCAAGAAATAGCGTATGGAAATAGGAGCTCAAGCCAAGGCGAAAATTAAATAAGTCTAGATAAGAGGCCTTCAATGAGCAGAGAGATAGATCATGCACTTACAGGGTGAGCTCAGTTGAGAAAAGAAATTATAATGCATCTCTATTCATTTTATTAATGCAAGAGGCATTGGGGTATTTAGTAGATTTCTTTCCTTGGATAAAAATACTTGTTTCATGTGTGTGATTCTTATTGCATGTCTGAATTTTTTATTCTAATGTGTGAATTAATTTCCACGGAGAAATTGAGTAGGTTTGTGTCTTGTGATTTTAATTAAACCTTCATAAGAAGTTGCAAATCTACACCATAATTTCTACATCTGGATATACATTATTTTAAAAAGAAAGGGAAAATATTTGTTGAAATCATATCCAATAGATGAAAATTATTCACCTTCATGTTTATATATATATAGATAGATAGAAAGAATTTTTCAATTGGGTTTAAATTTTAATACTAATTAAGCATAATCAAATTCCTTCACCATTATTTTTCATTATTAATTTGTTGAGAGATAAGATAATTCTCACTTTGAAAACTTGTTTCCATTGGAGGCATTTCTACAACCCAATACTAAGAAGATGCATAATGTTTTATTTGTTTAATTTGAAGCAAACACAAGTGGGTGCTTTCTACAATCTAGTATGAGGGAGATGTGTAATTTTTTTCTTTAAAATCAATATATTACAACAACAAAAACAATAATAATAATAATAATATATTTTTAAAGTCACAACTAAGCCAGAAACGAAATTAGTGTATGAAACCCACTTGTCTGTGGGAAAAGGGACCTACCTTTATTGAATATATAATATTAATCCTCTTATAAAGTTAAAACGCACACACACACACATAATAATCATCTATTTTTAAATTCATAGCAAAGCTAGACACTAAATTGGCATATGAGAGCCCCTTTTGTGGAACAAGGAATTCGTCTTCACTATGTGTGTGTGTGTGGGGCATGTTGAAGATTGTAACTAGGTTCGGTCTTCATAAATTGTATTTGAATCAATATTTATTATACATGTCAAAAGAATAGAGAAAATAATTTTATATTGTTATTAAATGACTTATTAAAGCATGGGTTTCATGCTTGGGTCATATTATTTTAGGGCAAGGTCCCCCTTGTGGACTTCTAGGATTTTATTTTGAGTTTATAGAGCCATTACATATTTAAATTGACCCATACTGGGCTTTTGAATCATGTAATTAGGTCAAGTATTGAGTCAAATATGATTTATGGATCCTCCACATCAAGTCGGCCTTCAAGTGATCAAGTTGGCCTCAAGCCCATGAATTTGAGCTCATCACAAGCCTATAAATACAGGGAGATCAAATTCATTTGGAGATCTCACTCACTCACACAGAAATTCGATATTTTTTGTTGCAAGGTAAAAAGTGTGAAGTCAAGGAAGGGGTCAAAATAAGTGTTTGTTTGGACAAGCTAAATTATGGAAGAAAAACCAATATTTTTGTGTTTCTATCTCTCTCTCTCATGCCCTAGATTGGAAGATCAAAGTCCCTCTTTGTTTTGTTGTTTCCAGTTGCTGCATGTTGTTGTTGCCAAGTGAAGAATAGGTCGAAGTTGATTTTTTTAGGTTTTGACACTCTGAAAAGTTGTATTGGGTCAAAATAAAACTCCTAGAAGCAAGATCGAAGTCCTTCCTCCAAGATCAAAGTTCCAGAAGTAAGGTCGAAGGAAGTGCTTCATAGTGTTGTTGTTTTTTATGTTATTTCCAGATTCAGGTAGGATCAAAAGGAAGGTTGACTTGGTGTGGAGGAGGTATAAGTCAAGGTATAGAGTCTCAAGAATATTATTTAAGGAATAATTACTGACTGGGTTTTCCCCTATAGTGGGGTTTTTCCCTAGATGCTAGCCTATAACTCATGTCCTTTATCTATGTGCTTTTTCTTTGATATTTACTTGATGAACTAAGAAGAAAGAAGACAACAAGAATACAATAAGAATTAAAGAACATCACCAGTAAATAATCAAGAATAAGAGAATATTTATTCTTTTTTAATTATCTAACATGGTATCAAAGATTTGGTGAAGAAAGAAGGAAAAGGCAGTCTTAGGGAATTGATCAAGGAATCATAATAAGTTCATTAGAGGAAACTCTTTAAGGAAATAAGTTTTCACTAACTTCAAGGAAGTTGTATTACATTATAAAGGGATAGAACAAGCTTAAATGATCTTCAAACTATAGATCTTGTAAAAATATGATTGACCTCATCCTTGAAAATAACAAGGTCTTAGATTTGGTAAAGTGAAAAGTGAAGAAGCCCACAAAAGACTCTAGTGATGCAGACAAGGTAAAAATCGGAGAATTTGAATTGGCGGCTATGACTCTAATGTTTGAAGGCATAAAGGAAAACCTTGTCCCCTTCATAGCAAACATTTATCATGCCCATGAAATGTATGAAGCCTAGTCAAAACTATTTACCATCAAGAACATTGGAAAAGTGGCAAGCTTGAAAAATGAACTAAGGACTACTAAGATGACCAAGGAAGATAATGTATCCACTTTATTTGTGAAGATAGAAAGAATAAGAGATGACCTTCTTCCCATTGATGAAATTTTTACAAATAAAGAACTTGTGATCACATCCCTACAAGGGTTTACACCTACTTGGAGTGCATTTGCTTTAGGTCCCAACAGCTGGAAAGAAGCTCCCACCTTTGAGAAACTATGGACAGCCTGTAGTAAAGAAGAGTTAAGAATCTCATTCGTAACCAATAAATAAGAAGTTTCAAATGCTTGTGTTTCCCATCACAAAGGAAACTTCAATAAAAAAGGGCCAAGGCAGAAGGTTGATATGTCCAATATTGAATGTTATAATTGCCATAAAATGGGGCACTATAGAAGTGAGTGTCCTGACAATCCTAGAAACAAGAAATAGATAGAGATCATGCAAATGAGGTTGAAGAAATATCCTCTCCCAATAGATCGAAGCCAAAATAGAATGACATAAGGCACTTACATTACTAAGCCCCTTGTTCCAAACCTTAGATATTTCATTTTTTTTATATTTTATATTTAGTTATAGGTTTAACATATTTTTGTAAAGACATTTTCTTGTTTTATAAGTTTTTAAGTGTCCCTCAAAGCTTTGGATGGAGCCCACAACAACTCCTCAAGATAATTATCTCATTCCCTCTCAATTTTGTTTCATGTACTTATTTAAGGTTTTCATTATATTAGATATTAATCACCTTTCTACCTCTTTCCTTGTCTAGGAATTAACCCGTCGAATGCTCAATAATCATGGGAGAAGGACTCAAAGATTAAGAAAGAAGGCCCCACTAGACAAAGAATTGGAATAAAAAAGGTTTGTCAAAGTATCAAAGGTATGTCCTATATTATAGATTCGTGTTATTCTCTTTGTTATATCCATTCTATATTACTAACTATTGTTGTGTCTAGCTCTCCTGAATCTTAAAATATTCTTGTTTAGGATGGTTCATCATCTGATGAATCTACCCAGCTCTTATATCTCTGATTTTTTGCATTAAAATAACCCTAAAAGGTTCTCTGGAAAAACCATAACCTAAGGGTATGTTGATAATGTGTGAAACCCTAAACCTACTTAGGGTTATTAATGAAGAAATTATTATATTTATTGATATATTGATGATGTCATGTTTAGGATTTTGATATGATCATGGAAGCTCTAAATTATTAGAGTTGAAATGATGTTGTTAAAAATTCCGAACCCTTGAAGTTTTTATATAAAAAGGGTTTTCTTTGACATGAACCAAAACCCTAGGTTTTGGTTAGGTCTACAAGAAAAATCCTTGTTATGTAAAGTCCTAGGAATGAAACCCTAGGTGTATGTTCCTTTGATTGAATCCCTAGATTAGCCTAGGTTGATATATGTCTAATATATTAATATTTTCTAACATATGATATGCTTAGCATGATATTAATCCCCTGGCTATATGTGTTGACAAAATTTCTAATGGTCGTAAGTCCTAGGGTTTGGAAACAAGCGCTAATCAAAATTTGAAGTTCTAGGATGATAATTGGAAAGTCTAGGGTTTTACAGTTAAGCCCTAATAATGATTAAAATTATTTAGTATGTACTCATATGAATCTATATAATGTTTGCTGAGAATTTTTCGATGGAAAATCTAGGGTTTACATCAAACCCTAGTAGAAGTTATTCATGTTGTGTTTTGATTGAGTGAAATCTAGGGTTTACATAAGACCTCTATGGATATTCTATCATATGGCTTCCAAAAGTTATTAAATACCTTTATTTTTATTTTGACTTATTTCTAAGCGTCGCTATATGACAGAACTAATCTTATGTCATCTTAATTGAATTATTAATATGATTTAAGGTTTGTATCAAACCTGGGCCGGAATTTGAAGTATTGAAGTATAGTCTCTTGTTGGTCTAAATGCTTCCACTACTATAAATTTTGTTATGACTAACTTCATGCTTCTATAATATTTGGTTGTACTTGCTATCTAAGTTGTGCAGGTAAATCATATTAAAGTTGGTAAATAAGTCTGTAATAAAATTTAATATGATCAAAATGATGAGAAGGATGGAAGCCATGAAAAATTCTCCAAGACCAAAGGAAGAAGTTAAAATTTCCCTACATTAAGAGGGAACCTGGATGGAAGAACTCTATGTGGTTAAGAGGGAGGGCATAACTTAAATTTTTATTGGATAATACACTCTAGAAGATATGTTGCTACATGTGAAGTAGGAAAATGAATCTTCTCTCAAAGATTCAACTAATAATCCTACTGAGATTAATTGAAGGGCAACATCAAAACCCCGAAGGTTTTCTTTTGTTATATATTTGAAATTGTATTGTTAATTGGGGTTTGTTCTTGTACAGCTAATTCTCTCGAGGAATTTGATATCATGCTTGTTAACGATCAGTATGATCGGGAGATCTTAGTTATACTTGATCTACTCGATCAAGGAGTGTTGAGGCTTTGTGAGTGAAGAATTGCCTGGAAAGACATCGGGCCGACACTTTGTTTTGATGTCTAGTAGGGAGGGTGGCATCAGGTGGATGTGCACCTAGTTCCCTAGTTTTATGGTTAGTAAGTAATCCTGATGGTAGCTATTAAGGCTGAAAGCTTTAGTCCATCTTAGTCTCCACTTGGATAGATTTTTTTGGTCAAGAATCTAATCCATGGCATTGCGGTGCCTAAATTTTTGAGTGACCAATTGATACATTGAACTTGTCAAGAATCTATTCCATGACATTAAAGTTCCTAAAAATTATTCTTAGTTCAAATATTTGAGATCTTCTTTGTACTGGTGTATTATGAATACCTCCCTAGTTAAGAGGGAGTGTTGAATATTGTAACTAGGTTCGGTCTTCATAAATTGTATTTGAATCAATATTTATTATAGTTGTCAAAATAATAGAGAAAATAATTTTATATTATTATTAAATTACTTATTAAAGCATGGTTTTCGTGCTTGGGTCAAATTTCCCATTGTGGACTTCTAGGATTTATTATGAGTTTATAGACTCATTACAGATTTAAATTAACCCATACCGGGTTTTTGAATCATGTAATTAGGTCAAGTATTGAGTCAAATATGATTTACGGAGCCTCCACATCAAGTCGGCCTTCAAGTGATCAAGTCGACCTCAAGCCTCGGAATTTGAGCTCATCACAAGCCTATAAATACAGGGAGATCGAATTCATTTGGAGATCTCACTCACTCACACAAAAATTCGATATTTGTTGTTGCAAGGGAAAATTGTGAATTCAAGGAAGGGGTGAAAAGAAGTGAGAGTCTGGACAAGCTAAAGGATTGAAGAAAAATTAAAATTTTGGTGTTTCTATCTCTCTCTCATGTACCCTAGATTGGAAGATCGAAGTCCCTCTTTGTTTTCTTGTTGCATGTTATTGCTGCCAAGTGAGGAATAGGTCAAAGTTGATTTTGTTAGGTGTTGATGCTCTGAGAAGTTGTATTAGGTCAAAATAGAACTCCTAGAAGCAATATCGAAGTCTTTCCTCCAAGATCAATATTCCAAAAGCAAGGTCAAATTTCCAAGGTCGAAGGAAGTGCTGCATAGTATTGTTGTTGTTGTTGCTACTGCCAAATTGAGGTAGGATCCCAAGGAAGGCTGATTTGGTGCGGAGGAGGTCCTAGTAAAGGTCTATAGTCTCAAGAATACTATTGAAGGAATAATTATTGATTGGATTTTCCCCTAGAGTTGGGTTTTTCCCCTATTGCTAGCCTATATCTGGTGTTCTTGATCTATATGCTTTTGCTTTGATATTTGCTTGATTAACTAAGAAGAAAGAAGACAAGAAGAATATAATAAGAATTAAAGAACATCACAAGTAAATAATCAATAATAAGAGAATATTTATGCCTTTCTAATTCTCTAACATGGCATAGTCTATAATTAATAGAGGAAATCCATATACATGGCACAATATAGCTAGTAAATGAAATAGATTTTTTTGGTTGAACTCTGGAAACACGAGTTCTAGAAATATTGTGAATTATTGTTGTCTAAAATACATTTTTTTAATTCATAAATAGATTCAGCACCCTAAAAAATCGTCTAGGCACTCAAAATTTGCAAATTAAACAACTTAAACTTAGGATTCTTAGAAAGTCCTATAGTGTTTTGGATAAAATTAACTAAAACAAATGCTTGGAAAAGGGGCATTTCATCTATTTATTAGACTTCAATTATAATATCAATATTATTATAAATTTAAAAACCATGTATAATCAGCATCATCATCATCATCATCATCATCTATTTTCAAGGTCATGACCAAGCCAAACACTAAATTGGTGTATGGGACCCACTTGTTTGTGGGATAAGGGACCTGCCTCTACAACCCTATATGACTATAAGAGTCTATAAAGGTGTATATATTATACCCCATTTTGGATTTGAACTCATTACCTCCTAGGAAGAAACACATGCTCTTAAGTGTTAAGCTCACTCAAGCTATCCAATAATGTATTTTTAAGTTCATAGCCAAGATTGTATGACGCCTTTAATTGTGGTATTTTTTTTAGTTTAAATAAATAAAATATAAAACATATAACTTATAGTAATTTAGTTTGAAAGATTTTTTTTTAATTATTAAAATTTAAGGAAATATTTACATCTTAAGGAATTTGATCCCTCTCAATACATGATAAATCCATATTTAAAAATAATTTTCTACAACACGGTCAATTATCTAAATTAACTTATCTTTAAAAAATATAACTTTTCAAATCATTTGACACTATTTGAACTGCCTCTACAAACAATCAGCCCATTCTAAGGCAACCATGGCCTTTTGGCATGGCCAAAATCTATGCAGAAGAATTGTGGGACAACCGAGTGGTTGGGACAATAGGATTTTATCCCCACCACTTCGCTTTAAATCCACAGGGGGGCATATTTGGCCCATTATGATAAGGCTCAAGAAGTAGGTTCTCACACCCTCGTGGAGTCTTAGCTCTTGTTAAGTCGTAAATTCTTAGTATATCTTGCTTATGGGCTATTGTACATAATCTTGGTGTTATATATACAACTACTAGGTTTTATCTGAGGCCTCACCCAAATTATTTTAGCAAATTATTGATTCACCATGGTAAAAAAAATAAGACAAAACAAAAGAAAACATAACCCATTCCCACAAGTTGGCATCATTGAATGACCAATTTTCCATGTATTATTTTATTAGAAAATTTGGCACCGTGATGATTTATACTTATCATTTTTTAAAAGGCTTTTCTTTATGCATCCAAATATCTAGGAAAATTCAAGGACAAATGTACTACAATATTTTAAAATTATAATGAAATGAATTTTTTCTAGTCATTCAGAACAAGTGATATAGCAATGATGATATCTCTACCAGAAACTCTTGCATTAAATTGTATAATATTATTTGTAATATATTGTATTTTTTTCTCTAATAAACATGTAATCAACTTACATTAACACGCATATGCAAGTTAAATTAGTGGTTTGCATCTATTATTTTTAAAGTTATATGTTTTAGCTTGTTTTATTCTAATTGAATACATTCAATTTTATATACTACATCTAGATGAAAGATGGTGGAAGAAGCATGTAGCAAGAATCTAGAAATAAGTTAAAGTGTAATGTGAAGAAAATTTCTAAACCTCACATGTTATAGCAATGATGATGCCTTTTTTCTTCTTTTTTCTTTTTTGTAAGCATGCAAAATTTCATTAGATTTTCAAAAAATTACATATACTACATGCATGGGTAAACATGAGTAGATTGTGTCTATGATGAGTGTGTTATGGGTACCAAAACCATACTAGTTTGGAGCATAACTAGGAGAGACCATATTCCCTTAAGTGGGAAACTAGATGGTCTTCCTGAGAATCTTGATAACAAATTTTGACTTCATAATACCTTGAAAAAATTAGGTGTAATAGACATTGGGTAAACAATGATATCCAAAGACCACACTAAAAACAATAAATGAGCAGGAACTGATAAAGCCTTTCCAGGAGATTGTTAGCAAGCATGATCATGCTGAGAGAGGTTTTGGAAAGGGTCGTTGTAGCCTTACAGAGGCCACGAAGGTCCTTCCCTCTCAATGAACATTCCACCCGGGATAGTGTTGGCCTTATGTTGTGAAGTTTTACCTTTCAAATTGTTTGTAGTTGTGGTTTTGCAGGTTGAAATTCATGCTTTATCTGAAGTGTAGAAAGTTCTATGGATACTTGGTTTATTTTCCTTAATTTTCGGAGACCCTGGGATCTCAAGGCTGGGAGGCTTGGATTCTTGAAAGAGAAATTCTAAGTTATTTGAGTTCTCTGGTGAATAGGATGAAGTTGGAGGTAGAGGAGGAGGAGGGAATTGAATTACCAGAGCTCCTGACATGACCCTCAGAGTTGAATGAGAATGGACTAGATGGAAGTCCATGTCTATAATTCTTCCTTCCACCACATGCAGGATCTCTTCCTGGTCCCTCAAATAATGACGCAAGGGGTTTTTGACAGCCTAGTAACCATTGCTAGTAATCCTAAGCTCTTGAGATTCCATAGCAGTGACTAGGCACCTGATATGTTGAGGCATGCCTTACTCAAATTACTCTACCCCTTGAACATGCCAGGGTGGGGGAGGTTGATGCCTTCATCCCCACCCTCCTATCCTAGCACAACCTCTTTCTCAAAAAATGGCTATTAGGTAAAATGAGTTTTTGCCCACAATTCCAATCTACTTGACCTTCGCCACCCAACAAGTGAAACAAAGGCCAACAGTCGTAACATATATCAGCAATAGAGTTTAACTACTGAAATACAAGCCTACAACAAAAGCCAACGACTGTAACAGAGGTGATCCACCCGTAGAGCATGAAAAGTGTGGGAATGAAGTTTCCCTTGTGATTTAACTCCAAACTCCATATCCCAAGCACCGTGTAAATGCTCAGGCCTGTTTGTCCACCTCCCTTCCCTTTGCATTTAATGTAGGCTACATAATATACATACTTAAATCACCATCCAACCATGGCCATTAATGCTCTAGGATGCACCAACATGGGCGGTATACTGGGATCTGAGGGAAAGGGTGTTGTCTCTTCCAAGGAAATCTTGCATTAAATTGCATAAGATCATTTGTAATACATTGTATTTTTTCTATAACCAACATGTAATCAAATTACATGAACACATATATACAATTTAAAATAATGGTTTGTATCAATTAATTTAATATGTTTTAGCTTGTTTTATTATAATTAAATACATTCATTTTTTTTCTTACATCTAGATGAAAGATGGTAGGAGAAACATGTAGTAAGAATCTAAAAACAAGTTGAAGTGCAACACAACAAATTTATTAGAGAAATATATTCCATTTATTTATTCAAAATGAATTTATTAAATTGAAAACATAGATATTTTTAATGACATAATCTAACTACGAAATGGTTTTCTCAATCCAGCGATACAATTTTGGGTGAGATTTTGATTTCTTATTGTTTAAAATGCATTTTTGAATGCAAAATTAGATTCAACATCCTGAAAAGGAAAAAAAAACAAGGCACTTGAACTTTGCAAATTAAACAACTTAAACTTATGATTCTTAAAAATCTCTATAGGTTTTGGCAAAATTGATAGGAAAAAATGCTCATAAAAGAGGCCATTTTGATTATTAGTTAGACTACGTTATTTTTAATTGATTAAAGTCACATTAAATTAAGTATATATTAATTAATATAAAATTATTTAAATAATTAAAATTATATATATATATATATATATATATATATATATATATATATATATATATATATATATATATATATATAATATATATATATATATATATATATATATATATGTGCGCAGTGAGTATTTGCATAATATAGAAAATTAGGCTCACTATTTACATACAGACATACTTGAGGGTTACATATTTCTTAATAAAGTTGAAGTTTCTTATGATAGCTATATATTACAAAAATTTATGTTGCATCATCAAATTTTAAAAGATTTACTACATGTTGGAATGTGAAAAATCGATAGAAGATGCCTAAAATGCAACAAAATTTACAACATTGTATCGATTCATCGATTTTGTGGTTTACTCTAGCAATTTATTAATGTGACAACCCCAACCATGGTTCTCTCATGAAATGTAATGTGAATATTTTTACAAAAAAAAGGGGAGGGGTTGAGTCAAGGAAAATGGATTCCAGAGCTGGGTAGGTTACTTACTTGGGATATTCAAGGTTTCCTTGTTGTTGGAAATCTTAATTGGTTATGACAACCATTAAAGCCAGGTTGGTGTTCTTTTAGTTGGTGTGATTTTAATGGGTTGGATTTCTAAATTTAACTAGGATGAAGCTGAAGAATGAGGACCATTTTTCTTTGGAAAACATTACAAGGAAAAAAGGAAATGTTAGAAATTTAGTAAGAAAGGCTCAATTTTACTTTAGCCTTAGTCAAATCGAGTAAATCGAAATTCCACATCAGCAGGACAACTAGGAGGCAGTTAACTAGTGTGAGATGGCTCTTGCCACTCAGTTAGATCAACAAAATTCAAGTTAGTGGGCTTGGATTTCAGTCACGCATGTGTCAATTGTTATATTTTAGCAATCTAATTCATTTATGTTCATTTGTACTCGGTTAACTGACCTCTAGCAATTAATAGAGTCAATTGAAGCTCAATAATGCAGTGAGACAACAGTCTAACTCGAATATTTGTCTGTTAATTGATCAATCAACCCAAAATAGCTCATGCATGCATGGAATTCAAATTTCTCAACTAGAGTGGAGGAGACAAAGGCTAGTGTAACATATGTTGTATACTAGTTGAGTGTACAGTTGTTGCATACAGTTAGTGGATCAATTCCTTGGGAATTATGCAAGGAAATAGGGGCTTCCCTATTGTTTAGGATCTTGAATTAGCTCATATTTGCGCAAGGAAATAGGAACTTGGAGGAGACAGATATTGGCTAAGTGTTGACCAGAGATTCTCATTTAGTAAAGAGAACAATTTTTCTTTTATAGGTGGTGCTCAGAGTTGGATCATGTAATTGTAATAGTTTCTTTATTCAACTGATTAATGAAAACAGGCTTGAGGGATTTTTCCCAGTTGGGTTCCCCCTAGAAATCATTGTGTACTTGTGGTTTTTCTTGATGCATGTCTATTCATGCTATTCTAAATTGTGATTTTCGTTCCGCATATTAGTAGATTCAAATTTGTGTCTCCTGATTTCAATTCGATTTCTTGAGTAGTTGCAATTTCTACATGAAAAATAAATTAATGGGAAATGGACTACACTGACAGCAGGAGAAGGAGGAGAGAAAATAGAAGGTTGATCAAGGGAGAGTGGGGGGGGGGGGGGTCTCATTCTACCAAGATCATTTCAACAACATAAGAAGAAAGGGATTTCGATTCAACCATCTAACAGTAGAGTAGCAAAAAAGGAGGAATAATAGAGATATCAATTTTTTGGTTGGCAAGGTTTATATGAAGAATATCTCTCCCAAGTGAGGTACAATGGCCTCTTGATTCCTTGTATAGCTATAGGGTGCAAATTCTCTTTCTATGGAGTCCCTTGATGGATGGGGTGGAGGGTTGTTCCTTAGATTCTTGAAAGGAGGATCTTTGAAGACTTCATTGATGTGTCTATTTATGGTGGATTTTGGAATCCCTGAGGTGGGTGGAACCATTGTATTGTTGTTTGAAGGGTGGAGACTTGTTATATGGACTCCCTTGACCTTCTTCCAGGAGGCAACAAACCTCTGGATTCCCTGTATGTATTGGTTGTGTTAGCACTCTGTATTTTTCTTAGGCCGAGGAGAAAAATTACAAAGGTAACCATAAACCACTTTTAAAATTAGGATCTAGCCCTTCCAGCTTCAAAGAGGGTCCTCTCTGTATGCTTTAATTTCTCCTTTCAAGATTTTAGGCTAGATAAGAGTTCAAGATATATTTTTTAAATTTTGGTTGTAAAAGGAAGGAAAAGTCCATTGGGCATGGAGTCATTAAAAGTTTTGGTAATCAATGAAAAAATAACAGAGTAGCTAAAACAGGGTGAGGTAGGCAAAATCCTGGATCTTAAGATATTTTATAGTGTCATTGAGATGAAGAAATAAATGATAAATTAAATATAAAGCATGCTTAAAATACTTTTATATTTAATCTCATAAGGAAAACATTAAGACTGTTTTAAACAATCCATAACATAGTACAAAAAGTAAATTTAGCTCATTAACTTCTTGCAACAATCAAGAAAGAAAATACATGTGAAAAACTCAGGAAGAAGAACAAATTAATTCAAGTGAAACATAACCATTTGTTTGAAAAAAGAATCCACCAACAAAATTTCATTTGTATTTTTTACATTGATTACTTCAAGTGAAGTTCACAACTTACAATAAAAAAATTTCTTCTCTTTTTCATTATCCAACCCTTTCTTAGTATTATTACAAAATATTTGTAGACTTTCTATTGAACTAACTTTGGATTCTAAAAAGGAATTGATTATAGATTAATATCTAATAAATATATAGATATTTCTGAAATAGTATTGAAAAACGGAAATTCTGGAAAAATTTGGTTGTTTTGTTGAAACTTTGGAGGAAAGTTCTTGCTAACTGTAGCTACTTTTATGCTCCTTATGTTTGCTTGTTTTCAAAAGTATAGGATTTATGTTTTCTTTATTCAATAAAATCCAATAACTTATCCCATCTCTATTCACTTGGAATGGAAAAAATTACCATGCTTCGAAATATTTCATCTACTTTTGTGTAAGCTTGGAAAGTTGGCTTATTGAGGAATAAATAATGAATTTTGTGTTGAATATGGAGATCATACTACAGTCCCTACATGAAATCTTCTCCACTTATTGTTCCTCTTTAGCAAATTTGGATGTATCTACAACTATATTCCATAATTGTTCTTGATAATTTTCTAATGGAATCAATTTTCCATTAGAAACTCTTAAGGTTAGAAGACCCTTTTCCTCCAATAAAGAAAATTTTATGTTAAATATTCTAACCTGCAACTCTAATTCTTTGCACTTGTTCTCCAATTTCACCATAAGATTTTTATTTGTCAACACTCTTTTGACTTCCATAATTCTCTCTATTCTATCTCGAATATTGATCTCTTCAAGCTCATCTTTAGTTTTGGAGTTCAACATTTTTATAATCATATGTGCTTCTGTTGATCTGTGCTTAATATCAACTTTGGTCTGCTCAATTGTTGCTTTGAAATTTTTCACTAGCTCCTCCTACTGAAATATGATCTGAACTGATGACCATAAATCTGTGATATTTGGACTTATATTATGCCATATACTCTTCTTGGCCCCTGCCAACATTTCAGTTGTTAGAGACTGATTCTCATACTTTTGAATTTGTGGGGTTAGTTTGAAATTATTTTGCACTTCTGCTAAATATGCATTATTTGCTTTGATCTTGTTCTCCTCCAATTTTGATAGTGTTGTCATTAACTTTCTATTTTCTTTATTTGTTAATGATAATTCCCCCAAAGCTTTGACTAGCTTCTCACAAGAATCAGAAGTGGATGCTTGTGATGTTTGTTGTACTTTTTGTTGTGTTGATGTACCTACTACTTCCAATTGTTCCTTTTCCTTCAACAGTGCTTCCTTGTGTTGTTCCATATTTTGGATTTGAACTTTTTTTTCAACTATTATTTTAAATAGATTCTCTTTCTCAATCTCTATAAGTGTTATTTATTTGGCCTGAGGGTGCTCTATAGTTGGAAGTTTAAGATGCTTTATGAGAGCCTGAATATTTGAATTCTTGTTTCTAATCATCTCCTAGAATACTTTTACATTACTATGATCATATCCTAGCTTGATTATTAAATATTCTAAAGTTGTAATTCTAGTGTCTTTGGTCAAAGAAGACATCCTCTCTATTTTCAATTGTTAGTGCATAATATTCAGAGATGTTTGTAACTTGGAGAAAACCATGGTTGAAATGGTAAATGTTGAATAAATCATCTCACCTTATTGCTTATGAAAACCGATTTTATCAATTGCATGAAACTTCTTAGTATCAATAGAAAATATTGAAACTTTATAATCTTCAGTACTCCTAGGCATTCGAACTATAGGTTCTAGGAAGGCTAATTGAAACTTCCTCTTTTCTGTGTCAAATGCATATAGTATCTTGTGTTGAGTATTGAAAGTCTAATTCGAGAATTCTAAGTATGTTGTAACTTTCAGGGCTTCATTATTCCTCTTTATCTCCTTGTATCTAGCAAATATATTTTGTTGTGTGGCCATTTGAGATGAAGAAGACTCGGGAGACTGTGTTATGCCTTCAACATCTAGAAAAGGAGTAACTAATAAACCTATTAGAACAATTGTATCCTACTCTTGTGTTTCCTTCTCTTCTGATAATTCTCCTTGATTGGTGGTCTGTGTGTCATCTTTAATGTCAATCATGATTTTTTCCTTAGGGTATGTGTTCTTTCTTATTTTTAACACCCGAAAATCTAGTCACTGTGAATCAGTGGGGGATATGCTTTCCCTTATTCTTTTGGTTTCCTTGTCCTTTGGAATAGGAGTTTGCAGAGAAGTTTGGCTGAAATTTTTTTCTTCAGCCTCCTGTAAAGTGTTCTCTGTCCACTGCTCCTGATTAGCATATTTCTCTATCTCTGGTCTAGGTGTATGTTCATATGGAGTGGTTTTATGCTCAAATCCAAGTTTAGAAAGTATTCCTAATGGGTCATAATACCATGTAAATCTCAGTTTAAACTTCATCTATTTCAACCATCCATCCACTTCCTTTTTTGTCACTCTAGTGTTCACAATGTATGGCGTTGCTTGTGCTTTTAACTTGAACTGTGCTTTAATTTTTCTTGACATTGTTGATATTGCAACAATATGATGAGCTTAGTGGAAAGAAGTCGCCTTCACTAAGTGGGCCCGCAGGCTATTTTTGGCGCAAAGTCTATGTTTAGACTATGTCTATTTTTAGACATGTCGATCATATTCTATGAGTTGCGGGATGCTATTTGTGGATGGTTGGTCAAGTTGGAAAAATAGATGGACTTCTATTTTTAGACATCTTGGGCGGAATCTATTTTTAGATTGCCAGTCTAAAAATAGATATGTCGAATATTATTAGCTCTTAATAATATTTGGACTATAAACATTATCTTATTCTCTTTGAGCACTTCAGTTAAGTGCACAGATGTGGCACAGGAGCTGACAGAAGGAATTACACTATTCCTGAGGGTTATGTGGAGCTATTGCATGGATACTTCAGTTAGAACTCATGTGAGAGAGTTTGGTGGAGTTGATTGAGGGAGTTAATGGAGTTGTATTCAGTTTAACTAATCTAAACATAGTTGAGCTATTTGTATTCAGTTTAACTAATTGATACAATTAGTGAGAGTGGTGTGAATTAATTATTAATTAATTCACTAATTATAAACTCATTAATCAACTAAAGAATGCATCAGTTAACTTCAATGCATGGACAGTTTCAGTGGAGACCAGTGCAGAAACAGGTGAAAGAGCGGGTTAACTATCAGTTGTGACTATACTGTTGCTATTTGCAACACACAGTGATTGGAGAAGCCCATGAGGATTGTGCAGTACAAGCCAGGTGGTTTATGTTATTTAATGAGCCATCCCATAGCATTGATTACACAATAGAGGCTGGCTATCAAGTGGCAAAAGATTGGAGCATGTGTTTTGCTAGATCTAGCTTGATAATGTGTAGCAATTGGAGGTGGTGCTGAGAGCTTGTGAGGAGCTTTGTACTATGATTGTTACATGATCTCCATGACATATAATATACAGATAGTTGGGGTTTTCATCTTTAAGATTTCCCATTAAATACTGTGTTCATATGTGTGATTGTTTGTGGTTTTAATGTATGCATGCAATTGATTTTATTTCCGCATGTGATGATCAATGGTAGAAGAGATTATGTATTATGCATGAAGCTAAAATAGTGTGTGATCAGGATAATCTCGGTGAATAATATATCAGTTATTCAAATTTCTACATGGTATCAGAACGATATTGATCATTGGAGCAATTGCAAAACATTGAAGCGGTTGAGTTTTGTGCTGGTGGAATTCGAATTTGCGGCAGTGTTTTCTTGGTGTCGAAGTTGAGATGTCTTTCAACGGATTGTGATTGGAGTATGCCCTTGAGGGAAGCTCGAATTATATTGCATGGAAGGACAGGATGGAGGCGGTGCTGGATGACAATGGGTTGAAGGAGTTCATAGATGCAGAAATTCCAAAGCCTACTTCTAGTGATGCTGCCGTACTTGACGCATGGCAAAAGAAGACAGCAAAGTGTCGAAGAATTCTGTTGGAGGGCGTGAAGGATCACATAGTATCCAGCCTTCATGGTAATGTTTGACATTGGATAAACCAACACTCCCCATGTGTTTCGCGACATGGACTAACCGCCTTTCGTGGATCCTTATCTCTGGCGATGTGATCGTTGACTAACACCTGCGGGTTTGGTGCCCGGCAATCGTGATTCCCAAAAAGTGGTATCGGAGCGCAGGTCATGAGTTCGATACACACGCTCACGTTGGGGGGGATATTGTTGGACATTGGATAAACCAACACTCCGTGTATTGTGACATGGACTAACCGCCTATCTTGGTATCTTATCTGCAGCGATGTGATTATTGGTCGTTGACTAACACTGCGGGTTTTGGTGCAACGGCAATCATGATTCCCAACAGAATTCAAGGCTTCTCCATTCTTGATGTGGAAAGCTTTGACATATTTATTTCAAAGCAAGAGCGACCAGAGGAAGTTGGCGCTCAAGGATAAACTCGGGAACATAAAAATGGAGAAAGACGACAGTATGCCCAAGTACCTCACGAAGTTCATCCAATGCAGGGATGAGCTGGGAAGTGTGGGGGTTATTGTTGATGACAAGGACTTGGTGAGCTTGGCTCTCCTTGGGCTTCCGAAGAGTTGGCATTCCTATCAGGACTCTGTCAATGGTCGGGAGAAATTGCCAGGATGGGAGCGACTTTGGTCGGATCTTGTGCAAGAGGAGATAAGGCGAAGTACCAGGGACGGATCTTCATCAAAGAACTCTGATGAAGAGAATTTTTCTTTGGCTACCAAAGCAAAGAAGGGGAAGAGCAAGAAAGCTTCTCATTCCGGTGCGAAAGGAAAGAATCAGGACATGTCCAAGGTGAAGTGCTTTCACTATCACCAACATGGACATTACGCCACTAGTTGTCCACAGAAGAAGAAAAATAAGCAGGCTGTTGGATCTGCAGCTGGAGAGGCCTTAGCCTTGTAGTTTGAGCTGGATTTTTCACTGATCGCATGCTTGGTCTCAATTGTGATGGGTTCAGTGTGGTTTCTTGACAGTGGTGCATCTTTTCAAATGACAAGAGATCGAGATTTGTTTACTGATCTGGATGAGAAAGATCTTGGAGTGCACATTGAGATGGGAGATGATGGTAGATATAGTGCGACCGGTATCGGTACCATTTCCTTTGAGAGGGAGTCTGGTAAACCCTTCGTATTGAAGGAAGTGATGCATGTTCCAGGATTGAAGAAGAATCTTATCTCTGTGGCGATGTTAGAAGAAAAGGGATATGATGTTGTCTTTAGCGAGGGAAAGGCTTTCATGCACAGTAAGGAACCTGGTGAGACTCGGAGGATAGGGGTTCGAGTTAAGAACCTTTATCAATTGCAGGTAGATGGCTACGCAGCAATGGCAGGCAAGGCAGAAGGAGTGGTGAGCCGGGATGATGGCGAGTTTTGGCACCGGAGAATGGGCCACCTTCACCATGGAGCTTTGAAGATACTGCAGAAGATTTCTACTGGGCTTCCTAAGGGTACTCTTGCGCAGTCAGATCAGTGCAAGGGATGTACCTTGGGAAAATTTTTGAAAGCCACCTTTCACGAGAAGGATAGTCGCACCATGTCGATCCTTGAGAGAATTCACATAGATGTGTGTGGACCTTTCTCAGTAGCTTCGACAGCAAAGCATAGGTATTATGTGATATTTGTTGATGATTTTTCTCGTAAGTGTTGGATCTTCTTCATGCAGAAGAAGAGTGAGACATACTCAAAGTTCTGTGAGTTCGAGACGCGCGGAGTTGAGAAAGAAACGAGCTTGAAAGTGACTCTTAGGAGCGACAATGGTGGTGAATTCATCTCGCGCGAATTCAAAAGGACTTTTGCGGCACGAAGGAATTCGAAGAGAGCTCATAGCACCTCATAACCCACGGCGGAATGGGGTTGCTGAAGAAGAACGAACGATCGTGGATGCGCACGGGGGGGTGATGTTGCATGATCAGGGCCTTCCCATACACTTGTGGGCTGAGGCATGAAATACTGCGGTTTATGTGAAAAACCGTTGTCCTCACAGGATACTTGGCATGAGTACACCCGAGGAGGCATTTTCTGGTAAGAAGCCTGATATTTCCCATTTGAGGATTTTTGGTTCACCTATTTACATTCATGTGACGAAGGATGCCAGGAAGAAGCTGGAGCCGACTGCAGAGGTTGGGATATTTTGGGGTACACTGATACACCCCACAACTATCGTGTGTATTTTCCAGGCAGTCGCAAGACTGTTGTGCGACGGGATATAAAATTTCATGAGGAGCAAGCCATGAAGTGTTCGCTTGAGATGGAGCCACACTTGCATGTAGATGAGGAGCTATTAGTTCTTAAGGATGAGTCTCTGGATGTGGATCAGCCACAAGAGAAGGTTCATGGAGTGGAAGATACCACTCATGCAAGGAGGCATATCGAAGGTAGAAGCGCACTAGGCCCGGCAGCTGGCTCAGATGCGAAGAGGTTGTAGGAGAACCCTACATCACGGTCACCAGACGAGGAGACGGTCACACGGCCGATATGCGGATACATGGCTCTTATGAGCAAGTGTATTGTGACGGATCCATCCTCTTTTGAGGAAGGCGTGGAGGATCCCGCATGGGTAGATGCCATGGTGGAAGAGTATGATTCGATTGTCGAGAACCTTGATGCATGGGAGATTGTCCCAAGGCGGAGGGGAAATCAGTGGTGGGTTTGAGATGGATATACAAAGTGAAGCAGGCAGCTGACGGGAGTGTGGAGAAGTATAAGAAAATATTTGTTGCCCGAGGCTTTTCATAGATTGAGGGGATTGATTATGAGGAGACCTTTGCACCTGTTGCAAGGTATTCTTCCATACGGACGATTCTTGCTCTCTCAGCGCAGATGGGGTGGCACATTTATCAGATGGATGTGAAGACTACATTCCTCAACAGAGTCATTGAGGAGGAGGTGTACATAGAGCATCCCAAAGGTTTCGAGATCTTCAGCAGCGAGTCACATGTGTGCAGGCTCAAGAGAGCATTGCATGGGTTGAAACAAGCACCTCGTGCTTGGTACACACGGATAGACAGTTATTTCACCGTACTTGGATTCTCCAAAGTAGGGGCGGATCCGAACCTATACCGGACAGTGAAGGGGTAAGTTGTTGATCATTGTAATTTATGTAGATGATTTGATTTTGTGAGTGATGGCTGCCCAGTACTCTCATGCAAGGATGATCTTGCAAAGAGTTTGAGATGAAGGACTTGGGCCTCCTTCATTATTTCTGGGATTAAAGGAGCCAACGACGCAGTGATGGTGTTGTTTCTCAGGGTAAGTATGCCCGAGAGATACTGGAGAAGTTCAACATGCATGGCTGCAAGCCTGTTGATACTCCTCTTCCTGGTGGATGGAGGAAGGAGGATGCTACTTCGGCGGAGGTAGTGGATGCCACTGTTTATCAGCAGTTGGTGGGGTCGCTCATGTATCTATTCAATACACGACCCGACATATGCTATGCTGTTAACCAGCTTTCACAAGCTATGGTTAAGCCTACCAAGCTCTACTGGAAGGCAGGAAAGCATGTATTGAGATATCTCAGAGGCACATCGGGATATGGATCATGGTACAGATAGGAGGATGAGTTGAGGCGACATGGCTTCACGGATCGGCATCATCATATCAAAGATTGTGTGCAGCAGAATATCATGTTACTTTCATACATTCCCACGAAGGATCAGGATGTTGATATCTTGTGAAGGCACTCACTAGGATAAAATTCGAATACCACAGAGGCAAGATAGGGGTGGCAGATAATCCTTATCTTGTTGAGAGGGAGTGTTGAGATTACAAAAAGATGATGAGCTTAGTGGAAAGAAGTCGCCTTCACTAAGTGGGCCTGCAGAATATTTTTGGCGCAAAGTCTATTTTTAGACATGTCGATCATATTCTATGAGTTGCAGGATGCTATTTGTGGATGGTTGGTCAAGTTGGAAAAATAGATGGACTTCTATTTTTAGACATATTGGGCAGAATCTATTTTTAGATTTCCAGTCTAAAAATATATATGTCAAATATTATTAGCTCTTAATAATATTTGGACTCTAAACATTATCTTATTCTCTTGGAGCACTTCAGTTAAGTGCACAGATGTGGCACAGGAGCTGACAGAAGGAATTACGCTATTCCTAAGGGTTATGTGGAGCTATTGCATGGATACCTCAGTTAGAACTCATGTGACAGAGTTTGGTGGAGTTGATTGAGGAAGTTAATGGAGTTGTGTTCGGTTTAACTAATCTAAACATAGTTGAGCTATTTGTATCTAGTTTAACTGATTGATACAATTAGTGAGAGTGGTGTGAATTAATTATTAATTAATTCACTAATTATAAACTCATTAATCAACTAAAAAATGCATCAGTTAACTTCAGTGCATGGACAGTTTCAGTGGAGACCAGTGCAGAAATAGGTGAAAGAGCGGGTTAACTATCAGTTGTGACTATACAGTTGCTATTTGCAACACACAGATAGGTGGAGAAGCCCATGAGGATTGCGCAGTACAAGCCAGGTGGTTTATCTATTTAATGAAGCCATCCCATAGCATTTATTGCACAATAGACATAGAGAGGTTGGCTATCATGTGTGAATTGGAGCATGTGTTTTTCTAGATCTAGCTTGATAGTGTGTAGCCGAGTTCGAGGTTGTGTTGACGGCTGTGAGGGCTTTGTACAATAATTTGTTGCAGTCTACATGACATATAATATACGGATAGTTGGGGTTTTTAGCTTTAAAAACACCACTTGAAATACTGTGTTCATATGTGTGATTGTCTCTGGTTTTAATGTGCGCATGCAATTGATTTTATTTCCGCATGTAATGATCAATGGTAGAAGAGATTTTGTATTGTGCATGAAGCTAAAATAGTGTGTGATCAGGAGAATCTCGGTGAATAATATATCAGTTATTCAAATTTATACAGACACAAAGTGTAAATCATCCATGTTAAGCATCTATATTATATATTTAAGGGAAAATACTCTCACTGGTACAAACTTTGGAAATCTATAGGGAGGAATCTCACACCCATAGATTCTAATCTCTGTATAATTCTGGTATAAATACAAGTCTCCAACTTTAGCTTGCTTTTTCAAATGTAGAACTTTCTTGATCTTTGGTGAAATCCTTGGCACAACTTCCCTGTTGAGTAAACACAAGGATGTGTGTAAAAATTGATCCACAAAATCACTCAATGAAAAATCCTCAAATTAATTTATCACTAAAGAAGTCAAGTGTGTAGGTTTTAAACCTGTACAGAAATTATCTACAAATGAACTCTTAAAACAAAAAATAAACAATAGCGAGAGCATAAAACATAAAACATATATACACATATATTTTCCCTTGCACTACCAGCTTGATTTTTCATTATATTCCTTTCAATGTTACAACACATATATATACATGTCGAAGGATTCATAAGCCCCAATCCATTAACGATGGACTAGAACATAACCGTAGTTCCCTTGACCGGATCTACAAAATACCATGGGTAGAAAACCATCATGCCCAAAACCATGTGTAAACCCATGCACAAAACCATAGGCAATTCTTCCCACCTAATATAGGGTCCAAAATAAATTTCTCGGGGCGCTGCCCCGTACCCCGTGCAAGGGGGCTACCTCCCCTCGACAGGGGGGAGGTGCCCCCCCTGTTGTGCCCTGCGCAAGCATAGGGTAGCTACTCATAGAAATAATATGACACACACCTAGCATTCTCCCAATTTTTGTTTTCTTTCCACGAGGATCCATAGGAGAGCTTAGTCATTGGTCCAACCCTGCAAAACCCATTGTTTCTCTCCACCAAGGTAACTTCTCAGTGCTCACGAACTTTGTCAATCGATCTGCAACATTCTTCAAAGTGTCCACCTTTTATGAGCAACAACTTTTTTTCCTCAACCATATATCTCACAAAGTGATACTAAACATCAATGTGCTTTGTATTTTAATTATATGTAGGGTTCCTAGCTAGGAAAATTGCACTTTGGCTATCATGGTATATCCTTATAACTAGCTACACCAACCCCCATACTTGAACACAATCTCTGCAACCAAACTACTTCCTTGCTTGCATGAGTGGTTTCCATGTACTATGCCTCTGTAGTTGAAAGAGCCACTACAAATTGTCTTTTGCTCATCCAACTGACTGCACCTCCAAATAAGCTAAACACATACCCACTTGTATATCTTCTTTGATCCAGATCTCCAGCTTAGTCTGCATCAACAAAGCCACGAATGTCCAAAATTATTTCCAATCCCAGTCTTCCTTAGTAGCACAAACCATAATCACTAGTGCCACACAAATATCTAAAAACCTGCTTCATTTTTGTCTAATGCTCCTTTCTTGGTTTTGACATAAACCTTCTCAATACTCCCAATACATGTGCAATGTTTGGTCTAGAACAAACCATTTCATACATTAGGCTACCCACTGCACTTTCATATGGAACACAGGGCATGTCCTCTTCTTCTTCTTGTGCCTTGGGACATTGTTCAGCAGATAACTTTACACCTACAGGAATAGGAACCTTCACCGGTTTACTATCCTGCATATTGAACCTCTGTAATATTGTCTCGACATACTTCCTTTGGTTTAACCAGAGATTCCTCTTTTCCCGATCTCACTTAATTTCCATGCCCAAAATATATTTTGCAGCACCAAGATCCTTCATGTTTAATTTGGAGAACAATTGGGTCTTCAAATCCTAGATAATTTATTTGTCATTTCCAACCAGCAACATATCATCCACATAAAAGACCAAATAAATAACATTGTCGCTAATTAATTTAAAATACACAAAGTGATCCTCTTTGCCTCTAGTGAATCCAAATCCCCATATATATATGTATCAAATTTCTGATACCACATCCTTGGTGATTGTTTTAACCCATACATATACTTTTTAAATCAAAATTAGTTGTAGACTCCTCATTCCATTCAAACTTCTTTCCATTCCTCTACAAGGATGTAATAGGATATCCAATCTTGGAGAAGTTCCCGTTGAACCACCTGTAATAACCTGCTAGTCCCATGAATGATCTGATCTCATCCACATTCCTCAGAGCTCTCCACTCCATGATGGATTTATATTTTATGGATCAATTGTTATCCCTTCCTTGGAAACAACATTTCCTAGGTAATAAATCTCAGATTGAAAGAAACTACACTTTCTAATCTTGTCATATAACTTATTCTCTCTCAACAATATCAACACTGCTTCCATGTTCTCTTCTTCACTTACTAAGGCTTCTTATTTCCCTGCAAGGCTCTATTTTATCCATCATTGACTAGACACTTAATGTCCTTCTCATAGTAATCCACCTTGGTCCTGTGAATGAACATTATTTCCATGTCCAAAAGCATGCTATATGAACCCAAAGGAATCACATTTAGATGTGTTGGTGTGAGCATATGATTAAGCTAAAATGCACAAGATATCACCCAGTGAGGAACTCTTCCCTTAATCCCTGCAGCCAACTACACCAACCAATATTTTTCATACATTTCATTATTTTACCAATACTAATCCACTATTTCAAGACTAATATAGTTATAATTAAATCCAAGATCAATCAAAATAGAAACAAATTGATCACAAAGATTACCTTTGATCAAGAGCTCAAATTTTAGCTCAAAAATCAAAGTTCTCAGATTATCTCAAAGCCTAAACGACCATGTAGTGCTTGTCTTTCTGAATCTGGGACACTCTGTTTCATGAAAAATGGTCGTCGTATCTCCCGGAAACGCGATCTGTTCACTTTGCTAAAAAGGAAAATTTTGTGCAAGGATTGTTGGGCCAGAATTGTAATATACGGATAAACTACACTTCCCTAGACTAGTGTCTATTCTAGAACAACAGGTGAATGACTGCACTACCCTTTTTCCTAACTTAGAACAAATATACAGAGAGGATTGGATGCTTACTTGTTTTAGTCACTTCCAAATGGCTCCTTTTTTTCGCTTCCACTACAGCCTCAACTTCAAGCAATTTCAAATAGTTGAATGCTTCCTGCAAGAAAGAGAACTGAAACAGCATAAGATACAATAATCTAGATATCTATTCAATTTAATTAGCCAAATCAGTTAAGCATAAACTACATTCCTCAACAAATATTTTGTAACATGGAAAATCAAAGTAAACATGGATGCATGTAGGGAAAAACAAGAATTACTCTTTATTGATGATAGAAGGAGAGGTTTCGACCAAGTGACTGATTCATTGTGACCTTCCAGTAGATTTCCTTAGTCTCATCACAGCATAAGCTTCTCCACTAGCAGCTCCACAAATCAAACTCTCTATTGAAAATTCTCCAGCATTTCTCTACTCAAAATATTCCTCTTTGAACACTTAGCTTTGTGTTAATTTTATAGATGAAATGTAGGTTGTTTTGAAATAAATTGCATTCCAAAAATAGGCAAGACATGTTTTCCAGTCATGTAGATGTCAATGGACACTTGGATCTAAAGCATGACACATGTGAACCCTTCTAGAAGACACTGGCCAAGTGGAGATTCCAGAACAATGAGAATTTTGCTCCCAATCTGACCAATGCACCTTTTAATGTCAGGAAGTGCTTTGCAGAGCAGCCCAAAATGGGGCTACCTGCATATGCAATGCACTTAGGCCCCTTAGAACCTGCGTTGGTGAGCTCCCACATGTTTAATAATAAGCCTCAAACCATGGAAAAGCCTTGCTTTAATGAAAATCTTGTTTGATTCATGAATGTTTTCTGTCTTAGAGCATATAGCAACTGAGATGATAGGGAATGATAGACCCTTCTGATCATCAATCCTGGAGATGTTTCCCAGTTAACCAGGTCATTGGGAATGGTGCCCAGATTGACCTATACAAATTTCCCCCTAAAGCATGAGATCCAAATAATAAGAACATTTGATTGAAATGCTTTACACTGTGATGAGACTGGAAACAATGCAGAGCGGTCACCTGCATCAATCTTACAATACATTATATCATGATAAATCCTCTATTGATCATAATTGCTGAGGGTAGGCATTCCCATAGTCAACACATAAAACAATCTAATAACATGTACATAATTCAGAAAGTTGTCTACATTGGAATGTTTCCCAGATGCAGACATCGCCTACAGATATAGGCCCATGTTTGGATGACAATCTGTATGTAAGGTCACCGTACAGATGATGTGTACAACAATCCTGAAATCGCAGCCTAGATGGCTGAAACTAGATCCGGGGTATTCTTATCTTATTCACTCGATCATTCGGGTACAAGTCTAGCCATGCGAATATATGATTTGTCGTCGAACATGGAAAGACATCGTTTGATTACCAACCAATAATGAAAGCTGTTAAAAAACGTGAGAGAACCACCAATAATTAAAATGGCCCTCAAGGTACTGCAGTACATTTCGTAAGGCGTGAATAGATGATTTGATGTCGAACGCCAAACAAAATATTTCGGTCAAATGTCCAGATGTGAGGATCTTGTCGATGCTATAACAAGCCTCATGGTACTGGAATCTGATGTTTCTGATGGTCTTTGTGGGTGCAGGAATTAAACGAGAGCCTCTCTCTTTTTTTTTATCAAGGTTTCTAACTCTGGGGGAGTTTGAGCGATTTCCTTTGTTATGCTATCATTCATCAAATTTGAGAAAATTTGATTAATGAAATTACCATAGTCCAATGTTATATGAACATTCAAATAATATGATCCTTGGCCTTTTTAATAAAGTGCTCTGAACTATTCCTCAACTTTAAAAGTGCTTGGATTAATTCCTTACGTTCCTTTTTTGAATATTGTATAAAATGTATTTAAAGCAACATTTTAGACCCCTTAGAACAAATACCAAAGTTCTTATAATATTAACAACCATTGGAATGGTTATTTCAACTCAGCGTTAAAAATTTTCTCGGGCCCACCTATTTGGATTCCACTTATTTAAATAAGTCTTATCAAATGAATAAACTTCTGATCGTACCTTGAATTATCTCTCGTGCAGCTTCCCTGCGCGATTACCCTTGGATCTGTTGTCTTCCAGATCGAACGCAAATCGTGTTTCTTCCCCCACAGAAGGTTAGCAGTCAAAATTTACACGATATAAGTGGTATTCATGAGATGAAGTGTCCAAAATGTATTGGATCGCATTTGTTAGCGCTCGAATCTGCCTCAGGCTGAAGGAAGGCGAGGTTCAAGGCAACATCAAACCAAGCTCAGCCTCGTAGCTAGCCCTATGAGGACAGGAGAGGGCTCTCTCCGGGTCTATCTCGACAAAAAGTCTTCAAAGGGGCTGAGATGACCTAAATGCAAAACTGATAATGATTTTAGGCTAGTAAATAGATAAGAAAGGGTATTTTGATAAATGACTGGGTTTTTTGGGCAGCGTGGGATCAAGAACAGCATGAACAGAGAGATTAAATCTGAGACACAGATTATCTCAGGAGGCAAGACAGGCAATAAATTTAGCATTCAATTTTGAAATTATATGGAATGGAATGAATGTTAAGAAAGCTTAAAAGGGCATTAACGTATGAATCCTTTTCAGACAGAGGAAGAAACACAAAACATGAACGCTTCTCCAGGGCAGAGCAGTAAGCTGAATTCTACCCTTCTACTTAAAAGCATTCAACAGACGATGATAATGAATGAACAATAAACATGACGAGAGACATATGAAACAGAGAACAAAAATATATGCCAAATTCACACCACAAGAATCTCAGGAGTCAGAGCTGTATCTTTTCATTAAATCCCTGTCAAAAACTGTACAGTGAAGTTTTCCTTCACACCTCTCCCACTGTTTTCCAGAACTCTCCCCCTACAAATGTTTACAATACAATAAATAACTCAGATGTTGAAAACAGATCGATGAAAGTATGGATTTGTTTCAACTGAAATGATGAAAATAGTAAAAGAGCCACTCATCAGTTCTAAAGAACAGCGTTACATTTTTCATTTGAGATTTTCTGTGACCAATAAAAAGGCGGAAATTGTAGCGTGAATCTCCTTGAATCATGACTGAAGTCAGAAATAGACCATCTGTTCCTATTTCTTTGCCACGGTAGATGTCTTTGTTTAATTTGGGCTTTCGGTTTTTTACTTTACGCCTTGATGTTTTGTTCTCTGCTGGTGGCTGTAGTTCGAACTCCTCCTTGAAAGGTTTGAAAACCAAAATTAGCTTTCTCGTTTGTGACTTCATTTAATTTAGGAGACTTATCATTTTCAATCATCATAGCTCGAACACCTTCATACATTTGCTGAAGGCGATGCCTAAGTACAGTGAATGATCCCTTGTATGGAATAGATAACTGTTGTGTAACGGAAACCTTTTCTTACCAATAAACCACCCATTTGACTGCCTACTTCTGGAGTTTTTTTCTGCCAACCTACCTATTGCCTTTGTTGTCTTCTCAGCATTGAAATTCATCTCTACTGTCTGACAATTCTTTGGTGATAATACCCTAATATTTTGGTCGACAAACTGAGTCATTAACTTTTGTTTAAGACGTCCCATTTCATTTGCTTCTCCGTGCACCAGAATAATATTTGGTGGCTGAAGTTCATTTTTTTTAAAAAACACTTGTCTGGCTAAAATCAGCATGAGCTGAAAATGAAATATAGTGAACTTGCATATTCATAGGAGCCTGCAACCCACTCATCAATGTCACGTCCTTTGGTTCATTCATAATTGTTTTTGCCAGCGTGCCCTCAACTACATACCCAGGAATTATACATGCATTCTTCTTATCCTGACACCAAATATCAAAGAGCTGCCTTGACAAACCACTCTGCAAACCACCTGGACTAGCCATTACTACTGAAGGCCCATCATCCTCAAAGTTCTCTATGCTTTTGAGAGGCATTATGTGCTTAAAATCAAATGGATTTGAACCTTCAAATTGTGTGCGAATCCTGTCATTCATTGCATTTATGTACGTATGATAAACAGCCAAGCATCTCTTTGCCAAAGGAGAAGCATAGTAGATTGGAACATTATGGAGCTTTGGATGTCCTACCCAATATTCATCAAGAATCAACAAAAGTTCTTGAGCACGTCCCAATGCAAATGCAAGAATAAGGACCCTTCCACCCTGAGAGACAACATTGTATATAACATCAGTAAATCCTTTCTCTCTGATAGCTCTGGGCTGATGAAGTTGTACACCATACGTTGACTCAATTATACAAACATCGGGAGAGAACTAAGGAGTTTCAGCGACACGAAGGTGGCGATCTTCTTCCCGGGAGTAATCACCAGTATATAACACACGAAACCCCGCAATGTCAACCATGAACATCGTTGCACTCAGTACATGTCCTGCTGTGTAACACCATAATCTGATGCCATTCACCTCCAAGGTCTGATGAAAGTCAATCACCTCAATCTTATCCATCGTTCGAAGAATGTCTTGTTCATCAAATAGCATATCTTCAACGGACACTTTGCTTACTTTCACATAATCAGAAAGTAAAAGTTTGTAAATAGCTTTGGTTGCATGTGTCATAAATATCAAGATAAGGTTCCTCTCCAGATAAGCACACACGACGAAATGGAACATGAATCACAGTGCCAGTAGGCTCATGAACGGCTCCTTTGAACTCCTTTGTGCTATTGGGAAAACACTGCTCGAATGTTGGAAGAGGCAGAAATTCTGGCGCCAATGGATCCACTGTATGACGACTACGCTTTTCCTTCGCTGACTCGGAAATTGAAGGACCCACTGTCAATGCAGCCCTTGCCCCTACACTTCTGAGGTTTGGAACTTCATTCTTTCCCAAGAATGATATCTTGTGTGAATAATCAATCCGTCTGAAAATTGCAATCCTTATTGGCTTTTGGGGACAGATGTTCGATCTAACTAAATGATCTGAAGCAGAATTGTCCTTGCATGTCGATGAAATCAGACTGGTCTGTATGCATGCCATACTTGGAGGCGAATTCAGCTGAAACAATTCGAATTTCTGTGGAGCAAATATGATTTTCGGCCTTAGGGCTCTATGCGCCGTGTGCAGACCCAATGCACCGCGGCCCTTGGGTGCGCCGCGTGCGTGTAAAAATGAACTGCTGGTTTTTGCCCAATGCGCCGCGTGCATTCTATGCGCTGCGCTCTGTTCCTATGCGCCGTGCCAGTTTTTTTCACACAGTGAACTCTCACCCAAACGCAAATTTCACCTTCCACGATTTGAAATTGACTTTCTCATTCAATCTTGAATGCACAAGAACATTTTAAACATATGAAAAGATCGTTAAAACCATGGAGTTTGATTTTTGTCTTACAATACCCATTTTTTGCAATGTTTGGGCACGGGCACTTTTTCATATTTTACACAAACTCTGAACTTTGGCAGCTCGACATTTGGCATGAACTGAATGTTGTTTTTATTTGATTTTTTTTAACTTGGGCAATGACAATTTTCTCAGGGTAATGGGCATTAAGATCTCGACTTGTCTTAACAAAAACCCATTAATTGAAGATTCAGCACTTTCACAACTTGAAATAAACTTTGCTTTTTGCACTTGAATTTTTGGCTTGAATGATGTTTTCTTGATTGAATTTCTGCAGGGATGGTGGTGTGGGACTTCAACAAAGGATCAAGAGGGGCTACATGTGAAAATTTTCAGCTGAGAAACTTTGAATAATTACACATTTATTATGAAGACACAATTGATGATTTCTTCTTCAAAACAAGGTTTTGAAGAAGAAACACTCTCAAGCCTTATTGACTATGAAATTTTGCAATTGAGACTAATTCGGAAGCTTTCATGTGAAATAGGTCGACAAAACCCTAGACCTAAAAACTCTTAAAAAAATCTTTGCCACCCATGACTTTGAATGACGAGAAATGAACTTTGGTGAATTTGACTTTGACAGTGGACTAACAAGACGGAGTCTAACATCGGCTCCAATGGGGATGGCAGCTGTAATTCCTTGGAGGTGCTAAGAATCTGCAGATCTTTGGGAGAGAAGACAGTGCCTCCATCCATTGGGCAATGGATTCCATTATTTCAAGAAATCGACACGATTAATTTATTAACTAGAAACTGAATGAAATGACTGAAAACTGACTCGACGAATAACTCATGACTGACTTAACTAAAACAAGTATTTACAAAGTTTATTGAAGGGTGGCAGTCCATCAAGATTTCAAATCATGATGACAACCACCTGCATACTGATGAACTATGTGCAATCATGTGTAATGGGCCTTCCAATGTAACCAATCCAGCAGATGGGAGAAGGATGTTGCTTGATAGTGCTTCCACCAGGTCACAGATGTAATTGCTGGCAGCCGTACATGTGCATAATGAGTCTGATCATGTAAAAGACAGTTTGATTTGTCAGTCAAACTGAAAAACACTTCCATGTACATTGCAATAGGATCGCAAAAGCCAGACTCTGTTTGCTGCCCTAACTCTGCAATACATACTTCCAGCTGCACACTGTCAATGCAAACATCTACAAGCAGCTCTATGGTTTATTGTTTTGAAGGAGGGAGAGTTTCCAAGAACTTTTTGGGATCTCGGAATTCATATGATTAGATCTGATCATTCAAATACTGAATCTCCTTCTCAAATCTTTCAACAACTAACTCGCAGACACCAGTTTTAGCTTCAAGAGGAAACTTTGGATATTTCAAACATTGAAGCAAGACACTGAAAAATTCTTCATTAATTTCAAAATCCACTAACTGATTTCTAACTTCTTTTACAGCTTCACACAGTGCAGGGTCTGCCACATACCCTACCATTGCATGAATGGATCAGCGAGCACTGGAATCTCTGGATCGAGTTGGAGTCGCCAGGTGAATGTTTCAGCCTTCAGGTGTCTGACTGCTGTCCACCATCAGCAATCGGATCTGATGATCCGGATTTATGTAGGAACGCAACAGAATAAACATATAAACATAAATACAGAGATGCAGCGGAAATAACACTTCATTTCATTAATATCAACGAACTGAATTTTGCTTACAGACAGAATGGAAATAAAACTAGCCAGGGCGCTGGTAGCTATCTCTGAGAAGAGATGTGGCGGCTACAGGCCTCTGAACTGTGTTACAATGAGGCTCGAGGGCCTATTTATCATTTAGAAACAATGGGAAATCCTAAACAGCCAAAACCCTAAACCTAGGAGATGAAGCGCCAAAACTATGGGCCCCGTTTGGGTAAATTGGTGTTTCAACTTCCCAGGGGCGTAACTTTGGCATACGATCTCCGTTTGACGCGTACCATACCTCGTTAGAAAGATATATCCGAGGACTACAAATTTGGAATCAGAAAAATCAATCCATGGACCCAGGTTGCTCTCCGTTTTCCCAAAAAACGTCGTTTAGGGCATCAAAACGGCTCCGGAAGTTTAGGACCCGAAAAGCTGCTAAAAATAGTAAACTGTGCTGAAACTGAAAAACTAAAATAGACAATGGTGGAGCCCCAAGTGGAATAGGTGGTTGACCACCAGTATCCACCTGGATCATTCCTCCCTCCTTAGGAAGCAATGGTCCCCATTGCGTTAAGTTCCTCCATGAGATGAGGAAATTTCTGCTGAACTTGGTCCCTGGTGAACCACTTTCCTTGGTGCAGGAGTTGGCCAGCTTTGACAACCCGATACAGTTGGATCTGCTGTTGACGAGTGTTCCTGATTTTCATGTCCATGATACAATCTGTGGTGGCCTGTTCCATGCAGTCTGGGTTTAACTCTGTTGGTGTGAGTTGTTCTGCAATGTCCGAGGTGTCCAATAGAGGTGGGAAGTAAGGACGAAGGCGATCCACATTGAAGACTGGGTGCAGACCAAGGAATGGTGGAATACTGAGCTCGAATGCATTGTTCCCTACAGCCTTGGTGATGGTGTACGGCCCGTATCGGAGCGGGCGAAGCTTGCGGTGGGGTCCAGTGAGGCGCTCCTTCTGCAAATGTAGCCATACTTTGTCACCCACTTGGAAGTTGTGTGGCACCCGGTGTTGATCATGGCGTTGCTTGTACTTGGAATTGGCTCTGTCCAATATATCATGAACCTGTTGGCGGATGTGTTGAATGCGCTCGATGAAGCTACTGGCTTTGTCAACTTCAGACTGGACATGAGCTGAATTGGCCTGAGCAGCTGCAAATGGCATGGCTACGTCAATGGGACATAGTGGCTGGAATCCCAAGCCCACCCGAAAGGGGCTATGGCCAATTGAACTGTGGAGAGCCCGATTATAACTATGTTGTACATATGAGGTTTCCGTCCTACAAAGACGTTTAATCATATGCAGAATGTGTACAATCATTCTGTTGACGACCTCTGTCTGGCCATCTGTTTGGGGATGGAAAGCTGTGGACTTGGTGAGCTTGGTATCCAACATCGACCAGAGGCTGGACCAAAATTTGCTAAGGAACCTGCTATCCCGATCTGATATGATAGACTGTGGGATCCCAAAGTGCACCCACACTCGTTCAAAGAAGAGTTTAGCAGTGGCTTCTGCTGTGATATTCTTCTTGCAGGCCGCTATAATGGCCATCTTCGAGAATCTGTCGACGACCACAAAAACACAGTCATTTCCCTGCTTAGTAGAAGGCAGGCCCGACATGTAATCCATGGAGATGGATTCCCAAGGTTGACTAGGGGTAGGTAGAGGAGTATATAGGCCTTGCTTCTTGATGGTCGGTTTGGCAATGGCACAAGCAGTGCAGGATCTGATGTGCTTCTCGACATCCTTTCGAAGGTTCGGCCAATAGCAATACTTCTGTAGGATTGCTACTGTTTTCTCGACCCCGAAATGCCCAGCGACTCGACTGTAGTGTGCTTCCCATATCATCTTGGCACGCTCGCTTGAAGGAACACAAAGGTGTCCCATGTGACATAAAAGTGTATCTTGGAGGTGAAAATTTGGAACTTGCGCACCCCCCAAGAGTGCCTTGTAAGTTTGGCCGAATTCTAGGTCACTCTCATAGAGAAGCAGCCAATCAGAAGTCTCGTGCCTGCTGTGCGTTGAGCATGCTATGAGCGCTACGATCTATATCACCAGGTACCGCAACATGATTGGTGCTACCCTTCTTATACTTGATGTTCAAATGAAATCACAGGTAGATATGTAGACCATCATGGCGATCATTCTACAAATCTCCCTTGTGTCTCAGATGAACTCAGTGGGCCTGGTTCCATGGATGATTGTTTCCTTCCCCAAATGTAATGCTTCCATCACGCAAGTTTGTACAATGGAGTACATTTTTGTCATATGGGGTACTTATGCAACTGTCAGACAATGTCTCACTGTGATATGCCACTGGATGTCCCCGTTGAGTAATAACTACCCCAATAGCATAGTCAGAGGCATTTGTCTTGATCTCAAATGGTTGTTGCAAGTCTGGTAATATGATCACTAGGGCAGAACAGAGGCGATTTTTCAATTCTATGAATGCCTTCTGTTGAGGTTCTGACCAAAATAATTTTTCTCTCGCTCCTCCCTTGGTGACTTGACTCAAGGGCCAAGTGATATGGGAGAATCCCAACTCGAATCTACGGTATAAATTAACAAGACCCAAAAAGCTGTGAAGCTCTGTTATAGTGGTTGGGGCTGGCCAATCCCGAATGACTTGAATCTTGGCTGGATCCACATGCACCCCCCTTTCATCAATAATGTATCCCAGATATTGAACCTGGGTCATGCCAAAAGTGCACTTCTCCAAATTGGCACACAACTTGTGTTGCCGCAGTGTTTGGAGGACTTGTCGGATGTGGTGAAGGTGCTCTTCCCAAGTCCGGCTGAAGATCAGAATATCATCCAAGTACACCACTACAAATGAGTTGGTGAATGGCCGCAAGATGTCATCCATCATCCTCATGAAGGTGGCGGGAGCATTCGTCAACCCAAAAGGCATGACCAGCCATTCGAAAAGGCCTTCCTTGGCTTTGAAGGCCGCCTTCCACACATCGGAGGGTTCAATTGGTACCTGGTGATACCCAGACTTCAGGTCAATCTTGCTGAAATATTTTGCACCTTTGAGTTGGTCCAGAAGGTCATCAATCCGTGGGATTGGGTACCTATTCCGGACAGTGATCTTGTTCAATGCCCGATAGTCAATACAGAGTCTCCATGTTCCATACTTCTTCTGTACCAACACGATCGGGCTCCCACAGGGCGATGAACTTGGTCTGATGTGACCTTTCTGCAACAGCTCCTGAATCTGTCTCTTGATTTCATCATTCTCCAGAACAGAGCGCCGATAGATCGGTCCATTAGGTAGCGACGCACCGGGGGTCAGATCAATCGGGTGCTTGACCTGACAGTGCAGAGGAACCCCTGTGGGTGAGGTGAATATGTCCCCGTACTCCTCCACAACCTTATCCATTTGTTGTTGCTGTGCAGAGGAGCCCTGTCTGGAGGTCGTGGCCACAGTCTTCTTCTTGCCCTGGGGGCGGATCATCAGGAAAACGAATTTCCTGGTTTGGGAAATGAGCTTACTACATTGTTTTGCAGTAACCAAAGAGATAGCGGCAGGAGGTGGTACCTCTGGTATCCCGTACAACTTATTTCCCAAAGTAACAATAATAGCACGAGGTCGAGACTCATACACAACATGACGCTTCCACTGCCCACAAGTATGGTTGTCCGTATAATACATCAAACATCATAGATTAATACACAGGTAGTACCTCATCCGGAAGGGCTCGATGCTGTTAGGAAGGCGATAATCGGCTAACGACGAGATCTCGTCTTTGGTAAGCCACCCGATGGTAAAAGTAGGGGTGAGTCGTGGTTTCCACAAGCCCAAGTCCGCTTCACGTGTTAGTCATTTGAAATGAGGTTCTTTTGGCTCCCATTGTCGACAATGAACTGTACAGGGGAGCCCTTTACCCACATCTGGGAGTGGAAGAGACGTTCCTCCTCCTCTGGATCTTCCGGTTCCTCCTTCTGGACCTGTGTAGTGGCAACAGTGGCGTTGGGCTCCGCATCAATAATCTGTTTCCCTTTTTCATTCCCCTTTTCAGGTTCTGATTCGGAGTCGGAGCATGCATCTGACTCACAAGCCCTCATCTCGGCCACTAGCGACTGCTTGGCCCGACACTCACTTGTGTTGTGAGTGGAGCTCTTATGGAACTCACACCACTTTCCCGTGTCCTTCTTTGCCTTTGCCGTGCTGTTCTTTTCTTGTGGCTTCGATGAGTTGTCCTTAGCCGCCATGCCTTGGCTCGGTCCTTTGTTCTGCGGTTTGGAAGCACCTTTCCCTTGCTTTTGATTCGCATCCAAAGCCCTGCCCTTCCGCTTGAATTTCTCGTCCTCAATCTTGGCAAAGATACCCAGATGCCTACCAAGCGAGAGATGTCAAGGAACTCATTTCCTTCAAGGAACTCATTTCCCCTCCCAATGTATTTAGCATAACCCATACTTAGCACCGTATGTTTCTTCCTCAATCTTTGATACCCAACCAGGCGCAGTGGCATTGAACAGATCTACACCATTAACACCATGCACATCTTGATCCCTTTATTGTCGCAGCGTGGTCCATTGTATGTACTTGTCCTCATAGCTCCCCACGGGATAGTACTGTTCCTTGACGGCGTCTCGGAAAGAATTCCAAGTTGGTACCGCCGAGAACAGAGAGGGTTCTGTCTGGTCCTTGTTCTCACAGTAGGTTTCCCACCAGTCCTTAACATGGGGGGTAGCTTTGAGGAGTGCAAAAATAATCTTCTCCCGGTCCGAAAAGTCATGAACCGAGAAATATCCTTCTAACAGATTCAACCATTTATCTACAGCATCTGCGTCTATTTGACCCTCAAATATGGGAATGTCAAAATTTACTTGTACCTTAAAAGGAGTCGCGCTTCCAGAGTGGCTGCTGGATGCAGATGCGCCGCCGGTGGGTAGCCGTTGAAGGATCTGAGCAAAGTTATCCATCATCACGTTCCTTTGTCTTTCGAGGGCTTCCTCGAGCAATATTTTGATAGGATCTCCTGCTCCCTCATCTTTCTTTTCGTCCCCCATGGGCGTCCGTCGAGGTTTGCGAGGCTGATCTTGCAAAGGTTCCACCAGATCGAGCCCTAGCTCCTTATACCCCGACCTCGTTGGAGACATGCAAAGAAGGATCGAGAAAAAGCAGACCGCTCTGATACCACTGATCCGGATTTATGCAGGAACGCAACAGAATAAACATATAAACATAAATACAGATATGCAGCGGAAATAACACTTCATTTCATTAATATCAAAGAACTGAAATTTGCTTACAGACAGAATGGAAATAAAACTAGCTAGGGCGCTGGTAGCTATCTCTGAGAAGAGATGTGGCGGCTACAGGCCTCTGAACTGAGCTACAATGAGGCTCGAGGGCCTATTTATTATTTAGAAACAATGGGAAATCCTAAATAGCCAAAACCCTAACCCTAGGAGATGAAGCGCCAAAACCATGGGCCCCGTTTGGGTAAATTGGTGTTTCAACTTCCCAGGGGCGTAACTTTGGCATACGATCTCCGTTTGACGCGTACCATACCTCGTTAGAAAGATCTATCCGAGGAATACAAATTTGGAACGAGCAACATCGGTCCATGGACCCATGCTGCCCTCCGTTTTCCCAAAAAACGTCGTTTAGGGCCTCAAAACGGCTCCGGAAGTTTAGGACCCGAAAAACTGCTAAAAATAGTAAACTGTGCCGAAACTGAAAAACTGAAATAGATAATGGTGGAGCCCCAAGTGGAATAGGCGGGTGACCACCACATTCCACTCCGGACTGGTCCGAACTTTGTTATCTCACGGGGAAGACTTCCCCAGATATCGCCACTATGTTAGCGTCGAATCGCCTTGTGCTAAACAAAGGCGAGGTTCAAGGCTAATTTTATCAAACCAGTCACTCGTAGGCAGTCTACAAGGGAACGAGAGGAGCCCCTCCGGTCTCGCACGCAAAAGGTTTTTCAAAAGGGGTTGAGATGACCTAAATGCGTAACTGATAATGATTTTAGGTTAGTAAATAGATATAAAAGAGGTATTTTGGTGAAAGACTGGGTTTTAGGGATGTATGGGACAAAGAACAGCATGAGCAGAGAAATTAAGTCAAAGACACAAATTATCTCGTGAGGCAAGACAGGCAATAAATTTAGCATTCAATTTTGAAATTATATGGAATGGAATGAATGTTAAGAAAGCTTAAAAGGGCATTAACGTATGAATCATTTTCAGACAGAGGAAGAAACACAAAACATGAACGCTTCTCCAGGGAAAAGCAGTAAGCTAAATTCTACCCTTCTACTTAAAAGCATTCAACAGACGATGATAATGAATGAACAATAAACATGACGAGAGACATATGAAACAGAGAAAAAAAACATATGCCAAATTCACACCACAAGAATCTCAGGAGTCAGAGATGTATCTTTTCATTAAATCCCTGTCAAAAACTGTACAGTGAAGTTTTCCTTCACACCTCTCCCACTGTTTTCCAGAACTCTCCCCCTACAAATGTTTACAATACAATAAATAACTCAGATGTTGAAAACAGATCGATGAAAGTATGGAGCTGTTTCAACTGAAATGATGAAAATAGTAAAAGAGCCACTCATCAGTTCTAAAGAACAGCATTACATTTTTCCGCCGCCTTGTCAGTTTGCTGTCAGAGTCAAATTCACCAAAGTTCATTTCTCGTCATTCAAAGTCATGGGTGGAAAATATTTTTTTAAGAGTTTTTAGGTCTAGGGTTTTGTCGACCTATTTCACATGAAAGCTTCCGAATTAGTCTCAATTGCAAAATTTCATAGTCAATAAGGCTTGAGAGTGTTTCTTCTTCAAAACCCTGTTTTGAAGAAGAAATCATCAATTGTGTCTTCATAATAAATGTGTAATTATTCAAAGTTTCTCAGCTGAAAATGTTCACATGTAGCCCCTCCTGATCCTTTGCTGAAGTCCCACACCACCATCCCTGCAGAAAGTCAATCAAGAAAACATCATTCAAGCCAAAAAGTCAAGTGCAAAAAGCAGAGTTTATTTCAAGTTGTGAAAGTGTTGAATCTTCAATTAATGGGTTTTTGTTAAGACAAGTCGAGATCTTAATGCCCATTACCCTGAGAAAATTGTCATTTCCCAAGTTAAAAAAAATCAAATAAAAACAACATTCAGTTCATGCCAAATGTCGAGCTGCCAAAGTTCAGAGTTTGTGTAAAATATGAAAAAGTGCCCGTGCCCAAACATTGCAAAAATGGGTATTGTAAGACAAAAATCAAACTCCATGGTTTTAACGATCTTTTCATATGTCTAAAATTTTCTTGTGCATTCAAGCTTGAATGAGAAAGTCAATTTCAAATCGTGGAAGGCGAAATTTGCGTTTGGGTGAGAGTTCACTGTGTGAAAAAAGCTAGCGCGGCGCATAGGAACAGAGTGCGGCGCATTGGGAAAAAACCAACAGTTCATTTTTACACGCATGCGGCACACCCAAGGGCCGTGGTGCATTGGGTCTGCGCACGGCGCATAGAGCCCTAAGGCCGAAAATCATATTTTCTCCACAGAAATTTGAATTGTTTCAGCTGAATTCGCCTCCAAGTATGGCATGCATACAGACCAGTTTGATTTCATCGACATGCAAGGACAATTCTGCTTCAGATCATTTAGTTAGATCGAACATATGTCCCCAAAAGCCAATAAGGATTGCAATTTTTAGACAGATTGATTATTCACACAAGATATCATTCTTGGGAAAGAATGAAGTTCCAAACCTCAGAAGTGTAGGGGCAAGGGCCGCATTGATAGTGGGTCCTTCAATTTCTGAGTCAGCGAAGGAAAAGCGTAGTCTTCATACAGTGGATCCATTGGCGCCAGAGTTTCTGCCTCTTCCAACATTCGAGCAGTGTTTTCCCAATAGCACAAAGGAGTTCAAAGGAGTTGTTCATGAGCCTACTGGCACTGTGATTCATGTTCCATTTCTTTGTGTGCGCTTATCTGGAGAGGAACCTTATCTTGATATTTATGACACATGCAACCAAAGCTATTTACAAACTTTTACTTTCTGATTATGTGAAAGTAAGCAAAGTGTCTGTTGAAGATATGCTATTTGATGAACAAGACATCCTTCGAACGATGGATAAGATTGAGGTGATTGAATTTCATCAGACCTTGGAGGTGAATGGCATCAGATTCTGGTGTTACACAGCAGGACATGTACTGAGTGCAGCGATGTTCATGGTTGACATTGTGGGGTTTCGTGTGTTATATACTGGTGATTACTCCCGGGAAGAAGATCGCCACCTTCGTGCCGCTGAAACTCCTCAGTTATCTCCCGATGTTTGTATAATTGAGTCAACGTATGGTGTACAACTTCATCAACCCAGAGCTATCAGAGAGAAAATATTTATTGATGTTATATACAATGTTGTCTCTTAGGGTGGAAGGGTCCTTATTCCTGCATTTGCATTGGGACGTGCTCAGGAACTTCTGTTGATTCTTGATGAATATTGGGCAGGACATCTAGAGCTCCATAATGTTCCAATCTACTATGCTTCTCCTTTGGCAAAGAGATGCTTGGTTGTTTATCAGACGTACATAAATGCAATGAATGACAGGATTCGCACACAATTTGAAGGTTCAAATCCATTTGATTTTAAGCACATAATGCCTCTCAAAAGCATAGAGAACTTTGAGGATGATGGGCCTTCAGTAGTAATGGCTAGTCCAGGTGGTTTGCAGAGTGGTTTGTCAAGGCAGCTCTTTGATATTTGGTGTCGGGATAAGAAGAATGCATGTATAATTCCTGGGTATGTAGTTGAGGGCACGCTGGCAAAAAAAATTATGAATGAACCAAAGGACGTGACATTGATGAGTGGGTTGCAGGCTCCTCTGAATATGCAGGTTCACTATATTTCATTTTTAGCTCATGCTGATTTCAGCCAGACAAGTGTTTTTTTTTTTAAATGAACTTCAGCCACCAAATATTATTCTGGTGCACGGAGAAGCAAATGAAATGGGACGTCTTAAACAAAATTTAATGACTCAGTTTGTCGACCAAAATATTAGGGTCTTATCACCAAAGAATTTTCAGACAGTAGAGATGCATTTCAATGCTGAGAAGACAGCAAAGGCAATAGGTAGGTTGGCAGAAAAAACTCCAGAAGTAGGCAGTCAAGTGGGTGGTTTATTGGTAAGAAAAGGTTTCTGTTACACAGCAGTTATCTATTCCATACAAGGGAGCATTCACTGTATTTAGGCACCGCCTTCAGCAAATGTATGAAGGTGTTCGAGCTATGATGATTGAAAATGATGAGTCTCCTAAATTAAATGAAGTCACAAATGAGAAAGCTAATTTTGGTTTTCAAACCTTTCAAATGAGGAGTTCGAACTACAGCCACCAGTAGAGAACAAAACATAAAGGCGTAAAGTCAAAAACCGAAAGCCCAAATTAAACAAAGACATCTACCGTGGCAAAGAAATAGGAACAGATGGTCTATTTCTGACTTCAGTCATGATTCAAGGAGATTCACGCTATAGTTTCCGCCTTTTTATTGGTCACAGAAAATCTCAAATGAAAAATGTAACGCTGTTCTTTAGAACTAATGAGTGGCTCTTTTACTATTTTCATCATTTCAGTTGAAACAGCTCCATACTTTCATCGATCTGTTTTCAACATCTGAGTTATTTATTGTATTGTAAACATTTGTAGGGGGGGAGTTCTAGAAAACAGTGGGAGAGGTGTGAAGGAAAACTTCACTGTACAGTTTTTGACAGGGATTTAATGAAAAGATACAGCTCTAACTCCTGAGATTCTTGTGGTGTGAATTTGGCATATGTTTTTTTTTCTCTGTTTCATATGTCTCTCGTCATGTTTATTGTTCATTCATTATCATCGTCTGTTGAATGCTTTTAAGTAGAAGGGTATAATTCAACTTACTGCTCTGCCCTGGAGAAGCGTTCATGTTTTGTTTGCATTTAGGTCATCTCAGCCCCTTTGAAGACCTTTTGCCGAGATAAACCCGGAGAGAGCCCTCTCCTGTCCTCGTAGGGCTAGCTATAAGGCTGAGCTTGGTTTGATTTTGCCTTGAACCTCGCCTTCCTTCAGCCTGAGGCAGATTCGAGCGCTAACATAGTCCAATGTTATATGAACATTCAAATAATATGATCCTTGGCCTTTTTAATAAAGTGCTCTGGACTATTCCTCAACTTTAAAAGTGCTTGGATTAATTCCTTACGTTCCTTTTTTGAATATTGTATAAAATGTATTTAAAGCAACATTTTATACCCCTTAGAACAAATACCAAAGTTCTTATAATATTAACAACCATTGGAATGGTTATTTCAACTCAGCGTTAAAATTTTTCTCGGGCCCACCTATTTGGATTCCACTTATTTAAATAAGTCTTATCAAATGAATAAAATTCTGATCGTACCTTGAATTATCTCTCGTGCAGCTTCCCTGTGCGATTACCCTTGGATCTGCTGTCTTCCAGATCGAACGCAAATCGCGTTGCTTCCCCCACAAAAGGTTAGCAGTCAAAATTTACACGATATAAGTGGTATTCATGAGATGAAGTGTCCAAAATGTATTGGATTTCATTGATAAAGGTGAATACCACCTTGGGCCCAAATGTCACGCGATACTGCTAGTATTCTCCTCCAAAACCTTCTTCTGGAAAATCCGGTAATTGAACTGTGTTAAACCAAAATTTCCACCACGATTTAGTTCATTTATTTGACTTGTCTTCTTCACTTGACGCTGCAATTGACCTCATCGATCCAGTTCAACCAAACAACAGAACAACATCATTCTATCTCAACTGATATCCCTCCAACAGACAGAGTTTCTATCACAATCGATACGCTCTAAGAAAACATAGGTTTCAATGCTTTAGAAAGAGTTTCAATACCCTTTAAATAAATAGAGAATTGCTTCTGCTATGCTTAATGAACAGAATCGACTCCTTTACACAAAATTCATACACTCAATTCACCCACCGAGGACATGGTTTCGATATGTCCAGAGAGTAATTAGGAGATTTTCACACAGAAACTGAAATCTTCAATTTTATGCTTAGAAATCCCAAAGTCGAAGGAATGAATCCTTTGGGAGATTGCCAATAACACACAAATATCAACAAGGCCACAAGTTTATTAAAAACAGAAAGCAAAACCTCTCAACTTAGTATTCTACTACAAAATCCCCCCTTTACTCTGTATCAGGGGTTTATATTTATAGATCTTTACATGACTGTTCGGTTCCTTCTTGAGGACGGGTTTATTCTTAAAATAAAAGCCTAATTTTATAATATTGCTCTAGTTCTATCAACAGAAACTAAATATATTGACACAAATCAACTGTTCGACTTCTGCATTTACTAAACTAACCCTATCTGTTCTAAGTGTAACAAACAGCTAAGGTATTGACACCTTTGCTGGTACATTTCCTTGCATATTTGAACCCACCTAGTCACAACATGTGGAAAATTTTTCTCACATTGCTGACTAGGATCCAATGCCCCTGCATCAGACTCCTGAGGAAAAATTTCTTCATGGGCTCCTGTCCATGAGCTCTTTCACAGAACTACCCAGCTTCTGCAACATAACTTCCGTCATGCAAGTAGCATCTTCATTTGGCTGGTCCTTCCACTTGATTAAATATTGGAAATATTCCTATCCTCTGGGTCTCTTAAACACCTTCTTTTCTAAGTTCTTCTCTAGTTGTAATGGTTGTGCTGTAGGTAATTGTTTTACCCACTCAATATGTTCTTTATCTGCTAGTCTTTCATCTATGCCACCATCTTCATACTTGTATAAATCTACATCATTAAATATTGGATATATCCCAACATCAGGAGGTAACTCAATTTCATATGCATTAGCAAAAAATTTCCTCAATATCTTGTGTGGTCCTATCTTCTTGAACTTCAATTTGTTATACTGCTTCTTTGGGAATCTTTCCTTCCTCAAGTGTGCCAGAACCAAATCTCCAACTTCAAAATTAACTTCTCTTCTGCTCAAATCTTCTCTGCCTTTATACTTGATGCTGCTTCCTTGCAGCTGTTATTTTACCTGCTCATGTATTGCTTGAATCTCTGAAGAAAATTCTTCTCCATCAGCACTCCTCAACTCTACCTTTCCCAAGTTTCTCAATTTAGATACTCCTCTGGGGTGCATTCCATAAACTATATGGAATGGATTATGTCCTGTACTTCTGTTCGGTGAATCATTGTATGCATATTCTGCCTGTGGTAAGATATGATCCCACTGCTTAGGATGTTCTCCTGCAAGACTTCTCAAAAGGTTACCCAAACTTCTATTTACTACCTAAGTTTGTCCATCAGTCTGAGGATGATAAGTTTAGCTGAAACTCAATTGAGTACCAAGCTTCTTCCACAATGTCCTCCAAAAATGACCCACAAATCTATTATCTCTATCAGAAACAATACTCTTAGGCAACCCATGTAATCTAACAACTTCTTTGAAAAACAAGTTGGCAACATGAGTAGCATCACTGGTTTTATAACATGGAATAAAATGTGCCATCTTGGAAAATCTATCAACTACAACAAAAATTGTATCATTTCCTCTCTATGTCTTAGGCAGTCCTAAAACAAAATCGATACTTACCATATCCCAAGGCCTGTCTGGAATAGGCAATGGAATGTACAAGCCTGCATTCTGGCTTCTCCTATTTGCATATTGACAAATTTTACAATTCTTCACAAATTTTTCCACCTCAGATCTCATCCTTGGCCAATAATAAAAATAACTCAGCTTCTCATAAGTTTTATCAGCACCAAAATGTCCAGCAAGTCCACCACTATGCTTCTCTCTGATTAAATTCCCCCTCATGGAACAAATTGGTATACACAATTGATTTCTTCTGAACAATAAGCCCTCTTGCAAGAAATAATCCAACCACTGACTTCTGTCTATCAACACAGGGTTACAGCATGCTTCATATGCTTCTTTGAAATCCAAATCTATTTTATAAAGTACCTTAAGAAAATCAAATCCTACCACTTCAAATTGGTTTTCTTGAACAAGCATGATTTTCCTACTCAAAGCATCAACTACCTTATTTGCTTGGCCACTTATATGCTTCAAAAAAAAATTAAAACTCTGGAGATATTCAACCCATTTGGCATGTTTGTGATTCAATTTGGGTTGATGCATAATATACTGTAAAGCATGGTTATCTGAGTATAACACAAATTATTTAGACATTAAATAATGCCTCCACTTCTTCAATGCCTGCACAATTGCATAAAATTATTTTTCATAAGAAGAGTACTTTCTTCTTTTCTCATTCAGCTTCTCACTGAAATATGCTACAAGCCTATCATCTGGACTCAACACAGCTCCAATAGCTTCTCCACTGGCATCCCACTTCACTTGAAATGGCTTATTAAAATCAGGCAAAACTAAAACAGGCTTCTCAGTTATCTTCTGTTTCAAAAGCTGAAAATTCCTCTCAGCTTCAGCAGTCCATTTGAATGGTTGTTTGTCCTTCTTTATATTTTCAATGATAGGTGCATTAATCTTGCTAAATTCCCTTATGAATTTTCTATAAAAACTAGCAAGTCCATGGAAACTTCTTACCTCAAAAACACTTCTTCGTGAAGGCCACTCCAAAATTGCCTTAACCTTTTCTGGATCCATCTCCAGTCCTTCAACAGAAACAATAAAACCCAGATATACCAATTCTTCTTTCATGAATGAACACTTATTTAAATTTATCAGCAACTTCTCTTGATGTAACTTCTTCAAGACATAATTAAGATGCCTTAAATATTCTTCTGTTGTTTTGCTGAAAATTAATATGTCATCCAGATATATTATTACAAATTTACCAATAAATTCCCTTAACACTTCATTCATGAGCCTCATAAAAGTACTAGGTGCATTTGATAACCCAAAATGCATTACCAACCACTCATACAATCCTTGATTTGTTTTAAAGGCTATTTTACATTCATCACCCTCCTTTATCCTAATCTGATGATATCCACTTTTCAAATCTAATTTTGAAAAATATTTTTCTCCACTCAAACAGTCCATTAAATCATCAATCCTATGCAAAGGAAATCTATACTGGCTGATTGTTATCTTGTTGATTTCTCTTGAATCAGTGCACATTCTCCAACCTCCATCTTTCTTTGGACTCAACACCATAGGTACTGCACACAGACTCGAGATTTCTCTGATCAGACCTTTTTAAACCAATTCCTGTACTTGCTTTCTGATTTCTTCATTCTTTGTGGGAGAATTTCTGGAGGCTAGTTTGTTTGGTAGATTTGATCCTGGAATCAAATCTATCTGATGGCTGATTTTTCTTACAGGAGGTAATTCATCAGGTAAATCATCCACAACAATATTACAATAATTGTCCAGCATTCAGCTAAAGGCTGGATAGGGAGAACAATTGCAGTGTCTTGAAGAGAAATTGAGTTGAAGAGATAGCCTAGAGAGAGAAGAATAGAATGCTCAAGAGGTTCCAGAGGCAGTGAACCAATACTTACCAAAAGACCAGATCCAGTGAAGCGGATTGGTGAGGTAAGGGGCAGCAGGAGAGCTTGTTGTTGCAGAGGCTAGTGCAACTCATGATGAGTGAGAAACTCATGGAGAAGATGATCATGGAGGATCGGAGAAAAGGTTCATAGGAATGCCACAGAGGTGAGATGACTGATAAATTCAGAGAAAGAGAGATTGCAGTAATGAAGGTACAATTGCAGGTACTACAGGAATGGCTGCAAGAGCAAGAAAACCAGAAAGGAGGATGGATCTTTCCACTGAAAAGAAAGAGAGTGATTTGGAAACCATTGCAGATGAAGTTGAGGCAAAGTGTGATTACTTTATTGAAAAAGGAACTTAGAGTTCTTGAGCCAGAGATGGAATTTGAAGATTCCACACGCAGATCTGTTCAAAGTGAAGTGCTAGAGGAAGCAGTCAAGACTGAAAATTCTTGTGGTTTTAAAACTAATGAGTTGTATATGTTTGAAGGTACAACATAGGGAGATGAACAAGCTTTAGAGTTTGTTCAGGAGAGAGAATTGAATCTGAAGGCTGTTCAGATCGATGCTGAGATAGAAAGATCTTAGAAGGAAATGAAGACGAAGGAGTTTAATCAGAATATTGGAGTAGAGAGAGAAGGACCAGTTGACGATTGGTTAAAAGCTGGTGAAGGTATGGAAAATTGCGTGAAGTTTCCAAGTTCTACTCCTAATGAAATTGTTGAATTGTATAGGAAACTAGATCTTCAGAGAAGAGAATTGGAGAGACAGAGGACTTATGTACAGGTTAATTTGCTGAGGAAGAAAGGCAGGAAAGTTTTCATGAAGGACGGTCATGAAGCAGAGGATGGAAACAAGGAGATACTAGCTGACAGTCTCATAATGAATGCAAATCAGCATACTAATGTGCTGACTAAGGAGTTGGAAAGGAACTCAGAGCAGCATACTGAAGTGTTGCCAGAGAAAGCTGAGGAGAAATCCAGCGAAGATTGTCTGAGTCCTGAAGAAGACTTGGAACTGCAGAGAGGAAACTTGGTGACTGAATCAACAAGTGAGACCATTGGGTCTTGTGATTTTGATGCTGACAATTTGATTGTGTTTACAGGTGATGTAGAAGACATACCATCACTTGGAATTGTCTCGAGAGAAGAAGAATTGTTGCAGAAAGGAAATGAGACAATCATGTCTCATATGTAGAGGCTTGTTACCATAAGTGACAAGGAGGAGTTGGCTTGTCTGAATAGCCAAGAGAGAACTATGGGGCGGAAACTTGGAACTACTACAGTGATAGAGGATGAGGCCACAGTATTTGCAGAACTTGATTTGATTGCCATAATCAATTAAGATGATGATGGACAATTACTGAAGATTGTCAAAGGGGAAGATGAAGGTTATGCTGGAACTAATTTGCAGCATGTTGATGAAATGTTTGAAAAGAAATGTTTGTTGGAGACATTTGAACCAGAGAAAGAAGTTGCAGGCATTGAAATAAACTTGTTTGAAGGTGATGAGCAAAAGAATGTTGCAGAGGGACAGAAAGTTTGGGAGGCAGCAACATCTATGGTGACAGTTGAGACAACATTAGCGGTAGCAACAGGAAGTGAAAGCAGCAGCAGTAGACAAAGAAATTTCCAGACAGAGGAAAGGCTGGACATAGAAATTGAAAGCATCAGAAGACTAATGATGAAGGTGTCTTAGAGACAGCAGGCAACAGCAAGAAAGCAGAAGAATTTAAGCGAGAGAAAGATAGCAAAATATTGCAAGAGCACAGCCAGTGGGGCAATGCAGCATAAAGTGTGGAGACCTGGAGAAGAACAACAGATAAAAGCAGCGACAAGTGGAAAGTTACAGCACAAGATATGGGATCCAGGCATACACAGATCCGAACACATGATCAGGCGATCATGTTTAATTTCAACCTTGGGAGTCTGATGCAGGAGCATCAAGGCCAATTTTCATTTTTTAATATGTAATAAAGGGGGGTGTGATATTTTAATTGTTTTATTAATTAATTTGTTATTTTTTGATAAAATAGGAGATAATTTAGAAAAGTGAGGATTTTGTAAATATTCTTTTATTAATTAAAAGAATATGAGAGAAATAGAATTAGGAGCAAAATTAGGGAGTAGGAATTCTATGTATGGGACTTTGTTGAGTCCACACCTAAAATATATTTTAAAATAGATTTAGTTGAGGATTAGGTGGAGAGATTTTTGGAATGAATTAAATTCATTATTTATGTATAAATATGAGTGGTTTTTGTGAGGAAAATACACTTTGAATAGTTTAAGAGAGAGTGAGAGTGTGAGTAGTGAGAGGGTTTCTACTTGGGAGCCTTCAGGCGATTGTAAAGGGCCATAGATCTCGAATATCTGGCTAAACAAGAGGTTGTAAGTAATTTTGTTTTGTTTCAATTTATATATATATTGGTTGATTGGGAAATTTCTTGTTAAATTCTGTAATTGGGAGTTGAATTATGCGCATATGAAATTGGATGAATTTATACTTTCAAACATAATTGAACAGTTGGAATGAGTTTTGAGAAAAGGGGTTTTAAATCTGTTAAAAAAATTCCAATCGTTGTTAGTATAAATTTGTGGCAAGATTCGTGTGTGGAAATCGTTGACTTGGATGGAAACTCAATTTTGTAAAACACTGTCAAGTTTTATATTACAGACCCAATTCAGAAAGAGATGAATGTTGAATGCGTTAATGGAAATCCAACTGTTGTTATTAACTGTGTCGGTGATGTGGAGTGGTATCAATTTTGTAAGTCGATATCGAATGGTATGTGGGTTGTAACTGTGTGAATGAGAGCAGCAATATATAAGTGCGCCTCGGGCCTGTTCTTGAAGTAAAATCAATTGAATCGATTTATGTTTGACAAAGTATTAAATTATATATACACTGCCTTGATTGAATGCGTATAGTGAAAACGATTTCTGAGTGAATGAGGTTTTAATCTTTTGAAATCCCATTTGCTATTAATACAAGTTTAAATCCAGAATCGTTGAATGCTGAAGACGCTAGTACCATGCGCAAAAGAGTTCAATATGCATTTAAGGAATTCGATGAGGAAACGCTAGGTGACATCAAACGAGAAGGAACACAAGTCAACGAGCCTGGCAAAGTCATTGAATTGAAGGCGCTGAAGAATTACAATCTGGAAAATCGCAATTATAGCGTTGGGGAATTTGCGTGAAGACGTTGTGTTTAAGTCGACTAAAGAAAAGGCGCAGTAACTCATGGATGTTTTTCCTCCAGAATTATCTTGCAGATCGCTACAGGACGGATGTGAATTCCAATTGCAAGTTATAGCATTGGAATGATTGAAGCCAGAGTTTGAACGTGGTTACATCTTGGGTGAAGAATCAATGAGTCATCGAACAGTCGATACAAGTTTCGAGCCCTGAAATAAAAAGAGCAAGGATGCAGAGTTTCTAGACTTTGTGTGAACGAAGTTGAATGCAATCGAATGGAGAGATCGATTTAAGCCTGACGCAGAATGAATCAGCAAAAGCAGTGATAGGGTGCAAGGTAAGGGCGATGTTGAATCGTATGAAAACTTGGTGTTGGTCGAGTTTTGAGGAATGAGCTCAAACGCTCACAATTGCTGGTATCTAAAATCAAAACAGAGTCAAATGTTGGAGCAACAAACCGTGAACAGGTATGAAATGGGCGCATTCATTTATTGAGTTTTGATTACAAAAACTAGATTGAAAGGGTTCGAATTCTCATAAGGTAAGAGAGGCTGATATTGAGTTGATAATATGGAGTATTTCATTTCATTGGTTCCATAATCTTTGGTTAAAAATAATAAAGCTTTTACATGGAAGATTTGGAATTGGGCATTTGGGTTTTCTCAAGATTGGTATTTTATGTATGGTGGCATTTCGAATTAATGCCTAAAGGTGAGTAGATTGGAATTGATATAATTCCATACACGAAGGCATTTAGTTAAAGTGTGAAATAAATAGTGAATGATTTTGAACCATATGTTGAAGGGCTTCTGCATGATAATGGTAGTGTGTGAATTTTCCAGCTATTGAGTTTTTTATTTGGGAAAATGCTGAGATGCATGTTTATATGCATGGTTCTGGGTTTGCAGGGTTGGCCCTGCATCACTTGTCCTTGTAGCTGCCCATCTGCAATTCTATTTCACATTGCTCCTTCACAATCAGCTGGTGTCCTTTATGAAGCCATGACACCTTGTAGGGTGTTGGATGTTCCCTTGTCTTCAATTTTAGTTTCTCTATCACCTCTGTAGAGACCAAATTGTTTGTGTTGCCACTATCAATGACCAATTGACAGCATTTCCCTTGGAATTTTCACACACTCCTGAACAAATTCTTCCTCTGTGCTGGTTCAGCAACTTCTTTTGTTTGTTTTAACAAAACCTTATTGACCACAAAAGACTCTCCTTTCTCTGGAAAAATTTCTTCCTCTGTTTCAGACAACCTTGCTGCTTCTTCTCCAATCTGAGAAACAATTGCATTTCTCTGACTTGTACCCATATTCTCTAGGCATTCATAGTGTTTATGTCCTAATTGGTGACATCTGTAACACATCACTTCTCTTCCTCTATTTCTACCTCCTCTTCCTCTGTAGGAACTCCTTCTGCCCCTTGCATCACCTTCTGTGGATGCATTCTGAGGTGAGCTACTGCTAGCTCCATCTCTTGGTGCTGTAGACCTTCCTCTACCACCTTGACTTCCCTTTCCTCGGAAATTACCTCTTCCTTTGGAAGACTGATTTCTCAGGAGTTTCTCTTCAACTTTCAAGGCCATTTGGTAAGCCTCTTCTACTATCTTAGGAGACAAAATACTTATCTCATCCTGGATCTCCAACTTGAGACCATTTACGTACCTGACAACCTTCTCTGCTGTGTCCTGGATTTTTCCAACTCTTATACTTACTTTATAAAACTCTTATGTGTATTCTTTCACTATCATCAATCTTTGTCTAAGATTCTGCATTTGTCTAAATAGTGTAAGCTGATAATCACTAGGCAAAAAATTACCTCTCAGCTTTGCCACCATTATGGTCCAACTCTTGATTGGTTTTTTACCAGCTCTCCTTCTCTCTGCTTGCACTCCATCCCACCAAAGTGTTGCATGTCCCTTCAACCTTGTTACTGCAAATTTAACTCTCTTTTCTTCACCCATTTCTTCATAATCAAAGCATTTGTCCATCTCATTGATCTAGTCTATCAATTCTTCTGGATTCAACCCTCCTGCAAATCTTGACACTTCAAGTATAGGCTTGGATGTAGACCCCAGAACTGATTTAAGGAGTATCATCTCAGGAGTAATCTCAACATTCTCTCCTGCCTCTTCTTCAGCTTCAAATTCACTGACATCCTCAGGATCTCTTGGGTGTCCCAATTCTATTGCTTCCAATCTGGCTCGGAACTGCTGCATAGTCTCCAATACTTCTGCATTGGAAACTAGCCTGCCTCTTCTTCTACCAACAACACCTCTGGAAATTCAGAAAGCCATGCTGGAATTCTTCTTCTAGCTTTTGGAAGTCGGCTCAGTCTTTGCTAAATGTCTTTAAATATGCTCTGATACCACAAATGATGGTCTGTGTGGGTGAAGGCATTAAAGGAGAGCCTCTCTCTCTTTTTTTTATCAAGGTTTCTAACTCCGGGGGAGTCTAAGCAATTTCCTTTTTTATGCTTTCATTCATCAAATTTGGGAAAATTTTATTAATGAAATTACCATAGTCCAATGTTATATGAACATTGAAATAATATGATCCTTGTCCTTTTTAATAAAGTGCTCTAAACTATTCCTCAACTTTAAAAGGGCTTGGATTAATTCCTTACGTTCATTTTTTGAATATTGTATAAAATGTATTTAAAGCAACATTTTAGACCCCTTAGAACAAATACCAAAGTTCTTATAATATTAACAACCACTGGAATGGTTTTTTCAACTCAGCGTTAAAATTTTACTTGGGCCCACCTATTTGGATTCCACTTATTTAAATAAGTCTTATCAAATGAATAAACCGTTGATCATACCTTGAATTATCTTTCTTGCAGCTTCCTTGCGCGATTACCCTTGGATCTGTTGTCTTGCAGATCGAACGCAAATCGCGTTACTTCCCCCACAGAAGGTTAGCACTCAAAATTTACGTGATATAAGTGGTATTCACGAGATGACGTGTCCAAAATGTATTGGATCACGTTGATAAAGGTGAATACCGCCTTGGGCCCAAATGTCGCGCGATACTGCTAGTATTATCCTCCAAAACCATCTTCTGGAAAATCTGGTAATTGAACTATGTTAACCCATAATTTCCACCGCAATTTAGTTCATTTCTTCAACTTTTCTTCTCCACTTGATGCTGCAATCGACCTCATCGATCCAATTCAACCAAAAAACAGAACAATAGCATTCTATCTCAACTAAGATCGCTCCAACAGACATAGTTTCTATCACAATCGATACGCTCTAAGCAAACAGAGGTTTCAACGCTTTAGACAGAGTTTCAATACCCTTTAAATAAATAGAGAATTGCTTCTGCTATGCTTAATGAATAGAATCGACTCCTTTACATAGAATTCATACACTCAATTCACCCACTGAGGACATGGTTTCGATACTTCCAGAGAGTAATTAGGATATTTTCACACAGAAACTGAACTCTTCAATTTTGTGCTTAGAAATCCCAAAGTCAAAGGAATGAATCATTTGGGAGATTTCCAATAACACACAAATATCAATAAGGCCACAAGTTTATTAAAAACAGAGAGAAAAACCTCTCGACTCAGTATTCTACTGCAAAATCCCCCCTTTACTCTGTATTAGGGGTTTATATTTATAGATATTTACATGATTGTTCGGTTCCTTCTTGAGGACCAGTTTATTCTTAAAATAAAAGCCTAATTACATATTCTTAATGTATACGCGACTTTTTCATCCCAATTCTCTTATTCTTAATGTATACGCGACTTTGTCTGCTGTAACTCGCGTGTATACGCGACTTTTGTTCATCTAACCCGCGTATGGAAAGTGAAGCATAGAAATTTTCACATTCCTTCATTTCCCCCTAAACTTGTCCTTCCTGTACCTGTCTTCTTCATATCAGATGCTCAGTCAGAAATAAATATAACCAGAATAATTAAATCAACCATGAGAATCATCATACATTTCTCCCCCTGTGATGATACTTCCCCATAATTTATCTCACATTACTTCTGCATTCATTCAGAGAAGTAAGCTTCAGAAGCGGATGACTGCAGTAGGGTCAATATTCCCTACGTTTCTGATCGTTCCTCCATCTTTTTCCAGATTTGTTTGAACTTTCTATTTGTGTGTTGGAAGTTATCCAATTTCTCATATCTATTCATCCTGCATTCCTTTTCCACATGACCATACTTATTACAAGCATAACATCTCATGTGACCAGAGAAGTAAGCATAAGGATCATAGTGTGTTTCTCTATTCTTCCTCCTATTGCAATCAGTGCTTGTGACCATACTTGCTGCATGAAAAAACAACATCCTTTGAAGCTACCAGAAATTTTCCAGGAATATGTTTGGTTCAGGCCTAATTGTTTTCTTTAAATTCTGGTCGTGAACATGCCCATAATTATGACATTTAAAACATTCAACGTTCTTGAATGAATTCCTTTGAGAATTCATTATTGTTGGTTGACCTTTTGTTTCTTTCAACTCTTCAGGTTTTGCATTGACTTTCTTTGAATCTTTAGCACTTCCTTGTGAACTAGATTCTCCTTTAACAGTTTCATGAAAACCAAGACCAAGTTTGATAGCAGGAGACCTTTGATTACTCAGAATATTGTGCAAAAATTTAGTACTATCTTGAAACCTCAAAAGTTTAACCTTTTCTTCTAATTTACCTTTGATAATGTTTACCTCCACCTCCAGGACTTGGCATTGCGTTTTCATGCTTTCTTCTTTCCTTCTTCCATCTTCTACTTGATCATTCAGATTTAGAATCTCTTCTTTCAACCCATTTCCTTGTTCTTCAAAAGTTTGTAAGAGTTCTTCATTCTTCTTCTTCGATGCTTCGAGATTTACTTTCAGAGATATGTTTTCTGCTTCAAGTCCTGCATTCTTCTTATTTGATTTATCTAGGTCTTCTTTGAGGGAAATGATTTCTGCTTCAAGCCCTTCCTTTTCAAATGATTGTAGAGGTTCCTCATTCTTCTTACTTGATGCTTCAAGATCTGCTTGTAGAGAGATGATTCCATCTTCAAGACCTTCATTCTTCCTTTTTGATATTTCGAGATCTGCATTTAGATCGTTGATTTCTGCTTCTAGTATTTTCATTCGATTGGATGCATAAGCATGAAACCTTTGATACTTGTCTATAGATTCACTCTCCTTAGATGATTTTTGCTGATCTTCAACTTTAATCTTGACAGCTTCTTCTAGATCCATACTGTTACTTTCACTATCTTTACCTTTTCATGCACAAGAGAGTAAAATACAAGAACAATGATCAATACCTGTTTCATCTTCTTCAATTTCTGCAATACATGATTTCTGAGGTATCTCCTTTCCTTGAGTAACCTTCTTCGTTTGCTTCTTTTCCATGAGCACTTGTAGAGCTTGGTCAGAATCTTCTTCATCTTCACTGGACATTTCATCATCATCTTCATTTGAATAATAACTCTTCCTCTTTTCAAATTGTTTCCCTTTACCATGTTTTTCTCTATAAGGACATTTAGCAGCATAGTGACCAACTCTTCCACAATCAAAACATTTGAAGGGAAGCTTACCTTTGAATCTTCCAGTACCTAGTTGGAGTTTTCTTACAAAATTCGCTTCTTCTTCTTCGGATATATAGCTGGATTCTTTGACAACTTCCTTTTCTTTTCCTTTTGCAGATGCCTTAAAAGCAGTTTCTTTGATTTGAGAAGGACCTCCTTGTCTCATTTCAAAAGAAGTCAGAATACCATGTAATTGAACAATAGTAAGAGTTTGCAGATCTTGCCTTTCTTCAATAGCTGAAACTTTAGAGTCAAATTTTGAAGTCAAGGATCTTAAGACTTTTTCCACCAGAGTAGTATCGGTTATGGTTTCACCCAAATTTCTCATTCGATTTATAATATCATCTAGACGAAGAAAGAAACTGGCAATACTTTCATCACTATGCATCCTTAAATTTTCATATTCAATTCTGAGAGTTTGGAGTTTTTCACTTTTTACCTTTGTATCTCCTTCATAGCTCAGAATGACTTTGTCCCATATTTCTTTTGCTGAATTTAGCTGCATCACCTTAGCAAATTCTGGTTCAGACATGCTTCCTAATAAGACATTCACTGCTTTGGCATTGATTTCATACTTCTTTCTTTCAGCCGCATCAGTAGGAATACTTGCCGGATATTGATAGCCCTCTTCCACGATTGCCCATACTTCTGCACCAAGACTTTGCAGATATGGTTTTGTTCATACCTTCCAAAATATCATATTGCTTCCATTGGATAGAGGTGGTTTTAGAGACATTAATCCTTCATGACCTCCCATGATGTTAGATCTCCCTCCTTCTGTTTTATCAAGCAGCTTCTCCTGTAAGAACCCGGCTCATACCAATTAAGTGCTGGGAAAATACCGAGAGGGGGAGGGGTGAATCGCATTTACCCGCATATCTAAACTTCTTTACTTCTCCTTGCTTTTTAAAACCCATACGCTACTTTCACATTGAAATGACTTATGAGACATGAGATATTCCTTTTATGAGAACTCACATATGTAGACATACAATTATGCCATTAATTCTTCACTTATATCTCATTCTGCATCATTCAGTCATCATATGTTCAATAAATGTGTATAGAAACATGTGCGTAAGGTCTGGAGCACCCATCATGATAAAGCATCACACATGAACACCATGATTTTAGGTGGAAACCCAAGTCGGGAGAAAACCACCGCTGCAGTTGCTCAGCCTTCAATATTTTATTATAGAGAAAACATCTTACAACATATGTGCTGGTGCAGACTCCTACCAGCACGCAGGCACCCACCTACGCTCGTTTACCAACCTCTCCTGGAAGGGAGCTCCAACCCCCTGACTCGTTTACCAGCCTCTCCTGGAAGGGAGCTACGACCCCCTGATCTCGTTTACCAGCCTCACCTGGAAGGGAGCTACAACCCCCTGACTGAAGGCTACAACCCTCAGCACCACCTTGGACCACCTTTCATCAATTTTCACACTGGATCCAAGCTTCCTTTAGGACACAAGTTGCTATGTCACGTTTACTCATATTTTCGATCGGACCCACCCATACCTCTTTTAAGCTCAAACATACAACCAAATCGACCCTTACAACTTAGAACTCGAGAATGTCGTATAGCAGCAATGACAGCGTACTGCATCGTACATTTCATACCCTACATGTCAAAGAAACCCTAGTTTGCATACGCGCTTTTACTTTCACTTAGCCCTACGTATATACGCTTTCTTCGCCATACAAAACTCGCATACTTCGCATATATTACGTAGTAAAATACTCTCATTGCAGATATGCTTTTCTTCATCAGGTCGCGTATATACACGCTCTTCATGAAAACTAGAGTATGGTTCTTCGTACATTTAGGTCATTGCAATTCTTCGTAAACGTACATCACATCGATTTTACTCCTTTACATCGCACAAGTGTTCGCTCCCCTCAGATCTTAATCATTCTGTATATAAATTGCATGAGCAAATACAAAAGGGGTAACACATTTCAGATCTAGATTCCTTTCTTCATCATTTTCTTCATAGGTTCTTCATGCATTCAGATCTATCATTCAACTGTAACCCTTTCCATTCAGATATACTTCAGAGAGAAGTATTCATTCAAGCTCATATATCTTGCACCCACACTCATGATTTGCACAATGAATTTCTTCTCTTTATATAGGTTTACCCTTTTTCAATACCATGAGCCAAAACCACATTACTTCCGATGGTATTCCTGGACAGGGTCACATAGACGAATCATTACTCAATACAATGGGTCAATACCATGGTGGTTACCCCTGGTTTTGCACTTTATGAGCGCTTTTTCCCATACGCGACTTGGCACGTTATTTTCCGCGTGCATACGCGACTTCTCCTAGACAAATCCGCGTATTCCTTGAGACATACTCTTTTCATCATAGATCTAGCACATATTGAATTCCTTTCTTCATTACCTTCTGTACTCTCTGTAGATACATCAGAATTACATCATTTATGGAGTGTAAAAACTCTGGTAAACTTGATAAATATATATTATTAATGATGATAGATAAAAAGATGATTACAATGAGGGATCGCCTAGGCTTTAAATATAGCCTCAAGGTGTCCCTTGGCAAAGAGGCATGATATTTGATCATGCCCTTCCACATTAATAACCTAAGATAACTAAATCTAATTAATAACTAATAAAATATACATAACATTGCCCCTCTCTTAAAGATGCTTTGTCCTCAAAGCATATGTAACGATGGACAATGTTGACGAACACCTGGGTTTCTTGAGCGGCGGGCTCTTGCTTCCCACATTTTAAAAAGGTCGTGGAGCATATTCTCGAGTTCAATCTTTTGTTGATCTGGATAGTGAAAATATCTGATATCGACAGGGTCGGATCCTGTCTTGACTTTTGGTGACTCTTCGTGGCTCTCTTTTGAAGATAACATTTCTAACTGATGACATTGTACTGTAGATGTTGGCGCTCCTATTTGAATCATCTTCATCATCAGAGAGGAAGATACGACTTGATTTTCTGGGGCTTGGAATACATACAACTTGTATTTCTGCCCTTTCCACTTAAAACTTATAAACTGCTTCTGATGGTTGGCAGAATAAGTACCTAGATTTCGTAGCCATTGAATTCCTAAGACCACATCTACTCCTCGTAATGGAACGGTGTAGAATGGAGATTCTAAATGAAAGTCTTTAATCTACAATTTGACTTTATGGCATTTTCCTACTTGTTCAATCTTCTTACCATCGGCCACCATTACCTTCATATTAGGCATGGGAAAAGTAAAGAGGTTGAGTCTTTTGGCCATGGTTGAATCTAGAAAATTGTGCGTGCTGCCTGTGTCTATTAGAACCATTACATTGTTTTTCTTAATATGTCCTCTTAACCTTAGGGTTTGAGGTTGTGATGTGCCTGTCATAGCTGATAATGACACTTGTGGAATAATTTCGCCATCCACTTCTGGAGATAACTCTAAATTGTCTTCTAATCCTTCTATACATGAATCAGTACTGTTAGCATCGTTAGTTGCTTCACAACTGTATAGATTCTTCGCTTTTCCATTAGCACATTTGTGCTTAGGGTCCCAGTTTTCACTGCAATGTTTGCACTTGCCCTCTCGCATTCTTTGTTTTTCCAAACTAGATTTTTCTTCTTCACGAAGATGGACAGGGACATATTTTGTGTCATCTACATTTTCAGATTGAGGAAACCGTCGTCTCGAATATACTTTTTCTGGTTTCAATAACCTTTCAAATTTCTTTTCAGTAGCTTTTGCTTTTTGCCTTGCTACTTCTACGGACGTAATTTCATGTAGTTCGAGCTCTTCTTGTATGTGGATTTTAAGTCCTGAGATGTAAGACTGGATTAGACGAGATTCCGACAATCCGGGTACTCGTGTTGCCAAGGTCTCCCATTCTCGCATGTACTCATCCACATCTCCTTTTTGGCGTAATTTGATAAACGTTGAAAAGAACTTTTCTTCTTTTATGCCTTGAAACCTTTTGAAGAACGCATCTTTAAATTTCCTCCAACTGATAGCGAGCGTCGTCTTTTTCCACCACATATACCAATTATATGCTTCTCCTTCCATTTTCATGGAAGCATGCTTAATTTTTTCGTCATCACTAGTAATGTCATAAATCTCAAAATATTCTTCTGCTTTATTAAGCCATGCAACGCTATTTTTTCATTACCATCAAATTTGGGTAGGTCGATCTTGGCTTTGCGCTGATATGCTAATGGTGGAACAAGAAGGGGATATTGATTAGCGAATGCGTTCCAGAGCTGCTTATTTTGAAAATCTGCATTACTATCTTCTTGATGATGTGGGGAATCGGTTTTTTCCTGATGCTCTTCGGAGTTCCCTGAATCTGTGGAATTGTTTTGTTGATTTGGTTCCCTGTTAGGAGATGTTGGGGATTGTGTCTGACTTAACTTATCTATTTTATCATTTAGCTTATTGAAGAGTACTGTCATATTGTTCATTACTTCGCTATGCTCTGTCATCTTGTTCATTGCTTCGCTAAGCTTTTCTGTGGCTTCGTGATGATTTAGCCACATTTGTCTCTCTATTCGATTTGTTGTATCATGAACCTTTTTGATGTCGTTGCAATGCCCTGCAACTGTACCTTCCAGATCGCCTAATCGTTTTCCGAATTCTTCGGAATTGTTATTGATCTGTTTCTCGAGATCTACCAATTTCTTCTGGAATTCAACCATCGACATCGAAGAAGACATTGAACGTGTATGAGGTGGAGAGTATTTTTCTGCCAGTTTCTCTTTTCCCCTTTTTTTTTTTTAAATTAATTAATTAATTAATTAATTATTATTATTTTTTATTTTATTTTTGTAAATAATAATAATTATTTTTTTATTTATATAAATAATAATTATTATTATTTTATTTGTATAAATTTTATATATAACTATATATATATATAATTATTAATTATAATTATATAGTATATATGTTATTGTTATATATAAAATAAATAATTATATGTAAAACTATTCACCTCTCTTCCGTAAGGTGGCACACCCTTTCACGAACAGTCACACTATGCTTCAGAACAATTTTTTTTAAAACAAATCGATTTTTCTTTTCTTACCAACCGTCACACTTGAAAAAAAAAATTCCTGCTTAATAGAATCTGTCACCGTGTATTTAATGGTGTATCGTTCCACGTGAATTTGTATCTCTCCACGGCTGGCCCGATTAATTTTTGACTTTTAATATGCGATTTATTATTCCGGTTTAATTTTGATATGCGGCTTTACTATATCGGCTTCCGGTTTGCAGAAATATATCCCTGTGAATTTGTAAAAGTAGAATACCAATCTTCCGTAAGTCACACCTCCCCACGAACAGTCAGACAATGCCGTCGAATGGAAATGCCATATCTTATCAGACAGGCTTACGTGACAGCTGTCACCACTGTTTCACGATTTTTTTTTAAAACGTAAATTTTTTTTTGCTGACACGAATTAAACGTGTTTTCTGGAAAAAATGGCGGACAGGCGGAATAGGAATAGGTGGCGGAAGATCGCTGACAGGGGGGGCGGAAGCAACGGAAAGCGGGGTGTGGAAGGCGGGGTGTGGACGCGGGTTGAGTGCAGGCGGGGGGGTAGGACTAGCGTTAAGGGAGGGGGAAGGCTCGAAAGGGGGAGCGAGTTGGTATATTGCAGCGAGGGCAGCGTGGGGAAGTCGGGCGGAAGGAAGGGCGAAAGGGGAGGCAGATAATAGGAGGTGGAAAAACTGAGTCGGGCGGAAGTATGGTAATGACAGTGGAATGGGTGGCGGGAGTAAGTGGGCGGAATGAGCGGCGGAAGTGGGTGGCAGGAGCCAAAGGTGGGTTGGCCGCAGGAGAGGGGTGTCGGCTGGACGCGGGGAGTGATAAGGGGAAAGACGTTGGAGAGGCTGGGGACTTGTGCGATGGCAGAGGAAGTGAGGGTGGGAAAAAATTGTAAATTTTTTTATTTTTTTATTTTTTAAAACAAATGTTGTGGGGGGAAGAGGGAATGAGCGTGAGAGTGTTGGGAGGGAAAAAAAATATGCAAAATTTTTATTTTTATTTTTTAAACCAAGGTTGCTGTCCACAAGCACTTGGTAACCTCAGAACTTAAAATTAGATTTGTGTCACTACTGGCGTCTTCAATTGCAGAATTTAAATTTCTGAAATGGCTTGTTTTTAAAAAATCTGCAATTCTGGAATTCTGTAATTCCTGGGTGATCACACAGATCCCGAAGAGCGATGGCTCCGATAACAATGGAGTGTAAAAACTCTGGTAAACTTGATAAATATATATTATTAATGATGATAGATAAAAAGATGATTACAATGAGGGATCGCCTAGGCTTTAAATATAGCCTCAAGGTGTCCCTTGGCGAAGAGGCATGATCTTTGATCATGCCCTTCCACATTAATAACCTAAGATAACTAAATCTAATTAATAACTAATAAAATATACATAACAATTTAACAGGTTCATCAAGACATATTCTATCAAGCATAACTTCATCAAGTAGGTTGTCGTCATCTTCATCAAGTGGGTTTCCATTCAAGGACAGCACTCTATCAAGTGGGTTGTCATCAAGGACAACACCCAGCATCATATTGTCAACATCATATCACATCAGATTTACATCATTTACCAAGTCCATCAGGTCAAGAATAACTTCATCAGGTGGATTGCCATCAAGGACAATACATGCCAACAATCTCATGTCTTCATCTTCATTCAGTGGGTTGCCATCAAGGACAACACTCTGCATCATATTGCCAACAAGAAACTAGAAGACGGGGCAAACCATAAACTTTTCTAGTCTAACGTTACTGAGTATATAATGAAAATATCATTCAAGAACTTCTTTTCAAGCTTTACACATCAAGACAAGGGCAAACCAACATTCCTTGATAATGTTTACACTTAACTTAAGATATTCTTAAATACACAATAGAAGGAAAACATTGAGATAAAGCTTATCAGTCAGAGAAGGGTACTGTAAACAGTAAATCCTAACTCTATGCTTGTTGTTCTTTATCAGAGAATAAGTGGACAAAATGGCATACATGAAAGGAAAACAATAACACAGTAAGAAGTACTTCACCAATGATATAGACCAGGATCCCAAGAATCAGCTTGTATATTGATGTCAATCCAGTTACACACTTCAAGTCCAATGTTTCAGCTCAGCAATCATCTTTTCTTCTCAGCCTAACTTATTTGATCACAGACAGAGCTTCAAGAGTCTCTGAACACTATTTACATGTAGAAATTTTCGAGCACAAGTATTATATCAAAGTTATGCAACCAACCCTTTACAATGTGCTCCTCAAGAAGATTTTATAGGAAAATGAGGAGGTGGAAATATTTCTAGGGTTCAAGTATCATAAATTCTACAATTAATGTAATTCCCTACCTTGAAAACCATGCAAGGAAGGCAGGAATACATTAGATCTATATCTCTGTTTCATAACTCTGTTCTGCTTTCGAGGCTTAGTGGATTTAAAAGATTTGACTTTAAGGCTATTTCTTATCCTTGTAATAACTTCTCTGATAGTTTAAATTAGTTTCTTTGATTTGAAATAGTTGTTCAGCTGTTCTTTATGCTAATATATTCTGTTTTGGTAATGACTAGACCGTCTTTTATTGCTTTGAGGCTGCAGGTGTCTTTTGGAAGCAGGAGAGGATTCAGTTAGCCTCTGATGTGGCAGTGGAGGCTTTCCCGGACTGATAGATCTGATTTTCCTTCTTTAAAAAACTGTTAATTTGTTTAATTTTGTGTGTTAGGCTTAATTAGGCCTAATTTCTATCTTTTTTTCTTCAAATTGTCTTCAATTGAGTGGATTAGGTTTTAGATAATCGATTTTAGACCGTAATCCCTCAAAACTGTGTTAACAATCTTCAATTCTTCGTCTCTGCTGTAATTTTATCCTTGGATATTGATACTCTTTGTATGTGGAGTTTGCTATGTTTTTATTGTTTTGAAGGCATTACAGAGGGTTCTTATAATGTTGCCAGTGTTCATGAGGCACCGGTAAATCGTGATATGGAAAACCCTGCAGAATGATCTCCTTCACGAATAAAGGCCTGAGGGATCATCATCCCTGGCCTTCAATTTCCTTTTAAAACAATTGATAAACCATTAAAACCTGCACAGAAAAAGAAAAATTAAGAAAATCCTACGGGGATGCATTCAGACTGCTTCAAAATTTTTAGGTTAGATCGTGACCGTTGGATGAAAGCATCCAATGGCGAGGATTGCTCGTTGGGTCAGATAGGGAGGCGGTTTTAATCTTGACCGTCGGATCATAAGAATGAATGGTCAGGATTTGCTAATGGAGAGATAGGTCAAAAAGGAGTTGGGCCTATCGGGTTTAATCTGGATCATTGGATTAGAAGAATGGATGGTCCAGATTTAATTTCGGGAAACGAAAATAATACAAGGCAGGGGGTCAAGCGGAGATCGGGAGCAACGTGGGCCGTTGATCTGCAGAGATCAACGGTGGATCTTTGCCGAAAAGGTTACACTGTCGGGATTTGAGAAATAACGAAGGGAAGTGAGGATTGATCTGGACTGTCAAATGTGTGAAATGAACAGCCCAGATCCAAGCGCAGAATCGCCAATCGGCGGGGGAGAGAGGAAAGGTGCATAAAAAAATTGCGATGCGATTGAATCAGAACCATCGATCTTTAGAGAGATCGACGGTCGGGAAAGAATCTGTGGTTGATGAAGATATTTGGCAGGGTGCAATGCGATTAGCGATGACCATTGATTTGTTTAAAGGATCAACGGTGGAGAATGCGGCGGGGGTCCATAGAATAAAACTCAATCGCATCAGGGCTTTTTCTTTAAACAAAAGAAATGTGCCCATCGCAAACCGCCGATTGTGATTAGCGCTCGGGACTTAACGCTTGGTCCTGGGCACGGGTTATATGGTGGGGAAGTGGTTTGGTTTTTTGGCACAAAGGGCTTAAGGCTTAATCGCATCGGAAATTTCGAAGGGAACAAAACAAAGGTTGGCATGTTTATTTGCGATGCGAGATTCCGACGATCGTCGATTGGGGAGTAGATCAACAGTTGGTTTTCGTTAAAACAACGAACTGGCGGGTTCTCTTCAAAACATAGAAAAGTTGGGTTTTATGAAGGTATAAAGGAAAAAACAAAGAAATGAAGGTTTACAACTGGGGTGTGGACCCTCTAAGTGCCCGGTTGCGGGGCTTATGGTTTTGTGAAGAAACGAAGGGATCGGGGGCTTTTAAAGGAAAGGGCCAAATCACATCGGAGTTTTTGAATGCAAAAGGTGAAAAGGAACACAGAACACCCCGATTGCGATTGCACGATTAGGCCTCAGTGCTTGGTCTTAATACGGTTTTATGCAGAAAGAAAGGGGCTGGGGGCTAGGGCCAAAAGGGCTTAAGGCCTTAGCACAAAAAGGTTGTTTTTTATGATTTTTCAAGGATTTCAAAGGATTTTGAAAGCTTCTGATAAGGTTGAAAAGGAGTTTTAGACCTTATCCGACGGTTTTTATGGAAGGGAGGAAGGGAAATGAGGAAAAATAGAGGAATTTTATGAGGAAGAAGGGAATAAAATGAAGGTTAATTATGAGGGAAAGGAGGGGTAAAATGAAAAGGAAAAATGGGTTTTTAACAGTCTTTTCTTTAGGAAAACAATAGATTTTCAGAATTGAGAGGGAAACAGCAGTGAAGATTAACTCAAAGACAATTTATCTTCATAATACTTCAAGAACTAACAATTTGGCAATAAAATTGTTTCTTTAAGGCTTTAAAGAATGATTTAGCCACCATTAGATATGACAAATTTTATAGGTGGCTAACAGTGGCTCCACATGGGGATGGCACCTTCTTGAAGGTGTCAAGAACTTCAGACTTGTATTCTCTAGGAGCTGATCAATGCCTCATCCATTGGGCTGCAAATTTCTTCACTTTGTTGGTCTTCTTCTGTTCTGATAATGTTAGCAGCCATGAAAAACAATGGAACTCTATCAAAACAAGCTTTCTACCTATCCAATCCTACTGCTCTAACATTTTTTCTTCTTTGAGAGTGAATTTGGATTGGCAAACTCTTTTACAAACATTTTATTCTTTTGAAAGCAAGAAACTAATCTAGGTCTACTTCTTATTTCTCCATGAACTCAGAGTAAGCAGTTGAGTTCATAAGCTTCTCTACCTAACTACTATCTGTTAGGATTAGACTGTCTAACAGATTTTTATTCTCTAATTTCTTAGACAAGAAATTTAAAAAGCATACAAGTCAGGATTGAGCAATCTATCTTGTTGCTGATCTATGGCATAAAAACAAGCTGCACATAGATTATTATTTGCAGAAAATTAAAATCAAAATGGTGAAAGCTTAAGATCTGAAAGTTTTTAATAACATCCTTCTCTTTTCTTCAGCTCTATTTTTAAATTTGTTTGAGTTGTTCTCTGTTTGTTCTCTGGTTCAAGTTTTGAGCATATCAGAACCAGTTTGCTTCTATCTTTGACTCATGATTTAAACAGATTAGAGTTATTCTTCTTTTGGAATCTTAGGTTCGGATTTTGAGCTTGTTTGAACCTTTATTTTCTATCCTAATCTACCTAACGGATAAGCCAAGATTGAGCTGTTTGGAAAATCTATTTCACTAACCTATCAGCAGTAAATTGAAAAACTAATTAGTCACGATTAGGCTGTATGACTAACTAGGAGTGTGTCTTTCGGGAGTGGCATTTGAGCTTGCACACTTTCAGATTTTGTTTCTCTTTTTGGTATGGGGCTGTAACTTCCTTGTTTTTACAATATGCCCTCTTTTCTCTTTCTATTTTTTTTGTATTTTTCTTTTTATAAATTTGAATGCAATGATGAGATATGATATTTACAATGAGAAAAAATAAAAAGGCTTCCAAACTTGATATGGTTAAGAGAAGTAATGTTTGAGCATCCTGCCATTGACAGGACCCCCAAATAGTTCAGCTCCATTCAATTCCTGCAAGAAACAGGCATTGTTACCAGTAGTAGAATGAATGAGATAAGGGCCAAGCCATAAGTTATCAAATTTCCCATGCTTGCCCTTATCTTCTCTCCTTGAGTCCCACTTTAACACTTTGTCCCCAATGTTGAAATTTCTGGCCTTTGTTCTTCTATCAAAAAGCTTCTTGAGGCTCTCTTGTTTTTGTAATGCTCTGTTATAGACCTCCTCTCTGGTTTGTTGAAGATGAATATTCTGATTAATCCTTCTGATCATGTCATTGTCTTCAGACTGCACTTCTTGGATCAGCTTCATAACTGGCACACCTAGGTTGGTCGGAAAAATTGCATCTATCCCATACACAAGATGGTAGGGTGACATTCCAATATATTTCTTAAGTGTTAATCTGTCAGCCCAAAGGGCATGTACTAGCTTGGTGTGCCAAGACTTCTTGTTGTCCTCCAACAAATTCTTGATTATGTTTACCAAACTCTTGTTTGAGGATTCTGCCAGCCCATTACCTTGAGGGTAATAAGCAGTAGAATGACCCAATGTTATCTGATATTTGTGATAGAATTCAACCATCTTCTTGGATCCAAATGCTGCAGCATTATCAGTGATGATCTTCCTAGGACAGCCAAATCTAGAGAGGATATGAGTCTCAATAAATTTTATAATGACAAAGTCATTGGCTTGCCTTGAAGGGATGGCTTCTATCCATTTGGTAAAGTAGTCTGTTGCAGTGAGAATCCACTTATGTTGGGCAGATGAGGGTAGGTGGATTTCTCCTATGAAGTATAGACCCCACTATTGAAAAGGAGCTTCAACAGTGATTGGATGCCAAGGCAAGGGAAGAAATTTTCTTTTGCCTTCAAAGAGTTGGCATTTATGACAGGCAATGATCATTTTATGTACATCTTGAAAGAGAGTGGGCCAAAAATAACCAGCTATAAGGATTTTGTTGGCTGTTGTCTTCCAGTAGAGATGGCCTCCACATTCTCCTTCATGGAATTCGTGCTTAACCTTCTCTGCATCATTCTCAGGCAAACATTTAAGCAATAACCCACTTGCATTTTTCCAATAAATACATTTATCTATAATGCAGTAGTTTACAGATTTTAAATTTAAAAACCTTGCCTTTGTTTTTGATAAACCAGGAGGTGTATTCAGATTGAGTAAAACATATAGAATATCAGCATACCAAGAGGAATTCATAAAATGGTTTTCAACAGTAGGAGTTGACAGTTCCTCTTGTTCATCTAATGCATTGATCATGTTTATATCAAGAGCTTCGAAATTTGATTCAGCCATTAATCTAGCTAGACCTTGGCCTTTAATGAGTTTAGTGGGCTTGATTTCTAAATCATATTCAAGTATCACAGCTATCCACTTACCTCTCTTACCATCTAGGTCATGTGTAAGAATGTCTTTAACAACTGAGTTAGGCACAAATGCACTTACATGGGAATGTAAAATATAAACCCTGGAGTCTTTCAAGGCTTTGACTAAGGAAAAGGCTTGTTTTTCCATAATGTTGTACTTTAGGGGTGCACCTCTCAAGGCCTTACTAAATAATGCAATTGGCTGCTCTTGTCCCTTTGAATTTTTCTGCAATAAGACAGCAGCCACTGTATGTTCTGATGCAAAGGAAAAAATGAAAAAATATTTTGAAAAATCAAGACTTATAAGAACTGGTGTTTTGGTTAATACTTTTTTGACCAGTTCAAAGGACTTCTTTGCTTCTAAGGTCCACTTAACCCCTTCTCCCTTTTTGAGCATGTTTGTTATGTTTCTAAGGAGTTCAGCTAAGTTGGGTATGAACCTTCTCAAGAAATTAATCTTTCCAATGAAAGATTGTAGTTCCTTGATGTTTCTTGGATGGTTGATTTGCAAAATACCATCGATCCTTTCTGGGTCTATCTTTATCCCCTCTTCTGAAATGATGTGTCCAAGTAGTTTACCTTCTTGGAGACCAAACATGGTTTTCTTGAGATTTAAAGACAACCCATACTTTATGCATTTCTGGAAGACTATTTTCAAGTGTTCTAGGTGTTCTTCATCTGTTTTGGAAAACACAGTGATATCATCAAGGTAAATAATGATGAAGTAGCCTAGTTCTTCCGAGAATGTAATATCCATGGCTTTCTAGAATGTAGCACTAGCATTCATTAAACCAAAGGGAATTTTCACATACATGAAAGTGCCCGACGGTGTAGTAAAATTTGTCTTTAATTGATCATCAGGATGTACTAAAATCTGATTGTACCCTGAGAAGCCATCAAGCAAAGAAATTCTTTTAGACCCAACTACCTTTTGTAGAATATGATCCATCTTGGGTAAAGGGTAGTTTTCCTTCAATGAGGCTTTGTTTAAGTTTTTGAAGTCAATACAAAGCCTAATCTCTCATTTTTTCTTCCTAACTGGCACTAGATTAGACACCCACTCTTAATATCTAATAGGGACAATAATACCAGCCTCGTACATTTTCTTGATTTCCTTCTTAACCAAAGGTAACTGAACAGGGCTTATTCTGCGCATTTTTTGTTTAAATGGCTTTTGGTTTTCCTTGAGAGGTATCTTGTGCTTAATTATTTCAGTGTCATAGGATTTCAAATCCTCATAAATCCACGCAAAAACATCGGAAAATTATTTAAACAGCTCTATGTATTTGAGTTTGATGTGAGCTGATAAAGTTTTAGATAGTTTGATCATCTTTGGTTCTAGTTCACTGCCTATAATACACTCTTCAACTTCAGTTTCAACAGGCTCCAACTTTGGTTTCTTGGCCACATCATTGAAATCAAACAATTCCTCTAAAGGGACCAGAGCCTTTGGAAAACTTTGATTGTTAGATTGCAGAGTTTCTAAGTCTTATTTTCCTAACTCTGAACTAATTTATGTTGTGTTTTCAAGTTTGTTAGACAGCAGATTTATATCAACAATCTTTGGAGAGTTTTCTTCATCATCAAGTAGATTTTCTTCATTAAAACAGTCTGTTTCATAATCTGAATCTGAACTTGGTAGTTCAAATTCATTTCTGGACTGTAAGAAGTCTTCTATTTGTATGTCTCCATCAAACACTTTCCAATATTTCTCATTATCAGGGACAGCTGGTCTGAATTTAATCTGGGTGGTACATTTTTTGGTTTCAAATGGTGTTAAACATGTTCTAGCAGCAAAAGCTAAACTGTGGGCAAGGATATTCTTTTCTCTTGGGACAAAAATCAGTTGTGATTCCTCAAACGTTTTCAATAAATCCATGACATCGTTCCTATAGGCTCTAAGTCTGGGGTGTTTAGTGTTGTATTCCCCATTTACTTGCCTAACAATTAACTCTGAATCCCCATGCACTTTTATTCTTTTAGCTCCTAATTTCTTCAACAAGTGTAAGCCTAAAAGGAGGGATTCATACTCAGCTATGTTATTCGAACACTGAAAATTCAATATGTAGGAATGGCCTTCAGTGTGGTCGTTTTCATTGTTATGTATCTAGACACCTGCACCTACGTTGCTCTTAGTGCAAGACCCATAAAAGTTCATACTCCAAAGAGGACTAGTTTCAAGTTCATCAGTTTGGTTACTATCCTCTTCAACTAGTGTGCTTTCGGCTTGTTCTTGAAGATCAGCACTTTGTTGAATTTGTCTTAGTTCCTCAGGTTTTTCATTGCGTTGAGGACTGCTTTCTTGACTTTCAAGGTTTAAAATCAATGGATGAATGATTTGTAGCTCTAGACCTGTGTTTTTTTTGTTGTAGTTTTCTGGTTTAGCAAACTGTTCTGACACTTATGTCTTGTCTTCCTCTTCTTCTCTATCTGCCACTAATTCAGTTAAGGTTACTTGCTCACTAAATGTTTCATCATTGAAAAGGATAAACGAATCAAGGCATGTATGTACAGAATACAAAGGAAAGTTTTGTGGTCTCTCTTGGCTAGTAACCATGTATTGCATATGAGACTCCCTATAAAGTCTTCTTGTCTGATTAAACATAGGGATAGTCGCATATGTCATATCCATCTACATAGTTCCTTGTAACTTAGCTCCCCAAGATCTTGATAGCAGCATACCATATTTTGGGGGTACATCAGCCACTACAATATCCATGACTAAACACTTGGCTGGAATTTGTGCTAAATTAACACAAAGGTCTTTGATTAATCCTAAACATTTCACTCTGCTTGAGTCAAAGGAGTAAATATCTTTGTAAGGTCTGGTGATTTCAAGGCCTAGGCTCTCCATTACAGCTTTGGGCATTAAATTGTGAGAGGACCCTGAATCATGCATAGCGTTGTGTAAAATTTTGTCGTGAATCTGTAAACTAACATAAAAAGGAGGAACTGGTCCTTCCTGATATCTTCCCTCAATCTTAGGACCAAATATAAGCTCTAGCTGGTCATCATTAAGATTGACAGTGTCATTATTTTCTTTTATGTTAAAAACCTTCAAAATTTGGGATTTGTACACATTTTGGGTGGCTAATTCAGTAAGAGGAACAAATATCTTTATCTTGGCAATTTCCTGCTCCAAACTAAAAGATAACTGACTTTTTACAAGGTTAGTTTCAGCTTTATTAACCACCAATTTATCAGCAAGATCAGCTTGCTTGTTTTCTCTATTTACATTGGTTAGAATTGTTTTAATAGGAGCATTAGCTGAGGTACTAGCGCTGCTAAGATCTGCACTCTGTCTTTCATTGTTTTGAGTGCTTTTCTCTTTGTTTTTATCAGAATTTACAGCCACTGTTTTGTCTTTCTGCTTTACAACTTTGGGTTTATTTACAGTGTTGTTTTGTGCAGATTTTTCAGAGGTTTTAGTTTTGGGAGTTTCTTGATTGCTTTTAATCCTAAGGTCATATTATTTTGGAGTCTCTATGATAAAATTTTCCAGCTCTTGATAGTAATATTCATCCTCTGGTCTTTTATCATCATAGGGTGTGTAAAGACCTTGTTTTCTATTATAGTGAACATCAAAAGTATCATTGTCTGTTCCGAGCATGTTTATATCATCTTCCTATGTTTGATCTATAGTTTCTTCAACCTCACTCACATAGTTCTGATGAAAAGGAGGTGTGATCTGTTGATCATCCTCCCTTGGTCTATTCTGAGGTTGGTTTCTCCTAAAATTCTGATTTTGGTTTTGATTTCTGTTTTGAGGAGCTTATTGGTTTTGACTTGCTTGTGCTCTCTCAAGGATGCTCATCTTTTTCATCATCTCCTCCATCATTCTTTCCATCTTAGAGCTAGATGTGGAAGGTGCAGATTCCTCCCTAAAGGATACTTTCTTCTCATTTCTCATTCTAGCTCTTTTCTCCATTAGATTAACTTCCACAGCTACGGCTCCTTTCTGCATATCTTCTAGAGTCAGAGGGTCTCTTTCTCTAAGTCGATAATCCATTTCAGGATCAAATCCCTCTGGGAATTTGTTTAAGGCTGAGCCTTGTGGAGGTTTCAATTCTGGAGGTAAAGCATTATATACACTATTAAATCTAGTGCAGTAAGCTTGTACACTCTCCCCAATGTTTCTTTTAAGGCTATTATAATCTGAGAGAATCTAAAGTGGGTTTTTCTTGACTTCCCACTTGTTCAGGAATAATTGATGAAGGGCTTTAAGGTCATTGATAATGTTAGGGGTTAAGCCTTTGAACCATTTTCTTGCTTCTCCCCCTAAACTTTGAGCGAATAATCTAAGTTTGATATTTTCATCATCAATTTCATTTCTATCAAAGTATTCATTCATATTATCCACATGTTGTGAAGCAGTAGTGGCGCCACTGGCATCATACAATGGTATCTTGGACTGATAGTCATGTGGAAGATTGACTAATGGTAAAGGAAGGACCAACGGGGCATACCATGTTGCCATGATAGGGGGTGGAGGTGGATTTAAAAGAGGTGGATTAACAAGAGGGAAAGTGGGCTAAAGTGGAGTGTTTTTGAAAATGGGTGTATGGGTAGCAGAAGTGGATGGACCAACAATAGATTGTTGAGATGATCTTGGATGAGAGAAACCAAAATTGTGAAGGAAATGTAAATCTGGTGGTGTAGTTTCTCTACTACTAGGATGTTCACTTATTTCTGGGGATGAAAGTGAAGACTCTGAATCTAGTTAATCTAAATCATCAAGCGACCTAGTTCTAAATGGATTTATTAAGTCAACTTGTGATTCTTGTAGAGCTGCAAGGTTTTCAGGGAGAGAATGAGCTCTATGGGGTGATCTGAAAACAGTTGAAGATTTAACCTCAGGAGACTTCCTAAGGATTATTTCAGGGTTATCAACTATCTCAGGAGGGTTTCAGTTAGGGTAAGCTCTAGTATGAATCTTTCTAGGAGCCACTATGCTGTGTTTTTCAGACCCAACTAAACAAGAAAACTTTAACCAAATATGACAATATTTAAGAGGCTAACTGATCTTTTAAACAAGAAAACTTTAATCCTAAAGTCCTCTGACTGAGTTTAAATGATGTTATGATGATAATGGGTCTTCCCACTAGAGTCTTAAGGTCTATTTAGGATGGTGGAGTCACCATGTGGAAATTTTTAGCTTTTTTGGAGGTAAAAGTTTTTATGGTCCACCACCATGTTTATTTGAATACCAATCTGAAATATTTTTGGGTTTTCTGATTTATTTCAATCCTATGGGTTCTAAGAGTGTCCTAAATCAGTTTCAACACTTAGATACGGTGATGAGACAAAGAAAGTCTACTCTTATGGCTAACCTAGCTGATCCTTCAAGGTTTGATAAGCTCTTATGAGAATCCTAAGGTTACCTTAGTTTGTCACTGATTCAAATCAGTTTTATCATGATTACCATTTGCTTGGTAGTGCTTGAAGATGGCTACTTGTACTCAAGGGATTTTTATGAGATCTTAAGGGTACCTAAGATGAAATTTGACTCAGTTCCCCATCAGAGTCGCCAGAAATGTTAGCTCCCTGTAATTTCAGAAGATTGGTGGGACCAAAACTGCAGGGAGGACATTTGAACCACTTTGGGATTCTAGGATCTAGCCCTCCTGAATCCAGAGAGGGATCTCTCTAATAAGTGCAAAGATTGATTTATCATTAAGGCTTTTGGGTATGATATTAGGCTAGTTATTAAGAGCAATGGTTTTTATTTGGTTTTGGATGGTTGAGCATGATTTTTAATTAAGTGGAAAGTCCTAAAATGAAAGAGCTTCAAAGGGGTGAAGGTATAAGCAATCAGAACAAGCTTTGGTTGATAGGATAGATATGACGCTCATTTTTAGTCCATTGGGCTATGGAGTCATAAAAGGGTTTAATTTTGCAACAATTTGAAGAGTGGTCCAAGGGGAAAGTCATCTATATCACAAGCTCTCTTAGATAAAATGATGGAATGGAAAAATAAAAGTGTTGAAGGGGTGGAAAAAGACAATAATTTCAACTAGTATTTATCAGTCTTTCCAAACATGAAAAGCTTTTTAAGTAACTGTTTAAAACCAACCAAAGGATAGAGCTAACCATAGACTTCTTTGGAAGAGCTTGTATTAAAGCTAACTCATCAGACAAACAATCCAGTAATCCACATAATTACTTTCAGAAGGGATGAAAACAGATAAGAAAACAAAGTGCAGCCTAAGATCAGATAAGATACTTTTAAATCTAAACTGCTTTCAGCATACTCTCAGGGAAACTTTCAGAACGACCTTTGAAGAAAGAAACTAGAAGACAGGGCAAACCATAAACTTTTCTAGTCTAACTTTACTGAGTATATAATGAAAATATCATTCAAGAACTTCTTTTCAAGATTTGCACGTCAAGACAAGGGCAAACCAACATTCCTTGATAATGTTTACACTTAACTTAAGATATTCTTAAATACACAATAGGAGGAAAACATTGAGATAAAGCTTATCAGTCAAAGAAGGGTACTGTAAACAGTAAATCCTAACTCTATGCTTGTTGTTATTTATCAGAGAATAAGTGGACAAAATGGCATACATGAAAGGAAAACAATAACACAGTAAGAAGTACTTCACCAATGATATAGACCAGAATCCCAAGAATCAGCTTGTATATTGATTTCAATCCAGTTACACACTTCAAGTCCAATGTTTCAGTTTAGCAATCATCTTTTCTTCTCAGCCTAACTTATTTGATCACAAAAAGAGCTTCAAGAGTCTCTGAACACTATTTACATGTAGAAATTTTGGAGCACAAGTATTATATCAAAGTTATGCAACCAACCCTTTACAATGTGCTCCTCAAGAATATTTTATAGGAAAATGAGAAGGTGGAAATATTTCTAGGGTTCAAGTATCATAAATTCTACAATTAATGTAATTCCCTGCCTTGAAAACCATGCAAGGCTTAAGGCAGGAATACATTAGATCTATATCTCTGTTTCATAACTCGGTTCTGCTTTCGAGGCTTAGTGGATTTAAAATATTTGACTTTAAGACTATTTATTATTCTTGTAATAACTTCTCTGACAGTTTAAATTAGTTTCTTTGATTCGAAATAACTGTTCAACTGTTCTTTATGCTAATATCTTCTATTCTGGTAATTACTAGGCCATCTTTGATTGCTTTGAGGCTGCAAGTGTCTTTTGGCAGCAGGAGAGGATTCAATTAGCCTCTGATGTGGTAGTGGAGGCTTTCCTGGACTGATAGATCTTATTGTCCTTCTTTAAAACACTGTTAATTTGTTTAATTATGTGTGTTAGGCTTAATTAGGCCTAATTTCTATCTTTTGTTCTTGATCTGTTAGCCACCATTCTATATGAAAAATTTTATAGGTGGCTAACAGATCCGAAAAAGTGTAAAATGATATCTGAAAGAACCTCTTTGGTCTTGTTTAACCAAGGTATTCCTTTTTCATAAATAATCCATCTCAGTCCGAAAAAGGGTTAAACTTATACTGAGTAGATATCAATTCATTTACTTTAACAAGATCGAAATGACAAGTGCTCGACAATATTTTCACATGATCGGAGTCTGAAAAGAGCTGAAAGAAGACTCCATGGGTTCCTTTTTCGATGTTATCGAAGCTCGAAAAAGAGATAAAAGTGCGCTTCAAATCCTTTTTCATTTTTATCAAAGCTCGAAAAATAAGGAGAAAAAGTATGCTTTGTGGTCAAATCCTTCTTTGAAATAAATCTACACATCTAACCTGTTTGTCAGTTGTATTTCTTGTTTAGAACAACAAAAAATGGATTAAAAATATTGTTTCATGATAAAAACATAACAAAACCATAGTCATAGCAATAAATTTAATTTGCAAGTAATTAAATGACTATATAAAGCAGTTTCACTATTCATTTTTACCATTCCATAGTTACCATTTTCATTTTGGAGCTCTGAACCTGATTTTGCCCATGAACTTCAGTCATTGATTATGATCGTTTATGTGGATGGATTTCATTGCTGTCTGATCCAGGTCAGTAGTAAAAACCTCCTCTTTCTTTCAGTAGTCATTTCATTTCCTTTCTTTGCAATTTTTTAGGGTTTTGAGGCTCCTAGGGTAAATTTTTCCCAAAATGAGGGCAACGCACCCTTGTACATCGAAACTTTCATTTCATAGCAGGTATAGTGAAGGGTACCTGCATATGCAACGCGCTATCTTCACCTAGGGAGTGCGTTGGGTGTAGTTCATGTTTTCTATTTTCAAGATGTGCTCAAAATTTGCCTAGTTTTTTGCAATGAAGGGTATCTAATGGATCTTATGGTTGATTTTCAGGTTTCCATTGGATTATAATGATGATTACATGGAGAGAAAGAGAACATGAAGAACACGATATGATTTCCTTGAATGATCCGGGTACTGTAAGAGCTTTAAGAGATTGCGGGTTGCGTAAGTACTTTAAATTGTCGGGAATGAGGCAACAGATAGAACTCTTGGAGTTACTTGTTTGAGCATGGGATCCAGTGATAGAGGCATTTCACATAAAAAATCAAGTTTTTTCCATAACAGTTGAGGATGTGTATTTTCTCACAGGTTTGTTGAGGAGAGGTTTGCCCATTTCACTCATAGGATTTACCGTTGGAGGAGAAATAGTGAGGGATTATGTTATGCAGTATTTCTATCCGGGGTCAGAACCTAGTAAATATGGAAAAATAAGCATCCTTGATGTCAGATATTTTCCTATGAGAACCATCCTATTCACGATTGCTAAACTAGCTGGCACCGTCACACTCCATGTGGCAAACAGAGCATATATGCAGTATGCATTGGAATGCTTAGAGCCAACAATTTTCAACTAGTATGAAGTTGTTCTATCTCAGATAAAGGAAAAACTAAATAAATCAAAGGGAGGAAGGAATAAAAATTTCAGTTATGGTTCTATCCTTATCTCCTTCGCTTTGGAACGGATTCCACTGATGCAGCCACAACATGTAACATTGGATATATCTAGTCCTAGAGATCCTCGAATGCAGAGATGGGTAGAACTCATGGGTCGGCATTTAGGCCAATCGACCGTTGTGTTCTCGACTGCATTCTTCACCTGGTTCAGGAAACAAATTGTCACCATTAATGAGTATGCATATGCAGGCATCGACTTCCGAGGAGATCCAGATCTAGTTTTACGAGAAGGCGCTCAGTGGGGTGCAATAGGTAAGATTGATTTAACCATGTTTTTTTTTTTATAAGATTTATACAAATGTTTTTGTGTTTTGATTTCTTTCCAAGACTAAACAAAATGTTTTAATGTAATGCAGATATCGGTCGCGTTTAACCAGTGGAGGAACCAAAGCACGAAGCGGATGTGCCAGCAGAGAGGGTTGTCGGGAGAGCAGTCCTTCAGGACCTTGATATGGCTGAGACTCTTGCTGAGCTCTAGCAGCACATAGATGGGTTGACCTTCGAGATTCCAGATTTCTGGATCGAGGAGCTTCCCATGCGACTGCAGTGACACACAATTGGGGTTCCTAACCATTGGATGCGGTTGCTCCATAGGATTGCTAGATCTGTAGCGTGCTATCATGAGCATCACTAGTTTACTTATGAATTTTTTCATACATTTTGCGGTCATATGACCAACGTGTCTTGGACACAAACTTTTTAAAAACCTATAACTATCTATCTATATTTTTTCAGAGTTTTTCCTATGTTTAATGCGCAATCCTATTCAATGATGTGAATGTTTTCTTTACCTATGTCGCAAATGTCTATCTAAAACTTGATTAGCTAATGAATCAGTTAAAGTGTTTAGATTTTTGGAAATGTGTTGATATTGAATGAAATCAAAATGTCTCTCCAAAAGTTGAACTCTAAGGAACAATCTAAGAAGTGTTGGATTTCTAACAGTATAAATACTAGTAAGTTGTAGTACCACAAGTTGTGAGTCTAACCTGATGATTATGCGGTTAATACGAAATGAAATGGCATCAGAGAGAAGTTCGATCAACGCGCTATACTCACTAACTCGTCGTTCGGAGCGAAAATGGCCCACGCTGCAGAGGATAGATTCTGTGTACTACGACTAGCACCATCAGCATATCCAACAAATGGTTCTAAAGATTTAGACATCTGCCATAAAATGTAAAGCGGATTACTAACATCAAGAAAACTCTAAAAAAAATTAAGATAGTGAATGCAAATCAACAGCATATAAACAGTATAATACAAAAAATTACTATGTTCATGATTAAGCATAGTAACGTTTAAGATACAACCCATTTCTAGGTTGCGCCAATGGAATCCCATCGTAATCAACTAACTCATAGGTGCCTTTAGCAAGAACTCTTTTGACAATGTAGGGGCCACGCCATAACGGCTCGAATTTTCCTGTACCCAATTTATCATCTTCCTGGTCGTAAAGAAGGACCAAGTCACCCTCTGAAGAGATGCAAGGCTGGACATTTTTGTCGTATTGCGCCTTTATACGTCTGTTATGCACTTCGTTGGCCAATTGGGCTTCACGACGCATTTCATCTAGATGGATGAGGTTAAGGAGACACACTTGTTCTTCAAAGGTGTTAGGTAACAAGTCTATCGCAAGTTTTAACAATGATATTTTACATTGGATTGGTAAGATAGCTACCAGACCTTACACCAATTTAAAAGGAGTAAATCCGGTAGCGTTTCTCACCGAGGTTCGATATGCCCACAAGGCGAAGTACAGGATAAAATGCCAATTTCTTTTACAGACTCCTATCATTTGTTGAAAATGCATCAAGATGATGGAGCTTAGTGAAATGAAGTCGCCTTCACTAAGTGGGCCCGCAGGCAAATTCTGGCGCAAAATCTATTTTTAGACTATGTCCATTTTTAGACATATGGAGCATGGTCCGGGGATTCCAGTATGAGATTCTTGGAGCATTGGTTATGTTGGTAAAAATAGATGGGACTCTATTTTTGTGACCTATAGGTCGAAGAGGTCGAAGTCTATTTTTAGACTGCCTCTCCTAAAAATAGGGAAGTCAAGTATTATTTACCCTTAATAATATTTGGACTCTAAACTTGATTACTCTCTTAGAACGCCAGTTCGAGCCTTGGAAGTGGCTCATGCATCTGACGGAGAATTACGCTATTCCTAGGGTTTGATAGCATCATGCATGGTTGACTTGATTGGGACTTCGATGGCGAGAAGTTTGGTAGAGTTAATGAACGACTAGTGGAGTTGTGTTATGTTTATTTTTAGTTGTTTGGTTGAGATTAGTTTAACTAGCTAATCAATTAGTTGTGAGTGGAGTGAATTAAATATTATTTAATTCATTAATTAGTAGCTCATTATTCAACTCAAGAACACATCGGTTCACTACGGTGCATGATCAATTCGGTGGAGACCAGTGAAAGATAGATGAAAGGGTGAGTTAGCTATCAGTGGCGACATCAGTTGTGCATTGGATTTGCACCACACTTGGAGGAATTTCCCATGATGATTGCGCTGTCAAGCCAAGGGGATTCAAACGTTGGATCTCTATATAGACAGGCCATGATTGCGCAATAGAGGCAAGGCAATTGGCGGTGAGTTTCAGACAGGTAACTGTTCAAAGGCAGGCTAGATGTGTGTAACTTCATGAGATAGTCTTTAATTACTTGTGAAGTGTTATGCGAGTTTGTTACATGATAACTCCATTATAATATACACAATAACTCAGGGGTTTTCAATATAAACTTTCCCCATACATCTTTGTGTTAATGTGTATGATGATTTGAAGTGTTATCGCTTGATTTTATTTCCCGCATGTTTGATGATCGAGTGGAAGAGATTATGTGTTGCATATAAATTCGAATTGTATGTGATCGGGATAGTCTCGGTGAATAATTAATCATTATTCAGAAAATTTCTACATGGTATCGGAGCTATTGAAACGAGAGATTGATCATCACGGTGATTACAAACTTATTTCGGTAGACAGAGTCTGCATGCGGGCCAGGTAGCCTCTGGATCCATCCTTTCTTTGAAAGGTGATATATCCAGTAAATGCCCTTGTAGTTGATCTCTGTGCTATAAATAATTTGTTCTCACAGATCAAGGGCGGTTGAGCTTTGAGGTGGAATTCGAATTTTGCAGCAGTTTTGTTTTCTTGGTGCCGGAGTTGAAAATGTCTTTCAACGGTTTGCGACTCGAATATGCTCTTGAAGGCAGTTCGAATTATGTTGCATGTAAGGATCGCATGGAGGCGGTATTAGAAGATAATGGACTGAAGGAGTTCGTGGATACGGATGTCCAAAAGCCCACTGATCCTGCTGAAGTCGAAGCTTGGCAAAAGAAGATGGCGAAATGTCGAAGGATCCTGTTGGAGGGCGTCAAGGATCATATTGTATCCAGCCTGCATGGAAAGGCTTCTCCATTTTTAATGTGGAAAGCTTTGACGGATCTATTCCAGAGTAAGAGTGACCAAAGGAAGCTGACGCTCAAAGATAAGCTCAGGAACATCAAGATGGATAAGGGCGATAGTATCGCCAAATACCTCACGAAGTTCACTCAGTGCAGAGATGAATTGGGAAGTGTGGGGGTGACTGTCGATGAAGAGGACATGGTCGACCTGGCTCTCCTTGGTCTTTCGAAGGCTTGGCACTCATACCAAGATAGTGTCAATGGTCGGGAGAAGTGGAGAAGACAGGGATGGGAGTAGGATGAGAGCGTCTTTGGGCGGATCTCATGCAGGAGGAGATAAGGAGGACTACTCGATATGGATCTTCATCAAAGGGAGCTGATGAAGAAAATTGCGCTTTGGTTGCCAAAGCAAAGAAGGGGAAGGGTAAGAAAACTTCTCATTCTGGTGCAAAGGGGAAGAAGCAGGATATGGCGAAAATGAAGTGTTTTCATTGCCATGATCACGGACATTATGCTACCAATTGTCCAAAGAAGAAAAAGAATAAGCAAGCGGGAAGATCTGTAGATGGAGAAGCTTTGGCTTCACAATTCGAGGTTGACTTTTCACTGATCGCATGCTTGGTTTTAAGTGTGATGGGATCGGTGTGGTTTCAGACAGTCGTCATTTCCCATATAATGAGGGTCTCGGGATTTTTTCTGAGATACGGAGGACAAGTCGACGGGTGTGAACATCGAGATGGCGATGATGGTAGATACGGTGCGGCGGTATCGGTACCATATCCTTTAGGGAGAAGTCGGTAAACCCTTTGTCTTTGAAGGATGTCATGCATGTACCTGGATTGAAGAAGAACTTGACCTCTATGGCAATGTTGGAGGATAAGGGGTATGATGTGGTCTTCAGCGAAGGAAAATCCTTCCTGCGCAGTAAGACTACTGGAGAGACCCGGAAGATAGGGGTTCGAACCAAGAACCTTTATCAGTTGCAGGTAGATGGCTGCGCAGCTATGGCATGCAAGGCGAGAGAAGTGGTGAGCCGGGATGATGAGGGTGAACTGTGGCACAGGAGATTGGGCCACCTTCACCATGGAGCTTTGAAGATTCTGCAGCAAATTTCTACTGGGCTTCCTAAGGGCACTCTTGCGCAGTCAGATCAGTGCAAGGGGTGTACCTTGGGGAAGTATGTGAAAGCCACCTTTCACGAGAAGGATAGTCGCGCCACGACGATTCTTGAGAGAGTTCACACAGACGTGTGTGGTCCTTTCTCAGTTGCTTCGACAGCAAAGCACAAGTATTATGTGATCTTTGTTGATGATTTCTCTCGAAAGTGTCGGATCTTCTTCATGCAGAAGAAGAGCGATACATTCGCGAAGTTCTGTGAGTTTAAAGCACTGGTCGAGAAGGAGTTGGGGAAGAAGGTGATTGCTCTAAGGAGTGATAACGGTGGTGAATTCATCTCGGCTGAATTCAAGGAGTTCTGCAGCGCAGAAGGGATTCGGAGAGATCTCATCGCACCCCATAACCCACAGCAGAACGGGGTGGCTGAGCGGAAGAACAGAACGATCGTGGGTGCTGCACGGGCGATGTTGCATGATCAGGGCCTACCCCTTCACTTGTGGGCTGAGGCATGCAATACAGCAGTGTATGTGCAGAATCGTTGTCCTCACAAGGTTCTTGGCATGAGTACACCGGAGGAGGCTTATTCTGGCAAGAGGCCTGATATTTCCCATTTACGGATTTTTGGTTCTCCTGTCTACATGCATGTGACGAAGGATGCGAGAAGGAAGCTGGATCCAACTGCTGAGGTTGGAATATTTGTGGGGTACACTGATACACCTCACAACTATCGGGTGTATTTTTCAGACAGTCACAAGACTGTTGTGCGATGGGATATATAATTTCAGGAGGAGAAAGCCATACAGTGTTCGCTTGAGAGGGAGCTACACTTGCATGCAGATGAGGAGATGTTAGTTCCTAAGGAGGAGCTTCCGGATGTGGATCAGCCACAAGAGGAGGTTCAGGAGGTGGAAGAAACCACCCATGTAGCGCCAACCATCACAGGGTGCATGTGCACTACAGAAGCTGAGCGACTAGCTCGAGATGCAGAGAAGGTTGTAGGACCACCTACAGCACAACGCAGATAGAGACAGTCACCGGATCAGTACACTAGATACATGGCTCTTGTGAGTCAATGTGTTGTGACGGAGCCATCCTCTTTTGAGGAAGCTGTGGAGGAACCCGCATGGGTTGATGCCATGATCGAAGAATATGAATCGATCGTCAGGAACAGTGCATGGGAGATTGTCCCAAGACCGGTGGGGAAATCAGTGGTGGGTTCGCGATGGATCTACAAAGTGAAGCAGGCAGCTGACGGGAGTGCGGAGAAGTACAAGGTGAGATTTGTCGCCCATGGCTTTTCACAGATCGAGGGGATCGATTATGAGGAGACCTTTGCACCTGTCGCAAGGTACTCTTCCATACGGACGATCCTTGCTCTCTCAGCGCAGATGGGGTGGCACATTCATCAGATGGATGTGAAGACTGCATTCCTCAAAGGAGTTATTGAGGAGGAGGTGTACATAGAGCAACCTGAAGGTTTTGAGATCTTCAGCAGTGAGTCGCATGTGTGCCAACTCAAGAGAGCACTGTACGGGCTGAAGCAAGCACCTCGTGCTTGGTACACTCGAATAGACAGCTACTTCACCGGGCTTGGATTCTCCAAGAGTGAGGCGGATCCAAACCTGTACCAGATTGTGGTGGAGGGGAAGCTGTTGATCATCGTACTGTATGTAGATGATCTAATTTTGATTGGCGATGAGCAGTTGATACTTTCATGCAAGGAGGATCTTGCACGAGAGTTTGATATGAAGGACTTGGGCATCCTTCATTATTTCCTGGGATTGGAGATTTGGCAGCGCAGCGGAGGACTATTTGTTTCTCAGGGCAAGTATGCCCGGGAGATTCTGGAGAGGTTCAACATGCAAGGCTGCAAGCCTGTTGACACTCCTCTTCCTAGTGGTTGGAGGAAGGAAGATGCTACTTCAGCGGAGGTAGTGGATGCCACTGTCTATCGACAGTTGGTGGGGTCGCTTATGTATCTGGTCAATACACGACCCGATATATGCTATGCAGTTAACTAGCTTTCGCAAGCTATGGTTAAGCCTACCAAGCTCTTTTGGAAGGTGGGCAAGCATGTATTGTGCTATATTAGAGGCACATCGGGATATGGTCTATGGTACAGACAGGAGGATGGAGCGAAGCTTTCTGGCTTCACTGATGCAGATTGGGCAGGGATTCCAACGGACCGGAAGAGCACATCTGGAGGATTTTTCAGCATTGGGTCGACAGCAGTTTCCTGGTACAGCAGGAAGCAGAGATCCGTGGCACTCAGTTCAGCAGAGGCCGAGTACATGGCAGCAAGCTTGGCTGCATGCGAGGCTATTTGGATGAGGAAGATCCTCATTGGATTGTTCGGGTTGCATTTGGAGCCTACAGTGATTTACTGTGATAACCAGAGTTGCATTAAACTCTCGGCTAATCCAGTATTTCATGATAGGTCCAAACACATCGACATCAGGTACCATCATATCAGAGATTGTGTTCAGCGGAGAATCACGATGCTTTCATATGTTCCCACGGAGGATCAGGATGCCGACATCCTGACGAAGGCGCTCACCAGGAGCAAGTTCGAATTCCACAGAGGCAGGATAGGGGTTGCAGATAATCCATATCTTGCTGAGAGGGAGTGTTGAAAATGTAGCAAGATGATGGAGCTTATTGAAATGAAGTCGCCTTCACTAAGTGGGCCCGCAGGCAAATTCTGGCGCAAAATATATTTTTAGACTATGTCTATTTTTAGACATATGGAGCATGGTCCGGGGATTCCAGTATGAGATTCTTGGAGCATTGGTCATGTTGGTAAAAAATAGATGGGACTCTATTTTTTTGACCTATAGGTCGAAGAGGTAGAAGTCTATTTTTAGACTGCCTCTCCTAAAAATAGGGAAGTCAAATATTATTTACCCTTAATAATATTTAGACTATAAACTTCAGTTTACTCTCTTGGAGCACTTCAGTTCGAGCCTTGGAAGTGGCTCATGCATCTGACAGAGGAATTACACTATTCCCAAGGGTTTGATGGCATCATGCATGTTTGACTTCAGTTAGGACTTCAGTGGCAGAAGTTTGGTGGAGTTAATGAGACAGCTAGTGGAGTTGTGTTCTGTTTATTTTAGTTGAACTAGTTGAGATTAGTTTAACTAGCTAATCAATTAGTTATGAGTGGAGTGAATTAAATATTATTTAATTAATTAATTAGTAACTCATTATTGAACTCAAGAACACATCAGTTCACTACAGTGCATGATCAGTTCAGTGGAGACCAGTGAAAGAGGTAGATGAAAGGGTGGAGTTAGCTATCAGTGGCGACATCAGTTGTGTATGAGATTTGCACCACACTTGGAGGAATTTCCCATGATGATTGCGCTGTCAAGCCAAGGAGATTCAAACCTTGGATCTCTATTTAGACAGGCCATGATTGTGCAATAGAGGCAAGGCAGATAGTGGTGTGTTTTGAACCTGTGACTTGTTCAAAACCAAGCTAGTTTGTGTGTAACTTCATGAGAAAGTATTGAGTACTTGTGAGGAGTATTGTACTGAGTTTGTTACATGATTTCTCCATTATAATATACACAATAGCTGCGGGGTTTTCAGATATAAGCTTTCCCCATACATACTGTGTTAATGTGTATGATGATTTGATGTGTTATCGCTTGATTTTATTTCCGCATGTTTGATGATCTGAGTGGAAGAGATTATGTGTTGCATATAAATTCGAATTGTATGTGATCAGGATAGTCTCGGTGAATAATTAATCATTATTCAACAAATTTCTACATCATTCGCTGAAGCATTCGTTTAATAATTTTGTTAATAGCCTCAACTTATCCATTCGATTGTGGATAATAAGGAGTAGAATTATCATGCAACAATCCTAACTTGGCTGTCAATTCAGACATCATATGGTTGCGAAAATGCTTCCCATGATCCGTAACTATAGCCTGTGGAACCCCAAATCATGCAATAACATGGTTGAATAGAAACAATGCAGTTTTTTGTCCTGTTTTGTTGAATTAGGCATCGCTTCGACCCATTTTGTAAAATAGTCGACTGCGACAATTATATAACTGTGTCCCCCGGACGAAGGAGGGTTACAGGTCATGAAATCGATACCCCATTTCGTAAATGGTCCAGCAGAGACAACAGGATGCATTGGCGCTGGCGGTTTGCAGATTTTACGATCATAAATCTGGCATGCATGACAACTTCTGACTGCGACGAAACAATCTCGAAAAATAGTAGGCCAAAAGTAACCGACACGGAAAATCTTCTGCGCAGTAGCATAACCAGATAAATGTCCACCACAAGCCCCAGCATGACAATAATTTAACACATTTTCTACCTCCTCATGAGTGAGGCACCTCCTTAAAATGGTATCGACACCACGACAATAAAATGTATCTCCGACGATCAGATAATATTTTTCTTGATATCGAATACGATGCTAATCAGAGCGAGAGGTATTAGGTCGAAAATTTTGGGTTCAAAGATAAATGATGAAATCCCCATACCAAGGATTAGATGATCCGATCAGAAACGGAAACTCGTCTGGAATATATGGTTCCAATGTAGTTGCAGTACTATCACAGGGAAGGTCACAAAGAAGCTTAGCCAAAACTAAAGACTTCTTTGACTTGGATTTGATGAATTCCAAATCAAATTCCTACAAAATGACGATCCATTTTGAATATTTTCCCCCCAGCAATTGACGTGATAAAATGTAAGTCATGGGGTTGCAATCTGAAACTATTGTTGTTTTTCAAAGCAGGATATAATGGTGAAATATTTGGACAGCTTGAACGGCTGCCAAGGCAAGATTTTCCATGTACGAGTACTTAACTTCTGTATCATTGAGATTACGACTCAAATAATAGATTGGATGTTCAATTCCATCTTCTACTTGGACCAAAACCATAGCGATGGTCATTTCAACCACGGCGATATATAGGAATAATAATTTTGATAATTTGGAGGATACATTAATGATGCTCGGACAAGATGGCCCTTGACAGCATCAAAAGGAGCTTGCGCAACTTGGTCCCAATGGAAGGGAACCCCCTTTTTCAATAATCGAGTAAATCCTTTAGCCATTTCAGTGTAGTTTGGAATGAACCTTCTCAGGAAGTTAGCCTTTCCTTGAAGTTTCTGTATCTGAAGTAAGTTTGAGGGCGCAGGAAAATCAAGAATGGCCTGAACCTTCAGTGGGTCTATTCGAATTTCTTCTTTTGAAACTACGAATCTGAGCAATCAACCAGAACCAACACAAAACACACATTTATGCGGATTGAGGCGTATCTTGTAGTGTCGGCAACATAAGAAAATGGCTCTCAAATGCATCGGGTGATCAGCTCGTTTTCGTGAATGCGCTGGTAAATCATCTAGATATGGTTGAACAATGTGCTTGATGTCATTGAAAGCATAATCCATTTCTCTCTGAAAATTTTCCCCAGCATTCTTTAAACCAAATGGGAGTTTCCAATATGCGAATGTGCCCCAGGGACAGATAAATGTTGTCTTATGTTGGTCATCTGGGCAAATATTGATTTGATTGTAGCCGGAAAATCCATCCATGAAAGAAAATATTTCACATCCATCACAGTCGTCAATAATCTGGTTGATAAAGGGTGTAGGATAGTTGTCTTTTGGACAAGCCTGATTAACATCCCGATAATCGACACACACTCTAATGGTTCCTTGTTTTTTCATAACAGGAACGATATTGGAAACCCACTCAATTAGCGGAACAGGGTAAATGAAACCAGCACGCAAAAGTTTTTCAACCTCTGTTTTGATGGCAGCGGCTTTCTTCGGATGAAGAGGATGAAGCCGTTGACATACCGGTTTGACATCGGGATACATATTAATAGTGTGTTCAACTATACTAGTATCTATGCCTGGAATTTCATTGTAAGACCAAGCGAATACGTCACGAAATTCATGAAAAAGAGAGCGATATGAATCAAGTTCTGATGGAGAACAAGACACATCGACATGAATATTTGCTAGGTTTAGAAGAAATATCGATAGAAATCGTTTCTTCAACATTTGATAAATTTCGCTCAGATTCAATTGCATTAATTGAAAAATAATTCGAAAATAAATTTTGAATGGATGGGTGATATAGTTCACTAAGATTATTTTCTTCATAATCTGGAAGATGGGAACGATGATGATAATCTTCCCATGGTTCTCCTTCTACCATCATAGCTTCCAAAATATTTTCATCTGTCAAAAATTTTGAGGAAAATGAATCAGATGGAGTGCCAAAATCTAATGAATGATCAACCCAAACACTCGGTGATGTTGATTTCAGATTTTCTGCCCAAGCCAAATAGATTGATTACTATTGAAGCTCAATAGGGTTGAGCGGTAAAACATCATCCAACATAGAAATATCAGAATCACCCGTACTCTTCCTTAAGCCAGATGGAGTGGAAGATATCATGTAGCAAGTCTCTATACTTGCTATTTCTACCGACGTCGCGGACGGCGGTAATGCAAAGGTTCCCATAAGAGTGGAATCCTTTAAGAGTCCTACACCAATGTTCTAGATTTCTAGTTGGGGTAAGTGAACATACGGAATGCTTCTAGTTACCTGCGAAGCGGAAGCAAAAAAGGATAACTGATTAATGACTGTAATAGTACCTTTATGAGGAAAGGCAACCATTCTAAAATATGTAGAAATAATTGTAGTCATCGCATATACCCATGGTCTTCCAAGTAAAATATTATAGTTAAGGGGTCCATCAACAACCTCAACATCAATACTTATTGTTTTTCCCCCTAATTCAACTTGCAGGTTATTGATAATACCACAAGGTTTATATGTTCTTCCATCAAAAGCCTTAAATGTTGTTGATGATTGCGATAATCGTGGCGAGCCAAGTAACTTCCAATAGTTTAGAGACATAATGCACATATACGCTCCCTCATCAATAATAGTGTGATGAACAAGGTGATTGAGAACATTTATTTGGATGGAGAATGCCAATTTTGCTGGTAGTTGCGGCATATAGCCCGTATGATTAAAGACGACAAGATTAGAATCAGTTGGATCAATTCCCCCAATGGCCGACAATAAAGCCTGCTTTTGGGAGGGACAATTTTGTAATACCTCAAGAGAAGACATAGCTGAAGGGGATTGAGCCAAATCTTCAACTATATTATATTTTTTGCAGCTCTTGCTCGAGGATTATATGTCGATTTATGAATTACTCCCTTCGGTGGCTTAATCGTCAATTCAAGAATAACTGGAGGTGGTACTGATTCAGTAGATGGATTTGTTGTCAAGGTAGTAGGTTGATCAGTCAGACTACCATAGTATTTATTCCGCGTCAACACCAAAATATCTTGTGAAGGTTTTGTACTGGATAACATTAACACTTGGGAACTAGGAGCTGGATCCGTAGCAGCCAAATTTGCATCTGGATTTGGAAATGGGTCTGTCAACACAGTTGATGCAGTAGAAGTCTTGATGATTTTTGAGACTTCAGCACGGTGAGGACAATCCCTAACAAAGTGTTCCTCATTACAGATTATGCATGGATAACGAGGTTGTTGTGGTCCTGACGGTTGATCAGATGATTGTTCCTGCGGGTTAGAAGTTTGTTTTTTCTTTGATTTTCCCTTTTTCTTACTTCCTGGTTGCTTATCACTTTTTCCTTTGTCAAATGAGATAGCGTTTATTTTAGACGTAGGAGCATGATCAGATGCAGTAGTGTTGTGTGTATTTATAGTGCCTATCAGGCCATCTCCAGCATGAGAGTCCTTTATTTGAGGAGGAACTTTGAAATTAGATCGCGGCGCATTTGGTATTTTCTCATAGAGCGTGCCAGACTGAGTATAAATTAAGTCTAAATATTGGGCACGAGTGATGACTTGCTCTTCTGTGACGACGCCACCTTTAGCCACATCCTCTGTTATAGATGGTAACAAGGATTTGATGAACCATTCAGCAAGGAGCTGATCGGGAACAAATGTCTTAACCATTCGTCGACAGCGACGCCACTCATGAATATGATCTGAAATGTGAGTAGAATTACTTTGTTTGAAATTGGTCAAGAGTTCTGTTCCAGTTTCGTATCTGATCGGTAACTGGAAATGGGTCAAAAATACAGTAGCCAAAGCAGTAAAATTGTCGAATGAAGCTCTACGTAATTCAATGTACCATTTAGCTATCGAACCTGTGAGCGTTCTCTGGAAAATATGTAATCGAATAGAATCATCATTTAGGGAATTCGATGAGCACCATAAATGATAAGTCATAACATGATTTGATAGGTCTTCTCCAGGGTTTCCATTGAATTTAGGAATGTCGGAGGGTAATTTATGTGGTATCACCAGCCACCAAGGAGCATAATTGATAGGATCATTAGTTAACCGGTTTAAATATGGTAATTCCATGGTTGCAACAAAAGGAAATTTTCTATTAAGGTCAAGTTGAGCATAGCCAGTATAAGATGGAATTGCTTGGGCAACAGGTCTTTGAGCACCGACATATGGGATTTGTTTTTAGTAACCCAGATAGGGGTTGTTTTTCATGGCAAACGCTTGAGAGTGTTGTTGACTAAAACCTGGGTATGTTACTTGTTGAAATGAAGTTTGTGGAATTTGTGCCTGTGGTTGCCAAGGGGTCTGTCCACCAAGATTATAACCCAAATTTGTATAAGTTGGATTCGGTTGATATGTATAACCAGATTGTGTTTGTGACACCCCATAAAATGGTGGACCAACTTGTGAATAAATGATCCCTGATATAGGTTGTTGTAAATTAACCAAAGGATTTTGAGTTTGTGGACCCAACATTTGATGATATTGAGTTGAAGAACTCGCCTGATAAGGTTGATGAACAAGATTCTGATGCTGTAACAGGGGTATAGATGTATTAACAAGTGGTATTGAAGTTGGTGTAACAGGTTGAATTGGTTGATACGATTGGACAACCGTTTGTGGTTGGATAGGAAAAGTGGGCTGCCATTGACAAACATTTAAATCAACATTAGTCTGACCAAAATGTGACTGAGTACTATCATATTGGGTAACCAAAGGTTGCCCCCCAGCATAAGGAGGATAATAAGACGGAAAATATTGTTCACCGGATGTTGGGAGTCCAACTGATAAAGGATTTGACCCATAATGACTGGCTTGATATTTCCCTGATGATGGATTTAATGAATCAAGTCATTCAGTGCTAACTATAGGACTACCAGTTAAAACACCAGATGATGACATTGGCAAAGACCATGAACGTGAAGGTGCACTAGAGAAAGTGCCAGATAATGATTTGTAACCTGTTGGGACTGAAGGGCCACCGTGCAAATATGACTCTGGTGATGTTGTGAACATCAACGGAGTAGCGAGCTGACGTAATAGGATGTTGGTTCAGACATGGTATTTTGACCAAGTGTATACCCTCGAAAATCGACGAGTGATTGAATGGCAATAGGATCAACAAAAGCAGATGGAAATGATTGAGGAAATGACTGGTACAGGTAAAGGTCTCCCCCAAAGTGAGTTTGACTTAAAGGTGTATCAGGTTGAGGGATTTCTTCAATTATGATTAAACCAGGAGGAAGAACTTCACTGTCAGGCCCAAAATATATTTCAGACGGTTGACTGTGTGAAATAGGAGTTTCAGTGGTTACAAAAATTTGTGGGATGACCAAGGTAGTAACAACTTATAACTATTCAGATTCAGGATTCAGATGTTCTGGCAAAGAAGAGACAGGATCTAGATCAATATGTGATTGAACAACGTCGAGTCTAGGAGGTATGGGCTCAGCGACTGAATGGATCGTGGCCACTAGTAACTGTGAATACTTCGTTTCAACAACAGTAAACGAACCGAGATGTGTGGAAAAAATTTGAGCTAACTCTGGATTAAAATATGATGTTTCGCCAGAGGTACGAATTGTACTTGATTCGGCAGATCGTGATCGCCTTCGCCTACCAGAAATAACTTCCGGTGGTAAAGGTGGTTTTAAAGCTAATCTACACGAATGACGAGGGGTAGTATTATGTTCTTCCACGATTACTGATTTATTTTATCCAAAAAATAATAAACAAAAAGAGGGTAATACTAGGCAAAAAGGTTTACTAGAAAACTGTGAACTGCAGAATACCACTTGGCGAACCAAAAAGTACAGGCAGGTAATCTCCCCGAATGATGTGTTTGGTGTATCACAATTTCAAGGCGGCCGATTCGGTTCACTATGGATGGATAGCACCTAAAATTTGTCCTCCCAAATATACCCGAAGGTACGTGGAGGCCCAAATCCGTATTAGCGTTGTCTGATGTGAAACGCACAGTGAGAGCACCCCTTCATACTTATCATACTGTAACATCGCCTGATATACCCGAGAGTACGTGGATGAGCTACAATATACTTACGTATGTGGAGTGAGGTATCACACTCAGAATGTATCGCAGACAAGTTAACGATAGCTGCTATGTTTTACGATGCCAGAACACGTCTCTAGCCTAGACCTCTAAATGTTATCGTTAATGTTCCAAAGCGTTGTTACGTAAATTGAGATTTATTTTCTGTCGATCTTGCTTAATAGTTTTCCTTTTAGGTTCACCACGATGATGTATATGAAATTCCTAAAATGCAAGCTAAGAATGATAAACAAACTTTCACTTTCAGCATTTTCAGTGAAAGACCTAGCTACTAAGGGAAGAGATCAAGTAATTTGAGAGCAAACAAATCAATGAACAAAAACAAAATCAATGAATCTCAAACTAAATGCAGATTTCCTAATGTTCCTTTTGCAAAAAACACACAATCCTACATGAAAATGCAAGTTTTTCTTTTCAGTTTCCTTAATGTTATGAATGCAGAAAGAAAACTAGGTGCACTAGATCAATAATCAAAATGATTTTTACTTTTGAGAAACGAAGAATACAAACAAAAATTTCTCTTTTGAAGGAAAAACGAAGATTTCAGCAACAATTTCTCCTATCAAGGAAATGAAGACTTTATGACAATTTCCTATTTCGAAAGCAAACGATTCTTAATGCGACCATAAAAAATACTTTGAAATCAACTTGTCAATGATAATGAAAAACTTTTTTTAAAACAACATTGAACAAATTTTCAGTTAAAGGAGAAGAAATATATAGAGTTACTGGTCAAATAGAGCATTAAACTTTTTAGAACAAGTCAGCAAACAGAACTGAGGCAAAATACAAAGTCAAATTCAAGGGGATTTGTTCCTTTCAGGAGCCAACGTAGTCTCCAAAGGGAGACAGTGCTCTGCAACGCAGGCTGACAAGGGAGACAATGCTCTGCAAAGCACTGTGCCCTGACCAAGGGTGCATTGAGCGCAGTAAACAAAGAAAAAGCTACCTTTTGGCTCACTAACTTTGCAAATTGAACTCTGAAAATGTCTAATCTTTATGTGAAATAACTACTGCGTGGATTTAGAAAGCATATCAGAGACTAAAACACCAAGATTCAAGAGAAATTCTCCCTAGTGGAGTCGCCAGTTTGTTGGGCCAGAATTGTAATCTACGGATAAACTACGCTTCCCTAGACCGGTGTCTAGTCTAGAACAACAGGTAAAGACTACACTACCCTTTTTCCTAACTCAGAACAGATATACAGAGAGGATTGGATGCTTACTTGTTTCAGTCGCTTCCAAATGGCTCCTTTTTGTCGCTTTCACTACAGCCTCAACTTCAAGCGGTTTCAAATAGCTTAATGCTTCCTGCAAGAAAGAGCACTGAAACAGAAGAAGATACAATAATCTAGATATCTATTCAAGTTAATTAGCCAAATCAGTTAAGCATAAACTACATTCATCAACAAAGATTTTGCAACATGGAAAATCAAAGTAAACATGGATGCATGTAGGGAAAAACAAGAAGTACTCTTTATTGATGATAGAAGGAGAGGTTACAACCAAGTGACTGATTCATTATGACCTTCCAGTAGATTTCCTTAGTCTCATCACAGCATAAGCTTCTCCACCAGCAGCTCCACAAATCAAACTCTCTATTGAAAATTCTCCAGCATTTCTCTACTCGAAATCTTCCTCTTTGAACACTTAGCTTTGTGTTCATTTTATAGATGAAGTGTAGGTTGTCTTGCAATAAATTGCATTCCAAAAATAGGAAAGACATGTTTTCCAGTCATCTAGATGTCAATGGAAACTTGGATCTGAAGCATGACACATGTGAACCCTTCTAAAAGACACTGGCCAAGTGGAGATTCCGGAACAATGAGAATTTCTCTCCCAATCTGACCAACGCACCTTTGAATGTCGGGAAGTGCTTTGCAGAGCAGCCTAGAATGGAGCTACCTACATATGCAACGCACTTAGGCCCCTTATAGCCTGCGTTGGTGAGTTCCTACATGTTTAATAATAAGCCTCAAACCATGGAAAATCCTTGCTTTAATGAAAATCTTGTTTGATTCATGAATGTTTCCTGTCTTAGAGCATATAGCAACTGAGATGATAGGGAATGATAGACCCTTCTGATCATTGGTCCTGGAGATGTTGCCCATTTAACCAGGTCATTGGGAATGGTGCCAAAATTGACATATAACAAGGATGTTGACTAGGCATCCATACCGTCCATTCAGAAAAAGGTATATTCCTTGGAATATTCTCAAAATATTCCCACAGATGGACCTATGAACGAGTGACAGGTGTCGGCATCGGATTGTTCTATTCAAGTTGGGTTGGACCAATGAGGTCATGACATGTGGCAAGCCTGAAGGCCACCACATTTCCTCATGGCCATTGGTCAAAATTTAGGTGGAGGTGTCAGGGTTTGACCCCGCGACCTCCCCTCTACCAGCGCCATGCCATACTGCTTCCAATGTTTGTTAGACCTTAACATGTATTGGTTTCTGTTTGGATTTGTTATAACCAATTTTAAATGGCAGGGTAAGTTGGGGGCCAACCCCCAGTGCATAGAACCTCAGCACATAACCAAACGGTGAGAGCTCTGACCTAATGCACGATTTAAGACCATAACCACGGTTAATTAAACCATAATCTATGTTTAATGTGATTAATCCATAATTGAACTTTAGATTAGATTAAAGCGCGTGACTAGTGCTTAAGTGTGCTTAACTAGAACTAAAATCCTACCTAACACTAATGGTGGATTAATTAGCGGACCTCTAAATTCAGCCAGATTTAGTGGAGTTTTTATAGGTGAAACTGGAAAAAGTCATAACTAAGGTGGTTTTTTACCAAATCAGTCTTGGAATGAGGCTATATTACCATTTTTTACTATTTTGGACTCATTGATGTAGGTTTTAGAACCGATGGACCACTTTTTGATGGGATTTTTCCAGATTGAAGTTTAAGGATGCCTAGGGCCACCAGAGGGTTAGGCCATATCTTCTTCACCTGAAGACCAATTGAAGAGCAATAAGAGGCTAGATAACCATTCTTTTCCATTATGAGTTCATTGGAGCAGGTTAGAGGAGAAAAAGAGCATTGTAAATAGGTCAATTTGACAATTTGAGCATAATATAGAGGCCCAAGCCAAGGAAGCTAGATCAAGGACTTGTAGCCCAGGAGGGGTGAGCTCCATCATCAAATACCTATGTCAATGTTATTTATGGTGATGTTCTGTACTTTATTTTTTGTTGTTAATCTCTTATTTTTATGTAAAATTTCTCACTAAATTGACATGAAAAACACTTATGAGACTCAATGAATTGCAAGATAACTTGAACCCTTAAGCACATAAGAAGCAAGCATGTTTAAAATATGAAAGGGGAATTAGCTGAGCATTACTAACATCCTCCATTCAGATCATTTTTGATATTAGAGCTACAGGCTTATTATTAGCTTTTGTTTCTTTGTGCAAGTGGTTTTTTTTTAATCTTAAGTGAGGAGAAAAGATCTTAGGAAGGAGGGCAAGTCTCTACCACCAGTTCTCCCTCAAAGTTCTATCTTGAGGCTTCAAAAAAAGTATGTTTCAAAGAGGAGAGTCTACCAAGATGTCGGAAGATGTAAAATATTACAGAAAAGATTTTATAGACATGGTAGCTATCGTGAAGGTCCTCAATGAAGAGAGGCACACCAAGCTACATGGTGAAAGCTCTACGCTACCTCCAAGTGTGAATGTTCTTCAAAGGAAGAAGGAAATAAGAATTGTGTCAAGCCACCATCTTCTCCACAAACTCCATGTTTTTCTATGACTTTCGTGCAAGATGCATGATATAAAGTCCTTCAGAAAAATATGATGGACAAGTATGTACCTTTTTCCCACATGATGTGGAGGATGAGGTTCAATTAGTACCTAAGTTTGGGGAGCTGAAGGAAGAAAACCAAAGATTCCAAATGGACACCTCCAAGATCATAAGGGAGTTTGCACGCATATTTTTCCCTCAAACAAAAGATAGAACTATTGGTAAGCAATTTCATGCTTCTTCTTTTCATAAAAGTGTTGAAGATAGTTCTTTTGAAGCTTTTTAGAAGTATGGTAATGGAATTGGGTCCAAAATCTTGTACAAGATGGGTTACTAGGGAGGAGGTCTTGCTGTGAACCAACAAGGCACCAAGAACCCAATTGAAGCCAAAGAGAGACCTAAGTATGAAGGCTTGGGTTATGTTACAAAAAATTAATGGCCTTATCATGAAATTTATTCTGTATCATGTACCTTTTGTCACAAAAGAGGACATGAGGAGGCAAGGTGTTGGAATTTGCATCCAGAATTAGTACTTCTTGGTTCTTCAAATACAAGAAAGACTTGAAGGTATCTCCAGAGAGAGATGGGGAAGATGAAGAAGATAAGAAATCAATTTCTTCTCACCATGAAAGTCCTACTCTCCATGCAAGTTATTCATGCAAGAAGAGAAGTCCAAGAACAAGAAAAATAGGTATAATCATCTTGTTGTATCAAATTTTTTTCAAGATGAGAAGCAAAATGAAAATTTGAACAAATTATTGAAGAATGTATCTCCATGTACTTTTTTCCCTTCATATAACCATAGTGTAGATAAGTGAGAAAAGAAGGAAACAATTCTTAAAAGGATGTACATGGCTATTGGAAAGAAACCCGAGAAGGGAAAATCTAATCCAAAGTTGGAGGCATGTGAGCCAATAGGAGCTCAAAGAAACTTTTGCACTGATTTCAAAATCAGTGGAAATTGGGTTGCAAAATGTTGGAAATTGCATCCGCATCTTCATCCTGGCAAGGGAAAGCAAGTTGTGGATGTACCTGAAGATGAAGAAACCATGGAAAAATTGGCGCAAGATGTAGCCATACCTAGTGCAACTTTAGAAAAAGAGGAAGAACAATTAGAGGGTTCACTTACCTGGTTGGGGAAGAAGTGGGTGGACTATTTGTCCAATTGAAGTTGTAAATTTTTTTTTACACTAGTTGCATGTCCCATAGTTGGACTATTGTAAAAGGTGATATGCATAAATAAATCCCTTCAAATGCAACAATGTTTATTTTTAGAGCATTGTCATGCTAAGTCTGTCTTGATATTCCACATGTTTATGAACTTTGTGAATGTACAAATTTTCATTCATCATTTGTCTACTAGTTGTCTCATATTCACTGATACAAGTATTCGTGTTGAAACTTGTGTGAATGAATCTTATTGTTAAGATTTTTTAAATATAACTATGTTTTGTAGGAAAAGCCAAACATCATGAAAAATTTTGCAGCAAAGTAATTACATGTACAAGCTTAGTTTGAAGATGCCAAAGCAAGTTGATTTGTTTCTAATCTATAGGATGGGGTCGAGTTTGTCTTTGAGATACACATCAAGATGAAGTGTTATTTGGGGTCGTGTAAAGATGACTTTTAGGAGTGTTATCACTCGGATTGAACCTCAGGCTGAAGAAGGCAATTATGAGGTAACCACAAACCACGCTTAGCCAAGTAGCTAGCCTTACTAGGAAAGGAGAGGGCTCTCTCCGTAAGGATCATAGCCAAGATGGCCAAATAAACAAGATATTAGGCTAGGTATAGTAGCTCAGGGTTTTGATTTTGATTGTATAGGGTTTTACTGGATCAAAAGGAGTCAAATAGTCAGGGCAAGGAAAATTAGGTCAAAATTTACAGGGTGTTCTATGGGGCAAGGTAGCAAAGTGATTTAGAACTTTAGGATTTTAATGGGTGGGAAGATCAAGACATGTGAGGAGCTATAAAGAGCATGGTGAATTCATGTTTTATTTCTAAACTGGAGAAATTTAACAGACTATGAATGTCTACCCAAAACAGAGCATATGAGAATGAATTTTGTTTATCTAACTGGCATACATTCACATAGAAGTTATGAAATGATGAATAAACTTAACAATACATTTCAACACATGAAAACAAAACGATAAACTGAACTAAACACCATACCATAGGGATCCCATAAAAATAGCTGCAAATTTGATTAATATTCCTACTCAGAACTGATACAAAGTGTGTCTCTTCAAAAGCCAAGCATCCAAATGAGTCCAACCCTTACAAATGAGAAAGAAGAAGAAGATATAGACCCAAAAACAACTCCCCCTAACCTCAAGGAGTCGAATCCATGAGATGAGGATCATTTTCTACCAAATACTGAACAAGAATCTGAAGACTAGAAAGACCCAACAACTTGCCTCTAAAAGAGAGGAAACTGATTCATTTGACCTCTAGAGGACTCAAGCTAATGAATCTACCTATAGTAAACTAATCCTCATCATAATTAAATTCATATTTACCAATTACATCAATTAAAACCCCAAATAGTGAGGTAAAACTCAAAAATCACGTGACAAACAGAGAAAACTCCAAAATAGGCAGAATTTGTCCTATGCGCAGTGCCAAAGAGGAAAAATAGCCCTTCCTGCAGGTCATTTTTAGCTGACTTCCCGGTGTCAAAATTGAGCTCATGATAGCTCATTGGAAAGCTTGTCCTGTCTAATTTCTATATTATTTTTTGGTTTCTGATTTAGATCTATTTTGTCCCCTAAAAATTGCAATCTCCAAATACTGCCTCTATGTGCAGTGCCACCCTGAAAAAGAGGCAGAAACATGATTTTTTGGGTTTTTGTGCCCATTTTCCTGACCACTTTTGCTCCAAATGCTTAGAAAAATTACAGGGGGCTTTTCATCATCATTATGAACCCACTTATGTCTTCCTTTTGTCCATTGTATGTCCCAAACGAATGCGCAATGGCAAGGATCTATGCGCGACATCAAGGCTCTATGTGTAGCGACATTTTAACCCCAACTTGCAGGTTGTTTTTTACTGCATTCTCGGTCTCAAAATTGGGCCCAAGATAACTCGTTGGAAATCCCTTCAAGACTACTTTTAAAATATACATTTTTTGTTATGCTTGGAGTTGATTTTCCTTGTAAAAAGTTGATTTTCCCAATACTGGTCAAAAAGTGCAGAATGAGGGTGCAGAAATGCAGATTGTTGTTGCAGGAAAATTTTGGAGGCATTCCTCAACTAAAAATTGAGCTCATGATAGCTCATTGGAAATATCTCTCTATCTAGTTATCATTTGACTCATCAATCAGGTAATTTGGACACTCCAACTAGGATAAAACTTGATTTTCCCAAGGTCACTCCATAAATGCAGCAAACCTCTTGTAGCACCTGTATTTTTGACATTTATGTAATAATAATGATGCTTGGAAGTGCTTGAACGATAACATAATTGGGCATTTTGACATCCATACATGCACACAATTTCTTTGTATTTGTAAAACACAATCTGGTCTATCATTTAAATTGAAAAAATATTCCATATATGTTGCAACGGGATCATAGAATCCAGACTCTGTCTGCTGCCCCAAATCCTCAATACATGCCTCAAGCTACAAACTGTTAATGAAAACATCCAAGGGAAGCCTTACCTTTCTTTCCTTCTATTGGAAAATTTTCCCAAAGAATGGGACTTGACAATCCAAATCCTGGTACTATATTTGGGTCTCCAATTCAGCTAGATCTTTTTCGATTTTGATGGCAAACTCTTGCAAAAAATTGACCTTAATTTCATGGCTACATCGACAAGACTTCAAATAAGAAGAAAGAGATGAAGAAAATTTCTCATCTACCTCATCATCTGTGCACATATCTTCCCATTCTCTAAATCCTTGAACATAGGTCGCCTCTATTTTGAATTCTTCCTTCTCCATCCATGTTTCCAGAAAGATATGCCACAACTTTGAAAATGACTTAATATATCTGACAGAAAAATTTTCAATCCATTGTCTACATTTCGCTTGAAATGAATCATAGAACAATCTAATGAAGACATCTTCTTGTTTGACTCTAAGAAGTTCAACAATTTTTTTAAAATTTGCTACATGTTTAAGAGTCAAAGTCAGATCTTCTCTGTTAAATATAGGGCCATTGCTCAAAAAATATGCATCTTTCGGTAATTGATTAGGAAAACTAGGAAGATAGGAAATTCGATACATGAATACCTTGAATAAATAAAAATGACATCTGAGTCCTTCATTTAGCTAGTGGAGCCACCATCAATATTTCTAAACTCGGGATTTTGAACAATGGAGTTGCCAGGTGAATGTTTCAGCCTTCATATGTGTCTGACCATTGTTCACCATCAGCAATCAGCTCTGCAACTTGAAAAATATTTCCCATAGAAGATATGTCACCTTGTTCCCTGGCAACAGTGTCTTCCCTAGCTGAGTAGCCAAAATGTTATCACTCGGATTGAACCTCAAGCTGAAGAAGGAAATTCTGAGGTAAACACAAACCACGCTTATCCATGTAGCTAGCCCTTCTAGGAAAGGAGAGGGCTCTCTCCATAAGGATCATATCCAAGATGGCCGAATAAAGAAGATATTAGGCTAGCTATAGTAGCTCAGGGTTTTGATTTTGATTGTATAGGGTTTTTCTAGATCAGAAGGATTCAAACAATCAGGGAAAGGAAAATTAGGTCAAAATTTGCTGGATGTTCTATGGGGCAAGGTCGGAAAAGTGATTTAGCACTTTAGGATTTCAATGGGTGGGATGATCAAGACAGGTGAGGAGCTAGAAATAGCATGGTGAAATCATGGTTTCTTTCTAAAATGAAGAAATTTAACATACTGTGAATGTCTACCCAAAACAGAGCATATGAGAATGAATTCTACTTATCTAACTTGCATACATTCACTTAGAAGTTATGAAATGATGAATAAACTTAACAATACATTTCAACACATGAAAACAAAAGGATAAACTGAACTAAACACCATACCACAGGGATCCCATAAAAATAGCTGCAAATTTTATTAATATTCCTACTCAGAACTGATACAAAGTGTGTATCTTCAAAATCCAAGCATCCAACTGATTCCAACCCTTACAAATGAGAAAGAATAAGAAGATATAGACCTCAAAACAACTCCCCCTAGCCTCATGGAGTCAAATCCATGAGATGAGGATCAGTTTCCACCAAATGTTGAATAAGAATCTGAAGACTAGGAGGACCCAACAACTTGCCTCTAAAAGAGAGGAAACTAATTCATTTGACCTCTAGAGGACTCAAGCTAATGAATCTACCTATAGTAAACTAATCCTCATCATAATTAGATTCATATTTACCAATTACATCAGTGAAAACCCCAACTAGTGAGGTAAAACTCAAAAATCACATGAAAAACAGAGAAAAATACAAAACAGGCAAAATTTGTCCTATGCGCAGCGCCAAGGAGGAAAAAATAACCCTTCTTGCAGGTCACTTTCGACTGACTTCCCAGTGTCCAAATTGAGCTCATGATAGCTCATTGGAAATCTTGTCCTATCGACTTTCCATATTTTCTTATGGTTTCTGATTTGAAGTTGTTTTGACCCCTAAAAATTGAAATCTCCCAAGACTGCCTCTATGCGCAGCGCCACCCTGAAGAAGAGGTAGAAACATGATTTTTTGGGTGTTTTTTGCCCTTTTGCTTAACCATTTTTGCTCCAAATGCTTAGCAAAAGTACAGGGGGCATGTCCTCATCATTATGAACCCACTGGTATCTTTTGCCTTACCTGATGTCAAAATTGGGCCCAACATAGCTCATTGGAAAGCCCTTCAAGTATAAGTTCCAAATATACATTTGTTTTTCTGTTTGGAGTTGATTTTCCTTGTCAAAAGTTGATTTTCCCAAGACTGGTCAAAAAGTGCAGAATGAGGGTGCATAAATGCAGAGTGTTGTTGTAGGCAACTTTTGGAGGCCTTCCTCAACTCGAAATTGATCTCATGATAGCTTATGTGAAATCTCTCTCTATCTAGTTATCATTTGACTCATCAAGCAAGTAATGTGGACACTCCAACTAGGAGAAAACTTGATTTTCCCAAGGTCACTCCAGAAATGTAGCAAACCTCTTACAGCACCTGTATTTTTTACATTTCTCAAAAACCATGATACCTGTGTAAAAACTAAAGGAGGTTTTTATTCCTTGGCCTATTATGGACAAAAACCTCTCTCAACTTTGTCAAATTCATCTCTTTTTGGTCGAAAACATAGTTTGAAGCGAAACTGACCCTATGAGTGGCAAATGGCTCAACTCTTGGAATGATTTCCTAGAAAATGATGGAGACATGATGTTTATGAGTTTGGAATTACCTCATACTTACTGATATGACCTAACTTATGCCTCCTCTGCTCATATGTCTCTGATTCCATAGAAAAACCTAGCTAAGTGGGAGAGGAAATTAGGGTTTAGTGCTTGTGGAAAATGATGACTTAGGCACCCTTGGAAAAAGACAACTCCCTTTGACATTTTGATCAATTGCTGAAGTAGACACTTTTGGTATTTTACACTTGATGTGTTGGCATGTGGAACTCTAAGTTGGCAGCCTTGGGAGACTGAGTACTTATTAAATTTTAACTGACATAAAATTACATGAATAAAAATAAAATTACATCTTGGAATGAAACTCACACTTGAAATAAAATTACAACTTTGGAAACCATCTTGGAGATCATATTTACATGGTAAAGAGACATTATTGGAATCACTCTCACACCTTTTTCTGACCTTATGAGATGGAATGGTGCATTTTTGGACTTTGAACAATGAAACCTAATGACCTAATGGGACCTTGAATGACCTGACTCTCTGAGTGATTTTGACTAAAAGTGAAATGAGAGCAGACTTGTTCTCAGCATGATAAATACAAGGAAGAGGGTCAGCAGGCATATACTTATGAAGGAATATGGGACATTTGACAAGGACAACCACTAGTGGAACAATTTTATATCATGACCTAATGGAATGATTGAAATTTTTTTAGAGTGGAACACCTAAGATGCACATTCAAAATGTTTTTTGATCCCTGGTGGAAGCATGAAAATACTGACACCAACAAGGAGAATATTTAGATTCCACTCGTTAGTGTTTTTTCTACAACATCGATAAGAATTATGGCTCAATTCTTAACATGACAACAGGTCTTCATGAGGAAGATAAGTGAAGTACCTTGATTGTGGCTTGAAGGGCACCAATTGAAATTTTTACATTGCAATTGAGTTTTGGGATATTTCTGAGTTCAGACTTCTTCAATTTGATAACTAGAAGTGTTATTTTGGAAACCAAAAGATTTCAGTTGGGAGGTATGATTAGGAGCTCAAATTTTAGCTCAAAAATAAAATTTCTCAGATTGTCTTGGAACCTAAACTACCATGTAGTGCTCGTTGTTCTAAATCTAGTGCACTTCGTTTCACGAAAAATGTTCATTGTATGCTCCCGGAAACGCGATTTGTGCACTTTGCTAAATACGCAGATTTTGTGCAGGGATGTTGACTAGGCATCTGTACTATCCAGTCAGCAAAAGGTATATTCCAAGATATATTCCTTGGAATATTCTCATAATATTCCCACAGATGGACTTATGAACGCGTGACAAGTGTTGTCATCGGAATGGTTTATTGGTGTTGGGTTGGACCAATGAGGTCATGATACGTGGCAAGCTCGAAGGTTGCCACTTTCCCTCATGGCCATTGGTCAAAATTTAGGTGGAGGTGTCGGGGTTTGACCCTGTGACCTCCCCACTGCCAGTGCCACGCCTTATCGCCTCTGTTGTCAGTTAGATCTTAACATGTATTGGTTTCTGTTTGTATTTTTTATAATCATGTTTAATGGCGGGGTAAGGTGTGGGCTAGCCCCCAATGCATAGAACCTCAACACATAACCAAACGGCGGGAGATCCGACCTAATGCGGGATTTAAGACCATAACCACAGTTAATTGAACCGTAATCTATGTTTAATGTGCTTAATCCATAATTAAAGTTCGGATTAGATTAAATTGCATGGTTAGCGCTTAAGTGTGGTTAAATAGCACGAAAATACTACTTAAAACTAATGGAATATTAATTGGAGGACACCCAAATTCGGCGGAGACTCTAGTTTAGTTATAGTTTTCCAGATTTAGTGGAGTTTTTCTAGGTGAAACTACCAGAAGTCATAACTAAGGCAATTTTCGACCAAATCGGTCTCATAAAGACATTGAATTGCCATTTTAGAGTGTTTTGGACTCATTGGTGTAGGTTTTAGAATAAATGGAGCACTTCTGGATGGTATTTTTCCAGCTTGAAGTTTAAGGATACCCAGGCCCACTAGAGGGTTAGGCCATATCTGCTTCACCTGAAGACCAATTCAAGAGAAAGAAGAGTCTAGATAGCCATTCTTGGCCATTCTGAGTTCATTGGAGCGGGTTAGAGGAGAAAAAGAGCATTGTAAATAGGTAAATTTTACAATTTTAGCATAATATAGAGGCCCAAGCCATGGAAGTTGGACCAAGCAGATATAGGCTAGGAGGGGTGAACTCCTGCATCAGATACATGTGTCAATGTTATGTATGGTGATGTTCTGTACTTTATTTGTGGTTGTTCAACTCTTGTTTTTATGTTAAATTTCTCATTAAATTAATGTGAAAAACACTCATGAGACTCAATGAATTGCAACATAAATTGAACCCTTAAGAACATAAGAAGCAAGCATGTTTAAAATCTAAAAGGGGATTTAGCTAAGCATTACTAACATCCTCCATTCATATCAACCTTCCATCTCAGTAACGGATACCTAATGATCTGCCTACCTATTATCCACTGCTACATGGATCCGAGGAATAATCTGGACCACATCCCCAACTATTTGTGCCTTCTGATCACAATCGGTCTGAGGCCTACCACCCTGTTGCGATGGAAAATCCCTCCTGCAATGGTCTCCACCATAGGTCTAAAACCTCAAAGGTTTTCACCTACATCCTGAGATATTCCTCGCTTATTAGGCTATTTTCCTTTAGTCTTCTCATAACCTTTCTAGTCACACTCGAACTCGGGCTTGCGCTTTGACTATTCATAACAATGCTTCAAATTTCTGATGGTTTTCTCCAATGACCGAGGCTCATCAAACTCAATCTGGTATTTGAATGATAATGGAAATCCATTGATGAACCTTTGGAGCTTTGCTTTCTCATCCTTGAGATAGGTTACATATCTCAATAGCTCTAGAAATTTGATTGTGTACTCTTCATCTGTCATCGAATCTTGAGCTCATAGAATTCCTTGCATATTCCGTCATAATACATATCATACATGTAATTCTTCTTGAAGATTCTTTCAAGCTCATCCCAAATCATCTCTTCTTCTCTGATGCCTCTGACATGCTTAACATCTTCCTACTATATATTTTCTTTTATTTTGAAACTGAATATAGCTATCTTGGCTTTCATGTACTCCGAGTAGTCATGCAATTTGAAGAATTTTTTCATCCCAAGTATCCATGATTTTGCATCTTTTGATTTCTTCATTTCCCCATCAAAATTTGGAGGCTTGGATTTCTTAAACTCTTCTAGAAAGTATCCCTTCACATTCCTCGTATAAGGATACTTGTGGTGATGGTGATGATGTCTCTCAGAACCAGAGCTAGAGTAAAATCCATGAGTACCAGCCCTCCTCTCAGGTGTATCCAATGATCTGTCGTCATTTACTGTACCATATTTGTCCAACCTGTACCCTTTCCGGATATGCTTCCATGTACATAGTTAGTATTTTCTTCCTTTATGTCCCCATAACTAATCCCCAAATGCTCCTACTTCTGCAAATCTGAAATACTCTAGAGGATTACTACATTAACCTCAAATTGGTTTTCCTTAGCTCTAACAAGCCTTTCTTGTGCCTCAATCAACCACTCATTGTCTACCTTGCAACTCACAATTTTTGCCTTCAAAATTCTCAATGTATACACCAAACTAGGAGAATGTCCCTCTCCCTGCTACTCAACTGATCTCACCCATCTTACCAATTTCTCTTCCATCTTGTATGGGGAGTCATATGAATTGTACTCAACTATTTTTCTCTTCATCTTTTGGCCTTCTATTTCCTGCAATATGCCATTGTTATCTAAGTAAAAGCATAATAAAAATCATACCTCAATGTGTCTCAAGGGAGGCTAATGCATCTACACACGCCAATCCATATTAGCACAATACAACATCACAAGAATAACAATTCATACATGTATATCATAACCATAACAATAAATAACAAACATGTATGCAAGATAAACATATAGAAAATTAGCATGCATGCATAATAACGTGCATTTAGCCTGAGGTCCAGTGCTGCAACCTCACTCTGATACCACTCTTTAACACCCCACCACATATTTACCTGCTTTTAAAAGCTCACCAGGGTAAACATGAGCTAATATTTAATACGCATGACCCAATCTCCAAGATTCAACTATGGAAATGGGGTCCATTTACAACTTACTGAAACCATCCATAGAGAAATAATCACATTATTATCAACCTAACTTAACCCAACACAATTTCCTTTCAGTTTTGTTTCCTTAAATTTAGCACAACTTTCTATTTTTGGCAGTTTTTTCAAATCCTAAACTTTTGAAGTAATTTTGAGGGCTTAAATGACATTTTCAGGGAAAACAGAGAGACTAGAAAATTTCCAAAAATGATCTCACAAATTTTCCATTTTTCCTCCTTTTGGAGATCTTAGAAAGGAGGTGTTATGATAGTGAAACGAAGATCGTATGCCAAAGTTATGACCCCAGGAAGTTGGTGGTCCAAATTATTAATTTATGCAAACACTTTATATAGAAAAACTTTGTGACTGTGGTACCTGTTAGTCATCAGTAATTTTTTTCTATTTTGTAGATGACTAAATTCTTATCCTATATTTATAAAAAAAAAAATTCATGAATATTGTGATTTTTAGAAATCTCACTGCCTTCATTATCCTTAGGATAAATTTTTCACTATTTCACTTCTCTATCATGTCATGGTCATCCTACCACTCCCAAAAGACCCATCATGGGCTCATGCCACTCATATTAATCATTTTTTCCCACCTATGACCTTATCACTCTATTTTTTCTTTGCCTCACCCCTCCACTTGCCACCTAAGATCACCAACTAGCCTACTCTTTCCCATGATTCCCCAAAATTCCTCAAGCATTGATGGTCTCAAAACTATCTATGTAGGCTCTTTAGATAAATCCAGTACATTGGATTTTGAATCTTAATTACACCACTTGGTCAATACTTTATTTTTCACTTAAATATTCCAAGCCAATTTTCAGTAAAAGAGAGGTCAAAGAACCCCCCACTAGGTCAATTAGGGTTTCATGTGTTCCAAGGTCATCATTTCCAAAGAAGACTATCATTCAGTTTCAGAGTCTGCATATGAGGTAATGGACAAGCTTTAAGCTTTTTCAGAAGTGTTAAAATGTCATATCAGCAAGCATAAAGCCATACCAACTCATAAACCTCAAGCCTCCATCATTTTCCAAGAATTCTTTCCAAAGGACAAATCATTTGCCACACCTAGGGCCAGTTTTGCTTTAAACTATGTTTTTGACCAAAAAGAGATGAATTTGACAAATGTGAGAGAGGTTTTTTTCCATCATAGATCCAAGAAGAAAAACCTCCCTTAGTTTTTTCTCAAGTATCATGGTTTGGGAGCAATGTCGAAGATACAGGCGTCACGGGAGAATTGTTGCACTGCTGGAGTGACCTTGGGAAAATCAAATTTTCTCATAGCTGGAGTGTCCAAATGGATTTCTTGATGAATAAAATGACAACTAGACTTGAAGCGATTTCCAATGAGCTATCCCGATCTCTATGTGGAGTTGAGGAAGGCATCCAAAAGTGATCTACACTAGCACTCTTAAATTTTTCACCATCATTCAACACTTTTTGACTAGTCTTGGGAGAATCAACTTTTGACAGGTCAAATCAAATCCAATCAGAGATAAAATGGTATATTTGGAAATTATACGGGATAATATTTCCAACAAGCTATCATGGGCCCAATTTGGACATCGGAAACGCCTCCAAATTCCCTCTACAAAAGGTGTTATGTGTAGGGAGTTCAGGCGCTGCGCTTATGGTAGAGAGAGGCCCAACTAGCCCAGAACTTGCCTGGCACTGCGCTTAGAGAGCCCGACTGGCCCAGAACATGCCCAAAGTTGTGCTTAGAGAGGCTAAATGGACCATAATTCCAAGCGTTGTGCATAATAAGACTCGACACCTGACAGCTCGTGCAGAGCGTTGCGCCTAGAACAGAAAGCCTCTCCCACCTACAAAAAGTTGCCAAAAACACAAGGGGAGAATTTCAAGCTACATATAAGGACCTGAAAAAAATTTAACAATGGTAGGTGCATGTTTCCTTATCTTCCAAGTGCTTTTTTTTATTTAATGATTAATGGAAAGTGATCAACCCTAGTGCCTACAAACCCTAGGTCTTCATGGCAAACAACCCTCTGTTTTGACTTCCAAACAATCAATTATCAGTCAAGGAGAGTATGAGTTAGGGTAATTACAAATCAGTTGAAGCTAAGCTCTCCTCCAAGCCCAAATAAAACCAGTCATAAACTGACACAACAAAACTGAATTTTGGACCCCTAAGGAGAGATGATCAACCGTAGTCGTGACTCTATCAGCATTTCCCTTTGGTTTACCCCACGTGGCTCTTTAATATTTTTTTTTTTTAATTTATTTATCAATTTCAAAGAAATTGACAAACAATTCCATTCCCAACTTTTGAATTCCCAATGTAATTCCCGAACCTTTATTCCACTAACTGAACCTTAGGACTAAGGTTACAACCCTTCACACTCATACACGTTTAATTGCGGGAATTAAATTTATTTATGTGCGCCATGCCTTATAACCAACGTTTATACCTTTCTAACTTTATATTAATACTCCACGCCTTTTAAACAAATGGCTTATAATAAACCGTGGCTCTGGGCCCCACCTATATATCGATGGTCAATCCAACACACACACCGTACCTCATTATCCTCCACGCATCTATAGCAAGAGATCACCGTCCAATGGCCCCTTCCCAAATCAACGGCATGTACGCATATCGCTCGGCATCCTGATACAAACTTTAACGCGCGATGGCGCGCAGTAACAGTGGTTTTCCGTGGGTCTACCTCGCCACGTGTCGACAGATCTGTGGAATCGCTCCTCAACCGGGAAATACTGCTTACTCACCAAAAGTGGTGCGATATGGGCAATCTTCCTTTGTAAATCCACTCGTGGTTTTTGAACAGTGACTAACCAAGGTTCATCCAGGTTGCGCGATCCTTTTGGGTCCTTAACTTAGTTTTGGGGTTCCAATAGTAAAATGAAATTATCTCGTTATGAAGTGGGATTCTATTATCATCAAACAGAGTTAAATGACCACGGGTTTTCGCAGACTTCTTTTATGAGTGGAGATTTATTCAACAGAGTCTGTTCGAACAAATTGAGGGAAATGATAGGCAGAGATATGCATAAACTATACAACAGTTCAACCCAGTAATTATATGTGCACAGAGTTCAATCACCTCACAATTAAACAATCTCTTCACAATCAAGGATTCGAAACAACTCTAAGGCCAATGCGTACAGAAATTATTTAACTGGAAGCAATTTTGAACACACAGATTCTATTTCAGAAAATCTCTCTCTTCTCCTTCCTCCTTTCAATGCATCCGAGGAATACAACTTATATACATCAATATATGACTCTTCAGTTCCTCTGAGAGGACCGTTCTAGAAATCAAAGGTCTAATTACAACTTATTCAATTAACTGAACTGACAGATGGATCGAATCCAACTATTCGACTTCTACCAATCCTAACTAATCTAAATAAAAACAGTCAGTTGAGGTATTGACACCTAGCTGTTACAATTCAAGGATTTCGAACCCTCCTAGCCACAACATGTGGACAAACCTCCTACATTGTTGGCTAGTGTCTAATGCCCCTGCATCCTAAACCCACCTCCATCCCACTCATTTGCAAGATCTGCCCTCACCATCATTTCATTTCACTCCTCCTACCAAGTTTTATAAGCAGGCCTAGGGTTGTCTAAGGGTAGCACTAGTCACCATATCAGATGAATAAGGAAGTGGTAGTGAATAAGCAAGTGAAAATGAAGGTGAGAGTAACAATTAATCAAACCAAAGTGAAGACGAGGGTGATGACGAGTTAAGCCAACAAGAAGCGGGCAACATGGAAACAGGGGAGGATGATGACAGTAAAGAAAATCAAGAGGCTGGCAGCCAAAATGAAGGTCACAACAGTGATGAAACAAGCAGTTATAATGAGGAACAAATTGAAGGTGCACAACTTAGTGAAGAGGTAAGAAATGAAGTTCAAGACATACAGGTGGATGCAAATCAAGATGAGATAAATGAGGAAGGAGGCAGCAGTCAAGGTAATGAAGAGGAAGACATAGAGACAAATGATGGCAGCCATGATGAAGGCAACCAAATGATCACAATTAAACCTCTTCCCTTGACATATCAAAGAGGAAAAAGGCTTGTATTTTCTGCCTCTAAAAGGCAAGGGACCGTACCTTCCTTTTCTACCAAGAAGCTAGATAAAGGCAAATAAAAGATCAAAGAACAAGCCCGAGAGACCAAGTTGCAAGGGCTAAAACTCAAAAAGGCCCAAACCAAAATCCAAGCACTCAAAGAGGCAAAAGACCAATTAAACCTTGGAATCTTGCCTCAATATTTTCTATAGGCTCCTCAAACCTGACGAGGAAGGTGTCCACCAATTTTGGGAGAATTTTGACAATTTTTGGTTTTTTGCAAATTTATAGGCCTATAAGCGTAGCACTCCTGGCGCTACACTTTTCCCTTAGGCATCCTCAAAGGGAGAATTTTACATTTTTGGATTTCTCATGCCTATTACATTATTCTCACCAAATTTCAGAGCATTTGGAGCATTTTTAACCCCTCAAAAGGTCAAAAAACACCTCATTTTTCACCATTCTGCCTCACTTTCAGGCCTGGCACTGCGCTCAGAGAAGTTTTGGAAATTTGAATTTTTGAATAGGTTACAGGTTCTTAATGAGAAAACCAAAGCTATATCTATAAATAATACTCAGTAGGATTTCCAGTAGGCCATTGCGGAGAAAAATCTGACATTGGGAAGGTCCCCAAAACTTGGCTGCAACAGGACCTATTTTCTACCTAGGATGGTGTTGCGCTTATAGACAGCACTATGTGTTTTGGGCCAAAAGTCAACAAAACACACTCATTTATTGAAAAATGATATTTTTATGTTTTTTGACGCAAATCACTCTAGAATTAGGTGTTATAAGTTATTTTGGCATTTATTTCATGGGATATTTTGTGCCTTGGGCCTTGCATGGTCTCTTGGGCATTTATGACATTTATGAGTGATTTTGACATTTTCCAACCCTATCTAGGGTTTTTTCCCTCCTTTTCTAGATAAATAGAGCATGAGGGTTTCATTTTAAACGTTGGCATTTGATGAGTTTTGAGATAAATGCATGTTTTTCATGAGTTTGAAGAAGAAATTTGTCTTGTGGAGTTTGTGAATGGTCTGTTGTGATTGATGATGAAGGAGGATAGCTTGCAGGATCCCTGAGCATGAATAATGGTGATGTGTCTCTGTTTAGTTCTTGTTTCCTTATGTATCATTTTGTTACATCCTTCTATTTTGCAGTAGAACAGAAAAGTATAGGTTAAGAAATGTTGTTTGAAGCACCTTAGTCCTTCCTATTTTCTATTGTCTTTATGTTTTCCTCTACTGGGTTAGTTTAAGGAATTATTAGTTTCTTCTTGGACATAACTATGCTTGTTTATTCCATGAATGGTTCAACATAGTAGTTTTCAAATATGTTTTATGGTTATCCCTGCTTGTTTGACGCTATTTAAACTATGTTTTGGAATCTCCCTTTGAAGCACTACTTGTTAGGTTTTAGCCAAAGAGGCCATGCTCTGATCATGAACTTTTTCCATGCTTGAGAACTTGCCTTAAAGTTCTTTGTAGCTTGATCATAAATGCTTAGGATTTCCCTCTTCTTTGATTAAAGTTATATGTTATCTTGTATGTTTTCTAAATCTTGAAGGTGAAATCACTAGAAGTTAGATAAGTTTCTTGCTTTCTATGGTTCACTGAATTGTTCATCTTGAACGTTTGTTTGCCTAAGTATAATAAAAAAACTATTGTTTTGCCTTGTCTTATGATTATATCCTTATGTTGATCAGCATTCGAGACCATCTTGTTTAATATGTACTTGTTTAAGGATTCTTCACTGCTCTTACACACCTACTATGCTCACAAACTTTATGTTCATTTCACTTCACACATTCCTAAAAGATCCATTTTACGATGCTAGATTTTCCCTGTTATGAACCATGTTTCATTTTTTAGATATCCATGACTTTCGTAGAATCCATAGCCCAATGATTTGAAGACCTCTCACTCCACTTATTCTACTTTATCATCTTACCCAACCAAAACAAACAACAAAACCCTACACTTAACAACTAGCCTAAAATCAAACCCTAAAAGAAAACAAGCTCACATCCTTTGCATATAATAGAGAGAGCCCTCTCTGAGTCCAGGAAGGCTAGTTCCTAGGACTCCAAAGGTTGGTTTGATGTTACCCTGTGCATTTGATCTCACCAATCTAACAAATCACAGGACACTAACAGTACCTGTAAGTCATGAATGCATAGTTTGATCACTATCTCATTAATTTCATCATAGAATCATCAAGAAGGTTCATTGTCCTCTCGAGCTAGCTACAACAAATACTAGTTAGCACATGCATTCACATAACCATTCAATCACTTATCAATCCATAAGCAAGATCCATAATAAGAGCACATTATGCAAAAAGAATATACCATTCTTATAACAAACATTTAACTAGAATGAATCCATGATAAACCATTCATAAAATCAGCACAATAAGTAGTACATGTGGTCATTTACCTCAATAAGAAATAACACATAATAACATATGCATAAAGCAAACCAAGTCAGGGACTTCCACGTACCACTCAACCATATATTGGGCTAAACCAAATATTTCTTTCAACCAATAACCCCCATGCCATATTCCAAGTATAAATGTGGGATCACAAAGGATAAACCAAATAAAAACCAACCAGGGAATCCAAAGGCTAAACCACCTCTACCCTCAACCATAGTGATCTCACCTAAATCGGTCTAGAGATCACTAAACCAAAACAAGTTTGGATGCCTCAAATTTTATTCGCCATACCAAGAGGAATTTTCCTGTATCCACCCACCTATCAAGTGTTTCAGGATAAAGCCTATCTCCACCCTCAAAAATTGGGAATTTTCCAGATACAACCTCAACCAAGATCCAAAATCTACTAGCCATCCAAAGCTTAACCAAAACAGGTGTTGAGTCCCGAATTTGCATCTTTTCCATACACTTTTCCATACCTTTTTCACTCACCTAAACCTCCCAAAATTGTCAATATCATGTGCAAAGGGTATCTAACATGGTTTTTAATTATGTTTTTGTGTTTTCTATTTGATCTAGATTTTGTTCATACAGCTGCGGAATCTTGCCACTTTCCGCAGCTGCTGAAACTTTCCGTAGCTATTTTGTGGAATTATATGCTACAGGTGTCTACAAGGGAAACGAGCCACATGGGCAGGCTAGGAATGACGTGGACATGGTTCGTGTCCTATTGGTTCAAGCAAACTCGTCCAAAGAAGCCGCGGTCAAAGTCGTCCACGTGGAAGTCAACTATGGAGTTTCATGTCGGCCGGACTCTGTTTCGTGGCACATAAACATCCATACGGCCGTTTCTAAGCTTGCGGAGGTTAAATCGACATCTGTGCAGAGCTCTGGAGTTGAATTCAAGCATCCACCTTTCGTAGATTCACTTTCCAACACGACCATACTCCTATATCCGTGGGCGTAGTGGTCTACGTGCTCTCTGCCATCATGAACTTTAGGAGACAGTTACAGTTTATTGTTATATATAGAGCGTTTGCATACGCACATAAAGTTAGTTGTTAGTTGATAGTTGATGTTCGTGAATAAACTCTGTTATATGTTAGTTTGCTTTGTAGTGATTACGCTGCCCTTGAGCCGTAACACTACCATTCTGTAATGAACTTCTTTTTAATGTGAGAAGACTCTGTTTTTCAACTTAATTCGTGTTTGAGGATCGTTACCAAGGCTGTGTAGAGGGCCCCTGCTCAGCTAAGGTTTTGTGTATTCGTGTACATTTCTCATTTCATTTCTTTTAAAAGTCATTGTATCATAATCCATCCATATGTTCATACTTTGCAGTTGTTTCATTTCTGTTTATACATTTCCATAATTTCCATTTCATTTCTGTCTTTCATGTTTTTATGATTGTTAATCACTGATCAGTTTTCTTGTGCAGGTTTTAGGTAGACAGCCCGGGCATTTTCATAGTATTTTGGCTAATGATATGAAACTAACATTATTCTGCTGCTAGTTTTGCTTTTCATAGCTTTTGTTTAACTTCAGTTTTGCTTTGTACATTTCAGTTTTGTTTATCTGATTCAATAGTTAAATTTAAATATATTAAGCTGCTCATAGCGTCTTCAGTTGCCTCCGAAAGCCACAGCTGGACTGATGGTGAGGGACTGCATTATGAAATGTGTAGTTTAGTATTAGTTTCTTTTCTGCAAATTTAGATATATTAAGCTGCTCATAGCATCTTCAGTTGCCTCCGAAAGCCACAGCTGGACCGATGGTGAGGGACTGCATTATGAAATGTGTAGTTTAGTATTAGTTTCTTTTCTGCAAATTTAGATATATTAAATCATGTATGACATCTTCAGTTGCCTCCGAAAGCCACAGCTGGACTGATGGCGAGGGATTGAATCATGAGTATATGGTTTAGTATTAGTTTAATTTCTGCAAATTAAATATCAGTTACACAAGTTGTTTATGATTACTTCCGAAAGTCATAGCTGGTCTAATGATGAAGGGTCAGAAAATGAATTGATGTAATATGATTTAGATTTATTTTGTTGCAATTTTGAATTTCCTTAAGCATAGTTTCTTTTGTGTTTAGTTGGCAGCAAGAATAGTTTGGTTTTCATGTTCACTAGTTTAATGTTTTGATTCATTAGATTAGCAGCACCTTTTCATTTCAGCAGTACACTTTTACTTTCTTTCAAGTCTTGTCATTGTAATTTTCAATTTGCTTTTAAAAGTTTCAAGTTGGTAAATCATTATAGGGGATATCACTTCCTTGAACAAATATAACCAAACTTTTTTTCATTTTAGAATTTCCATTTCACCTTAGAAAGACCAAAAACGACAAAAGTTAAGAAATAGGTTATCTTGCACATATAGTGCGCCGCACTTCATCAGCTTACGATTCCCGGATTGACAAATTAAATGCAGTAATTTAGGACACACTAAATTGACCAAACATTTTGGCGCCGTTGCCGGGGAAGTGTAACTAGGTAGCCAATTTCTTAAAAAAAAAAACATAAAATCATAAAAGAAGGGAAAACTTGATAACTTCTTGAAGTATGCTCTCCCCTTGCACCTAGTGTGATCTGGAGGATCAGAAAAGAGAGTTATTGGTTTAGTAATTTCTTAAGTATGCTCTCTTCTTGCACCTAGTGTGATCTGGAAGATCAGAAAGAGAATTATTAGCCCAATTTTTTTTAAAAAAATAAATAAAAAAAATGACATGCATAGAGCAAGAGATTCTAGGGGAAGGTTTATAGCTAAAGCCAAGAGTTTGATTTTCATAACTCCATCTTCTTCAAGGCATAGACCAAATTCACCACCATCTACCCCTAGCCTTAAGATTTTTGGAAGTCAAGGAACAGTTGAATTAGAGGATTCTCCTATACCACCTACTAAAACCCACTTAGAAAACAAAGAGACTTTCTCTCATCCTTCCTTGGTAGAAGAACTAGAGGACTATAAGGACTCTAAAGAAACTATCATGGCAGAAGAAGTAATAAATAGAGGTGGAGGTAGAAGAGGAGGAGATAATGGAGATAACAATGGTGAAGGAAATGATGGTAGAAATAGGGACAATTTGCTTGGATTCCCCATAGTTGATGAGGAAACTCATGCAACAATGAAAAATATCTCACCATCTGTTCTCCCTAACTTTTATGGATTTCGAAGTGAAGATCCTGAAACATTTCTGTTTGAGTTTGAAGTAGTGTGCCGAACTTATGACTATATGGAAGATTCTCAAAAACTCAAACTGTTTCCTTCAACATTGAAGGGATCTGCTTTGAAATGGTTCATGGGATTAGCCACTCAATCTATTAGGACTTTGAATGATATGAAACAAACATTTTTGGATAGATACTTGGACTATTGTATGCCCACCAATCACAAGGATGAGGTATTCAAAATGATGCAAAAAGAAGATGAAAAATTGGAAGACTTAATTGAAAGATTTCAATACAACTTGAAAAGAGCAAAGATGAGCAACTTAGATAATGAAACCTTGAAAGCCCTCCTATTAAAAGCCATTAGAGATGAATGGATAGACATTTTAAACATGATGGGGAAAGGAGAAATTTCTCAACTCCCATTTCGTGATATAACAGAACTATGTATCCATCTCTCAAGAGGAAAATCTAAAACTGGAAAAGGGCCTAGGGATTCTTCTCTTATTAGAGCTAACAAATCTGCAACTGGATCAGTAAGTAGGGCAGAGATTGGTAATATGCTTGATGAGTTCAAAACTGATATCTTAGGGAGCCTTAGTGAACAACTAGACACCCTTAAAATCCAAAACAAGCAGAAAGCAGAAACAGATGCTTTAGCCATCTTTTGTCCGAAATGTAGAAAGAAACATGCTTTAAGAGAATGTCCCTTGGATGCAAAAGTTGTAGAAACATGTATGATTTGCTCAGAAAATCATGAAATCAAGGATTGTCCTTCAATCCCTGGACTCAAAGTTGTTTTTCAAGAAGATCCAAATTCAATAGAATCTCTCTGTTTTGTCGCAAGGAGACCTTGGCAGGGACAACAATCTCAAGGGTTTAATAACCCTATGAATCTTCAAACCCCACCAAATTGGACTCCTTGGCAACAATCTTGGCCCCAACATCAAAATTCATATCAGCCATGGGTACAGGGGATGCAAAATCCTTATGGGATATTTGCTCAATTTTATCAATATCCTCCATCTTTTCAAAATCAACAAGCTCCACAATTTCCAAGCCCAAATCCACAACTTTCATTGCCATTTCCACAACAACAACCTTATCAACAAAATACAAATCCTCAACTCATGCTCCCATACCAACAAAAGACAAATCAACTTCCAGCTCAGCCATTGCCAAATCCTAACAATAAGAATCCTCAAACTACTTATGTGGTAGAAGGACAACAATTTCCTACTTATATGATTGTTCCTCTCAACGATGTACAACTCAGATCTGGTAGAGTCTTAGAAAAACCTTCTATAGACATTCAAGAGCAAGATACATCTGAAGAGGACTCTCTTCAAGTCAATAAGGGTTCTGAGGAAGAATCTCTTCAAAATTCAAAAATTCAAAAAGAAAAAGAAAAGCTAACATCCACAACTCCTATAGTTGAGCAACCCGTATCTTCATCTACACCTCCTTTTCCGGAAAGACTACAAATTGATAAGGGGGTGGAAAAACAAATCTTGTTGCCTAACTATGACTTTCTAGATGAATTGAAGAATGTTTGTATCAAGATTCCATTGCTACAAGCCATTCGAGAAATTCCTATTCTAGCAAAAACCATAAAGGAGTTGAGTTTCAAAAGACCAGGAAGGAAGCTAAAGGACACAAGAAGAATCCACCTGGTAGGAAAGATTGCAGATATTATGATGGGAAAAATTACTATGCAGAAGTATGTAGATCCAAGAAGTCCAATTGTCAAGACACATATAAATGGGATAGAAATTCCAAACACATTGATTGACTTAGGGGCTGCTATCAACATTATGAGTAGACAGACTATGGAACAGTTAAAACTTCCTAACCTTCTTTTTACACCTAATTTATTGCAACTTGCAGATCGATCGGTTATTAAACCAGATGGTGTATTAGAAGATATTTCAGTCTCCTTAGATTCTTGGGAATATCCAGTAGACTTTATGATTTTGACTCCTAAAAGTAATCTAGGAGGACATCCAATTATCTTAGGAAGACCTTGGCTGGCCACAGATGATGCTTTTATTAGTTGTAGATCTGGAGACATGTACATTTCTAATGGTAATTCGACAAAGAAATTCAATTTGTATCCTCCAGCAAGAGCAATCACATAAATAGGAGACAATGAATGGGTCGATGATGAGAACACTATACAACCTGTCTTTACCATTTCTGAAATTAGTGAGGATAGTCAAATTCTGAACACATTAGAAAATTTTGAGATAACTTCAGAATATGACCCCACACAATTTCAGTTGGAATCCGACATAGAATATTTATCATCAAGACAAATGTCTCTTTACTCTATGGAAGAGTTTGGTAGTTCTACTATTGAGATTTTTCCAGGAAAAACATTGAATATCAACAAACATTTGGAAAAGTCACAACAAGAAGAACTAACCAAAATCTTGCAAAAACATTCTACCGCATTTGCATGGGAGTATACTGACATGAAAGGTATTGATCCTAAGACTTGCATCCATCATATCTATATTGAGGAAAACAGTAGACCAATCAGACAACCTCAAAGAAGGATGAATCCAAATCTTAGGAGATAGTGAAAGAAGAGCTCCAAAAACTACTCAATGTAAACTTCATTTATCCAATTTCAGATAGCCGATGGGTTTCTCCTTTGGTTATAATACCTAAAAAGAATGGTAAATGGAGGGTATGCATTGATTACAGGGAATTGAACAAAGCAACTTTGAAGGATCACTTTCCTTTGCCTTTTATCGATCAGGTATTAGATACATTAGCAAGTAAAAAGTACTTTTCATTTTTGGATGGTTTTAGTGGTTATAATCAAATTCAGGTAGCACCTGAAGATCAAGATAAGACCACATTTACTTGTCCATGGGGAACTTTTGCCTACCAAGTGCTTCCTTTTGGGTTATGTAATGCACCCGCAACATTCCAAAGAGCAGTACTAGGAATTTTTTCTGATCTAATCCATGATTGCGTAGAGGTTTATATGGATGATTTTATAGTTTATGGTAATTCATTTGAAGAGGCATTAGAAAATTTGGAAAAAGTCCTTATAAGATGTAAAGAAACAAACCTTTCATTAAGCCATGAAAAATGCTTTATGATGTTTATTGAAGGGATTGTTTTGGGGCATCATATTTCAGGAGATGGGATTAAGGTCGATAGATCAAAAGTTGAAGTCATCTCCAAGTTACCTATTCCAAATTGTCAAAGAGATGTTAGAATTTTTCTAGGATTTACTGGTTACTATAGAAGATTTATAGAAAACTTCACTAAAATAGCATCTCCACTCTTCAAATTGCTTACAAAAGACTGTGAATTTAAATGGGATCCTGATTGTCAATCAGCCTTTGAAACTTTGAAAACAAGAATATCTGAAGCACCTATCTTGAGAGGACCAAATTGGAAACTCCCTTTCCATATTTCTACGGATGCTTCAGATACAGCTCTAGGAGCTGTGTTGGGTCAAATAGATTTAGTTCCTTATGCCATTTATTATACCAGTAAAAATTTGACTCCCACAGAGTTGAATTATACTGTGACTGAAAAAGAGTTTTTAGCCGTTGTTCATGCAATTAATAAGTTTAGACATTACATAACAGGCTATGAAACTTTTATTCATACTGACCATTCTGCAATTAGATATTTAATGAACAAACCTGTTACTAATGGCAGAGTGACAAGATGGCTTTTACTTTTGCAAGAATTCAATATTACCGTGTTGGATAGACCAGGAAAACAAAATACAGTAGCTGATTTATTGTCTAGGATTCAGAATACTAAAGAAGATTCTCCTGTAGAGGATAAGTTTCCTGATGAATACTTGTTTGCAGTAACTATTAAGACTCCTTGGTATGCAGATATTGCTAACTATTCGGTTACAGGGAAACTACCTTTACATTTATTTCCAAGTGAAAAACGAAAAATTATTCAGGAGAGTTCAAAATATTCATGGATTTCTAACGAATTGTTTAAAACAGGGCCAGATCTTGTGATCAGAAGATGTGTCAGGGAAGATGAAATGCCTGATATTCTTAAGGCATGTCATGATGAACCATGCGGCGGACACTTTGCAGACAAAAGGACGGCCTATAAAATCCTTTCCTTGGGATATTATTGGCCTTCTCTCTTCAAAGATGCAAAACAATATGTCAAAAGGTGTGATAGCTGCCAAAGAGTAGGGAAACCTACCCCTTCAAATGAAATGCCATTGCAAACACAGGTACTCATTGAACCCTTTGAAAAATGGGCTTTAGATTTCATTGGACCTATTAATCCACCATCTAAGCAAAAGAAGTATATATTGGTTTGCACCGATTATGTTACTAAATGGGTAGAAGCTAAAGCATTAGTATCTGCTACTGAAAATTCAGTTGTTCATTTTCTTTATGAGGATATTTTTACTCGCTTTGGTGTTCCAAGAGAAATTGTGAGAGATCAGGGGAGCCAATTCACATCCAATTTGGTGGAGAAGTTGATGGAAGAATACAAAATCAAGCACAGAAGATCTACTCCTTACCATCCACAAGCAAATGGTCAAGTGGAGTCCACAAACAAAGTTCTTGAAAGTATCATCACCAAAACTATTCATCTACATAGAAGAGATTGGGCAGAAAGGCTTCCAGAAGCCTTGTGGGCCTACAGAACTACATGGAGGAATACAACAGGACATTCTCCATATGAACTTGTTTATGGGAAAGAAGTCTTGCTCCCCATTGAGTTCCAAGTCAAGACCTTCAAGATAGCAGTTCAGTTGGGGATGGACTTATCAGAAGCCCAAAAGCATAGAATGGAGCAGTTGAATGAGCTAGATGAGATCAGACAAGAAGCAATTCTAAGAACTGATCTAGTTCAATATCAAAGAAATAAATGGCATGAAAAATATATCAAAGAGAAGAAGTTTCAAGAAGGAGATTGGGCATTGTTATTTGACTCCAAGTTTAAAGATTTTCAAGGGAAATTTCAGACTCATTGGCTTGGGCCATATGAGATTGACAAGATCTTTAGTAATGGAGCTGTAAGAATCAAGACTATTGATGAGTTTCAAACTCCTCTTATTGTGAATGGCCATAGATTGAAAGTTTATCATAAGCCACTCTCAAAAGAGGATTTTGTCAAGTTGTTTCAAGAAAGTTTTGCAATCAGGGTGGTACAGAAGAATTCTTCTTCTCCACCAGCCTAGCTTTTGTTTTTCAAGTTAAAAAAAAAAAAAAAAAAAAAGAGAGAAAAAAAATGGTATAAGCCTGAAAACCAATCATTGATTGGCAGTCTTATACAGAAAATATGGGGTGAAAATCAGGGACACCTGACACTCTATATTTTCCAAAAAAATCTGTCTTTCATTTCATTTCATTTCACCACCCACTCCATTTCATTCCACTTCATTTCATCTCATTTCATTTCATTTCACTTCACTCCACTTCATTTCATCCATTCCATCAATAAAAATCTTTTTTATGACCATTTCCACTTGGTCATCTGTCATTTGTTCATTTCTATTCAACTAAGTAATAGCTGTGTCAGTTTCCGCAGCTGACATCTGTTTCCGCAGCTGACTCCAGTTTCCGCAGCCAGAAGCAGATTCCGCAGCTACTACTCTGTTTTCAAAGAGAATGTACAGTCAGTTGTTATTTCTATAATTATGAAATAAAATGCAGGAGAGAGGATCAATGGAACATTCAAGACACTAATGAAGATCAATCACTACTACATTTCACGGAAATTCCGACACTTGTTTCCGGCACTTTTGACCAAATGTCGGAAATTTTCCCAAATTTTTTCCATCCCGCCCGAAACCGTCGCTATACCGACGTCTATAGAAAAGTGTCGTAATACCGACACTTAAACTAGTGTCGCAATTACGACGTTTAAAGGAAGACGTCGCAATTGCGACACCATGGCCCAAAGTGTCGCTATTGAGACGACTCTAAACGTCGCAACGGCGACACAATGTCTAGGTGTCGCCATTGCGACTTTTGGAGGCACCGTCCTAATAGCAACGCCTTTTCCTCCGTCGGTATAGCGACAGTTATTTTTGCGCTACATAAAAATACCAAACTTATATGGGCGCTACATAAAAATTCGAAACTTATATGCGCGCTACATAAAAATGTTTGGTATTTGTCGCAATAGCTACGTTTGATATCACGCGCGCATTCGCTCTCTGCTCTTGTAGAACAGCATTTGCGGTCAGCATTCGCGCTCAGCTCTTGCAGAACAGCATTTGCCCTCAGCATTCGCCCTCAGCGTTCGCCCTCGGCTCTTGCAGAACAGCATTCGCCCTCAGCGTTCGCCCTCAGCTCTTGCAGAACAGCATTCGCCCTCATCTCTTGTAAAATGGTAAGTTCTTACTGCAGGCCCTTCCTCCTATAGTAGGGTTGACTCTATTTGGGTTTTTTTGGTCAATTCCATTGGATTTTGTTAGGCTGTAGGGTTCTCTCTAGATGTCAAGAATCAAGATTCAATACCCTATATTATCTTCATCACCCAATACAAGATTTAAATTTTTCCCAAAGAAACGCTTATTAATTTGGCAGCCATTATTTCTCCCTGCTTTAAAAACCCTACATTTAAATGAAAACAAGCATTGCATTTCAACTACAAAAATCTATTAGTGTTCAATGTACATGTGTGCTACATTAACTGTTCGATGTCACGCGTGCATTCGCCCCCACTCTCGTTAACACCATTCGCCCTCGCATTCGCTCTCTCGCCAGAACAAAGATTCGCTTCTTCAAGATTCGCCCGAAGCTTCATATCAAAGATTCGCTTCAAAGATTCGCTCCCTAGCTTCAAGTAACATCATTCACCCCGGATTCCCCTCGCCTCTTTTTCGTGAACAAAGATTCGCCCGCATTCGCCTCGCCCTTGCCAGAGCCTCTTTTGCTCCTCGCATTCGCCTCGCCGTTTCGCCCTCGCCTCTCCGTAGAACAACATTCGCTCGTTTCGCTCTCGCCTTCGTTGAGAACAGCATTCGCCCTCAGCTCTTGCAAAAATGGTAAGTTCTTACTGCAGGCCCTTCCTCCTATAGTAGGGTTGACTCTATTTGGGTTTTTTTGGTCAATTCCATTGGATTGTGTTAGGCCGTATGGTTCTCTCTAGATGTCAAGAATCAAGATTCAATACCCTCTATTATCTTCATCACCCAATACAAGATTTAAATTTTTCCCAAAGAAACGCTTATTAATTTGGCAACCATTATTTCTCCCTGCTTAAAAAACCCTACATTTAAATGAAAACAAGCATTGCATTTCAACTACAAAAATCTATTATTGTTCAAATGTACATGTGTGCATCACTTGTGTAGGGTATTCCTTTTCCACTTTCACATTATCCAAGAATGTGTGCAGTATAGTTCATATTTTTTGTGATTTAGATTGCCTTGAAAAAGGAAAGGTAAATTATTTCCCATGGAAAAAGAAGGTTTTTCATTTTTATAGGTTGTTTGGACTTACGTGGAAAAATTTATGGTATGCCTTTCATATTATGTAGTTTAAATTTGAATTAACAGATTATTCTACATGAAAATATAATTACCTATGTGATGTCCTTCATCACTAATTAAAATTATAGGGTTTCAATTTCCTAGACTCTAACTCATCTTATGCTAAATTCTAGGTTCTCATTGGTGGATCACTCTTCCATTGATTTCCTTTCCCTCTGGATCTTGTCATACTTTAAAAGTCATCAATGATACATATATTATTTCAGGTATCCCAAAAGGCTTTATAGTAGAACATATTGTGAAGTTTTTTTGACACTTGAGGATTCTTTTTAGAACGGCAACGTGGTCTATGCTATCGAGTTATATATCAAGCAACTTGTCCTTAATAACCACACTATGAGGTAGGTTCAACCAGTTTGAACTTGTTGGGACATAGCATATGAAGTTGTGTGATGAGTCCATATCACAGGTCTATTATGGTGAAAAAAGTGAAGACATGTAATGATAGTTATTATGTTAACATTACTAGAAACATTTTCAAAATTATCCATGCTATCAAGATGTCAAAATTCCAGGCATTAGGTGTCAATACTCGTAGCTAATAGATAATAATAATAATATAAAAAAAATCACAACTTTATTCTTGAAATATGATTTTTACACATTGGTAACCTAGTTCATGAGTTACTATCACCCAAAGACTGCAAAACAAACTTAAAATATAAATTAAACCAACATGAGAATCCAACTAAGGGTTTCTCGACAAAATCATGCCATAACCCGGCATTTTGAAACCCAAATTTGAATCCATCATAAGTAATACAATGCAAACTCAGATGGATTTTCAATGCATGTTTGCATGCTACACTTATTCTCTGCCTAGATATCATTTTTTAAATGGAACCATTAGTCAAGCCCATAGTCCTTTTTATGTGAAAAATTTCAGCTCTATTTGAGCTCTTTTTTGCTCCACCACCTCCATAAACCAGTGTTACACGGGGTCTCGCCCCCCCACCTAGGGGTCTAGATTCCTCGCCCCTCGCGCTCCGGGGTCTTGGGGACTTCTAGGGGATGTTTCCCTCACGCCCCCTCACGTCCCCTCACCGCCCCTTTTAGTTTATGGTTTTGTGTTAAAATTTGATGTGCCACTTAGCATATTTGAGAATCCAAGTGATTTTGATTCAGATGGTGACATGGTTGATCTTGATATATTCGTGCAGAAGTTGGATGCAGAGACTAGTGGTGCATTAACTTGAGCATTTATGCTCATTTATCATTATGATGATATAATTTGATATTCATATGTTATGTTTTATGTTTTATGTTTCAGACATAACTTATTTGCGTTTAAGTTTTATGTTTCAGACTTGAGTTGTAAACTTCAGTTTAAACTCTATTTTGAATCTTGATATAATATGTCATATGATATCCTAAACTTTATTTTCATTGTACATTGTTAGTAGTTACATTAATGATTATATAGTTACAAACTTACAAACTTACATGCATGATTGTATGATGTATGTTTTAACTTTTAACTTTTAAATTTGTTTCAATTATATGATTCATCATTCATCGATTTGTAATTTTATCATTTATGATTTATCTTTCATGATGCAAGTGTATGATGACCGTATATACATTCCTTGCAAAAATATAGTTACATTTTAAATATTTAATTTTATAATTTTTATGACCCCGACGTCCCCCCACGTTTCCTGAAAATTGGTAGGGAGCTTTTGCATAGGCTGCTCCCGCGCTCCCTCGTCCCCTCGCTCCCACCTCCAGGGGACTTGGTGGAACATTGCCATAAACATATGCAAACATATATCATGATCTTGGAATCCATTACATATGTATGTGCCAATGTTCCATAATCTTGCCCTATCATCAATTTAAGAAATTTCCATTGACTATCAAATTATGGAGGGGGGGAACTTTTTGCTGCAACATTTGGCTCAAAATCAGGGACCATCTTCGTATGAGGTGAATGAGAACTATAGATATTTGAAGAAGTAGATTAGTGCCTTTTCCCCTAGCCATGGAGTCATATACAGTCATCCATCACAAAAATTTGTCTTTGTTCATTCTCACCTTGAAAGTTGCAAAAAATCATGCCCTAATTGAAACGACACTAAATTTGAAAGATATAATAAAAATGCAAGCTAGAAGTGCCCTATTAATACAAAGGGAAAACCTTCCTACCTACCCTAACTGAGATAATTTTTGATTGAATAGGAAACATGATATTGCCAATGGAGTTGATCCAACAACTTGTTAAATTTATGGGACTAAATCATGCATTTGATTTCCAGGGAAACATGCGCATGAAGAGAAAAAGTGCAGAATTAATGGAAAATCCATACATGCCACTTATAAAAACTACACCGAAAGGTCAAAAAATACTTAAGGCCTTAATTTAATTTGAATCCAAAAATGACAAAACAGGATTAGTGAAAACACGAGAGTGGTGTGGGTGAACAACATAAATAAAAAGTGAAGATACCTTTCCCCAAGATGCCTTTGTCACCGTTGTATGAAAACATGTTTTCCTTTCCCTTTATACATGCAAGTGAATGCATTATAGGTATGGTGTTTTCCCAAAATAGGAGAAGCCTACTTAAATATATCATTCGTGGAGTGAATGTTTCGGTGCCTTAATGTGCAATGACATGTTTCCAGGACTGAATTCAATGCAAGGCATATTTGAAACTCTAACTCTGTCTTCTGGTGTCTTATTAGAAATTATTTCAGTTTTCATTTTGTGTTTTCAAGTTAGATATTTTTTTCAAGTTTTTACATTTATAATTTTATTGCAATGTGGCAGACTGATCAGAGCAGTGCAAGAACAACCCCGAGACAGGATGATCGCGGAAAGAGGCCAGCGGAAGAACATGTAAAGTGCCAGCATTGCTCTATCTTTAGGTATTTTAGTTATTTACATAATTGAAATAATATTAATTTTGTTCAAATATGCAGACACCTAGCCATGGTACGCCTGATGATTCCCTCTTCGAGGAAGAGCTTTTTTCATCCCTATCTCCAGTGTTGTTGTTGCAAAAAAAGGCACGAGATGCAACGTCGGAATTTAATGCTTTGATAGATGCGCCTCAAACACCTGAAACAGAAGAGAGGATACAACATCTTATGAGGCAGCTGAATAGATATCAGGTAATAATAAAAAGTCAAAAGGATATTTTTTTTGTTCTGCATGAGATGAATTGTGATAGTTTGATTTTTAATTTTTACATTGACTAAACTAACAAAAAGTTCTTTTGTATGTAGCGTTTTCTGGCATTTTCTGAACCCGGTGTTGGTGGTAGTGGGACACAAGGGCAAGATATTGCCCAAAAACCCTCTCGTACACCTTCTACTCCTTTAGGTGCTAGCCAAGAAACACACTCTGCCCAAGCAGACACCCAGCCAACCACTGAACGTGTTGGCAATGATGAGGCTGATATGGCCAACTACATTATTGCGTTTCCTGGAGCTACACGTGTCAGCTCCACAGGGACCATTAATGGCACGTTGTTGGTGAACGATGAGGGTGTCCCTATAAAGCATGTACAACTCTCAGGTAAATTTTAATATTTTAACTATTTCATGTACTTTATCTAAAACATATTTATCATGATTTTTATTTTTAAATTAATGATAATATCTTCTTTTTCTTTTGTTTTTATTCTGTGTAGGAAACAATGAGTTCTACAGGATTCTGGAGAGCCATGCGTTGGTAATTTTTGTCTCAACCATACGTACAGGGTGGAATTCCCAGAATTCCAACCTGAAAAAAGAACTTTTAGATTATCTAGAAGCCCTTTTTGGGGTCGGCACATTTGACAGAAAAGCGGTGGCTCAGGTAGCCGGCAAATATTTGAAATATACCAGGGACACCTATAGGACGTAATTTCAATTTAACCCTAGATATGAGCGTCCTCTCGCAGTTTCAGAGAGTGAGTGGAGAGCACTCATCCATGACGGAAAAGAGAAAAGGGCAAAGAAAGAAGGAAAAATGCCAACTGGACCCGCAAGGTAAATTACAACTTTAATTCAATAGCTTTAATTTTCTTTATGTCTAAAATAAAAGTGTGCTACGTCATATCTGACTTCAATCTTTTGATGCTAGGTCGCCTGACACCTCAAAGGCAACCAAAGCTAGGATAGAGAAAAAGGGCCATCACAAGCTCGGCCAGGGTGGCTACTTGAAATTAGCTGCAAGAATTGTAATTAAGTAGCTAAACATCTTATAATTAATTGTATCGCCTTCCAACATTTTTGTAATCCTATCATATATGATTAAAAATACACAATCATATATAATGTAGGGTGATGACTTTGGAACAATAACTACAGAGGAAGATAAAAATATTGCTTTCCGTTTTGGCTATCAAGCTGTAGTTGAACGTCGCAGAAGCTTGGGGCAGTCCCAAGATCTACAATGCCTGATAAGGTAAAACATTAACCTTTCAATATTTTTGTTTTCGTCCATAAATTTAATGTCTAACAACTTTGTTTAAATCAGGGGAGCAACACTACCGACGAGGTAAATAACCCAGTTTTAGAGCCAGATGTAGATGATCCTCTCGTGCAACCTGATCATTGTAGTGGGGATCAGGCCGACAATGCTGCTATCAGTGAGGGCCGTGACGGTAATTAATTTCCACTTATAATTTTTTCTAATTATACCTTGATGGTTGTCCTTATAACGTTTTTTTGTTTAAATGACAGAGAATGTTTCCCTTGAGGATCTTACCACCAGAGAGGAAGACAGGGCAACAGTCCCAACGGCGACAACTGGTGCACCAGGTAAATAATCTCATTGCAATTTTTTTTATTAATATTACCGAACTAGTTCAATGATATTTAAAAAATGATAATTAAAATTTAATTATTATCTGTTTTTGGAGGCGATGCCCCGTCATTGGATGAGACCAGACATCGTGACAATGCAACTAGGTCAGCGGCGACAACTGGTGCACCATGTAAATAATCTCATTGCAATTTTTTTTATTAATATTACCGAACTAGTTCAATGATATTTAAAAACTGACAATTAAAATTTAATATTATCTGTTTTTGTAGGCGATGCCCCGTCACTGGATGAGCCCAGACATCGTGAATACGCAACTAGGTCAGCAGTGCGGGTCGAAAGGCACGAAACAAGAGCAGAGCACGATGATATTGATGATGTAATTAGGAGCTTTAAAAATAGGAAGAAGAAAAAAGAAAATTTGACAATGTAAAATATTGTATTATTATAAGACAAACGTTACCATACTTGGAACATTTTTTTGCGTTATATAAAAAACTCATTTATCATACTATTTTTATGTCAAGCATTAATTGCAATGTTTCCTTGCGTACTTTTTGTTGAATTGTTTTTTTACTAGTTATTGAATATTTTTTTTTATGCTCATGAAAGTAAAAATTGAAATATAGATTGGGTATTGGGGAATTGAGAGTGATGTGAGGAGGGGGGAGGGGCCATAAGAGCTTCCACCTTCACGTGGTTGGCCCTGTTTAGTAGAGAATAATTTATTGGAGTGATTTAATCTTGGAGCAAACCTCCCTTGATCCAGCGTAGCAACAAAAAAGTCACCGTTGACTTAGTTGCTACTCTTTCAGATCATGGGAGGCTTGTTCCAAGTTCATGCGACTCCAATAAATTGTTCTTGAAACGAAGAGGAGCTTATTCAGGTATGTTTTGACATTTTCAACATATGTTCTAACATTATCATATGAATGCATCTTAGAGTAAAAAATACTACATCAATTACTTGTATTTATTGTATAGATAATGATGGATTTTGATTGACTTGGCAGTGCAGGTACAAATCCTCTTGCATCATGAGCAATACAACTTGTCAACCAGGGTCATGTCCAGATATTTTTGCTTGTGCGCTTGACCAGGTTCGTAATGTCACATTTTGTAAGTTCCTTTACAGTTCATAATTCAATATTAAGCTTGTTCACGATTATTATCTAGGTTTTTTGTATGTGTTTTTTCATCTATTTGATTGTAAGCAACTATGCATGTTTCATGTTGTTCACTATGATTTCTCCCATTACCACTCCCAGGATGAATCCAACTTTATTGTTACATAGGTTACTTTATTGTTACTATGATTTCTCCATTCACGATTTCATAGGTTACATCATGTAAAGTTGTCAATCTCAGGTTGGTGATGAGCTTTAGTTCTCCAGATTTGGGGCTTTTCTGATATTTTCTCCCTCATGTCATTCCTGCATCACCCCGTTGTTTGAGCATGCCAATTGTCTACCACTTGTACCAATTGGCACATGTCAATCTCTGAGTGGTGCCACATTTCACCTATTTTCAGTGAGAGTTTAGGGTTTCTCTAACATAGCTTCAGAAATCCGATTGAGTGCCCGCTTGAATATTGTCACATAATACTTATGGTTTGGATTGATGAGCATGTTCTGAATGGTTGGTTGATTCATAAGAACCACCCATAAATCTCCCTTCCTATAACACACAGAAAATAAAAATTTCTTTGACAGGAGACAGAGTTTCAATACTTTGAAAACAAACTTCTATTCCCTTCAATAACTCAAAAAAAACTATTACACTACTTCCTCACTGAGAGGGATTACAAAATTATGACTGCTACAAAACGCAGTGCATAAAACCAACTCACCGTCTGTTCAAAACAAACATACTCTGTCTCTAAGACACTCTGCTGTGTTTTTCCCTTTCGCACTGCTGTGCATACACACTTAAAAAGTTACACTCAATTTTTCACTTTTTACACACTGCTATGTAATAAAAAATTTACGTACTGTCTATAAAAAAAACTACCAAGATTTTTCGACCTTTTTATTTTTATATGCCGAAACATATAAAACATATTATAATAAACCTTGTTTTTAAAAAAATACAATTAAAACTAAATTCTATGGCCCACCTTTCATTTCGCATATGATATATATATAACATATGTATATATTAAACTATCAAAACATTAAAGAACCCTTTCCGTCGGACTTCAAAAGTCTAAATAGATTGAATTTCAAACCAAATTCGCGTTCCAAAATGGGATGCTGACGTCTGCCTAATTTTAACTCGAATTCTCAATCCAATGTGCCCAATAAAAAATTCGGGTCCGGTTTTCAGGTTTTCAGATTCCCTTCAATTTCATGCGATCCAATATTAATGCTCCACGTGTCCTCCTTTTGAATTTACAAAACTGTCGGGTAAATTTCTGTTTGTTTAATTTCTGGTTGGTGAATTGCGTTAATGTTGGCTTTTGTGTTTAAATACAATCCTGTACAGAAATATGGTTGTGGCCGTCTACAAAAAAAACTTGCAGGAATTTTAAATGCTGAATTAAATTTCTGGATGGCATGCAAGCAACCTCCAAAAAAAAATGTTGCTGCTGCATCCGTCCTTCTGCTGCAGCAGTTGAAGTTAAAATTCAACAACACATGGTTTAATAAGTGAGGGTGTAAAGGTAACTTTTTGTCGATAGTACTGGATTAAGATCATCTATTCATTTTTGTAGGGTCTTATGGTGTTTGGTTTTTTAGTTTTGGGTTGGGCTTATTGAGTCTAAGATAGTTTTTGAGTGAAAAAATTGCTATCAGTTATTAAAAAAATTTGGTTCTTTTGTCAAAATTTATGAGCTTGTTAGGAAATACAAAACTGACAATGGTTGTATCTTAAATTTGTGGAAAATAATTTGAAATGAAACCTTTTGTTTAGGTTGTTGCAGCAGGTGCAAACCCCATTCAAATTACTAGGGGCATTGACAAGACAATAAAGGCCCTTGTTTCGGAACTCAAAATTTTGTCAAAGGAGGTAAATGCTTGCCTTTTGAGTAGGCTGGTTTTCCTTTTTGCTGATGATTTGGTGTATCTAATTGAATTAGTTGCCTAAGGTATTTTTGGTTGCAAACTCCTTTTCATTTTTCATACAGTATTGGCCTTGTGGAATACATTTGATTGTGTGGTCTTGTTAGATTTACAACATTTGTAGTTGTTTAGTCTTATGGCCGAGGTGCACTTTTATTATGGAAATAGTTGATGCAATATTGTCATTTAATCCTTAATGTAGGGTAGCATGTTGAGAAGTTTCTTGTGAAACATTTGGTATTCAAAATGACACTTGATCCTATACAACATCATGCACTTGACTTCAAAATTTATATTCAAAGTGTGCCAGACAATTCTTGCAAAATTTCAAATATTTATGTTGTTTTAAACCATTATCTTTTTCATGTATTGGATGCTGAAAATGTGAAAAAGACTTTGGTATGAAACCAACTGGTGAATAATTTCCAGCAAAACAACCACTTCCAAGACATGATTTAGAAGTAGAACATATGTACTTATGAAGCATAGAAAGATATCCTCGATGCATTGTCAATGTTTGGCTAGGGTTATTTTTGGAGAAAATAACTCCTTATTCCTAGAATAGTGATCTTCAATACAAGTAAATGCCAGAGAAGAGAGATCATCGTGTGACGCAACAAAACTGAAATTGGACCCCCAAGGAGAGCTGGTGTGTCTACAATCGATGTGTCAGCATTTTCCCTTGGTGTACCCCGTTCTTTTCCTCCAGCCTGAGTCTTAATTGACTTCTTCTTTCTTCGGGTTTATTTATCAAATTCGTAGAATTTGATAAATAAATACTATCCACAATGGTTGGACTTTAATTTATATTCCCGACTTTATATTATCTCCAATCCTTATAACCAATGTTTAACTTTCAACACTTTGTATTTATACTCCACGCTTCTTTTTAAATAAATAACTTGTAGTGAACTTTCGGCTCTATATTTCACCACCCAGCCTTACAACAATCACCCTCCAGACTTATGCTAATTATCCGCCAATCGTTTAATTAAACAATTTCATTATACTCCGGCCCCACCTATATATATCAATAACCAATCAAACACCCGTATCGTACCTGGCTATCCTCCGCACACCTTAGTTAACCTCCGGGCAAGTTCAACGTGCGACCACCGTCCGATGGCCCTTCTCCAAATCAACGACTCTTGGCAATTTCGCTCGGCTTCCAACGTCGGGCTTTAACGTACGATGGCGTGGGTTAAACGGTTGTTTGCCGGGGTCACTTTGCCACGTGTCGCATTCCCTATGGAATCGCTCGCGAATAGGAAATACCGCCTACTCCGCAAAAGCGGTGCGATATGGGCAACCCGCTTTTGTGATTCCGCTCGTGGTTTTGGTACAGGGCTTGACCACAGGTGCAAGTCTGGTTCCGCTATCCTTTTTTTTGTTAACTCATGTCCAATCCTCGGGTCAGGTTCCGAAAGCACAACAATTTTGTCTCTTTATTAAGCGAGATTTTAATATGTGTATTATCAAAGAAAACCAACACAAATTTTATAAGAAAATTGTTCAAAAGTCGAGCCCGCCGGACTTCAAACGGCGATAAACCATAATTCAAACCAAATTCGCGTTCCAAAATAGCCTGCTGACGTCGGCCAATTTTGTGACACGAATTTCTTATCAAATTCGCCCTAATATTTTACGGGTCCGGATTTCCACTGCGCGAGCGGCCCAAACAAAGATCCGCTCCAATCAATTTTTGCCACGTGTCCTCAATAAAACTTGCCCTGCTCCCGGCTGCGGGTGCATTCGATGGCGTTTAAGGTGATGGGACATGGATATGGCGATTTCATATCATTCGCATTAACATTTAACGCCGTTCAATTAAGTTTTCACATCAAATCTAGATTAATTAATTTTTAACACTGTTCAAGATCGGACCTCCACTCCTCTGAGCGATTCCGCACGCTCCAATTTGATCCGGCCTTCGGCTCTCATTATTAATGATCAGAGATTCATTATGACGACCGTCTTTTGATTGCATTGCAGACGGGTCGACATAAAAAATGGCGTTTAGCCATGGTTTTTCAGACAAGCCGGTTGCTGGATTACACTGTCTGGTAACTGCGATGATAAGGAGAAGTGGCCAGCGGAACTTCTGCCTAGACTTTGTTGCATATTTCCATTTCTCTCGATTCTGTACTCTCTGTCTGTCTTCCTCTATTAATTGGAATTCTGCTTCTTCGTCTCTTGTGCCCACTGCGATTGCACCCATGCCTCGCGTGCGTCATAGGATGCGTTGCCGCAGGGGGAGCACTAGAGGTCAATCCCGGCGCGCTCCCTCCAGCACCTCAACAGAGGCTAGTTCACCTTCTCCCACGACGCACACTGCGCAATTTTCCTTTGATTGCACTCTCAACCGCCCGCGAATCACAGCTGTAGTCACTGTGGTCTTCCGCGAGGAGGCCCAAACGGAGGAAGAATGCACCCGTCTGGCGGGTCTGAGCGGCTTTAATTTGTTTTTCTTGCTTAGCAGGCCCAGTTAATTGGGCTGCTTTTAGTTTATTTTACTGTGCCGGACCTTTAAGTAATATTTTTGAATTCTGTAAATTAAACGTTCAAGACTGGTTTCCCCGTATGAGGGCAGTCTTCTTAATTTTTTGATTTTTTGATGAAAAATTTTCCATGAGTATGGCCAGGCAATGTTTTTGACTTCGGTGTAATTTTATTCGCAATGTTAATAGATTAACTTTACTTTGAATTCTCACATGATTAGCGTTTTTCTTGATCTGCTCAAGGATTTTGGGTACTTTAATTTGTATTTGGAACAATGGACGTCGGTACTCTATCTGTTGCTTTACTGTTCTACATACTACTATTTCACTTTCTTATAGATGCCTTGGGAATATTTGAATGCTTTCTCAGATTGTCGATAATCTCCATGTGGACCGTTATTGGATTTTATATCATGTCCCTGTATGTGACATGGGGTATTTTTCTATCATTGTCTGGGGTGGGACTTCCACTTTTCTGGATGGATATTTGGGTTCCAATCTTCAGATGTGAAAATGTAATGACTTCATGGACCGTTTTACTTCATATAATATATTCAAAACAGCGTTTTTTCTCTTGTGAAAAAAAAATGATTAATGTTTATCACTCTGCCTTCAAAACTAGCTATGCTGGTCTATGTTGCTGGTTTATTGATATGGTCTGATGGTCTTTTTATATTTTTGACATATCACACTCCTCACATGATTAGCGTTTTTCTCTGTTCAAGGATTTTGGGTACTTTAATTTGTATTTGGAACAATGGACGTCGGTACGTACTCTATCTGTTGCTTTACTATTCTACATACCGCTATTTCACTTTCTTATAGATGCCTTGGGCATATTTGGATGCTTTCTCAGATTGTCGATAATCTCCATGTGGACCGTTACTGGGTTTTATATCAAGTCGCTGTATGTGACATGGGGTATTTTTCTATCATTGTCTGGGTGGGACTTCCACTTTTCTTGATGGATATTTGGGTTCCAATCTTAAGATGTGAAAATGTAACGACTTCATGGACTGTTTTACTTCATACAATATATTGAAAACATCGTTTTTTCTCTTGTGAAAAAAAAAATGATTAATGTTTATCACTCTGCCTTCAAAACTAGCGATGCTGGTCTATGTTGCTGGTTTATTGATATGGTCCGATAGTCTTTTTATATTTTGGACATATAATACTCCTCACATGATTAGCGTTTTTCTCTGTTGCAGGATTTTGGGTACTTTAATTTGTATTTGGAACAATGGACGTCGGTACTCTATCTGTTGCTTTACTATTCTACATACTGCTATTTCACTTTCTTATAGATGCCTCTGGCATATTTGGATGCTTTCTCAGATTGTCGATAATCTCCATGTGGACCGTTACTGGGTTTTATATCAAGTCCCTGTATGTGACATGGGGTATTTTTCTATCACTGTCTGGGGTGGGACTTCCACTTTTCTGGATGGATATTTGGGTTCCAATCTTCAGATGTGAAAATGTAATGATTTCATGGACTGCTTTACTTCATATAATATATTCAAAACAACGTTTTTTCTCTTGTGAAAAAAAAAATGATTAATGTTTATCACTCTGCCTTCAAAACTAGCGATGCTGGTCTATGTTGCTGGTTTATTGATATGGTCTGATAGTCTTTTTATATTTTGGACATATCACACTCCTCACATGATTATGATTAGCGTTTTTCTCTGTTGCAGGGTTTTGGGTACTTTAATTTGTATTTGGAACAATGGACGTCGGTACTCTATCTGTTGCTTTACTATTCTACATATTGCTATTTCACTTTCATGGACCGTTTTACTTCATATACTGCTATTTCACTTTCATGGACTGTTTTACTTCACTGTTGTAGGGTCTTGGGTACTTTAATTTGTATTTGGAACAATGGACGTCGGTACTCTATCTGTTGCTTTACTATTCTACATACTTCTATTTCACTTTCATGGACTGTTTTACTTCACTGTTGTAGGGTTTTGGGTAATTTAATTTGTATTTGGAACAATGGACGTCGGTACTCTATCTGTTGCTTTACTATTCTACATACTGCTATTTCACTTTCATGGACTGTTTTACTTCATATAATATCTTCACTTTCATGGACTGTTTTATTTCATATAATATCTTCACTTTCATGGACTGTTTTACTTCATATAATATCTTCACTTTCATGGACTCTTTTACTTCACTATTGTAGGGTTTTGGGTACTTTAATTTGTATTTGGAACAATGGACGTCGGTACTCTATCTGTTGCTTTACTATTCTACATACTGCTATTTCACTTTCATGGACTGTTTTACTTCATATAATATCTTCAAAACAGCGTTTCTCGTCTTTTAAAATTTTAATTTTTTTTTTTTAAATTGAACCCTTCGTCGGTCTACCGACGCCTTGTAGACGTCGGAACTGCGACAATCCAGAAACGTCGGACGAGAGACAGTATGAAAACGTCGGAAGCGCGACGTGCTAAACGTCGGAACTGCGACAACCCAGAAACGTCGGAAGAGAGACAGTATGAAAACGTCGGTAGCGCGACGTTCCAAACGTCGGTAGCGCGACGTTCCAAACGTCGGACCACATATCGTCGGAATTACGACATCTTCCAGACGTCGGAAGAGTGACGTCGAAAACGTCGGACCACGTTTAGTCGTAATTGCGACAGTTTACAAGCGTCGAAAGAGCGACTCCAAAACGTCGGACCACGTTTAGTCGGAACTGCGACGGTTAATGAGCGTCGGAAGAACCACGTTTAAAACGTCGGAGCCGCGACGGTTTGTGAGACGTCGGAAGAGTGACGCCTGTTCGGAACGTCGGAATAAGTGTCGATAGTGCGACACTTTTTGCTTGCGTCGGAACGGCGACGGCAGGAGAAACCACGGTTTGTCCGCCCTTGAACTGTCGCTCTTGCGACGAATATGTGTCGGAATAGCGACGAATTGGCCGTCGGAATTTCCGCCAAATTCTCTAGTGAATCAGTTGAATACCAAGGGAAAAAGCAAGGATTCCAAAGGTATGAATAAAGTTTATTTCAAATAGTATTGAAAAACACATTTTTATATAATTTTAAACTATGAGCTCTACCCATTGCGCGCAATGATTATATTGACAGTCCCGTAACCTTCCACGATCTCCATGTTATCCTCTTGCATTTATTCACAAATGGTTTCATCATTGAAATTCCGATTCTCACTCATGTTCCAATATCCCATCGTAGATAATGAGACGTATTTGAGTTGACAAAGGACTCTTACAAGCCGCATAACTTCATAATCATTGATTGAAACGTGTTCATATTTATTACACAGCCACCAAAATTCAAAACGCGGCCGAATGCATTATACTTTGTTAACCTCTTTGCCGTGTCTCTGTCGTGTTTACAAAACCCCACTCTACTCATTTTCACTCCCTGTTTCACTCCATTTTGTTCCTTTTGCTCACTCTCACTCCCGTATATCTACCCACAGTCTTACTCCATTCCGTTTATGGTGCTCATTTCCATCCTATGATACATTCCCACAGTCATTGTGCTCGATCCTGTGTATTCAGTCGTTCCATTTCCACTTAAACCCTCACAGAGGCAAACTTGTGAAGCATAGAGAAGTGAAATGGGAAAATTATTAAGGGCAGAGCCGGAAGGACTGAAGTTTATAGAGGGATATCCGCAAGAAAAAGAGATGTTGAGGAAAGCTAAATGGCTGCGTTTAATTCAGAAATTCAGGGGTTACCACAGAGAAGTTACAAAAGCGTTTGCAAGATCATTTGATGGCTCGGAAGCAGAAGTTGGAGACCTCAAGTTTTTGGTCAATGAAGCATCAATAGCAACAGCCACAGAGCTTCTTCAAGAAGGAGAACGTTGGTTCAAAAATAAAAGTATCAGTGATGAGGCATGGAGAACAATTCTACGAAATCAAGATATGGATATCACTATTTTTAAAAGAGGAATCCCTGTGCATGCAATAAAAGATGAATGGGCCACTTTACTACTAATTGTTCAGAAATTTATTACATGTGAGGGCCGTTTTGGGTCTATGTACATGTACCATACTAGGCTATTGATTAATTTTCTTGAAAACCAAACTCTCAATCTTCCTTATTTTCTATTCAATAGCTTAAAGAAAATGGCTGTGACTGTTCAAAAACACTTGGGAGATGTAGAGCCTCATCTTTATCACCACGGCCTTATAAAAATTCTGATTGAAAAGGAGCTAAAAGAAAGAAAAGATACATGGGAACAATTCCTAGTTAGAAACTTCTTTGAAGAACCTCAAGAAATTCCTGAAGGTAGTTCAATTAGGAGGAGTAGAAGAAAGAGAATGAATGTTGAAACCCAAATTGCTCCTACTCAGGAAATTCCCACAGCTAGCACAGCAAAAAGAAGTAGAAGGAAAAGAACAATAGATGAAATCCAAAATACTTCTACTACTACTATAAAAAAAACTGATAGGGAAGAGAGATTGGTAAAAAGGAAGAAGAAGGAAATCAAAGCTAAGAAGCCAATAATACCAAAAGGGAAAGAAATTATTGAGGTTGTCCATAAAACTCCTTCTTCTGAAGAAGAAGATCACCAAATACTATCTGAAAGATTAGTTTATCTTCAAAAACAGTCATCCATATCCAAGAAGGCAGAGACAGGAAAACAAGAACAAAAGGGTAGTGTACCACAGCATGTGAGGAGAAGCAGCAGGCTTAAGGGAAAATTGAGAAAAACACAAACTAAGGGTCCTCATTTCATTGATTTGGGTGAGGAGACATCTGAACAGTCTCCAACTGACCATAGTCCATTTCAGTCAGTTAGTGAACCTGACTCCTTTCACTCCCAATCGGACAATGAGCGTACTCCATCTTATTCTCAGCAAAATATTGATGTAAGTTCTCCTCGGCCAGATTTTGAACATAATTCTCCCTTGCAACACTTTGGGGACAGCCCAATGAAAAAGACACCGGAAGTAGACCCCAAACAGCAGAAGGTATATGACTATATAGAATCCTTGGAGAAGGCAGCCACAGGTCCAAGTACCTCTTCCATTCAGCCTCATACATTGCAGGATGATTTAGTTCAGTCATTAAAACAGGAAATTTTTGAGCTGGAGCTTTTGAATTGGCATATAAAAAATGAAAATGAAACACTGAAAGAACAAGGAAAACTGGACAAGATCATCCATGATAACACTATGTTACATTTGGGAATTTGGCAAAAGAAGAATAAGAAATTAAAAAGGAAATGCCAGAAATTGAGCAGAGCACTTGTGAATATCAAATTTAGGTGCTTAATGAAGAAACCCAGAATGATGGCAGTACCAAAGAAGAAGAGAAGGGGGTTGGATGTGCCGGCTGAAGTATCAAGGCACATGAACTGAACAAAGAGTATCAAAATTTTGGTTGCATGAGGACATGCAACACCTTCACAGTGGGGGTATGTTGAGTCCCGAATTTGCATCTTTTCCATACACTTTTCCATACCTTTTTCACTCACCTAAACCTCCCAAAATTGTCAATATCAGGTGCAAAGGGTATCTAACATGGTTTTTAATTATGTTTTTGTGTTTTCTATTTGATCTAGATTTTGTTCATACAGCTGCGGAATCTTGCCACTTTCCGCAGCTGCTGAAACTTTCCGCAGCTATTTTGTGGAATTATATGCTACATGTGTCTACAAGGGAAACGAGCCACATGGGCAGGCTAGGAATGACGAGGACATGGTTCGTGTCCTATTGGTTCAAGCAAACTCGTCCAAAGAAGCCGCGGTCAAAGCCGTCCACGTGGAAGTCAACTATGGAGTTTCATGTCAGCCGGACTCTGTTTTGTGGCAAATAAACATCCATACGGCCGTTTCTAAGCTTGCGGAGGTTAAATCGACATCTGTGCAGAGCTCTGGAGTTGAATTCAAGCATCCACCTTCCGTAGATCCACTTTCCAACACGACCATACTCCTATATCCGTGGACGAAGTGGTCTACGTGCTCTCTGTCATCATAAACTTCAGGAGACAGTTACAGTTTATTGTTTTATATAGAGCGTTTGCATACGCACATAAAGTTAGTTGTTAGTTGATAGTTGATGTTCGTGAATAAACTCTGTTATCTGTTAGTTTTCTTTGTAGTGATTACGCTACCCTTGAGCCGTAACACTACCATTCTGTAATGAACTGCTTTTTAATGTGAGAAGACTCTATTTTTCAACTTAATTCGTGTTTGAGGATCGTTACCAAGGCTATGTAGAGGGCCCCTGCTCAGCTAAGGTTTTGTGTATTAGTGTACATTTCTCATTTCATTTCTTTTAAAAGTCATTGTATCATAATCCATCCATATGTTCATACTTTGTAGTTGTTTCATTTCTGTTTATACATTTCCATAATTTCCATTTCATTTCTGTCTTTCATGTTTTATGATTGTTAATCACTGATCAGTTTTCTTGTGCAGGTTTTAGGTAGACAGCCCGGGCATTTTTATAGCATTTTGACTAATGACATGAAACTAACATTGTTCTGCTGCTAGTTTGCTTTTCATAGCTTTTGTTTAACTTCAGTCTTGCTTTGTACATTTCAGTTTTGCTTATCTCATTCAGTAGTTAAATTTAGATATATTAAGCTGCTCATAGCGTCTTCAGTTGCCTCCGAAAGCCACAGCTGGACTGATGGTGAGGGACTGCATTATGAAATGTGTAGTTTAGTATTAGTTTCTTTTCTGCAAATTTAGATATATTAAGCTGCTCATAGCATCTTCAGTTGCCTCCGAAAGCCACAGCCGGACTGATGGTGAGGGACTGCATTATGAAATGTGTAGTTTAGTATTAGTTTCTTTTCTGCAAATTTAGATATATTAAATCATATATGACATCTTCAGTTGCCTCCGAAAGCCACAGCTAGACTGATGGCGAGGGATTGAATCATGAGTGTATGGTTTAGTATTAGTTTACTTTCTGCAAATTAAATATCAGTTACACAAGTTGTTTATGATTACTTCCGAAAGTCATAGCTGGTCTAATGATGAAGGGTCAGAAAATGAATTGATGTAATCTGATTTAGATTTATTTTGTTGCAATTTTGAATTTCCTTAAGCATAGTTTCTTTTGTGTTTATTTGGCAGCAAGAATAGTTTGGTTTTCATGTTCACTAGTTTACTGTTTTGATTCATTAGATTAGCAGCACCTTTTCATTTCAGCAGTACACTTTTACTTTCTTTCAAGTCTTGTCATTGTAATTTTCAATTTGCTTTTAAAGTTTCAAGTTGGTAAATCATTATAGGGGATATCACTTCCTTGAACAAATATAACCAAACTTGTTTTCATTTTAGAATTTCCATTTTCACCTTAGAAAAACCAAAAACGACAAAAAGTTAAGAAATAGGTTATCTTGCACATATAGTGCGCCGCACTTCATCAGCTTACGATTCCCGGATTGACAAATTAAATGCAGCAATTTAGGACACACTAAATTGACCAAACAACAGGGAACCCACTATATCATGGCTATCCAAAAAATGTAAAGGCAAGGTTGAAACCACTGTCAATCTAGGAAAATCCCATGCCAGTGAAAAAAAAGTAACCAAAAAATCAAATGTGTGTACCATGCATTCAAATCTCAACAAGGAAATCACACATGCAACTTGTTACCTGCAATGTTCTCCTATTGTAGTTGCTTTTCCAACCTTCTTATTCACTTCCCAATAATTCATTTTCTTGCTTGCTTGCTTCGATCCAAGTTCTCTCCCTCTCCACATCCAAGTGGAAATGCCTCAATGTCCAAGTGAATGCTTGAATGATCCAAGGGTAACCAAGAAGTGATTAAGAGTGACTAAGTGTAGCTAATAGTGGCTAAGAGAGGCATATAATGTTGTCTCTCTCCTTTTGTTTCTTTTTCCTTTTCTTTTTCCTTCAATTTCCTTCATTTTTCCTTGCATGCATATCTATGTCTCTTCATCTTCCTTTTATCCTATTTCCCTTTATTTCTTATATTAAATTTTCATTTATTGCATTTTTTCTTTACTAATGCCAATGCTAATTTCCATAGCCAATAATAAACCACAAGTGATGCCCACTATAGCTGTTTTTCCTCCATTAAACTTGGAATATGTTTCTCATGACCTTGGTTTAAGTTATTTACATGGAAAATCAACTTGGGGCTGTCACAAATCCCTACACCCTGGGGGTACACCGTCCTCGGTATTATGATGATACTTATGGCCAGCAAAAAATATTTCTTATGGAGCGTTATAAACATAGATTGTTGTATTATTTACAATGACAATTGTTGAAACATGACAAGTATACTGCTTATGAAGCTTTATAAACCTAGATCAATGCAATATTTATAATAACACACACACATACAATGAAAACTCATTTTATTCAATCAACAAATAAAGAAGGATGTAATGCCTACACCTGATCAACCATCTCCCATGTAGCTTCATCGGGCCTAAAGTGCTTCCAGTGCACTTTAACTTGCTCTATTGCACGGTTCTGGAACAACAGTTGTTTCCACTACAATATGTAGTGTGGCTCTGGCTGGAACTCTCCCTTTGGTTCCACCTACAATACATACCAATCCTTCACATTATCAATATACTACACATATCTCTTAAGCAATGAAACAAGGAAAACATCATGGAATTTCATTGATGGAGGCGGTGCAAGTTTGTATGCTATTGGTCAAATCCTCTCAAGGATCTCAAAAGGACCGCAATACTGAGGTGCTAACTTGGCACGTGATCAAATCCTCAAAGATATCCTCTTGGTATTAATGTGAAAGTACACATGCTCCCCAACCCAAAACTCCTTGAATGCTCTATGTCGATCCACATAATTTGTCTACATGTCCCGTGTTTCCTTTAAATTCCTTTTAATAACCTACATCCCCTGCTCCATCTCAGCCAACATATATGTTCCAATCAATACTCCGTTCACTAGATCACTCCACCTGATAGGAGTATTACAACTTCGCCCATAGAGAGCCTCAATTGGACTCATCTTCAAGGATTTTTTATACCCGTTATTATTAGCAAACTCCACCAGTGGAAGATAATCCTCCCACTTTCTCTGTTGATGCATGACATAAATCCTCAACATTTCGTCAAGAATATTGATAAACCTATATATCTATTCATTTTTATATGGATGATAAGTTGTGTTACAGGCTAACTCTGTCCCCAATCCACAACTTATGGCTAACTTTATCCCCAAGTATTTAAACAACTCCTTCCAAAACCTAGATGTAAACTTGGCATATTTATTTGATATCATATTCTTGGGAACCCCCTATAATATCGTTATCTACATGACAAAGATCTGAGAAACCTCACCAGTAAAAATAGTAGACTTCACTACAATGAAGTGACCTATCTTGCTCAAACTATCGACCATAACCATGATGGAATCTCCCTCGATGCCCTCGACAATCGTGTAATGAGATCTATGGAAATGACCTCCCATTTCCATTATGTAATCAGAATAACATGCAATAGACCGACTGGATCCTTCCATTCAACTTTCACCTACTGATAGTCCAAGCACTTTGCAACAAACTTAGCCACCTCTTTCTTCAAATTCAGACAATAGTAGAACATCCTTATAGCTATCAAAGTCTTTTGGTATCCTGGGTGGCCTGAGTACAACTTGACGTGAAGCTCTCTCAAGAAAAGCTTCTTCAATTCACCATTGTTAAGCACATAGCTCTTGCTCCTAAATCTGACCAATCCATCTGCTGTGATGTGATACTCTTCGTCCCTATCACCTTCACCTTGTTGTTTCAATCTCTTCTTTAGCTAATGGTACTTCTCATCATGTTGCACTTCATGTAAGATTTTTTCCTACACATCTGTCACATAAGATCTCATAGCTGAAATATGATTCACCTGCAACCTCCTATTGAGAGAATCCACAACCCGATTTTCCTTGCCTTTAATGTACCTTATCTCATAATCAAACTCATTGAGAGTATCTAACCACCTTGCTCACCTTTCATTCATATTAGCTTGGTCAAACAAGTACCTCAGTCCAGTGTGATAACTCATCAAGATGAATCTTTTGCCAAGGAGATAATGTCTCCACATATTTAATACATGAATGATAGCTGCCAACTCAAGATCATAATTCACATAGATCTACTCATGCTCAATCAAATTTCTTGAATCATAGCAAACCACTTGCCCTTCCTACATCAAGACTCCACCAAGTCCTTCCTTGCAAGCATCTGTGCAAACCACAAAATCCTTATCATGATTTGCAATATTCAAAATTGGAGCATTGGGAAGAAATTTCTTCAACTAATAAAAACTAGTTTCACACTCATAATTATGTTCAAACTTCTTTCCCTTCCTCTACAAGGATGTAATAGGATAACCAATCTTGGAGAAGTTCTTGATGAACCACCTGTAATAAATTTATAGTCCCATGAATGATCTGATCTCATCCACATTCCTCGGAGTTGGCCTCTCCATGATGGATTTAATATTTTCTAGATCCGTTATTATCCATTCCTTAGAAACAACATTTCCAAAGTAATGAATTTGAGAATGAAATAAAATGCACTTGTTGAGATTGTCTTACAACTTATGCTCTCTCAACAATCTCAACATTGTTTCTAGGTGCTTTGCATGATCTTCCTCATTCTTGTATGAAATGTCTTCTTGTAGATGTCTTCTTATTTGATGTGCACCTGATGATATCATGATCTTCGATCAATATTGAAAAATATTGTTGCTCCCTTTAACTAATCAAACAAATCATAAATCCATGACAATGGATACTTGTTATTGATAGTCACCTTGTTCAATTTCTTGTAATTAATGCACAATATGAGAGCACCATCCTATTTCCTTACAAACAACATTGGTGCTCCCCAAGGGGATACACTTAACCTTTTGTATCCCTTGTCAAGCATCTCTTTAAGCTGCAACTTCAACTCCACCAACTCCTGAGTGCTCATTCTATAATGTGCCTTATATTTTGGTGTTTCTCCTTGCATCAACTCAATATATAAATCCACCTCCCTATGAGGAGACAACTCTGGAATCTCTATAGGAAACGCATCCTGAAAATGTTGCAAGACATGATACTTCCTCGGGAGCTCATCATACTCATCTTCCTTCCCCTTGTCACTGGAAACATGAACTGAAAACAATCAACATCCTTTCCTACAGTTGCACTTAGCTTGCATAGTTGTAACCATTCTCACTGATTTAAGATTCTTCTTTCCCTGCAAGGCTATTTTTTCTCCATCGTCATCCATGCATTCAATGAAATTCTCATATAAATCCACATGTCTTGTGAATGAAAAACCAATCCATTCCTAAAATCATGCTATATGAACCCAAATGAAACACATTTATATGTGTTAATCAATGCTTATCATTAAGCTCAAATGCATAATATCTCACCCAATGATGAACTCTTCTCTTGGTCCCTGTAGCCAACTGCACCAACTAAGATTTTGCATGCATTTCCTTACTCAACCGACACTTATCCACTAGGTTAGGACTAATATAGCTATAATTTGATTCAGGATCAATCAAAATAGAAACAAATTTATCACAAATATTACATTCCATCTCGTAATGGATACCTGATGATCTACCTCCCTTTTATCAATTATTGCATGGATCTGGGGGATGCTCTGACCCATGTCCCCAATTTATATATGCCTCTTGCGCACTGTAGATATGAGGCCTACCACCTTGGTTCGATGGAAAATCCCTCCTGCTACGGTCTCCACCACAGGTCCAACACCTCAAAGGTTTTCTGCCATCACCTTTATTGTGCTACTCCTCGGGCAAAGACCCATGGCCTCTCTCAACTTCATTGAACATGTTATGAAGTGCCATATTTTCCTTGTCACTTGCGTCCTGAGATATTCCTTGCTTCTTAGGCCATTTTAATTTAGTCTTTTCATTACCTTTATAGCCATGCTTGAACTCAGGCTTGCGCTTTGACTATACATAACAATGCTTCAACTTTTTTATGGCTTCCTTCAATGACTGAGGCTCATTAAACTCAATTTGGTCTTTGAATGATAATGGAAATCCATTGATGAACCTTTTGATCTTTGATTTTTCATCCTTGAGATAGGGCACTATTATAGGTCAAGTTGGGCATCATCCCTAAGACCAGTATGAACAGGGTCTATCATCCCCTAATTTAGTTGCTACATGCCCTAGAGAAGCCATTCCACTTATGGCTTTAATTCATGAGAGTTTCAATGTTTTAAGTATAGTTAAAATGACCCATTGACCCATCAACGCTCCTCTGAATGGGCCTAAGTGTGTTGCAAAGCACTTACCCCCATGCAAGGGTGCTCTGCAAAGCACTTCCCAACACTTAAGGGTGCATTGGTCTCCTGGGAGCAAAGTTAGGATGAATTCTAATCACAAGTGTATGAAAAAAGATCACTTTAGTTGTGCATAACAAACGGCCCTAACATCAAATATGGCTGCCAATTTCTTTAGATCTGTAGTTAGTTGACCAAGATAAATGCACAAAATCTAGATCTATGCAGTAAAAGTCATTAAGCAGTAAATAAAAGCAAGAGCTTCTCTGTGCATCCAATAGACAAGACAATAATATTTTTAAAGATTTTTTGTATTTTTTACACCTAGGAAGGGAACATATAAAGATGTTACCAGTTCCCCTCAATGGGATGGGTTCTTGTATGTCCTCAGCACTTCAGATCTAAGATCTCTCTCCCTTGATGGTGTACAAAACCCAGACAAAAAATGGAACTCAAAGGGAGCTCACAAGAAAAATGGTAGCAAAATATGACAATGATGGAGGATCAAAGTCAGACCAAAAGTATAGATCCAGAGTGATCTTTAGGCAACAAAAGATAGTGAGTGAATGGAAAAACCCTTCTATTTATAACAAAATATTGAGTTAGTCTAGATATTGGTGCATAATTAAAATATTATTAACCAAATCTAGATCCAACTTTTATGGAATAATTTATTATATTTGTTGGAGGGAAAAAGAATTTGAATCTGGTCAAATCCCTTTATTTGTAAATAATAAATAAATAATTTGTTTATTTATTTATTATTTTAAGGATGTGGTTGAGTAATAATTAAATAAATAACGATTTATTCAATTACTTATAAATGATTTAGTCAAATTTAACAAGGAATATTATTTAAATAAGGTTTAATAATTATTCCTAGAAAATTATAAGATAAATAATTATCTATCTAATTAATTTTCCTGTTTTGGGTTAAATAAAACCAGGAATATTAATTAAATTGTTGTTTAACTAATTATTCCTTGAGGAAAATAAAACAACTATGGATTTATTCAATATTTCCTCATGGGGTTTCTTGTTTAGACCATAAAGAACTAAATAAATTATGGATTACTAAAATATTTTTCATAATGAAAGAAATTTTACTTAAGGTAAAATTGGTCTTACATGGTGTACTTTGGTCCATATAATAGTAACAGGTTAGATGACCAAAAATTGTTGTAACAGATTCCCCCCCAGCGTGCGAGCGTTAGGAGCTAATCGTATGATCAAAGTATGTTGTAAGAACTCAATCACTAGACACCGAAGGGGAAGTCAGAGAGAGAAATATAAGTTAGACCAAAGCGTTAGAGGACAAGACCCTGAGGAGGCAAGACTTACAGGTGCGAAAATTCTCTTTTATGAGTGAATATATGTGCTACAAGAGGTGGGGGAGGCATACCTATGCTCGCTGAGACAAAGTTCAAAGAATAATGCATCCAGTAAATAAGGGACTGATCTATATAGTACATGTTGGCATAAACATGAGCCAGATAAAAACATGATAATGGATCTCACATACATATTGTGCATGGGATAACAGCCAGGACTTGTACAATAATATCTGAGTACATGAGATATAATTACAACCAAAGAGGCCCTATAAATAGGAGAGGGCTCTGAAAATCTGAATGATACATGCAAACTAAAAGGGGTTGCACGCGGCTAAGGCCGAAACCATCAAATTTGTGGAGCTGCAACAAAGGCTGTAATGAAGAGTTAATCTGGGCATGTGGGGGGCTACCTGAAGGGCCACCCCCTCATGAGATCTGAAACATCTCACACACACCCAGGAATCATTGGTACCATCTACTGCATCACTGAACCATCAAGTATATGAATCTCGATCATGTCGTAAGGAGCTGGAGCTGAGAAACAATCAAGTCAAAGGGAAATAAGGAGTACCTTTACCTGATCTGAGGCACTGAACAACAGTGGAATTTGGAACCAAGGTACACCGCCCTCTAGACCTGTCTTCTATAATGAATGAGTTGATGTCGATGGAGGGAGGTCTGCCATATGTGAGGAAATAAGGGATTCTCAACTAAGGCATGAGAGATAATAGTAGAACCACTGACAGACTAACACCAGGGATGATGATGGAATGGGGGGTACTTAGTAGCGATCTGACGACTTCCCTTATCAGAGCATGAAGGGCATGTATGACCTGGCAGCAACTGACACAATATCAAAGGGGATAGAGGACAATGGGACTGAAGGCCATAATGTGCGACATGAGAGAGGAACCAAGCAATGAAGGATGGGGGACTATAGCGGGATACAAAGGGACTCGGGATAGACTCCATGGATGTGATGATGACTCAACTCGGATGCTCTAAAAAAGGGTGACTCGATGATTATTCCACACAGAAAAGGTCTAGTGGGGACCATGAAAACATTAGTACAAGATGGTTACTCATGACGAAATTCGACACGAGCATGGACAAGTATGGGGACAAAGTGGTGCCCCAATCACAAGTGTTGAAAGTGAAGAGATTCGATTTTGAGGAGTGGTGAAGTGACTCTTCTTGGAAAAAATGTGTCTGGGTGAAGTATCAAATCACAAAAAACTAACAGATACCCCTTTTAAAGCTTGATAAGAGCTTTCCAATGGTATAAATGATTTTTCAAACTAACCTATAGTTTGGCCGCAGCGAGCAAAAGAAAAAATTGGGGTTTCTCTTTTAATAAGGAATTTTCCCTCCAAATTCCTTCATTTGCAAGTGTAGTTGTGGTGAAAGTAGAGAGGAGAGAAGGCACTAAATCTTGTGGCAAGCGTAGCGGACAAACCGATCGTTGGAATCGAGATCCGTCAGTTGCAGGTAAGAGGCCTAACCCTACTCTTTAATTTAAATGGATTGAAAGTTTAGTTTAGGCACCCAAAGCTCAGTAATAGACCCCTGATCCTCTTCACAGATAGGTCGCAACTTTTTGGGGCAATATATGTGACCTGGGTAGCAGGTTTTGGGCAGAAAACTGCGACCTGTCCCAAGATTTTGCCTGAAAAGTGCGACCTGATAGAGAGGGGTTTTTCTGTGTTGTTTTTGGCTGAGAGCAGGGTTTTTATGCTTGAAATCAGTCTTTCCTTTCTATACATTGATAAATATGATGTTTTTGTGTAGATATGGCAAAATTGCAGATCAACTGGAGAGATAGAGACCTGGACATATTACAATCGGAGATCCGAGAGGATCATGGTGTCCACGGTGCATTAGCCAGGTTTGGGGTCCTAAAGTTTGTCGATAACCCTTTGATAAGAGCTGGGGGGCCCTTGTTGGCCTGGATTGTCAGTTATTGGGATCCGCACCATGAGGTCTTTATAGTGCAAGGGCACCGAATCGAGTTGACGATCTAGGATATATATTTTATGATTGGTCTCCCACCACTTGGGATGGTGGGTAATACGCAGCCAGTGTTACCGCAAGGGCAGAACATTATGGAGTTTGTAGAGCGCCATTTTCGACCAGGTCTCCATGTCAAGGGGACACAAATAGCAATCGGGTATCTAGAGAGGTTAGAGGCCCGTGCTGTGGATCCTGGGCAACCAGGAACTCCACCACATCATTGGGGGTTAGATGATGCTTGTTGAGAGTGTGTTGAGTGGAACCTACTATGGGTGAGCCCAAATGATGTTGTCGTCATTGAAATGACAGTTGTCGTTATGCAAGCGGCAAGTGAACCATGACTGTGCATATGGCACAGTGTTGTGCTTGCACTTCTTTGAGAAGATCCTGACACTTCAACCTTGCATACAAATCTAGGATGGGGGCCCAAGGGAGCCCAGGATGTGCCAATGGGGGCGGCTACTGTGAAGAGGGGAAGGTGGGGCAGTCGGACGAGTGTTCCGACCTGAGTTCTTTTCTCATTGGGATCAAATGCCACTGTATATAGATGACTATCCCTATAGTGGGATGAGTTATCGTGGGGACCCGAACTTTCCACCATCGCTTGATCGAGTATGGGGGCCCAATGGTAAGTGACAAGTTGCTAATATTTTATGTGCATTGTAAATTTCCAGAATATTGTATATGGTACTGATTCTTTCACTTTTTGTATGCAGATACAACACCGGTAAAATTCACCAGGTATATGGGACAGCCTAGAGTATCAGGAGCTGCAGGACCGAGTGGATCAAGAGCACCGTAAAATGAGGATGCGGTGGCCCTTCTGGAGGACATCGGTCGTAGATGTGAGAGGCTTATGATCGATGTTTCAGAGCGCAACTGGTAAGACTTGGATGACCAGTACATAGAGCCATGTATTGGTCTACCCTCGGAGTGGCAAGGGGTCATGCCACACATGGCGATGGCCAGACAAGGGATGCGTTATCTACTACCTATAGGAGCAGAGCCATTGGTGCGGGATCCTCCAGATAGAGATTAGGTGTAGGGGCAGGTGGTGCCCCCAGTTTTGAGTTTTTGTAACATGCTATGGGATGTCATATGTATCAGAGTTAATGGACTCTAAAACATTTTATATGACACATATAATGGATATGCATCGTTTTGATGGTTTTATGTTATTGTCTTGTGTTAAATGCGTGTGCTAAGTACCAATATAGAATATTGTTTGCAATGCTATCTACATAGTGATTTTGTGCTCTAGGTACATGACTGAATGTAATGATTTCAAATTCACGTATCAAAAGCTTCACTCATAAATATCTTCTAAAAAGGATAGGGTTATGCACACGATAGAAACCATTCAATTGCATGACAAGAAGCAGGGAATCTAAATGAACATGAAGGTGGAGGATGCGATAGAAAAGGGAATCAGCTAATAAGCCTCACACTACATCATATTCGGCATGGTTACTCGTGGCAGTACCAATGCATACACCATTTGAGAGAACAAGCGAATGTAAGGGGGTAAATATGGCCCAACCTGCCGAGGCTAAATTCTGGGAGTAACGACTTGCACCATCGACATAACCAATATAAAGTGTGGACGGGAGGTCCATATGAAATGTGCCACATGAAAACAAATGAGAGGATGATGAAAAATGTTGGAAACCTAAGCGCAAGGTAGAGATCGACCAAACACTGCTAGAGGGAGTGTTGTGGGTAGGATGTCTACCACCCGCACACCGACGGGTAGGGAGTGTGTGGGAGCTGCCTTGGGGGTGTCTTGTGCTCAGGTCGCGAAAGTCACCATAGACACGGATGGTGCCATTCTGCTTATGGGCAGGAAAGATGAAGTCATGGGTGGAAAAGGCTTCCATGATGTCGTCATCACGGTAGAAGATGGGGTGACTGAAGGAAGAGAGACCACATGATGCGGCGAAGCTACCTGACTCATCATCATGAGAAGAAAGGCTCACATACACATCATCATGGGGGGTGGTGGGAGAAAAAGCAGATAAGGGATCCACTGATGTTGAGCCCAGGGTGACCACTGAAGGTTGGTCGAGCGAAACAGAAGGGGAAGTCTCAGAGGGAGATTCCACCGTGGATATCATGAATGATGATAGGTAGAGGATGGTGGTTGCATGCTCTGCCATCTCGACATTAGGAGGGGGAATATCTGTGGGAGTGGATGTGTCCTCTGGTTCTGCTGAAGCAAAATGCACAAATAAGGGAGCGGTGGACTCGTTGCGCTTGGCCTAAAATTTGCGAACCACTTCTAAAGAGGAGCAGTACTCTTCAAGGCAGCGACAGAGGTAAGTATAGTGTCCATGGAAATCACACAAAGCACAGGGGTGATTTGTGTGAAAATTATTGAGTTTCTTAGCTGAATCAAGTAAATTAACATGGACTTCTAGGATATCAGACTCAAGAAATGCTTTGTTGACCATGGGCTTGAGATGATGCAATTCAGGACAATTATGGGTGGCATGATCAAAAACATCACACAAAGAACATTGTGTGGTACACTTTGGAGGCTCAGGATGAGCAGGGTTTTTCTGGGAAGCCTTGTCTTTATATGCCTCCTTATGAGATTTTCCCCCTCACCTGAAGCTGTCATAACAGGAGTAGGTTCCTATTGAGGTGGTTGAGGCATGATAGCAGAAGGAGGGGTCATGGGGACCGGTTGAACCAGGGTCAAAGCAAGATAAGGTTTTGGCTAACCAGGCGGGCTAGCAGCTGGGGATCAATGTACTAGTCTAGGATCCCCAGGGTCAGGTTAGGAAGGGAAAAGGTAGCCATAACAGGTACCGAAAACACTCTAGGAGGGGGAGCTAGGAACGGTATCTGACTGGAGGGGTAATGGCCAGGCGGGACAGCTCCGAGATGGTTAAGGCTAGGAGGAACCGTGCCGGGAGGGTAGAGAGGCTCATGGATACTAGCTACAGATGAAGAGCCTTGAGGAGGGGGTCCTGAAGGCTGGGTCGAAGTGCTAGGAGTAGGTTGTGGAGGGCAGGGCTGCTAACTAGTCGAAGCGGGCCGCTTGAAGGAAGCTCGAGACGATTGCATCATGCAAACGTTCGAAGAGATGGGATCAGAGACAAGAGGAGGAAGACTAGGGAATGAACTAAGGAAATAGGAGACTTTGTAGAATCCGGGTGAGACACTGGTCAAAGGTTCGACAGTTTTCTTATTGGCCACCAAAGAGATGATGGACTCAAGGGAGGTCTAAGACTTCGGTTCGTAATATGTCAACTGGTTAATGGTGACTAGCTTTCTGTTATGAGGAAAGGACATCTTGTGGTGAACCGCAGATGGGAAAGCAGACATCGCATAAGTGTATCTACGACCCAATAGAATGTTGTAATCTAAGGGGGCATCAATGACTTCTACGTCAACGCAAACATTCTTGCTCACAAGAGTAATAGGAAAATTGCGGAATAGGCCAATGGGTTGGGAAGAGTGGCCATCCCATGCTCAAAGTGTGATATTGGAAGGGGCCAACTCAAGAGATTCAAGTTGCTTCCAAACCGAATCGAACATCACGCAGGTGGATGCCCCCTCATCAATGATACAATGGGAGATGTTGGCATTCTAGATCTTGATAGGGATTTGGAAGGCGATGGAAGAAGCAAGGGGAGGATGTTCTGACCGGTCAACATCGAAGACGATCAAAAAACCATCTGAAGGATCCACAGCACCCATGGCAGTTAGTAGAGCTTTTCGTTGTGAAGGGCATGACTAGAGGAGTTCCAACGTTGAGATGGTAGCAGGAGATTGCGCCAAATCATCTACTATACTGTATGAATGGGAAGCTTTGCCAAAAGCAGTGTTTCTGCATAATGGTCCCTTGGGGATCTTGGTATGAACCTCTGCCTTAGGCTGATGGATCTATAAAGTACCATTGGTGGTCGAAAGAGGCTCTGTGGAACCTGAAGAAGGGGGCTCGGGGGCAGACGTAGCAAGAGGCTTGTTGTACTGACAGGACCGAGTCTGAAGGTTGAGGTCAACGGTAATGGGTTGGTCAGAGTTCAACATGAAAATCAGGTAATTAGAGGTACCAGATGGAGGAGTTTGAGTGGCCTCCTGACCTTTAGGTGGTTGGGTAGCCACGAATCCTTGCTGAGGGAAAGCATTGGTAGACACAACCGGGTGAATGGGTGCAGCATTAGGAGGAACCAAAGGGGAGGATTGTTGTCCTCGCAATGCTACTTGAGACTCCCACATCTGACGCATCCATGGTAAAAGAGGACAATCATTGGTGTAATGACCATAGACACTGAAACAAGAACAAGGCTTATTCATGCGAACAGGCCTGTCCTGCTTGGGTTGACTGCCTTGTTGCTAGTTAGAAGTGTTAGGTACATTCCCTTGGGGATTAGGTCTTGGATTACTGGGGGCAGATTGATTTTGGGTGCCTTTCCTCTTCTTTTTGGAAGAAGAAGGATTAGTCGCGCCCTGTTGTGCATATACCTGCCCCTGGGGGGCTAGTGGCTACTGTTGCGGGGGTTGAGAAGGCAAGGGAGGTGGGGGTGATAATTCTAGAGGTGCTGGAGCACCAGGCTGCAGATACAGATAATAAGGAGGTTGAGAAAAATTGTGGTAAACAGGTTGGGCAAAAGGAGGAGGCATGTCGTATCCTGAATACATGCTACCGGGAATGGGAAAAGTGTTGGAGGAGCTGGCCCCTCCCTGAGGGAAACCATAACCCATGGGAAGATGAGTGTATGGATGCGAAAGGGCTCCAACAATACCGTCGGTAGCATGAGATGCCCCCAGTGTGTTGGCACCACCGGGTCTAGGGAGATCAGGTAAGATGGTATAAACATAACCAGACTGTGCATAGATCAAGTCATATTTTAACGCAATCTAGAGAGTAGCTTCTTCGGTATGAGGGAAATGAGATGCGACATATTTTCCAATAGCAAGAAAAAGGGATCTATGGAACTAGTCCATGTAGACATGGTGTTCGAATGTAGGGGCTCAATATAGGCTCTTTCTTCTCTGCCATTCCTGGACATGATCGGATAGGCGGGTCGCAGACGATTGACAGAAAGAGGTTAGAAGTTCGGTACCATTGTCATGATGAAGGGGAAGCTGGAAGTAAGACATAAAATCCCGGGCAAGAGTCACAAAATTAGTATGAGAGGAGGAGGCCTGGTCAACATACCACTTAGAAGCTTCTCCAGTAAGCGTACGTTGGAACAACCGAAGACGAAAAGAGTCATCGGTAATGGAGTTAAATGAACACCACATGTGGAAAGATCAAACATGGTTTGTAGGATCTTCTCCAGCAAGACCTTCAAACTTGGGGATATCGGAAGGGAGCTTGGTTGGAATATCAGGCCAACTAGCGTCATGGCATATGGGCTCATTGATCAACTAGTTAAAATCGGGAAGACTGAAGCCTGCCATATAAGGAAGCAAGGGAGCAGCTGGGATAGTTCATGTTGCGGTCCCACTAGTAGTATTCCCGGCATTAGGGCCGGGGCTACCACCAACGTTAGGTCTTGAACCAGACATGATGAAGGTGACAGGGGGAGAACCAGGAATAGAACCAGAGGGGGAACGCAATGAACCAGAAGCGGAGTTAGAATGGGGACTCCGTGGAGGACTAACTCGAATCCTACGCAGGGGAGTAAGTCTTCCTAACGGAAACTGAGGATGAAGGCCAAGAAGTCTCCGGGATAAATGCCTTGGGGGTGTAATGATGGAAGAACAAACATGGATCACAAAAGGAAGAGATTCCAACAAGGGCAAGGGGGTGCAGGATAAAATGATTACAATGTCGAAACAAGGGCAGAGAGGTGCAAGATCAAATGATTACAATGTTATAGTCTTTGCCTGGCAGTGTAAACCAGGTGCTCCTCGCTTAGGGTGTGTGTCTTAAGTGTGTTAATTTTAATTTTTAAACCTAGACATTTGTAGAGAAAAAAAGAAAAAGTGTGTTGTATAACTGTAAATAAATCTTCAAATAACAGTAAAGGAAACTGAATATAACAGAAAATAAACAGCTAAAGATGCATCAATCTAAACCCAAGGAGGAGGGCTTCTCAACAACTAGTTTATGGGTGGGAAAAATCTAGTCAAAACACACTAAAATAGCCAATGGATCTAAATTTAGGAGGGACAATGATCTAAAGGTCAAATATGCTGGAAATAGGTGCATAAAATAGCAAAAAACCAGAGGGAAAAATGTTGTAAATGAGGTGGCGAAAGGTTACAACCTGAAGGGAAACGGAGGGGATCCTAGAGAAGAACCAAAAAAAACTGAAAAGAGGTGTTTTGGATTGATGAATAACCAATCTAAAATGGATTTGAAGGTAAGGGATCAGATCTGAAAAATGGCTGAACACACTGAAATTTCAAACGACCTGCTTCAGCTAAACTCCTCCTAGAACGGTGGAAGCGTACTGAAGCCCTATGGGGGCTAGGTTCCCACTTCGACGAGTAAAACAGAGCAATTATAGGTCCAAAACAGGCAAATACGGAGGTCAGACAACCCTGAACAAAGGCACAGACAAACCTAGAAAAATCTCAGAAAAATTCCCACAAAAAGTTTAGGTCGCAGTTTCTGACATGATTTCTACAGAGGTCACAGGTTTGGGTTGTTTTTTTCATATTAGAGGTTCGGGTTGCACGTTTTGGCCCAAAAAGTACGACCTTCACTTTTGGCACTCTTGGGAGCAGGTTTCAGAAGAAAAAAATTCGTCTTAACTGTGGCTAATACCTATCACCTGCACAATAGGTCCAAAAACACATAGAAGTTAGAATTTTTATTGTTTTAGGGTTTTATAGGTTAAAAACAACATCAAGAAAAGAAAAACAAGAAGCTAAAGAGAAACCCTAGGGTTTGAAGCAACTGGTCATAAGGGATCTGAAAAACGGCAAAGGTCGTAATCGTAAACCCTTGTGGAGTCGCCAGTTGTTAGGATTAATTCTAATTGCAAGTGTACGAAAAAAACTCACTTTATCTATGCATAACAAACAACCCTAACATCAAAGATGGATGCCAATTTCTTTAGATCTGCAGTTAGTTTACCAAGATAAATGCTACAAAATCTAGATCTATGCAGTAAAAGACATTAAGCAGTAAATAAAAGCAAGAGTTGCTCCATGCATCCAATAGACAAGACAATAATATTTTTAAATATTTTTTGTATTTTTGACACCTGAGAAGGGAACATAGAAAGATGTTACTAGTCCCACTCAATGGGATGGGTTATTGTATGTCCTCAGCACTTCAGATCTAAGATCTCTCTCTCTTGGTGGTGTAGAAATCCCAGACAAAAAATGGAACTCAAAGGGAGCACACAAGAAAAATGGTAGCAAAATATGACAATGATGGAGGATCAAAATCAGACCAAAAGTATAGATCCAGAGTGATATTTAGGCAACAAAAGGTAGTGAGTGAATGGAAAAACCCTTCTATTTATAACAAAATATTGAGTTAGTCTAGATATTGGTGCATAATTAAAATATTATTAACCAAATCTAGATCCAACTTTTATGGAATATTTTATTATATTTGTTGGAGAGAAAAAGAATTTGACTTGGGTCAAATCCCTTTATTTGTAAATAATAAATAAATAAATGATTTATTTATCATTTTAAGGATATGGTTGAGTAATAATTAAATAAATAATGATTTATTTAACTATTTATGAGTGATTTAGTCAAATTTAACAAGGAATATTATTTAAATAAGGTTTAAATAATTATTTCTAGAAAATAATAAGATAAATAATAATTTATCTAATTAATTTTCCTGTTTTGGGTTAAATATGACCAGGAATATTAATTAAACTGTTGTTTAACTAATTATTCCTTAAGGAAAATCAAACAAATGTGGATTTATTTAATATTTCCTCATGGGGTTTCTTGCTTAGACCATAAACAACTTAATAAAGGTATTTTACTAAGTTATTTTTCATAGTGAAAGCAATTTTACTTAGGGTAAAATTGGTTTTACATGGTGTACTTTGGTCCATCTAACAGTAACAAGTTAGATGACCAAAAATTGGTGTAACACTCCACATGTCCATTGGCTTCTAGAAGAGCTCATAGGTGTCATACTTCGAATACATGTGTTCATTCATCACCATTGAACCTGGAAACATGTCTCATCTATTATTATAACGCCATTCAATATCACTTATTGAGAAACTACCTACAATTTCCCTATAAATTGAGCACTCATATAAGTGCAAGGGGGGGAATAAATTTGTGTAGTGTTATGTTGTTCGATTATCGATCCTTGGAGAGCTGAAGTACTGTGATGATGCTGGATTGATGCTTGGTGTGATGAGGATGGAATGAAGTTGGAGTAGGTTGACGACAAACTGATCCCCTGGTTGTAATCTACTCCTCCTATTATTTCAATAAATATGTTTGTTCTTTCTCTCATATATGCACTCATATCTTGTGAATGTATTCTCAAATTCAATTGGTTCAATTTGGTTAAGGTAGACAGAATGTATATATGTATGTCATTTGTTGTCTTCTATCTTTGATTGTAGGTATTGATCAAGAAGGTTTCAGCTAGATCAAGAGTTACAGGAACGACAATAGAAGAGGAACAAGAGTGAAGGATCACAAGTAGGTATTTATCCCTTCTATCTTTCTGTCTATTTCAGAGAAAATAACATTTACCTTTCTTCTGTTTTTGTGAGTGAAGGAACACCACACTCAGGGAAGACTAGTTTATCTGTAGATTAGAATTCTTCATAACAAATTGGCGACTCCACTGGGGAGAAATCCATCATTCCTGGTGTTTCTATCCTTTTTAACCATCATCATTACACTTTACTTCATATACAGTCATTTGAATGTACTTTTTCCTTAGAAGTGTGCTTAGCCTGCTTGATCTTCAAGCTTCACTGCGCCCAATGCAATGTTGGTCAGGGTACAGTGCTCTGCATAGCATTGTCTCCCATTCAGAGGTGCTCTGCAATGCACTGTCTGCCCTTAAGGGGTTTGTTGCCCCTCATCCATCCCAATTCTATCATAATTTTTCTTTCGCATTCAGTTTTAGCCTATTTCTTGTTGTATTCTCAGATGCTTGCTTGACCTTAGAGACTAGTAAACATTGCCAGTTCTTCCTTCTTTGGATAGTTGTTTGTTCAATGTTTCATTAGTTTTTTTCTTTATCATTGTCAAATTAAATCCAAATTTGTAATTTTTTCATTATATCAATTATCTGTTTTCCAAAGGAAAATTTTCGTTTCAGTCTTCATTTCCTAAGAGAAAAATTTTGTTTCAGTCCTCATTTCTCAAAAAAGAAAACATTGTTTGATTGACTTGTGCATTTAGTTTCTTTTTAATAATTCACATTAAAGGAAACTGAAAATAAAAACATGCATATGCATAATTCTAACAAATTCTAATGATAACATAAATAAAACTAATTCTAACTACTTCCCGGGATGGACTGATTTATATGATTACAAAGTATGATTTCATAAGCATGAAACAATATAGATCATTTGCATACTAAATGAATGTAAACAAATTAAAGAAACTAAATCATTGTAATCAATTTAGTTGATGAAGAACATTAGTCATATAACAGCTCTTTAAGTTACTTGTCTAACAACATATCATTCAATACATTTTATCAATAGTAATAAGAATATACATTTCAATGCTTATCAGAAAGAGACAAATAGATAGAAACAGCTTTGCTAAATCTCAAACATAAAACAATTAATACACATATAATATTACCCATTGCATCATAGATTAGTTCTAAAAAGATAGCCTCTAGGCTCAGACTTTCAATTAGATACTTCTGTTCAAACAATAGTGAAAGTTCCAAAATCCTCTTTCTCAAAAAATTTGACCCCTTTCTAAATGCATGAAAGGGGTTTAAATACTAATTAATATTACAAAAATAGAAAACTTTTGAAATAATTCTTCTTAATCTAATCTAAACTACACACCAAAAACTAGGAAATTAAAATGCATAAATTATAACAGTCTCAAAACTGTTTCTCAGATCCACTCTCTAGCAATTCCTTGAGCTGGCAGGATTTGATCATATATTTGAGCTGGGGGGGATGCATTGGCTGCATTCTCATCTGGACCGTGAATATTGCATCATTGAGTGCTGGAAGAAGCTGAACTGCAGTGTTAGAAAGACACCTCAGCACTCCCAATTGACTGTGAGGCTTGATCAACAAATACCAGTACATTTCCATATTTACATTTGTCAAGTTTACTATGTCAAGAGCTTTACTGCTTGATGTTTTTTTCCAATATTGTTTCAAAAGGCTAACTTCTGGCATAGTGTCTTTTGGTATTTCCTGGATAATATTGGCTTGTAGAAGAGAATATTTTATATACTCAGAGATGTTGAAGGACATATTTTTAGCTCTGATGATAGCTAATTCTGCACTTTTCATTTTCATGTCCTAATCTCCAAATATTATATCTTTTATTGATTCTTCAAGACAAGGAAGATCGTTCGTTGTTCCTTGCATAATGTCTTGCCAATATATGTACTTTGACACCTTATCATCAGTTTCTTCATAATAAATCCTCAAATCATAAATTTGAGTGACTAACTTATCACTTATTTCAATCTTCTCTAGAATCTGTTTGTATTTCGGATAGAAAATTGTTTGTTGATTTACCAGCAATGTTTCCAATTATGTTGCTTCTTTCTTTACCTCGTTAAGTTCTGGATTCTCCTGGAGCTTTTGAATGTTCTGTTGTAATTGATGGACTATTAGATCCTTCCCTTTAATTTCATTTTCGAGTTTGAGTTTGATACCTTCAAACTCTAGCTGCAGATTATTAATACTTGATTGCACCTCCTGCTCTATCTTTTGTTTTTCATTAAAGAAACTTTGCTCCATTTGAGCCATTTTTTGATCCTGCTCCATAATTAATAACTCAATATTTGATCCCTTATGAATAGTTGCATCTGCATAAGCACTTGCAAACTGAGATAATCTGCTAAGTTCTTTTCCTGGAGTTTACTGAGTTCCTTTCCAGAGAACTTGCATTGATGTTGTGTCCATAGGCATTTCTGGAGAATCTTCAATATTTCGTTTCTTCTTTGACCTGGATACAACATCTTTATGCTTTAGACTGTAAAATACATCCAATGGAGGTATTTCCTCAATATTTATTATTATTTCTATTGTTGGAAAAGTAGGGATGATCTCCATGCCTTGGGCTGATGTTTCTTCTTATTTCTCCTCTGTATCATTGATCTTTAGTGTTTCATTTTGCCTAAGAGAAATTTCGGAAAACTCTACAGTAAACGATATTTCTCAAATTTCTCCTTGACCTTTAGAATCATTTAGATTAGAGGAAACTTTTTGAATGCTTGATTCACCTATATGAATTGTTTTGTTTAGATAATCTTCAATAGGAAGTGTTTCTATCAAAATAGCGCTCTGATCAGTAGGAATATTAGTATCAAATAATGTTTTTTCAAAACTTTCCTAGTCTTGATTAAACCTCTCCTCTTGCGGAATATCCATGATTTCTGGTTCTGCTACTGGTACTTGTACCTGAACTGGAGGAATCAAAATCGGAATTTTTTCTGCTTCTGGAACTTGAACTGTAGGAATTGTTGGGTGTGGAGCCTAATATCTTCTTTATTTTGTATCGCAACATTGGACCCCTGTTCTTAATGGGGTGGTAATGCCACCTATAATTAAACGCTGCCTGGGGGGTCCAGGGTGGGGAAGGGGGCAGACTTTATGGAGCCCCCACCCCCTAGCACGGGGTTTCAAGGGAAGCGCCCCCGAAGCTAAAAACAGATGTAAAATTTCCTTGTAAAAGTATTGTAATTTCTAGTCAATCTGGGTCGTTCATTAGGCAAATGATCTGACAGTAGAATTTATGTTTAATTTAGGGTTTTTGGCCCTAGAAGGCAGCCCCTCGTTTTGTATGAGGGTATTTCAATTGCGGCTATGTATTTTAGGTGTATTCTCATAGCGACAAAACAGATAGGGAGACTATGAGAGAGAACAGAGGATATTACGGCAGATCTGTTGTAGGTTGTGTCTCTTCATTTTTCTAGATAATAGAAATGAAGGACTGGCTATTCGGGGTGGACGTAGCCCAAATTGGGTGAACCATGTATATCTATGTCTCTCTGATTTTATGTGTTTTCTGTGTTTGTGTTTTCCGCATATTTTATGTCTTGCATTGCTCTATAATATATAATTTTCTAACAACTCGTATCAAAGCCGAAGGTTTGTTTGGTTGATAAACTCACAGGAAAGAAGGGTTCCAATTCGGGTGGGAGTAATGGCGGAAGATGGTAATTTTAGGGTCGAGAAATTGACGGCCAAAACTTCCCGTTGTGGAAGATGCAGATGGAAGATTATCTGTATTAGAAAGATTTTTACCTACCATTGAGTGGAAAAACAAAGAAGTCGTCGACTATGACAGACGCATAATGGGATATTCTCGATAGAAAAGGCACTTGGAACATTACGGTTGTGCCTCGTGGCGTCGATAGCCTTCAATATTTCAAAGGAAACAACAGCAGAGGGTTTGATTCAGACATTGGCGAAACTATATGAAAAACCCTCGGCATCGAACAAGGTATTTCTTATGAAACATTATTTAATATGAAGATGTCAGACGATGGATCTGTTGCTGACAATTTAAACGATTTTAATACGGTTACCAGTCAGTTAAGTTTTGTAGGGGTAAGATTTGATGATGAATTTAGGGCTCTGTTATTTCTGTGCTCATTTCCAGAAACTTGGAATGGTTAAGTTATGGCCATAGTAACTTTGTCTCTAGATCTAGTACTTTAAAGTTTGATGATGTTGTTGGTGCTATCCTTAGCGAGGAAATGCGACGGAAAACCTCCAATGAGACATCAGGTAATGCTTTGAGTGCAAAGTCTAGGGGAAGAAAAATGGAAAGAGAAAAGAGCTCAGGATATCGCAGTAAATCAAGGAAAGGTAGATCCAAGTCCAGATCGTGAATAGTGTGTTGGAAATGCAGAAAGAAAGGACACCTAAAGAAAGACTGTAGATCTCAGAAGGTAAAAGAAGGAGACACACAGCAAGAAAACAATCATGAAGCAAATGTGACAAGTGATGTGTTACAATATGCTTTGATTATTTCTTTCGAAAATGTTAATAATTCCTGGGTGGTAGATTCAGGGGCCTAATTCCATGCCACACCTGATAAGAAATATTTTCATGAATATGTTCAAGGAGATTTTGGACAAGTTCATTTGGGTGATGATAAACCCTGTAAAATTGTTGGGCAAGGTAAAGTTCTTGTAAAAAAGCATAATGGAAACCAAAGGCTATTAAAGGAGGTAAGGCATGTTCCATATATGAAGAAAAATCTGATTTCAACGAGGAAGTTAGGCGGTGAAGGTTGTGTGACAACTTTCACAGATAAAACTTGGAAGGAACCAAAGGATCCTTGGTAATGGAAAAAGGCGAAAAGGTTGGTACATTCTATTTATGCAATGGTATTTCTAACTTTGTTAATGCTTTAACTTCCAAAGGAGAAGACGTGGCATTATGGCATCATAGGCTCAGACACATGAGTGAGAAGGGGATGAAGATTCTTCACTCAAGAAATTTATTGCCATGTTTGAAGAATATTGATTTGGATTTCTGTGAGAATTGCATTTACGGAAAATAGAAGAGAGTCAGATTTTTCAAAATTGGGAAATAAAAGAAGAGAAAAAATTAGATTTATTGCATACAGATGTGTGGGGACCTTCTCAGGTATCATCTCTCAGTGGCTCTCGTTATTATGTTACTTTTATTGATGATGCAACTAGAAAAACTTGGATTTATTGTATTCAGAATAAATCTGATGTATTTGATACTTTCAAGAAATGGAAAGCTTTTGTTGAGATTGAGACAAGAAAGAAGTTGAAGTGTCTCAGATCAGACAATAGAGGTGAATATTGCAGCAAAGAGTTTGATAGGTATTTTTCAAAGCATGGAATTCGCAAAGAGAAGACATTTCCAAGAACACCACAAGAAAATGGTGTGTCAGAAAGGATGAATAGAACAAACATGGAGCGTGTAAGGTGCATGAGATTGCATGCAGGATTGCCTTTACAATTTTGGGCAGATGTTGTAGATATTGTTGTTTATCTAATAAACAGATGGCCTTCAAGTTCCTTGGATGGTGGTATTCCAGAAGAGGCATGGATAGGTAAAAAGGTAAACTACTCTTTTTTAAATCCTTTTGGTTGTGAGGCCTTTGTCCATATTAATAAAGAAAATACAACAAAGCTTGAGACAAAATCAAAGAAAGGTACCTTTATTAGATATGGTGTTGATGATTTTGGTTATCGCGTAGATGATTATGAAAATCACAAAATCATTAGGAGCAGAGATGTAATATTCAATGCAAAGGTCTTGTATAAGAGTCAGTCGTAGGAAAAGAAACAGGAAAAAGAAAACAAATAATACACAGTTCTTGAAAAGATCATAAAAAAAGTAAAGGTTCCTGAAAATAATAATAATCAACAATAGCAACAGGCACCTCAAAAACCTGAAAGTGGTGTCAGAATATCTACCAGGATAATTATACCCCCTGAACGATACTCTCCTTCATTATATTATTTATTGTTGACTGATTCTAGTGAACCCAAATTTTATGAAGAAGCAATGTGGGTCGAAACTAGGAAGAAGTGGGAGCTTGCCATGAAAGAAGAGATGGACTCCTTAATACATAACCAGACTTGGGACTTAGTGAGGTTTCCTACAGGTAAAAAAACATTTCATAATAAATGGGTTTTCAGGCTGAAGGAAGAAGATGGAGAAAAACAGAGGTACAAAGCTAGAGTAGTGGTGAAGGCGTTTGCAAAGAAGAAAGGTATTGATTTTGATGAAATATTTTCTCATGTTGTTAAGATGACTTCAATCAGAACTATTTTAAGTCTTGTAGCAGCAAAAGATTTGCATCTTGAACAATTAGATGTATAGACAACATTTCTCCATGGAGATTTGGAGGAAGATTTCTATATGCAGCAACCAGAAGGATATGAGGTCAAAGGGAAAGAAAAATTAGTCTGCAAGTTAAATAAGAGCTTGTATGGCTTAAAACAAGCTCCAAAGCAGTGGTACCTAAAATTTGACAGGTTTATGTCTGAACAAGGTTATACTAGATGTCACTTTGATCATTGTGTTTATCTGAAAAAAGAAAAATGATGGCAGTTATATTATTTTTTTATTGTATGTAGATGACATACTTGTTGCAAGTTCTAACATGCAGGAAATAAATGTGCTCAAAAAAAATTGGAAAATTCATTTGCAATGAAGGATTTGGGAGTTGCAAAACAAATCCTTGGTATGAGAATAACTAGAGACAGGAAAAATCGCAAATTAACATTGTCTCAGAATGAGTACATACAAAAGGTGTTGAAAATATTTAATATGCAGAATGCAAAACCAGTTAGTACACCTTTTTCTAGCCATTTCAAACTTAGTAAGGAGATGTGCCCCAAGACCCAAGAAGAAATCGATTATATGTCTAAAGTTCCATATGCATCAGTAGTTGGAAGCTTAATTTATGCAATGGTATGCACAAGGCCTAATATTTCACATGCAGTGGGAGTCGTAAGAAGGTACATGAACAATCCAGGAAAAGAAAATTGGATGGTAGTGAAATGGATTCTCAGATATTTGAAAGGTACCACAAATCAAGCATTATGCTTTGTTGTTTCAAACATTGCTCTGTAGGGATATGTTGATGCAGATATGGAAGGTGATAGAGATAAAAGGAGGAGAACTACAGGGTATGTATTTATTGTAGGTGGAACAACTGCCAACTAGGTTTTAAAAATCCAAAGTGTTGTTGCACTTTCAACAACAGAAGCAGAGTATGTTGCTGCTACAGAGGCTAGTAAAGAAATGATTTGGTTACAAAGGTTTATGGATGAATTAGGTAAGAAGCATGATATGGGAACATTATACAATGATAGCCAAAGTTTCATTCATCTTGCAAAGAACTCATCATTTCATTCCAGGACTAAACACATACAGCTCAATTACCATTTCATATGGTTAGTGTTGGAATGATCAGGAGCTCAGGACCAAGTGTCGTAAAATGGTCAAAAATGAAGGTGCTCAGAACTAGTTTGAACCTGAACGAACGGATAGAGCTCGTCTTCCTGATTCCGGCGCCATGAACGGTTCGGAAAACGGTCGCCGTATGAGAAAGTTACGCCAAAAACAAAATTGCCCAATAACCCTTAATTTTTGAATATTTTTCAAAAAAAAAAAAAAATTAAAAAAAGAATATTCCGCAGAATATTCTTTGGAATATTCCATTTGGGCAGCCAATCACAGGTTGCCACGTGGCAGGCTCGGAGGCAGCCACGTGGCCCAGGGTGACGTCAGCAAGGGTATGTGCGCTGTTTAAAATTTTGGTGGCGGTGAGGTTCGATCCAACGACCTCCAGATCAATAGCCATACGCCTTACCGTTGGGCCAAACAGGTGGGTCTTGTTATGTGGGCGGCATAAAATTGTTTTAAAGTTTGATTTTGTGTTGGGCGGAAAAATAACGGGGCCAGCCCCTAAGGGCCAGCACCCCATGCCATACGACCCAGCCCCAAAACCGTGGGTCTATTCCCTTAACCGTTGGGCACGAACTCCAATGCAAACCACCAGCCGAGATTTCTGGTCACATGCGCACTGAATGCGGAGTTAACTGACAGTCAAGTTGGCGGAAATTTTGGCGGAGGGCCAAATTTGGGCGGACCCGCCATATTTGGCGGGCCTAACTGACTCCAACTAAAGTTATCTGGAGTTTTTGTAGGGGCAGCTGGCAGTTGGGAGTAAATGGCCATAACTTTGGCTAGGAAAGTCCGTTTTGGACGAATTTTTTTTTGATTTTGGGTCTCTTCGACCTTCTGAAGCCATTGGCATAGGTTTCACAGCCATATGAGGTCGTTTGCAGGTGATTTTTCTTCGTGGAAGTTCCAGGAGCCACTAGGGCCAAATCAGTTTGGGAGCTGCATTGGGAATTGTGCAGCCAGTGAATGTGGAACGAAGGTCATTCCTGAAGTTTTTCAGCATTTTGAATCCATTTCTACAGCTCGTTTTTCCTTTTGAGGCATTCTTCTCACTGTTTAGCTTCAGGGAAGCTTTCAGGGCCACCAGGGCCATTTCAGTGCTGGAGCTGTTTGGGGGCTATGTTCATCCATTTTTGGTGATTCAAAAGCCTATTTCTGCTATTTTCGACCTTCTGAGTCTAATGGAAGATGTTTCAGAACCAATTGAGGTCATCTTCACCTCGAAATTCTCCATGCAAGTCTAAAGGGCCACCAGGGCCAATTGGGGAAAGTACTGTATAAGGTACAATTTTCACTGTTTAGTGTTTGGGAAATAGCATGTTTAGCTAATTCCTATCTTCTGATTCTGTATTTACAGTCAGATCTGTCTTTCGAGACACTCTTATTCTTGTATTAGCCTTTGTAGCATTTTTAATACAAGAGGACAAGCCTAGTCTGAGAGGCTTGGTCCAGCAGATGTAGCCCAGAGGAGGGGGTGAACTGCTTTATCATTTTGATGTCTTTATTTGCTGAAGATGATATGCTAAAAAAAACTGATATAAAGTGTTAAACAGAAAATATACATAACTTGCATACACACATAATCACCTACTCAACTGCAGAAAGTTATTTGTCTTATTCCGCAAGACATCAAACTTCAAGTATGTGTATGTCAAAGACTTCTAAGTGTTTACTTCATTATTTCTTTAGGCAGAGCCTGTAGAGGGCCAGGTAGCCTCTGGAACTCATCCTCTCTTTAGAGGTGACATGTATGGTGAATGCCCCTACAGTCTATCTCTGTATAAGAAATAAGAATTTTTCACATTTTCAGAGGTCACTTGGAGTGTATAGCTCACATTTGAAATTATGGGAAATGGATACCTTGCACCCTTAAACAAGTACATTCCATTTTCAGATCATGGAAGATGGACAGTTGAAGCTAGAAAAGATACACACTAGCCAGAATCCTGCATATATGCTAACAAAAGTTGTAAGCAGGGAGAAATTGATATTATGCTTAGTTTCAATTGGTCTTAAAGTATGATGATGAAGATGAGAAACATCCAGGTCCAAAGTGGAGTCATTTTCCAACAAATGAAGCAGTGATGGAGTTGTTACAATCAGTCTCCAAGTGGGAGATAGTTGGGTGTGGAGCCTGATTATCTTCTTTATTTTGTATCACAGCGTTGGACCCCTATTCTTAATGGGGTGGCAACACCACCCGTAATTAAACGCTGCCTAGGGGGTCCAGGGGGGTGGCTAAAACATATGTAAAAGTATTGTAATTTATAGTCAATCTGGGTCGTTCATTAGGCGGATGATCTGACGGTAGAAGTTATGCTTAATTTAGGGTTTTTCGCCCTACAAGGCAACCCCTCGTTTTGTATGAGGGTATTGTAATTGTGGCTGTATATTGTAGGTGTATTCTCATATCGAGAAACATATAGGGAGACTGTGAGAGAGAAAAAAGATATTACAAGGATCTGTTGTAGGTTGTGTCTCTTCATTTTTCTAGATAATAGGAAGGAAGGACTGGTTGTTCGGGGTGGACGTAGCCCAAATTGGGTGAACCACGTATATCTGTGTCTCTCTGGTTTTATGAGTTTTATTTGTTTGTCTTTTTTACATATTTTATTTGTTGCATTTCTCTGTAATATATAATATTCTAACAAGAATCAGAATTTGTTCTGGCATTGGCCTGTAGAACATGTAGTTTGGAAAATGAGAATTCCTATGTTCTCAATATTGTTTAAATTGAATCAACTCTTCTGGACTGAACCTTACGGTTTCTATTTGCTGAACCCTTGAGAATTATGGGATTGACTCAAAAACATCGTCAAAATTATCAGGCTCGCTTGTAAAAGCCTGTCAACTTAACTTGATTTGTTATTTCTCTGGAAACACCATATGAATAATAACTTATGTTGGGTAGAATTGGGAAATTGAAGGGTTTTAATCGATAAATTTCAAGATAGGAATGCTTGAAATTTTCGAGAGTATATGACCCACATGAAATAGGAAAAGTTGGCCAAATTGTCATTTTGGCATCTTTTAGAATTTTATTCAACCCATTACCTATGGTTTGATAAGCAATTTCCTTGGCCAATAATTTATCTGATATATATAAGGGTAGGACATGAGAACAAGCATGACTTCCAAAAATTTGGGCGTATGTGAAAAATTATTCACTGAACCACCTTCCTATAGGGTTGAGACTTCTATTAACTTCATGGGTGACTCTAGAGATTTTTCTTTCTAAAATGACTTGAAAAACTGGGATCATTATATCATTACATATTTAAACATATGAGAGTGGTATTTTGATTCCCATAGGAATTCCAACTGTACAAAGATGGGGGTTTTGACTTCTCTGGTCCATTTCTATCCTAATGATGGAAATTCAATAGAAAAACAAACAACATCTGGGATAAAAGAATTCATATAAAAAGGAGTGACTATACAGGACAGGAGATTACGATTTTCTCTATAGACAGTGATACATCTAATCAAATTATCAAACAGAATATTAGCCCAATCAAGCATATATCCATTAGAGTTTGATTCTATTAGGGGTGCCCAATATTCCTTAAAATTGGTTGTATTTGCAAACCCAAAAAGATGACACATCATTGCACCAATTTGTGAGAAAGGGCTTTTGAGAGAAACTATTGAGTACATACCCTTATCGTCATGTTTATGGCAATTAGGATCATTTCTCCACTCCTTGATTACATTTGCAGGGTGTTTATTCTCTCGCATGAATTCTTGAACAAAACAGTTGTCATATATCTTCTGGAGCTTGAGAAATTTATACATATCATTCAAATCTGCAGGCCTGAGAGAAAACAAATAAAAACTAGAAATATTGTTCTTTTTTCTGAATCTAGTGTTGTTGATGCGTCCTCACAAAGAGCCGAGGTGTCCTTTTTGGTTATGATGCAGCAGCTGCATAGTTCTATAACGATGCCTTGGTGCCCGACTTGACCCAGCTTTCGTCCTTCCCACAGTGCCACTATACATTCTTATGTCCGACTCTACCTATGCCTCTTTATTCATTGGTCGTGATTCAGGTCTGCAACTTTATACAAACCCCGTAGACCTATGGTTTATGGGCCCACACACAACCTAACCAAACAAAAGTAATCACACTTTGCAACTAATGCGATATCGCACGTCAGCAACTATAACAAATAGCTTAAATGGTAAACTATAATAATTTCGTTGTGCGAAACTGCTTTGTTTGCGACTTAACCTCCACTGTTGATCTGTGCCCCAATCCAACGGTCCCATTGTACTGTCTCACACCGCCATCTCCCGTTTGTCGCATCGCAACCAAAATAATTTCTTGTGTGAAGACTTAATGCTAAACTATAAACCTGCAGATGTGTGATATGGATTGAATCGTTGTGCCAACACATGGCTCCTCCCTTTATCACATCGCAAGCTTCTATTCTTAGCACATCGCAAGCTATTTTATTTAACTTGTGAATTCCTTAACACATAAATTAAATAATCGCTGATGAGAAATCGCGCAATGCCGACACGTGTCCACTTTGCAACTTTTCAAATTTAACTTTGCAATGCAACTTGGTGCGTCCATCTCTCACTTTAATTTTGCGATTTAATCCTCGTTGTCAGATCGCCTCCTTTGGGAATATTCTAAAGGTTTTCTGCCTTAACCGATTTCTCTGTTTCTTCGATTTTAACCACTCTATAGCTCCATCATCTCCATACCACTCCCTGTGATAGTTCATTGAATGAACTCGTGAAACTCCATCTTTCTCCACGATGTTAAAACCCTCCTGATCTTTATTCTAGTTATCCAATCCTTCGACCTACCTTCACATCTCATCACGAAATTTTAATGTACCAATATATAAATCAAAATTCTTCTTCGACATACAAACTTTTACATTTTCTAACATATATGCTTTTTTGATGTTTTGAAAAATATTTCAAAGGTAAATGAAAATGAGCCACAACATCTGGCTCCACCAGGGGATAGTGTTTTTTTCCACAGAAGCGCTAAGAACCGTAGATTAATGCCTTATCCATTGGGCATGGAGTCAAATATTGCTTGGTGACATATGAAAAGTGAGAAATATGGTATTTACAATGGTGGAATGTTGAATTTTCATGTTGGAAATAATGCTATAGATATTGCCCGTTCACAGGCAGCTGTACTGACTCTCCATCTAGATCTTCCAGAATGAATGTGTTATTTGACCTTGCCTCAGAGATTCTGTATGAACCATACCAGAGAGGGTAAAATTTACCATGCTTCCCCTTTTATTCTCGTCTGGTGTCCCATCTTAGTACCAAATCTCCTGCTTGAAAGAGAACTTCTTTTGATTTTATGTCAAATATAGACTTCATCTTTTCCTGATAAGTAATCAAGTTATCCCTAACTTTGTTTCTGTTTTCACTTGATTCAATTTCTTACCAGAGCATTAGGCTCTCTCTAATATTCTTGAAGGAAATAAATCAATGGTTTGGCCAACTGAGTAGGAAATAGTGCTTGAGTCCCATAAACCAGTTCATAGGGAGACTTCCCAGTAGATCTCCTGGGGATGACTTGAACTTCCCGGAGGGTGAACTTAAACTTCATATCCCAATCCTTCTAATTCTCATTGATTGTCTTCTTCAAGATTCTAACCAATGTCTTATTTGAGGACTCTACCAATCTGTTGCCTCAGGGATGATATGATGTGGAATGTGATAAAGTTACATTATATGTTTGACAGAAATTAATGAAACGAGCAGAGTTGAATACCTGAGCATTATCAGTCACAATTTTGACTAGACATTCGAATCTGCTGAAAATGTTTTCCTCCAGAAACTTCATCACTACTTGGTCATTTTCCTTCTTAGTGGGTATTGCTTCAACCCATTTTGTAAAGTAATCAGTGGCAGTCAGAATTCACTTGAACTATCCACTTTATGGTGGATTGATCTCTCCAATAAAATCCAATCCCCAATGCCTGAAAGGTTCTTCAATAAATATTGGGATGAGAGGTAACAAAGCAATTTTTCTCTTTTCAGCAAACAACTGACACTTTTGACAACTTCTGACTAGTCTATAAACATCTGTAAACAAGTTTGGCCAATAGAAAACTGACTTGAGAATTTTATGAGCAGTGAAATTCTAGCTATAATGTCCTCCACACAGACTTTCATGATATTTTTTGGTGACTTCAATAGATTCTCCTTCAGTAAAACATAACAGCAAAATACCAACAGGATCTTTCTTGTATAGATTTTCTTTTATGATAACATATGGCTGAGACTTGAGCTTGAGAGCTCTATATTTTGTTATATTTAGTGAAGTTGGACAGGAAAAGAAACACAGGTAATGCACAATATCTTTATACCAATCAGAGCACAAAAATTTGTATTGAATACCTGTTTTGGACATGTTTTGACCTTCTTCATTAACAGCCCCATCCACTGGTGCCAACAGATTAATTCCCAAGGCTTGAAAATTTGTTTCTATCAACAATTTTTCTAACCCATGTCCCTTGACCAGCTTGGTGGGTTTGATTTCCAAATCATACTCTTGGATTTTTACTATCTGCTTCCTCTTTTTTCCTTCAACATCGCTTTGGACCAGCACGTCTTTCACAACAGAATTAGGAAAATAAGAAGTTATTTGGGACTGTAACACATAAGTCCTAAAGGATTTCAGTGCTTTGACCAAAGCATATACTTTTTTCTCCAGAATATTGTATTTGAGCTCAGCATCTCTGAGAACTTTACTGAAAAATGAAACTGGTTGCTCCTTACTATCTTCATTTTTCTATAACAACACAGCGGCAATAGTAGTGGGGGATGCAAATGAGAATACCTGAAAGGCATTCTGATAGTCTGGACTAATCAGAGCTGGAGCTACTTGCAGTGCTTCCTTTATTCTAGAAAATGCTTCTCTTGCTCCCTTGTCCCATTTCACTTCTGCATTTTTCTTCAACATATCTATTATACTTCTCACAATCTCAGCATAATTGGGCACAAATCTCCTTAGAAAGTTACTTTTTCCCAGGAATCTATGGATATATTTCTTGCTTCTGGGTAAACTATGTGACCCAATAATTTACCTTCTTCTAAGGCAAATAAAGATATCCTGGGATTTAATGATAGACCAAATTTTCTGCACTTTTGAAAAGTTTTTTGGAAATTCTCCAAGTGTTCATCGTCTGACCCTGAGAAAACAATTACATAATCCAGATATATAACTACAAAGCTGTCACCAACGAAGGCTATGTCCATGGCCCTCTGAAATGTTGCACCTATGTTCATAAGGCCAAATGGCATCCTTGCGTACATGAAGGTGCCCGAGGGCGTAGTGAAAACAGTCTTCTTTTGATCTTATTTTTCTACTGCTACCTGATTATACCCAGAAAAAGTGTCAACCATAGACAACTTGTAAGCTACTGTCACCTTCTGTAAGACATAATCCATTTTCAGAAAATGATAATTATCTTTTAAAGATGCTTGATTCAAGTTCCTAAAGTCTACACACAGTCTTATCTCTTCGTTCTTCTTTCTTACAGGTACCAGATTAGAAACCCAGACTGAATATCTGAGAGGGACTATAATTTTCGCCTGCAAAAATTTCTTCACTTTTTTTTTTATTGGAGCTAACAACAATGGATTGATCTGTTTGAGCTTCTGTCTGTGTGTTTTGAGTCCTTCCTTCAATGGAATCTTATGCTGAATTATTCTTTTGTCATATGTTTTTAGGTCTTCATATGACCAGGAAGACACATCCATATATTTCTTAAAAACATCAATGTATCTTTCTTTGTAGTTTTTGGGAGCACCTTTGAACAATTTCACTATTTTGGGTTCCTGATGAGTTCCCAAATTACAATCTTCCATCTCTTCTTCTTGATGTGTTTTCTTTGAATCAACAACAACATCATTAGCATCGAATAATCTTTCAAGGGGAACCAACCCTTTAGGGAGCACATTATCTTTCAATTGGATAATCTTCTGTTCACCTATTGACTACTTAAGGTTTCTTATTTCTGCTTTCTACTCTGTTTTTTCTTCCTCTTGGTCTATCTCACCATCTTCAAAGTTTCCAATCATGGTCAGGAACTGATTTTTCTGTTCATCATCCTCAAACACCTGCCAATGTTTCACATTGGCAAGGATAGAAGGTCTATGTCTAATTTCAATTTCATACCATAACCTTGGTTTTATTGGAGGTTTGAAGGTGTTGGCTGCAACTGCTAAAGAATTAGCCAATATATTCTCCTCCGTCAAAATATACTGAAGATTGAAGGCTTCAAAATAGTTTTATATCAGATCCCAAACGTCATTCCTATACGATCTCAATCTCGGATGCATGGTTTGAAAATGATTTTTAATCTGCCTTATTATCAATTCAGAGTCACCAAAAATTGAAATACATTGAACTCCCATCTATTTAGCAACTTGAACGCTTGAGATTAAGGCCTCATACTCAGCCACATTGTTTGTTGAATCAAATTCTAGTTTAAAAGAGAAAGGCATGAGGTTACCTTCTCGTGATATAAGTAAGAATCCAACACCTGCGCGCTCCTTGGAGTAGCCGCCATCAATGTGGCACTTTCAAACCATTTGGTAAACGTTTGAACCATTTTCTAGCCTCTCCGTCTAGAGATTCCACAAATAGTCTCATCACAACATCAAGATTTTCTACATTTAAATTCTTAGCAAAAGTGAAAAACAAGGGTAAATGTTGTTCTGCAATTACTTCATCTTCTCCAGTGAAATGAGGAAGTACTTTGAGGTATTCTTGAGGCATGGCATTCATTGGTTGCGCAAGATTTATTGGAGCATATATGTTCAACAAAAAGGATGGTGCTACCATATTTACACCTTGGTTAACTGTTCCTTGGGTAGTTGAGGTTTATGAACCTGTTGTGAAAGTGAATTAGGCTGGAGGAAAAACTGATATGGGAGTGGGTTGATGAAGAATGGCAGAAGAACCAACAACTATATTTGGTTGAGCTCGAGTGAAGGTAAAAGAAACAAACTCGAAATAATGTTCTTCTAACTTAGGTTCTTGAAAATGAATGGGTGTGGAAGGAGAATCTTGTTCCAAGAAAGAGAGTTCCTCGGAGATATCTTCAAACAAAGGGTTATGAGAACTACTGTTAGGAGGAGACAATGTAGGATCAGGTATTGAAGGACTTTCAGGTTTCTGAACCTTTTTAGAAACCAATCTTTCTAGGTCTGGAAAAGCAGGGACTATCTGTTGTGAGGTATCTGACCTCATGTGAGGCCTTTTGAAAGCCAGAATTTTGAAAATAACAAACACAACCCAATATTTACTCCTCACTGAACAACCAGAGGAAATAATGTAAAAAACCCATGGAAAAATAAATTTTTTTCTTTGTCCCCGAAAGCAGCGCCTGAATCCCTTCGCTGTGGTAAGGAATCAGTTCTTAAGACATTTTATAAATTTATGTCACAATTACAATATCAAATGGCCTTTGTTTAACACCTTTGGAATTTAATTACTTAATACCCTCAATAATCTGATATAATGAAAGCCTTCACAATGCCATAAATTGCTGATACTTGAATGAAATTAAAAGAATAAATGTAAGAGAAACTCAAAATGATATGTTGAGAAACATAATATATCACATTTAAGTTTCAGAGGAAATCATGGAGAGAGAGGAAACTCGAAATAATATGTTGTAAACACAGAATCTATTACTTTAAAGTTTCATCAGGAGTTTGTGAAAAGAGAAGAGATGAAGTGAAGGAGTGAAAATTAACGTGATTTAACTCTTACTCACATATGTAATTAAGAGACCGACTGCTACATTACTTCACTTCATTCAAAGAGGAATAAACACAGAGCAAAATTGGAAAGACATATCAACATCAACAGGTGCAGGAAACTTGATCTTCTTTCATTAATTTCTCATAAAATTCAATACCAAATTAACAATCATCCAGAGGTCCAAAACTCGGAACCCTTTTTCTTTATTTCTATCTACTTAAATACATCAAAGTATTTCATAACTGTTGAACTTCTTGAAACTATTTGACTACCTAAACTATTAATATTACTTATGCAATCATACAGAGAAAACAAATTAAAACTGGAAATATTGTTTGTTTTGTTGAATCTGATGTTTTTGATGCGTCCTCAGGAAGTGCCGAGGTGTCCTTTCTAGTTATGATGCAGCAGTTGCATAGTTCTGTAACGACTCCTTGGTGCCCAACTTGACCTAGCTGTCATGCTTCCCACAGTTCCACTATACATTATTCTTCCCGACTCTACCTATGCATCTTTATTCGTTGGTCACACCTTCGCACTAACTTATCGCATACATAGCTGCAACTTTAGTAAGACCCCGCAGACCTGTGGATTATGGGCCCACACATGACCTGACCAATCAGAAGCAATCGCATTTCGAAAATTATTTGATATCGCACGTCAGCAACTATAAAAAATAGCTTAAATGGTAAACAATAATAATGATGACGTGCGAAACTGCTCTGTTTGCGATTTAACCTCCACCGTTGATCTATGCCCCAATCCAACGGTCCCGATGTACTGTCTCACACCGCCATCTCCCGTTTGTCCCATCACAGCCAAAACACTTTACCTTGTGAAGACTTAATGCTAAACTCTAAACCTTCCAATGTGTGATATGCACTGAATCGTTGTGCCAACATGTGGCTCCTCCCTTTATCGCACCGCAAGTTTCGCTTCTTACCTCATCGCAAGTTATTTTGTTTAACTTGCGAAGTCCTTAACGCATAAACTAAATAATCGCCGATGTGAAATTGCGCTATGCTGACACGTTTCCACTTCGCAAATTTTCAAACTTAACTTTGCGATGCAACCTGATCCATCCATCTCTCACTTTAATTCTGCAATTTAATCCTTGCCGTCAGATTGCCTCCTTTGGGAATATTCTAAAGGTTTTATGCCTCAACCGGTTTCTTTGTTTCATCAGTTTTCGCCGCTCTATAGCTCCATTTTCTCCACACTACTCCCTGTGATAGTTCATTGAATGAGCTTGTGCAACTCCATCTTTCTACACGGTGTTAAAACCCTCCTGAGTCTTATTTTTTTTATCCAATTCTTTGACCTACCTTCACATCTCATCATGAAATGTTAATGTACCAACATATAAATCAAAATTCTTCTTCAACATACAAACTTTTACATTTTCTAACATATATGATTTTTTGGTATTTTGAAAAATATTTCAAAGGTAAATTCAAATGAGCCACAACATCTGGCTCCACCTGGGGATAGTGCTTTTTTCCACAGAAGCGTTAAGAACCACATATTAGTGCCTTATCCATTGAGCATGGAGTCAAATATTTCTTGGTGACATATGAACAATGAGCAATCTGGTATTTACAATGGTGGAATGTTGAATTTTAATGTTGGAAATAATGCTATAGATATTGCCCGTTCATAGGAAGTTGTACTGACTCTCCATATAGATCTTCCAGAATTAATGTGTTATTTGACCTTGCCTTAGAGATTCTGTATGGACCATAGCAGAGAGGGTCAAATTTACCATGTTTCCCCTTTTCTTCTCATGTGGTGTCCCATCTTAGTACTAAATCTCCTGCTCGAAAGAGAACTTCTTTTGCTTTTCTGTCAAATATAGACTTCATCTTTTCCTGATAAGTAATCAAGTTATCCCTGAATTTGTTTTTGTTTTCACTTGATTCAGTTATCTTGTTCAATATTCTTACCAGAGCATTGGTTCTACCTGAGCTTCTTGAAGGAAAGAAATCACTGGTTTTACCAGCTGAGTAGGAAATAGTGCTTGAGTCCCATAAACCAATTCATAGGGAGACTTCCTAGTAGATCTCCTGGGGGTGACTCAAATTGCCTGGAGGGCAAACTTCAACTTCATATCCCAATCCTTCTTATTCTTAGTGATTGTGTTCTTCAAGATTCTGACCAATGTCTTATTTGAGGATTATGCCAATCCATTCCTTTCGTGATGATATGTTGTGGAATGTGATAAAGTTACATTATATGTTTGACAGAAATTAATGAAACGAGCAGAGTTGAATACCTGAGCATTATCAATCACAATTTTGACTGGATGTCCAAATCTGCTGAAAATGCTTTCCTCCAGAAACTTCATCACTACTTGGTCATTCGCCTTCTTAGTGGGTATTGCTTCAACCCATTTTGTAAAGTAATCAGCGGCAGTCAAAATCCACTTGAACTGTCCACTTGATCATGGATTGATCTCTCCAATAAAATCCAATCCCCATTTCCTGAGACATTCTCCAATAAATACCGGGATGAGAGGTAACTGAGCAATTTTTCTCTTTTCAGCAAACAACTGACACTTTTTACAACTTATGACTAGTCTAGAAACATTTGCAAACAAGGCTAGCCAATAAAAGCCTAATTTGAGAATTTTATGAGCAGTGACCTTCTAGTTATAATTCCCTCCACACAGACTTTCATGATATTTTTTGGTGACTTCAATAGATTCTCCTTCGGTCAAATGTAATAGCAAAATACCTGACGGACCTTTCCAGTATAGCTTTGCTTCTATGATAACATATGGTTGAGACTTGAGCTTGAGAGTTCTGTATTTTGTTCTATTGAGAGAAGTTGGACAAGAAAAGAAACATAGGTAATGCATAATATATTTATACCAGTCAGAGCACAAAAAATTGTATTGATTACCTGTTTTGGACTTGTTTTGACCTTCTTCATTAACAGCTCCATCCACTGGTTCTAAGAGATTGATTCCCAAGGCTTGAAAATTTGTTTCTGTCGACAACTTCACTAACCCCTATCCCTTGACCACCTTGGTGGGTTTGATGTCCAAATCATACTCTTGGATTTTTGCTATCCACTTCCCCCTTTTTCCTTCAACATCGCTTTCGACCAACACGTCTTTCACAACAGAATTAGGAACATAAGCAGTTATTTGGGACTGTAACACAGAAGTACTGAAGGCTTTTAGTGCTTTGACCAAAGCATATACTTGTTTCTCCAGAATATTTATTTGAGCTTAGCATCTCTGAGAACTTTACTGAAAAATGAAATTGGTTGCTCCTTACTGTCTTCTTTTTTCTACAACAACACAGCGGCAATAGTAGTGGGGGATGCAAATGAGAATACCTAAAAGGCCTTTTGATAGTCTAGACTAATCAGAACTGGAGCTTCCTGCAGTGCTTCCTTTATTCTAGCAGATGCTTCTCTTGCTCCCTTGTCCCATTTCACTTCTGCATTTTTCTTCAACATATCTGTTATACTTCTCACAATATCAGCATGATTGGGCACAAATCTCCTCAGAAATTTTATTTTTCCCAACAATCTCTGGATATCTTTCTTGCTTATGTGTAAAGGAATAGTTTGAATGGCTTCCACCCTTGCTGGGTCAATCTTTACTCCTTGTTTAGAAACTATGTGACCCAATAATTTACCTTCTTCTAAGGCAAATAAATATTTCTTGGGATTTATTGACAGACCAAACTTTCTACACTTTTGAATTTTTTTTGCAAATTCTCCAAGTGTTCATCATCTGACCCTGAGAAAACAGTTACATCATCCAGATATATAACTACAACCAATGAAGGCTATGTCCATGGCCCTCTAAAATTTTGCACCTGGGTTCATAAGCCCAAATGGCATCCTGGCGTACATGAAAGTGCCTCAGGGAATAGTGAAAGCAGTCTTCTTCTGATCTTCTTTTTCTACTGCTACCTGATTATACCCAGAAAATCTGTCAACCATAGACAACCTGTGAGCTCCTGTCACCTTCTATAAGACATAATCCATTTTTGGAAAAGGATAATTATATTTTAGATATGCTCAGTTCAAGTTCCTGAATTCTACACACAGTATTATCTCTCCATGTTTCTTTGTTACAGGGACCAAATTAGAAACGCAGACTAAATATCTGGGAGGGACTATAATTTTCGCCTGCAACAGTTTCTTCACTTCTTTTTCAATTGGAGCTAACAACAATGGATTGATATGTCTGAGATTCTATTTGTGTGGTTTGATTCCTTCCTTCAATGGAACCTTATGATGAATTATGCTTTTGTCATATGTTTTCAAGTCTTCATATGACCAAGCAAACACATCCATATATTTCTTAAAAAGATCAATGTATCTTTCTTTGTAGTTTTTGGGAACACCTTTGAACAATTTCAGTATTTTGGGTTCCTGATGAGTTCCTAAATTACAATCTTCCATCTCTTCTTCTTGATGTGTTTTTTTTTAATAAACGGAAAAATCATTAGCATCGAATAATCTTTCAAGGGGAACTAACCCTTTGGGGAGCACATTATATTTCAATTGGATAATCTTATGTTCACCTATTGACTGCTTAAGTTTTCTTATTTCTGCTTTCTGCTCTATTTTTTCTTCCTCTTGGTCTATCTCAGCACATTCAAAGTTTCCAATCATAGTAAGGAACTGATTTATCTGTTCATCATCATCAAACACCTGCCAATGTTTCACATTGTCAGGAATAGAAGGTCTATGTCTAATTTCAATTTCATACCTTAACCTTGGATTTATTGGAGTTTTGAAGGTGTTGGCTGCAACTGCTAAAGAATTATCCAATCTATTCTCTCCCTCAGAATATAATAAAGATTGAAGGCTTAAAAATAGTTTTCTATCAAATCCTAAACTTCATTCCTATACAATCTCAATCCCGGATGCTTGGTTTGACAATGATTTTTAATATGCCTTATTATCAATTCAGAGTTACCAAAAATTGGAATACATTGAACTCCATCTGTTTAGAAACTTGAAGGCTTGATATTAATGCCTCATGCTCAGCCACATTGTTTGTTGAATCAAATTCTAGTTTAAAAGAGAAAGGCATGATGTTACCTTCTGGGGATATCAGCAAGAATCTAGCACCTGTGCCCTCCTTGGAGTAGGCACCATCAAAGTAGCACTTCCAAATATTCCTTGAGTGTAGCTCATTATTTACAATTTCTGAAGAGAGCTACTTCCCTGTGTCTTCAGCAAATTCTGCATCTTCATGCAGCATGAAACAAGAAAGATCTTCTATTTCTTGACTATAAATGGGAGAATTTCTTGCATCTTTCTTGGAGGAAGTCTTCAAAAACCTTGTTTCCTTGTACAATATCCTCTCTTCCCCATTAAAAACTGGAATGATAGCATAAGTGAAATCTAATTTTAGTACACCTCCCAACTTTTCTCCCCAAGATCTTGACAAGAGCATTCCAAACCTGGCTGGGATATCAACAACCACTGCATCCATGACTATACTCATTGCTGGGATTTGTGCCAACGAAACTGCTACATCTTTAACTAACCCAACACATTTCACCCTTTTGGAATCAAATGAATAGAGATCCCTATAAGGTTTGGTAATCTACAAGTTAAGTTCCTTGATAACAGACAATGGCATGAGATTATGGGACACTCATGAATCCAGCATGCAATTATGTAGAGTAAAATAATGAAGCAACATAGAAATATAGAAGGGTGGAATAGAAGGATCTACTTCTTCTACACGAGGACCAAAGGTGACCACTGGATTTTCTTCTTGTAAGTTCACCATGTCACTTATATCTTCCACCTGTGTGAGATTAATAAATTCTAAAATATCTTTCTTGTAAGTTGGTATTTTAGCTAATTATAGAAGAGGTACCTGGATTTTAACCTTCTCCAATTCTTTTTCCAGACTGAAATCATGAGTTTGCTTAACATTATTTTCAGGTTCTTCTTTACTCTTTCTATAAATTTCCGCTTGTTCGAGTACAGGAACAACTTTATCCAAAATCTAATGTCAACTGATTTTTTTCTGCGAAGATTCAGCCTGCTACATATTTTTTCTATTAAGTGAATTTACAGGTTGTTTCCCCTTACTGATATGTTTCACAGGGTCCTTTTGTTGTGGAGTCGCCATTGGAGGAGGAACGAAACCTTTTTGTTCACCTTCATTATCCCGCACTCTAGATCTCTTTCAAGACCTTAAAGCATATTTTTTATGTAACTTAGCTTGCATGAAATCAGTGAATTGTCTACAGTATTCAACCATTTCATCTTGATCAAAATATACTTCAGCTTCAGCATATTCTCCCTCACAATCTTCTTCTTCATCCTCTTCTATTGCATACATAGCAGGTACTTGATCCTCGGCCTCCCTTTGGTCACCTTCTGTCGGCTCTACGGGTGCTTCTTCTATATACAATGGTGCTTGAATCTAGTCTTGATATCTTCTTTCCCTCTGCAAAATTTGTAGGGGATGTCTTCTGAATTGAGGATTAAACCCCCCTCGGTTTTGTTGTAATTTTCTTTGGGATTTTTTATTTTCAAATTCCATCGTGGCTAGCTTATTGGTTAGATGCTTCATCACCTTTGTTATATCTTCAATTCCTAGATCTTATGATGATTCTTCTTTTTCTTTACCCTTCTCTTGGACCGGTTTTTTCCCTTTAGCTTTTCCAGCTGTAATCATATTAGCTTCAATATCTAGAGAATTTGTCTGTATCTTCTCAAGAGTAGGGGCTCTTCTCTCTCTCAATGTAAAGCTAAAATTAGCTTCAAAAGCCCCAGCAAAAACTACCTTTGCTCCTCCAGGGGGGGCTTCATCTCTATGGGTAAACTACTGTACAATTTGTTGAATCTTTTTACAAACTCATAAATGCTTTCATTAGGCCTTCTTTTAATTGCATTAAACTCTGTAAATGAGTAACCATCAGCTCTCTTTTCTCCCCATCTCTGATTGAATTGAGTTTCTAACTCTTCTCAGTTATTTATTGAACCATTTGGTAAACCTTTGAACCATTTTCTACCCTCTCCATTTAGAGACTGCACAAATAGTCTCATCACAACATCAAGATGTTTTACATTTAAATTCTCCAAAAAAGTGAAAAACAAGGGTAAATTTTGTTCTGCAATTACTTAATCTTCTCCAGTGAAATGAGGAAGTAATTTGAGTTATTCTTGAGGCATGGAATTCATTGGTTGCGCAATATTTAATGGAGCATATTTTTTCAACAAAAAGGCTGGTGCTACCATATTTACACCTTGGTTAATTGTTCCTTGGGTAGTCGAGGTTGATGAACCTGCTGTGAAAGTGAATGAGGGTGGAGGAAAAACTGATATGGGAGTGGGTTGATGAAGAATGGCAGAAGAACCAGCAACTATATTTGGTTGAGCTCGAGTGAAGGTAAAAGAAACAGACTCGAAAGAATGTTATTCTAACTTAGGTTCTTGAAAATGAATGGGTGTGTAAGGAGAATATCGTTCCAAGAAAGAGAGTTCCTCGGAAATATATTCAAACTAAGGGTTATGAGAACTACTGTCGGGAGGAGACAATGTAGGATCAGGTATTGAAGGAATTTCAGGTTTCTGAGCCTTTTTAGAAACCAAACTTTTTGGGTCTGGCAGAGCAGGGACTATCTGTTGTGAGGTATCTGACCTCGTGTGAGGCCTTTTGAAAGCCAGAATTTTGAAAATAACAAACACATCCCAACATTTCCTCCTCACTGAACAACCAAAGGAAATAATGTAGAAAACCTAGGGAATAATAAACTTTGTTTCTTCTTCCCCGACAACAACGCCAGAAAATGTTGTATCTTAAGAAACAATCCCTTGGTTGTGGTAAGGAATCAGTGCTTAAGACATTTTATAAATGTATGTCACAATTATGATATCAAATGGCTTATGTTTAACACCTTTGGAATTTAATTACTTAATACCCTCAATAATCTAATATAATGAAAGCCTTCACAATGCCATAAACTGTTGATACTTGAATGAAATGAAAAGAAGAAATATAAGAGAAACTCAAAATGATATGCTGAGAAACATAATCTATCAATTTTAAGTTTCAAAGGAAATCATGGAGAGAGAGGAAACTCGAAATAATATGTTGTAAACACAGAATCTATTACTTTAAAGTTTCATCGGGAGTTTATAAAAAGAGAAGAGATGAAGTGAAGGAGCGGAAATGAGGTGATTTAAATCTTACTCACATATGTAATTAAGAGACCAATTGCTACATTACTTCACTTCATTAAAAGATGAATAAACACAGAGTGAAACTGGAAAGACGCATCAACATCATTAGGTGTAGGAAACTTGATCTTCTTTCATTAATTTCTCAAAAAATTCAGTACCAAATTAACAGTCATCCATAGGTCCCAAACTCGAAACCCTTTTTCTTTATTTCTATTTACTTAAATAAATCAAAGTAGTTCATAACTGTTGAACTTCTTGAAACTATTCAACTACCTAAACTATTAAGATTACTTATGCAACCATACAGAGAAAACAAATAAAAATTGGAAATATTGTTCATTTTTCTGAATTTTATGTTGTTGATGCGTCCTCACGAAGTGTCGAGGTGTCCTTTATGTTTATGATGCAGCAGTTGCATAGTTCTGTAACGACACCTTGGTGCCCGACTTGTCCCAGCTATCATGCTTCCCACAGTGCCACGATACATTCTTCTTCCTGACTCTGCTTATGCCTCTTTATTCATTGGTCACCCCTTCGCATTACCTTATCACATACATGGCTGCAACTTTATACAAACCCCACAGACCTGTGGTTTACAGTCCCACACACGACCTGACCAATTAGAAGCAATCGCACTTCGCAACTTATTTGATATTGCACGTCGGCAACAATAACAAATAGCTTAAATGGTAAAGAATAATAATGTCGATGTGTGAAACCACTATGTTTGCAATTTAACCTCCAACGTTGATTTGTGCCCCAATCCAATGTTCCCGTTGTACTGTCTCACACTGCCATCTCCTGTTTGTCGCATCGCAACCAAAATACTTTACCTTTCGAAGACTTAATGCTAAACTCTAAACCTGTCGATGTTCGATATGCATTGAATCGTTGTGCCAACACGTGGCTTCTCCCTTTATCATATTTCAAGTTTCGCTTCTTACCACATCGCAAGTTATTTTGTTTAACTTGCGAGCTCCTTAACACATAAACTAAATAATCGTCGATGCGAAATCACACTATGCTGACACGTGTCCACTTTGCAACTTTTCAAACTTAACTTTGGGATGCAACTTGGTCCGTCCATCTATCACTTTAATTCTGCAATTTAATCCTCGTCGTCATATTGCCTCCTTTGGGAATCTTCTAAAGGTTTTCTGCCTTAACCGATTTCTCTGTTTCTTCGGTTGTCGCCTCTCTACAAGTCCATCTTCTCCACGCTACTCCCTGCGATATTTCATTCAATGAACTCGTGCAGCTCCATATTTCTCCACGGTGTTAAAACCCTCTTGAGCTTTATTCTGGTTATCCAATCCTTCGACCTACCTTCTCATCTCATCATGAAATGTTAATGTACCAACATACAAATCAAAATTCTTCTTAGACATACAAACTTTTACATTTTCTAACATATATGCCTTTTTGGTGTTTTGAAAAATATTTCAAAGGTAAATGCAAATGAGCCACAACACTCATGAAGTTGGTGACTCCTCTAAAACACAACCCACACGAAATTGAGAAATCGCATACAATTAGATTCGAGTTATCCATCCCATAACCATTCAATTTGCAAAAGCAGTTGGATTGATCCTTGGAGTTTGCAGTCTTCCATATTCTCCAAAAAAGAACAATAATACCTCTACAGGAGTAGTGGTCACCACCTTGGAAGACATATTCCTTGCCACCCTTGAAGAATTAGTAGTTTATGTGGATATCACAGAAGAACCTCCAGTTTTCAGTGGTGAAGAGGGAGTCAACCCACTACTCTCAGGTGCAACCTTCAGCTGGTTAGACGGTGACGAGGAAGAAAAAGAGTTATCAGAATCTGACAAAGAAGAGGAGGACTAAGAAGAAGACATGGTATACCAAGATTTGGATTGGATGTCTCAGGGCCCACTCACACTTTTAGGTGTGCCGCATAAAATTCCAAGGCACCAAGAAAATTTGTCAACAAAGTATGACCCTGACAAAATGGTTAAAGCAGAATACCACTTGGACAATCTCTACCTGCACCCGCAAACATTTGAGGTGCATCATGATGACGTCGCATGCATAATTTTTCCATGTACCTTGGACGATAAAGCGGTTGTATGGTACCACAATCTTCTCCCAAACTCCATCCAAATTTAGAGAGGCTTTAAAGAATGTTCCTTGAAAAACTTGTTGATGACAAGACCCCTGCCATGTTGTTGAAAGAGTTAGGTAGTCTGAAAATGGAGTTGAAATAAAAGGTGAAGGATTTTAATAAGAGGTTTAACCATGTCTTGAATAGATTTTTAGAAGACACCAAGCCTCATGACTCCATCACCAAGAACTACTACACGTTTTCCTTGCCATCAAGCATTGCGCAATTCGTAAAGCGAATTGTGAAGCCATCACTTTCAAAAAACTTTGAAGAAGCAATCGCGGTTGAAAAGGACTTGTGCGAAATTAGATTCATTATGAATTACGAATTAACAAGGGACTTAAAAAACAAAAGTAAAAGGTCTTAGGACTCAGTAAACAAGGCTAAAGAAAAGGAATCACTTGATCTTGAGAAATCGACCCATATGATTAGGAACATGTCAACTGAGATAACCAAATTCAAACAAAGGTAAAGTGAGACCACTATCAGCAACAAGCCACCGCGGTACATCTTGTTCAAAATAACTTGGAACTCGGGTGATCTAAGTGGCTCCACAGACACTCATAAGTCAAAGAGGACTCAAAATATCTCAAAAATCAAAGTGGTCAAATGGAAGCGAAACCACAACCAGATAGTAGTGCTCGTCACCCTAATTCAAACGGTGCAAATGACACTCAAATCCAAGTTCGTATGGACGAGATAGGGCTAGTCAAAGTTTTGGTCAAAGTGGACAAGTAACAGGCTTAAGGAGGCAGCAAATTGACCGAGACCAGCGCAAGGAATCTGGCTCCTGGGAATGAGTGAATTTGTTGGATGGTTAATTTGGCTAAGATCCCTTAAATTCAACAAAGTTAAAAATGTATGGTGAGTTGTATAAAATTAAAATAAATATATAATAATAGGGTTGGTGGGGGTGGCACCGCAATATGGTTATTGAATGTAATATATAGATATAATCAAAAAAGGTTGGGACGGGGCTGTGTGGAGCGAACCTCGCCCACCAACTATATATTATATGTATATCAAATATCAACAATGGAAACCATATACGATACACCGTATCAACGCACCACTCCAGATTTATTCACCAAATAAAACCTATACTCTATGGTGGGTGGTCAGTGAGGTTTGAAACCCCAACCTCCCCACCACAAATCCTCCACCGAACCACTTCACCAAGGGTGGCGACTTTGTAAATTTTACCACCCAAACTCCATATAAGTGTTGTTTTTCTGATTTGGCGGGGGCAACGACCAGAGTAGAGCATATTGTTGCAGAACCGTGAACTCGAGGAGGAGCGGACCGTCAATGGAGAAGGGAGGAACTTGGATGTGCAGAACTCTGAGCCAAGGGGAACCATGTAGAGGTGGAACCTTGCCCAAACAGTGGGTGTGGAACCCTGAAAATGAATGTTGAAAATATTCCCTCGAAGATAAAATTTTACAGTAACAAAATGTTATCAAGTTTATAGTCATTTTTCTCAAAATTTGGTAGGGAGCGTAATGGTGAAGTAAGATTTGCCATATGAGCAACAGAAATGCAGGTTCCCAACAACAAAGAATCTTTGAAGAATCTTTAGGAATCTAAAAGATTCCCTTTGAGGGTGCATTTTGCCAGTGTCGGAATGTTGTGGACTTTATACTCATTCTTCTCAGAATTCCGCAAGGAGTGTGATGGCGAGATCAGATTTTTCATCTGAGTAGCAGATCTCCAGTCCACTGGTGGAGAGGAACCGTTGTGGAATCATGAGGAATCTAAAAGATTCCCTAAGGGCTTATTTTTTTATAGTCTCTAAACCAAGCCGAGTTTATAGTTACTTTTCTTAGAATTTCACAAGGAGCATAGTGGTGTGCTAATAATTTTCATTCTAGCAGCGAATTTTCCGACCATCTTCAGGGAGGAATTTTTGGGGAATATTCAAGATTCCCGAGGGTCCAAAATTTGACTTTGTCAGAATTGGAAAACTTGACAATTGATTTTTGACCACTCATCACCACGAATTTAGTGGTGCAACCCATTACAGCAGTTGAGCTTTCCATTTTTCGACCATATTCGAAAGTGGAGGTATATGATGCAGTTATGTCATGCCTTTCCTTTGATTTGCTAAGATGATGTTTGTCTTGTTGAGATCCCTAATTAAAATTATGTTGAGGGATACTTGTTGCCACATTATGTGAGATTTCATTAGCTTGTCATGCTGAAGAAAAACCCATTTGAGTGAGAGTTCATGTAGAGAGAATGTCTTGTGTAGAGACATGCCACTTAGTTTGATGGTATTTGTCCTTGTAATGACAAATAACATGCCATGTACATCATCATCATTTGAAACAATTAATGAATCTACCTCCACTCTCTTAATACCTGGCCCGGAGACGTAACCCACACTGAGTGAACTATATTATCAATGTGTTGTGTTATTGATTTGTTGATCGTCATTATGTTTCCTCTTCTTTAATCGTGCCCATGCGATTGTTTTATGATCTTTTAAATGAAATTATGCTAGCATCACAGAAGTAAAAGGTCTTGTTTAATTCCGGTAGTTGAAGAGATCCGAATAAAGTTTGGTATCAAAGCAGTATTCTCACTGATGTGTATTGCGAGTGTGAACGATTGAACATGCAACAATGGAGGATGATAGAGATATGTACGAGGACTTCCTAAAGATGTCACAAATGGTGGACATAATGTATGAAGCTCATGAGAATAAAATAAAGAAACGAGAGAAAGAAAAAGCATAGGACGATGCTCCCTCTACCCCCTCAAGTGAACATGCATCTTCTCATCATTTGAATGAGGAGATCAACCAACGACTTTGAGCAGAGAATGTAAAATTGAAGAGGCTTCTACGAGAAGAGAAAGAGGATTAACAAAGACTGTAGCTTCAACTATGAGAAATAGAAGAGGCCTTGGAAGAGATAGAGCACAACAAAGTCTTAGAGAAGCCATCATCACCTGTTTCAATATCGGCAACTAAGGTAAGCAATGTTGATCGTTCTTCAGTTTCATTTTCACGTGATGTTATTTTTTATGGAAACATGGAGGTACCAATTATAGGACCTGGCATGAGACTCCTTACCAAGATGGGGTATAAAGGAGGAGGACTTGGTGTTAATGGCCAAGGCATGACTCAGCCGTTGGAGGTGGTGCAAAGACCTCGATTTGTAGGTTTGGGGTACATTGAAGGAGAGTGATCAAGGTGTCATAAGCTTCCAATCCATTGTTGAAACTTTCGAGAAAATAGAATGATGGGAACACATCACCATCTTCCCATAAAAATGCACATTGTAGAAGAAGAGCTGAGGCAAGCTCCCATCACCATAATTGCACTAGAGACAACCAAGAGAGGTATAACAAGTCTCATTATTCTAGAGTTCATTTGTATTACAAGCATATTGTTAATGATGAACATAAACCATGTCATAAAAAACTATGTAATTTTAGTGAATTGCATAACCATGTGATTGTTGAGTGCTAGAAGAGAATGGAAAAATGAAAGAGGATGAGGCGTGAAAGGCCTTCTCCACACCACGGAAAGAAGCATGTTAAGAAGGTCTCGGGGAAGAAGACTTATTGCAGTCATTGCAACAGAGGTGGTCATCAAAAAGCCACGTGTTGGAGGATCCATCCACAGCAACGTCACAAGGACAAAGCGTCTGTGCATGAACCAGTTGAAAAAGTTGTTCGAAAAGCGAATATGCCACAGGGAGATGACCCATTCACTTTTTCAAGATGTGGTAGCTTGTCATGGCCGCATTTTATAAATCATGTGTTGCGATTTAAATTGTAAAAGTGACGATGATTTTCCATCGCTCATAAAGCAACGATGATGTTTTGGCCTTGTATTGGTAGATGGGGTAATGTTTCTATACTAATGTAAACTTGACCACAGAGTATGTATTATAAACTCATGGCAAGTATGGGATGCTTGGGTCATGATTGGTCATGTATTTGAGCATTTAGTTTGCAAATATTGTACTACAAGTTTGCAGAGGATGTAGGTGTCGACTCATCGCTTATGGCTCTGAAGAACAAAGGTGAAGGAGAAGGAAGCGTGACCTGTTAGGACACTTGTGGCGCAGAAAATGTACACAGTAGTTGCAGATTATGTTCATGCTTTTAGTGGAATAAAAGCTCCTCAATGGGGAGGAATGCTCTACATGGCTCCAGAAATGCTCATAAGTCAAAGAGGACTCAGAATAGCTCAAAATTCAAAGTATTCAGATGGAAGTGAAACCAAAACCAGATCGTAGTTCTCCTCGCCCTGATTCCAGCGGTGCGAACGACACTCAAATCCGAGTTCGTATGGACGAGAGAGGGTTGGTCAAAGTGGACAAGTGGCAGGCTTAAGGAGGCAGCAAACTGACTGAAACTGGCACAAGGAATCCAACTCCCGAGAATGGGTGAACTTTTTATATGGCTAATTTGTCTAAGAACCCTTAAAATCGGCAAAGTTTTTTTTTTACAGGAATGGTTAGTGTTTTATATTAAATCCATGACCAAGAATGCCACAAAATAGATTACAAAAATCAGTTTCAAAGCTCGAGTTTCCTCTCTTTTCTGGAGCTCATTGGCCTAGAGGATTAAGAGCCAGTGAGTCTTACATTTAGCTGTTGATCCATTCTTCAAAATTTTCCCTAGCTTGTGAATACAAACAAATTGGTTTAGCAATATTCGATAAAAATTTATTACAAGGAATTAGGGAATTGGATCCCATTCTTCTACCTGGTCTCTTAAAAGAGAGCCAGTAGAGAGATGTATAGCTTTATTAGCTTCCAAATCTGCTTCCTTGTTATTCTCCCTCAACACATGAAATAATTTTATTCTCTGAAAGGAATTGACCAGGGTTTTAATTCTAGCCACCACTCTTGAAAATCTGAAATCAAATGGTATTGACTTTTCCATCATGGTTTTGATGATGGATTGGGAGTCCCCGATTACAATTATTTCTTTGATGCCTAAGGCCTTGGCTTGCTTGAGACCTTGGAATAGAGCAACTGCGCCTTCTGCTTGTATGCTTGTGTTGTAGCCCAACCTCCAGGCGAAACTATGATCACTTCTACCTTCAATGTTCTTGATTACTCCTCCAGCACCAGCAAGGCTAGGGTTGCCTTTGGCAGCCCCGTCAAATAAAAGAGAAGGTTTAGGTTGCTTGCTGGACCATGTTGAAAATTCTCTCTCCTTGCTTCTAATTTTCCATTCAAATGATGGCTTGCTTCGTCTTACAGTTTCAAAAAACTTGAGGCCCATCATGGCACCCCAATCCAGCTCTTATTGTCTTAGATTAGTGTCCTCAAGCTGATCCCCCAAAATTTATTTCAATTGACATTTAATTTTGAAAATGATAGTTTTCACATCCTGTCCTTTGTCCCTAAAAAATCTCATGTTTCTCTCCAGCCAAATTTGCTAGCAAATTATCTTTGCCAAAATGAGCCAGGCAGCTTTGAAGCTTTCGTTCTTTGGAAGTTCCCCTGGAAAAATTTGCAACCAATTAGCAAATAAGTCAGAGATTGAGGAGGGGAAATTAATATTATTTTTCCAAGGACTCAGAATGTCCTGCCAGATTTCCTCTACGAACTTGCAATTCAACAGGATATGGCCAGAGTTTTCCTCATTCTCACTGCGTAATCGACATTTGGAAGGTCCCTCGAAGCCTCTGGTCTTTAATATATCCTATGTCAAGATTATATTATGGCAATTTAACCAAAAGAATAAATCAATTTTTGGGATGGATTTGTGTCTCCAGAGCCCTTTCCATGTTGTTGGGTTTGGAGGAACGTAAGGCAGCTCCTTTAGTTTTTTATAGCCCAACGCCATAGTGTATGAGCCCGACTGAGGACCCCAGCCATGTTTTTCGGCTCTCCTCTCATGGATTTGTGCCTTTCCTTTGAGAAGCTTCAAAAATTTGTCAAAGTAATGTATCAGCTCCAATGGGACTTGGATTCACTGCCAGCTATGCCAGTGATTTTCTTTCCAAGTCGAAATGTCCCAAAGAGTTTTGTAGCCTGCGTTATTCATCCATCTCCTCAACACATGAATGGAATTTGATTCAGCAAGGGGCGAGTTATCCATGATTCGATCCTCCCATATTTGTGTATTCTTGCCATTGCCCAGGATCCAGAATGCATTTAGATTGATCAGGGGGTGGCTTTGACCCAAAGCTTGGAGAGTTACGAACCAGCCTTTGTGCTAGGACTATTAAGGCATCATTTTCTGGAACCATGAAAATATTTCTTCCACAAGGCCTTTTGGGCCTAGCAAGGATTGGAAGTAATAAGACGCCATATGACTTTAGCTCCCATGGCCATGTTTTGTGTACAGAGATCTTTAAAACTTAGACCTCCTTCCATCGAAGGCTTGGTGATCTTGTCCCAGTTTACCAAAGGAATTTTGTTTTCATTATGTCTTCCACCTTTCGAGAAGAACTTTCGAATAAAATCCTCCATTTTTTTGAGGATACCTGAGGGGGCGAGCATAACAGAAAATTGAAAAATAGGCAGGATATTGAGCACAACTTTAATAAGAACCGACTTACCTGCGAGATTAAGCCATGAGAAGCCCCAAGCCTATACCTTGAGCTTGAATTTTTCAAGAAAAGGGAGCTAGTATTTGTTGAAGGTGCTTCTTTGAAAGATTGGGAGGCCCATATACTTGAACGATTCCTAGTTTGACAATGCAACAAAGCCCATACATCTAGAGATTGCACAAAGAACGCTGGAAAAAGTGTTCCAGCAGCAAATGTGGCATTTTCCCTTATTTAAGATGTTGCCAGTTGTTTCACAGAAGTCATCCAACACCTCTTTGAATCTTGATGTCATAAGAATAGAGGCAGCCCCCAGCAAAATAGAGTCATCTGCAAAAAGAGCATGATTTATGCTTTTGACCCCTCTTGCAATGTTGAGGCCCATGATCTCTTGATTTGACTACTTCTTGTCCAAGTAGAAGCTTAGAATAGAAGCTTGGATTACGAAGAGGAGAGGGGAGAGAGGACACCCCTGACAAAGTCCTCTTGTTGCTTTGAAGAATTTTGTAGCTCTTCCGTTCACCAACGGGGCAATCCAAGGCTCAGAAATACAAGCCCAGATCCAATTTATAAAGTTAGACTCAAACCCAAACTTGTGCATTACCTCCAAGAGAAAGTTGTGTCTGACACGATCAAAGGCATTTGCTAGGTCTAATTTGACAACCATGCCCTTTTCTTTACGTTGCAGGCTTGAATGGATCACCTCTTGAACTAAGATGAAATTTTCCACAAGTTGCCTTCCGAGAACAAATCCCCCTTGGTTCCCCGGTATGATGTTTGGAAGGATACTTTTCATTCTATTGGAAATCACCTTGGTAATCAACTTGTAGCCTATGTTACAAATCGAAATTGGGCGAAATATGTTGAAGACATTGGCTCCCTTTTCCTTGGGGATGAGTGCCCGAAAGGCAGAAGTGGTGCTGCCCCCAATTTTTTCGCAAGCTTGGGATTTCAAGATCATTTTATACAGATCATTTTCAACTATCTGCGAACAGACTTGCAAAAATCTGGCAATGAATCCATCCAGACCGGGAATTTTCTCAGGCTCCATGTAAAAAAGGGCCACCTTAATTTCCTGTTTGGTGACTTTAGCTTCAAGGAATTGGTTCATCCTAGCAGTGATTTTTGAAGGAACCCCATCTAAAAAATTTGAATTGCTGTCCCTCCCCCCATCTTCACTGAAGATATTTTTAAAATGAGTAAACGCTTCTCTTTTGATGTTATTGAATTCCTTGTGTATTGTTTCCTCTTCTTTGATTTCTGAGATGGAGTTGGAGCTTCTTCTCGCTTGGGCTTGTTTGTGGAAGAAGGAGGAATTTCTATCTCCCGCTTTAAGCCAAAGGCTACGAGATTTTTGTCTCCAGTATTCTTCCTCCGAAAGACATGCCTTATGAAACTTGAGTTGTAATTCTTCCTCCTTATTTAGGAATTCTTTAGTTATTTCAGCTTCTTCTGTTTGAGATTGATGAAGTTCAAGATTGATTTGAGCTTGTTTTCTTTCAAAGGCTAGATTTTGAAGGGATATGGCCAAACGTTTTAGAACAGTCTTGACTCTTCTGAGGTTTTCTTCCCAAATAAAAAATGGGGAGCCCTTGATAGGATTCCTCCAACATTCCTTGAACTTTTTTAGGAATTCAGGGTCCTTAATCCATAGAGAGCTGAATTCGAATGGAATAGGGCCATGATCCTTTTGGGGCAGCAGCTCTAATTTAATCGGCTTATGATTAGATGCACTACAAAGGAGAATATGCATTCTAGCTTCTAGTCCTAAAAGGAGAAAGGAGCTATGTACCAGAAATCTATCAAGACTTGCAGCAATGTGTCCCAAACCGACTCTTTTATTTCACCAAGAAAACTTACCAGTGGAGGGCTTGATGTCGAGCAGGTCCCAATCCTGCATGAGATCCTCCACCCATTTCCTTGCCATATCCCTTATGATGCTACCTCCTCGCTTTTCTGATGAATGCAAGGTGAGGTTTAGGTCTCCAGCAATAATAGTGTTTTCAAGGTTCTCTAATTCTGCCAGGTTTCTGATAGAGTCCCAGCAAGCCTTCTTTTCCCCTACGTTCACAGGCACATACACATTGAAGAGAGAGAGAATCTCCTTTGTGTAGAGATGCTGGAGTTTCAGGAACAGCCAATGAGTATTTAAGATCTCACTGACCTTCGTGAACTTGCTGCTATTCTAGAGAGATCCCAATCCACCAAAGGCTCCTCGAGCAGAAACTGCCTGTCCATTTCCTTTATTCCATATTTTCTTGCTTATTAGGAGGAAGTCTTTGTCCTCCATTTTTGTCTCCTGGATTAATAGAATGTCTGGGGTTTCTAGCCTTTGTATACTTCTTAACGCTTCTTCCTTCACTTTTCTCTCCATACCTCTGCAATTCCAGCAGACAATCTTCATCATTTACTCTTTTGAGAGTGAGGATCTCCCTTGGAGCCCTACATCTGATTTCTAGTCGTCTTTGGAGTTTTAGCAAGGAGTTTCTCGAGGGTAGGTTGACTGCCCTGGAGCTTATCCTTGTAGGTTTCCTGCTCTCCCTTTTCTCGGGCAGATTTTCGACCTCTTTTTAATCTTCTAGCTGAAATTTGAGACTCCCCTATTTCTCCTTCCTCCTCTAATTCCTCTGTGTCTTGTTCCTCCTCATCTACTTCTGCATGTTTCTCTTTAGGCCTTTCTGAGGCATTCCCTCCTTACCTCGAGCTTGAGGTAGTTCCTTTTTCAGGGGAGGCTTTCTTTTGTATTTCGACCTCCTGCACTTCCTCCGATGCTGAGCTTTAAGGCTGCAAACTTGTCTTCCTAGCAATTCGGGGGAGGCGCTTCCTGGGTGGAAGCCGGCAGGGGGCCTTTACCATTTGGAACTCCAGATTTGGGGGCTTTATGGGAGGTATTTGACCGCTTGATCTGATTCCAACCCTCCTCCTTGCCTTTCTCAGCTTCTCCATTACTCGGGCATCCTCTGGCAAAGTGACCGTAGACATGGAATTTTCGGCACTTGAATGGAAGTTTCTCATAGTCTAGCTTTCTCACATGCATCCAACTTCCTACATTAATTTTTATTGCCTCCGAAAATCCCACTTCTAGATCCACCTCGACGCATATCTGGGCACAGTCATATTGATCTTTATTATTTTCTCGATCAATAAATTTTCCCAGTGCGTTTCCAATGTGCTTCAGAGAATCCTAGTTCCAGCAGTGCACTGGGAGATTCGGCAACCTGACCCTAACTGGGACCATTGTTGGGACTTCCACTACTGGATCGAAATGCGGCATCCACTTTTTGAGGTACAAGTGATCTGAAATTGTGAGAACAAAGTATTTCTCATACAAAGATTGACTGTAGGGGCATTCACCGGATATTTCACCTTTCAAAGAAAGGATGAATCCGGAGGCTACCTGGCCCTTCTACAGACTCTGCCTAAAGAAATAAAATGTAATCACAGATATTCGATCAATGAAATTATTTTTTTTAAGTGCAAAGTATTCATTGATCTAGCTTTAATGTGTGAATAGGCAAGTATACATATTCTGCAAATGAAGTGTAGTGTTTTGAAGATGAACTAATAAGTTTTGTTCACTGTTTAAACCTGCTTGGGAAAAGTTTGCTTATAAAAAATTACTGTTTAAAGGAGAAGAATCTAAAAATATGCAGCAAAATTATACAGTATGACAGCAAATAATTGTTTAAGCGGTTCACCCCTCTCTTGGGCTACCTCCGCTGGGTCCAAAAGCCTCTAATTAGGCTTTTTCCTCTTTGATTAAATGCTAAAAATGTGAATACAACTGTATAGAAGCCTCAAATGGAAAAATACACTGCAAAAATAGATTCAGAAGGCCCAAATCAGTCTAAAATGACTAAACATTCACCTCCATTGGATGAAGGTAGTCCAAAACAACTCTTTTTCCCTTAGGCCCTGGTGGCTCCACGACCAAAAAAACTGGTAAATTCTCTGCTAGAATGCCCTGATGTCTCTGCAAACACTTCCAACAGCTTCAGAATGATAAATTCCACTAGAATCAAAAACAAATTCGTCGAAAAAGGACTTTCCTAGCCAAAGTTATGGCTAACTGAAGTTTGCCCTTCAAAAGCTCCGCTAACTGTGGAGAACCGGAGTTAACTCCAGTTAAAATAGCAACTTCCCCCAAATCTGTCGGGCGCACTCCAAATTCGGCGGCAACATTAAATATGACAGTTTGAAAAATTCCGCATTCACATGTGGTCAACCCGCAGCATTTAATTGTGATGTGAAACGGTTAGGATAACTGTTTTAGCTCCGCGTTTATGAAATCCACTCCACCAATGCCGCACGTTAATGAAACCTTGGACCATACGTTATCATATTCAACCTTCGCTCCAACATTTGAACCACGTGCTTAGACACGTCATCCAAAGCCACGTATTGACCCACATTTGAAGCACGTGCCCTTTATAAAACTTTAAAATTGTGGGTTTAAACGAATATGGGTTTTAACTCTTTTTTCATATTTAAAATTTGGTTTTAATATATAGTGTAGTTTTAATATTTAGATTTTTAATAAAGTTTAATTAAAATTTGAAATTAATTAAAAATATAATTAATTAATATAATATATGGTTAATTAAATCATATAAAATATTAAAAACTATATAGTTTAATTAATTTATTAAACTTTAATAAAAAAATAAAATTATTCCAACACATAGTATTAAAAAGAAATTTCCCTTCAAAATTGAAGGTTATTGGGCGATTTCAAAATGCAAGATCTCCTCCATACGGTAACGTATTTGAGTGTCGTTTGCGTCTACATGATCGTTTTGGCGAGCTCTTTCCAGTCGATCTGTTTTGCAGAAATTCTGAGCAACTTCATTTTTGAGCATTTTTCTTCAAGAGACTTGATCTCCTGATCACACCTCCAAAATGGGAAGCTTTTGGACCCTCAAAATCTTTCTGATTACTGAAAATGATGATGTGGAGACTGATTCTCCACTCTTCCACCCTTGAATAACTGAAATATTCCTGATTTCATCAACTGAAGCTTTTGAGAAAATGATAACCTGTCTCTGGAATCAACTGATCTACCATTGCTAAGATTGACGGAGTCATGATGCAAATGATTAAAATTTGTTGAACATCAATTGTAATCTATAGAAATTAAACTTTCTCTACATTGATCAAACTTCCAAAAAGACTTAAAATACCCTTCACCTTGCAAACTGTTCCCATGGCGAATTCGACCATTCTGAAACCAACATTTTCCCATGATGAATTGTGTGTCCTTCCTGCTTGCACTGCTTAGCTTTGACACTTCTCTGCATTGGCTGACCCAAAAGGTAATTTGCGCAACATAACATTATCTTCTTTCAAAGACAAACTGTTATCAAACTGATACAAATCATTAGCAACATCATAAGAATGCGAATGCTCAAAATCTGGTCGTTTTAACATCAACAAAGTTAGACTTTGACTTGCATTAAACAGTCTTTTCAATTGACTTGCATGGAGTAAAGAAGATTCCAGCTTCTTCTTGTGAGCTCTCACAATGTACTCTTTACCATCTTTGAACAAGTGATACTTGTTTTCATGGCGATGAAAGATGGCCTTCATGTCAAATAAGTAAGGACTTCCCAAAACAATACCTGAGATATCAAGTGGCACCACATCAAGTTCCACTGTGTCAATAAAGTGTGCAGTTATTGCAAAGCGCAATATGCACTTTCTTGAGACTTGCAAATTAGCATCCTTGCATATCCATCCAAGTGGATAAGGCTTCGGATGTGGAATGGTCTCAAGTTTAAGCTGCTTGACCAAGTCTTCAGAAATAAGATTAGCTTGTGACCCACTATCAAACAGTGTGTCAATTTTTGTATGTTTTGAAATTACCCTCACATGGAAAAGCTCTATCCTCCTCTTTTCTTCATGAGTATCTTTGTGACAATTCAAAGAGCTAGAACTGGGATTTGTTTCTTGCACCACTTATTTCCCCTTAGTGTTCTTTAAAACCATGCCTATGCTTTTTGTCTCATCTCCTGAGTCTGACCCTAAGTCTTGCTCAATTGTTGCTACAGTTTTCTCCTTTTCTTTGGTCTTGTTTTTGTTCTTGAATTTTTCCGGTTTCAGTTCAGGATGAAGCTTCCAACAATGATCTTCATCATGACTTGTCTTCGAACAATTCTTGCAAAAGAACTTTCCTTTTTCTTTTCTTGAATTTTCAACTCTCTTCTTTCCTTTGTTTTTAAAATTACTATCCTCATCAAAAGCGTCAAAAGCATTCTTTCCTCTAGCTTCTACATGTGTAGCCTGCACACAAACTTCATCTAAGCTGGTAGGATTGAACATTAGAATAGTATGTTGCAGATAATTGTGCAAACCTCCTATGCATTTCAACAAGGTGTCTTGACTTTGTAAGTCTACTCCAAGTAGAAGTGCTCTCCTTCTAAACTCTTGGGTATAATCTTGCACATTTTGACCTTTAAGTTGCCTAAAATTTTGCCAATTCATGATTGCTTTCTGAATATGAGCAAGAGGATAAAATTGTTTCTTAATGGCTGTAATAAACTCATTCCATGTTAGAGTTATCTTACCATGCTTTTTAATCTCCTCTTTAGTCTTGGCTTCCCACCAAACCAAAGCTGCTCCATCCATTCTCAAAGAGGCTAATTGGATTTTTGTGTCATCATCATGCAAATTCTGAATTCTTAGATAGACTTCCAGCTGTCTAATCCAGTTATCCAATTTTTTTGCATTCACATCACCATTAAACATCGACAACTCAAACTTCACATCAAGCTTTAACAAAGGATTTTTAAGAGATGTTTTTGTTTTGTGTGACTGATTAACAGAAGTAGAAGAGGATGATGTGGAGGATGAGGATGATGATGGAGATGGTGGATCACCATTTCCTCCATTCCCTTTCTTAGACTCATCTTTTTCTTTCTTTCCTCCTGAAAAATCTCCTTCTTCTCTTTGGTTTCTAGACCCTTCTCCAGCAATCCTATCATTTCTCTCCTGGTATAGGATCCTAACCATCTCAGTCAAGTCCAAGAAAGCTTTTCTAAAGACTCTTTCTTCTTCCTTGGGATCCATTTCCTCATGTGCTTCTCCTTCTCTGGAAGACATGTTTGTGGCTGATTCTAAGGCTAATGAGGATGAAATGGAAGGTGGATGTAATGGCACTCTAGCCCTCCTTGGTTGAGGATTAACTTGTTCTCTAACCAATTGACCTTCCCCTCTTTGCAATTTCAGCCTAGTAAGCATCAAATTTTGCAGAATAATACAATTTAATTACACAAATTTCACAAACTCTCAAGAAAAACCTTGAGCTCTGATACCAACCTGATCTGAAATTGTGAGAACAAAGTATTTCTCATACAGAGATTGACTGTAGGGGCATTCACTGGATATTTCACCTTTCAAAGAAAGGATGAATCCGGAGGCTACCTGGCCCTTCTACAGACTCTACCTAAAGAAATAAAATGTAATCACAGAGAACTGATCAATGAAAGTATTTGTTTTAAGTGCAAAGTATTCATTGATCTAGCTTTAATGTGTGAATAGGCAAGTATACATATTCTGCAAATGAAGTGTAGTGTTTTGAAGATGAACTAATAAGTTTTGTTCACTGTTTAAACCTGCTTGGGAAAAGTTTGCTTATAAAAATTTACTGTTTAAAGGAGAAGAATCTGAAAATATGCAGCAAAATTATACAGTATGACAAAAAATAATTGTTTAAGCGGTTCACCCCTCTCTTGGGCTACCTCCGCTGGGTCCAAAAGCCTCTAATTAGGCTTTTTCCTCTTTGATTAAATGCTCAAAATGTGAATACAACTGTATAGAAGCCTAAAATGGAAAAATACACTGCAAATTAAGATTCATAAGGCTCAAATTAGTATAAAATGACTAAACAACCACCTCCATTGGATAAAGGTAGTCCAAAACAGCTCTTCTTCCCTTAGGCCCTGGTGGCTCCACGACCAAAAACGCTGGTAAATTCTCTATTATAGTGCCCTGATGGCTCTGCAAACACTTCCAACAGCTTTAGAATGCTTCCTTCACCCAAAATCAAAAAAAAATTCGTATCAAAAGGCTTCTCCTAGCCAAAGTTATGGCTAACTGAAGTTTGCCCTTCAAAAGCTCCGCTAACTGTGGAGAACTAGAGTTAACTCCAATTAAAAACGGCAATTGCACCAAATTTAGCGGGCGCGCTTTAAAACTGGCGGACGGTTAACTGCAACATTAAATGTGACTTTTTTCAACAAACCCCGCGTTCACATGCCAACCCGCCACGTTTTATATAAACCAACGGTTTTCAAAACCGTGGCAAACAAACCCGCCGGAAATAGCGTTCAGTTCACATGGCAACGGTTATAATAAATGTTTTAACTCCGCTCCAATGCAACGTAATCCAACACACATTTTAAACCCACGTGCCCTTTAATATTTAACCCAAAACTTTGGGTTTGTGGGTTTTAACAATTTTCATATTTCGATTTTTGTTTTAATATATAGTTTGGTTTTAATATTTAGATTTTTAATAAAGTTTAATTAAAATTTGAAATTAATTAAAACATATAATTAATTAATATAATATATGATTAATTAAATCATATAAAATATTAAAAACTATATAGTTTAATTAATTTATTAAACTTTAATAAAAAAATAAAATTATTCCAACACAATATATTAAAAAAAAATCTTTCAAAATTGAAAGTTATTGGGCAAATTCAAACTGCAATATCTCCTCCATACGGCAACGGATTTGAGTGCCGTTCACGGCTACAGGATCGTTTTGGCGAGCTATTTCCTGTCGTTTTGATTTGGAACAATTCTGAGAAACTTCATTTTTGAGCATTTTTCTACAAGGGACTTGATCTCCTGATCAACAAGCCTTGGGGTCCCATGAAATAGTGATAGAAAAAATAATTAACTCAGAAATAGACATAAAGCACACATAATAAAGCACACACAAAATAAAGGCGGAAAAGGCAGAAGCCTCATGGCTTCTTCATGTATTCTCTCTTATTAAAAGAATTTAATTTACAATTTAAATAGATGAGAGAAAATGTCTAAGATAGTCCGTGCTATCTTAGACTCCTTTGGTTGAGATAATCTCTCACCAAAAACCCACCAAGATAGGAGTTCCTAAACAAACTCCAATATTTGAGGAAAAACCCAAGAGTTAGGCACATATTCCTAACTTGGAATATTTAATTTATCTATTTATTATTTTGGATTTATTATTCTTATTTTAGAGAGGCTAACATTCCCCCCTTCAATGAAAAATCCAAAATAAGAACAAGGAACCATCTTCCAAGTTCTCATGATGATCCTAAAAAAAAACACTGCCTGAAAAACCGCCAAAGCTGGATGCTGAAAAACTGCAATCTGAAGAGACCATGAATCAGCTATATGTCTAATTCATCTCTGAATTTCGCTTGACAACTCCATCAAGTGCCAAGTTGCAAAAGGATCCATCTGTCCTTTGCATGAAATCAGCATCCTTTGTCCACTAACAAAATTTATTCAAAGCCCACTGGCTGATGATGTCAAAAACAACTCACTGTTGCTTTTTCTGTGCTGAAAACTGTTCACTGCTTCTTTGCTGTCGACTACCCACTGGAAATTTTGTTGATGCTCACTGGCTGTTGAAGATGCCCACTGGCTGCTTTTTCTGGTTTTGTCGAGACTTTCAGTCTGACAACCACTGTCAATCTCATTGACATTTTCCCCCCTTTGTCAACTGAAAGGAGAGACACTTCTCTTGGAAAGTATTCCTGAAATCCCCCCCTTCAGGTGTAGGAGTTTTACACTGTTGTACTCCCCCATTCAACTGCATGAGAGTACCATCATCTTTTCATTGTTGGGTGCACTATGTGTGATCGTATACAGTTGTAGAACTGAAGCAATCTTTTAACTGTGGATGACCATTCCCAAGGGTCAATCCATTCATAATGTATCTTCAATCTGGTTGTTTTGTGTTGATTGCGACATTTTTCTGAGGAATGATTGGACTTGCCACAATGGCGACAAGGATGGAGATCAAAACACTGATCTTCCATATGACCAGTTCTCTGACAATGAGAACATTTCAGTTTAACTTCAACTTCAGGTTGTGTGGAATTCTGTTTTTCTGCAACTTTGGGTTGCGTGCATTGCTGGTTGTCTGCAACCATCTCTGAATGTGCTAAGGGGATCTATTCAAGAAATCCCGCACTGACGAACTAAATGGGCTTGGAATAATCGGGAATATGTAAGTTGGCGTCATCTTGGACATATTCTAAGCCTCGTCGATTCTTGTTATTATGAATTTCTTCCCAGGGCTTGATGATGGGCTTGGAAGAAATTTGAACTGGAATAACTTCGACACTTGAAGTTTTCTGAATGAATGACTTATCATCTGGATGGTGCAAAGACTTAAAAGTATCACTCTGTTCTTGCAATTCAATCCTTTGAAGTTGCGACTCGAGTAGAAGAAATTCAATGGTTTCATGTGTTTGTTGTAGATGTCGTGAAAGATCAGCAAGAGTTTCTTTGCTGACTTGCACCATGTCGTCATCACTGGAGATGATCAAACTGTGAAGAATGTTTAACAATTGAATATGTTGCGCCATCTGAACTTGCGTTCTTGAAATCAGGCTCGCTTGTTGTAGATGTCGTTCTTTGAACTGTTTCACTTGATTTTGGTACTTGAATGACAGGCTTGCTTGAATGGCACGCTCGCTTGATTTGTTGCTTATTGCACTTGCTTGGAACACTTGCTATAATTGTAGAATTTTCTCGCTTAAACTCTAGAATTCACGCTCGCTTCACATCGAAGATTAATATTCCCGTCACATCGAAATATTATTGTTCACATTCCCAGTTCTTCCAAATGCGTTCATGTGTATGTGGTCTCTGTTGTATCTCTCACATCAAAACGCCCTCCGTTCTACAAACGAATCAGTCGAGTTCGAATCTTTTGACAACAGATATAGCACTAAATTGGATAGCGGAAATTTTACTTAGGTGCATTCTCCTATCGGTGGTTATTTTCTCCAGCGTATAAGAAAAAGAAAAAAAAACACACCAGACATAAAATAAAGTTTACTCATACATACAACGAACATTTCTATCATGATCAAGGAAACAAAACAAAACAAAACAAAAAACACACCAGGCATAAAATAAATTTTACTCATACATACAATGAACATTTCTATCATGATCAAGGAAACTCAAGTTTCTCATCTTCCTCGTCTCTCACAAAGAAATCATGGCAGCAATTACATGCAGATGGCACGAAAAAATAATTAACTCATAAGATGACAAAAACTAAAATCGACAGGGAACTCTCGCTCAGCTCTTTTACTACGGTTTCGGCACATGCTAGCACAAACTCGTTTTCGAAATTCAGGAAGTTGAGGATTTACAACAAAATATCAACCGATAGATCTCCATACCATCAACAAGTCAGAGACATCAGCTCGGATCAGTTCGACTTCTGCGATCTGTCCTTGTCAGTTGTGCATTACTCAGAGTCACTGAACTTGCATTAGTTCAATATCCCTTCAGCAAGGTGGCTCCTCTGATTAAATGGCTCGTGGCAACAATACAATATGCCTCTTCATTGCTGCACATCGAAACTTTTAATGTTGTAGTGGCAACACCATAGTTTGTTCAACGCCATCCTATGCAGCATTACAGCTTCCTGACAGTCGATCTCCAAGCTGAAGTGGCAATCCCATTTAATAACTTTTGATCCCTGGCTTATGTCTCTGATACCACATGATAGAAAAAATAATTAACTCAGAAACAAACATAAAGCACACAAAATAAAGGCGGAAAAGGCAAAAGCCTCAGGGCTTCTTCATGTATTCTCTCTTATTAAAAGAATTTAATTTACAATTTAAATAGATGAGAGAAAATGTCTAAGATAGTCTGTGTTTATCTTAGACTCCTTTGGTTGAGATAATTTCTCACCAAAAACCCACCAAGATAGGAGTTCCTAAACAAACTCCAATATTTGAGGAACAACCCAAGAGTTAGGCACATATTCCTAACTTGGAATATTTAATTTATTTATTTATTATTTTGGATTTATTATTTTTATTTTAGAGAGGCTAACAAATAGGGTCCATTTCGAAAGATCAGCTCTTTGTCCTCTTTTGTGAGGAATTCGAACAGGAAATGTCCCCTCCCTAGAAAGTATGAGGTTATGTTGTTCTTGATCAGGGGCGTCCAGTTTTTAACAACCCAGTTCTCTATGGTTTTTGGCGAGGGCCAAAGGCCAATAAACTGTCCCACAAGGGCTCGATCTACAAGAGACAAAGCGACTTGGATCAGTCCATCCGGAGGAAGAGAGATTTCGGGAATGTCTTCCAATTTTTTCATGAATTTGGCAGCCTCAGATTTCTTCTTCTTTGGCATTGAGGTCAGCAAGGATTTGAAAGCCTCTTCTGCAGACGGCGGAGGAGGAGGCGGGGAAGCCTGGGTCGAGCCCAAGGCCTCCATGATGGCGGGAGAACCCTAGCTGCACACAGTCAGCAGCAGCTCTAGGGCTTTAGTAGCGTTTTTGTCTCCTACTCAGAACATTAATTTCAAATTGGTGTTTAAGCCTGACACCATCGGCAGGCATTGCACAAAGGCTCGGATCGGCTTGAACGAGTATGGGTCACACCCTGCACGCACAGTCGGGTCGACGACTCTCAATGCGCCTAAAGTCGGAAAAGTTAAAAATGTATGGTGGTTATATAAAAATAAAATATATATATATATCAAAACCATATATGGTACAACATATCAATGCGCCACTCCAAATTTATTCACCAAATCAAAACTATATTATATGGTGGGGGGTCAGCGGGATTTGAACCCCCGACCTCCCCACCACAAATCCTTCACCTAACAGCTTAGCCAAGGGTGGCGAATTTGTAAATTCTACCACCCAACTTCCATATAAGTGTTGTTTCTCTCATTTGGAGGGCGTAGCGACCAACGAAGACCGTATTGTGGCGGAACCGTGAACTCTAGGAGGCACAGATTGACACTGGAGAAGGGGATAAATCAGAGGTGTAAAACCCTAAGCCAAGGGGAACCATGAAAAGGCGAAACCTTTCCCAGACAGAGGGTGTGGAACCCTGAACATGAATGCTGAAAAAATATTCCATGGGAGGTAAATTTGTATGGTGACAGAATGTTAACGAGTTTATAGTCATTTTTCTCAAAATTTCGCAGGGAGCACGATGGTAAAGTCAGATTTTTCATCTAAGCGGCAGAAATGCATGTGCCCAGCAACAAGAAATCTTTAAAGAATCTTGAGGAATCTAAAAGATTCCCTTGGAGGCTGAATTTTTCCAATGTCGAAATGTTGCCAACTTTATAGTCATTCTTCTCATAATTTCGCAAGGAGCATGATGGCGAGATTATATTTTTCATCTGAGTAGAAAATCTCCAGTCAACTGGTGGAGATGAATCATGAGGAATCTAAAAGATTCCCTAAGGGCTGATTTTTTTTACAGTCTGAGAACCAGGCCAAGTTTATACTCATTTTTCTCAAAATTTTGCAAGGAATGCAGTGGTGTGCTTAGAATCTTCATCTGAGCAGAATTTTTCGACCATCTTCAAGGAGGAATCTTTGGGGGAATCTTCAAGATTATCGAAGGTCTAAAATTTGACGGTGTCTGAATTGGACAAGTTGAAAATCAATTTTACACCACTCATCACCAAGAATTCAATGGTGTAGTCCATTTCAGCTGCTGAGCTTTGCATTTTTCGTCCATCTTCAAAAGTATAGGTATATGATGCAGTTATGTCATGCTTTTCTTTTGATTTGCTGAGATGATGTGTTTTCTTTTTTAGATCCCTGATTAACATTATGTTGAGGAATACTTGTTGCCACATTATGTGAGATTTAATTAGCTTGTTATGCTGAAGAAAAACTCATTTGAGCGAGAGTTCATGTAGGGAGGACATCTCGTGGAGAGACACGCCACTCAGGTTGAGGGTATTTGTCCTTGTAATGACAAAGAAATGCCATGTGCATCATCATCATTTGCAATAATTAATGAATCAACCTCCACTCTCTTGACACCGGGCCCAGAGACATAACCCACACCCGGTGAACTCTGTTATCATTGTGTTGTGTTCTTGATTTGTTGATCATCATTATGTTTCCTCTTCTTTAATAATGTACATGCAGTTGTTTTATGCTCTTTTAAATGCATTTCTGCTAACATCACAAAAGTAAAAGGTCTTGGTTAATTATGATAGTTGAGAGATCCAGATCATCGAGTCGTATTACTAACCAACTGACCAAATATGCGCAAAGTGCAAATGTAGTATTGAAACTTGAACAGTTGGGCATGACCGAATAATGTTCGTATTATCACAATTATTATTCCAAGAAAACATGCCCATAATGGAATCGTACCATGAGTTCTATCTGCGATACAATACTTGTTGATGAGCAGACAAAGCCGGAAGAAGAAAAGGAACAAGATGCTAGACTAGGTGAGACCCCAAGTGTTGGGCACGTGGTAAACAAGTTCAATTTCATATTTATAGCCCAAAAGAATACAACCAAGAAACAACCTCCAAGTGACCCCCTGACTCAACTATAGTCAAATTGGTACAATTTAAGAAGCCAAGGGTCAGCCATTACAACACATTTGACAAAGTAGAAATTCAAAGAAAGTTTGTTAAGAAAAATCAATCCACTGGTCAACTCAGCGCAAATCACTCAGAGAAAGTCCAGGAAAGCTCCCTTAGCAAAAAATACTTCCACAAAGGATAAAGATAAGATCATTACTCTAGAATTTACAAGTCAGGTTGTCTCCCAAGACACCCTAGCTCCCCTCCCCACTGTGGATTATAATATAGTAGAAGATATGAAGAAATTTTGTGAAAACATTTCATTGTTCGAGGAAACAAAGATTGGAAACCAGTGGGACATTCTTTTAGAGGCACTTGGGTCATCCTCCGTAGGTAACCTCTCTTATTTAGACAAGGGACCAAATACATCTCTTGATTCTCTCTAATTAGTACTTCATGCTTTAACATTGGAAGTAAACACACTCTACCCCCCTTTTCTCTTATGATCTCGATTTATGCAAGAATGCAATAAAATACCCAAAAAAAAAAAATATGTAGTAGAAGTAAGACTTCATTTCATTAATATCAAGTAACTGATATATGCTTACAGAAAAAATGGACATCAACTAGCTAGGGTGATGGTATTTTATCTCTGAGAAGAAATGTGGCAGCTACGTGCCTCTACACTATTGTACAATGAGGCTCATGGGCCTTTTTATTATTGAACAATAAGATAAATCCCTAAACAACCAAAACCCTAACCCGAGGATATGTAACACCAATATTTTATGGGCCTCGTTGGGGTTAAATGGGCATCCAACTTCCTGGGGTCGTAACTTGGTCATATGATTAACAAAAGATTAAATAGATTATACATATACTAAAAAATGGGCCAGTTTGGCCATGAGAATTAACTAGGTATTTAGAATGGAAAATAAATCGAAGCATAACAAGACTAAGCTAAGGGATAAGAGTCAGTAGTGACAACCTGAATAGGGTCATTAGTGTTGCCAAAAGTGTTGATTTTCGGGGAAGGAATTCCAAAAATTTTCTCAACATGGCCCAAATGTTGATGCATGTCCCTCAGGTGACAGTGAAGGTGCTCCAAAGAGTGTAGGATGTCATCTCAATGCTTGAAGTGGTCCATCAAAACCAGGAACAAACTTCAAATTCCAATATAGGTTAATGGTGTACATGTACTGGTTAAAGCAACCTCGGGTATGGCCAACATCTAACACCCAATCAACCAGATCAACAAGTACCTATGTATCTGAATGCTACAGTCGTTGGAAATCCCCTTCACGTTCCATATGAGCTCGCTCCTTCTGGATGGGCCTCGGGGTGAGATCACAAAACCTAGTAGTTGATTATTGTAGCCGGTAGTGCGCATGTGTGTGCCCTCGAGAGGCTCGTTCCTGATAGTAGGTTATCCTCAAAAAATGTGTGCTCCTTGATGGGGTATGTCAAAACGATAAACAAAGATACATAAGTGGATTGTTGAGAACGTGAATGAATAAGTGGTAGACTTAGGGGGAGTTCCATATAAGGAGGGAAAGGAGCATGATAGAAAAGAGTCAGATGAAACCAAAACTCATAGGCTAGGAAGGCAACGAACCTGTCACAGAAAAGCAGTAACAACGTGAGGGAGGACAAAGGAAAATGTTGAGCTTGCTAAGGAAGCTGGCAAAAGGAAATGAAGACCAATAGTGAAGGACCGGGGAAATAATACAAAGCTTTAGGATCAGACAAGGATGAATACAAAGCTTCAAGAGAAAAGTGGTAGGAATACAAAGGGAGACTAACAAAATGAAAGCTAGATAGGTAACAATAAGAAATTTAATACTATAAACAAAAATAAAATGAAAATAAGAGTGTGAATCATAGATTGTTAAGACGAATTTTGTTGCAGGGGCCCAATACCCATAGGGGCTAGTTTTCAACATGCAGTAGAATCATGTATCGTGATTCATCCTATGTGCACCCGCATGCACACCAGCTGAGTTGTGAAAGGTAAACAACAAAATTGGGCTAACAATCCAAGAGGTCGAATGGAAAGCACCACTGGAACTCCAAATGAGGAGGGGTTCTTCATTATTTCTAAGACCACCAGTACAACTTGAATTAAAGAAATAGGACCTGACTTAAGCTCACATAAGTAGGTCACCCAAAGCCCCCAGTTCTTGCTAACAAGAGCCGAAGTGAGAATTGTTGGAAAGGGGAACAAATAAACCATCGCTTCAAATGATAGAATTAACATTGGGAGGAGGTTTGTGGGTATAATTGTATTGGAACGAGTTGCCACACAAGGGGAGATGTGATATAACTAGCAAGAGAGTGACATTTTAATCCAGCGATAATGTGTAGGCTTGGGATCGATGAGCCATGTACAGCTTCCCTTAAACGAGATCACATGAACATGTTTATCACAAAACTTATTATGGGGTGTGATGCCATGTCCCGTAGCCACTTAGTCAAGCGGGTTAATAAAAACCTGTCCCTCCCCCTTTTGCATTCAAACACCCCATCCAAAACTTAATTTTATTACTTTAAGCTAATAAAATTAAAAATATTAATGTTACAATTATTAATATTACAATTAGATATTTAAGAGTGTAGAACTATATTATGAATTAAAAATAATAATCTTATTAATTTAAAATTTAATAATTTTATAAAAGTTTTATTAAATATCATCAATAGTATAAATACATTTGAAATTGGTTAAAAACCAACAAATATCGTAATCAAATTATTGACTTTTCTAATTAATTTAATTTAAAATTGGATAACAATTTAATAAAAATTTATAAAACTATACCTATTAATTATTGAGGTCATATATTCATTCATCATATGACTTTCACAAATATCATAATAAAAAATTTTACTTTTCTAATTAATTTAATTTAAAATTGGATAACAATTTTTAAAAAAAATATAAAATTATACCTATTTATTGTTGAGGTCATATATTCATTCATCATATGACTTTTTAGACACATCAACTTATCTATATACTTAAAAATATAATTTAATAATGAAAATATCCAATTTTATTAATTGAAAATAGAATCTCAGCAATATTCATTAAAAAATTAGAATATTCCAATTTCTTAAAAAAATAGATTAAATTTATTTATGTACTATAAATATAATTCGTCACAAGGACAAAGCATTTGTGCATGAACCAGTTGAAAAAGTTGTTCGAAAAGCGAATATGCCACAGGAAGATGACCCATTCACTTTTTCAAGATGTGGTAGCTTGTCATGGCCGCATTTTATAAATCATGTGTTGCGATTTAAATTGTAAAAGTGATGATGCTTTTCCATCACTCATAAAGCAACGATGATGTTTTGGCCTTGTATTGATAGATGGGGTAATGTTTCTATACTAATGTAAACTTGACCACGGAGTATGTGTTATAAACTCATGGCAAGTATGGGATGCTTGGGTCATGATTGATCATGTAGTTGAGCATGTAGTTTGCAAATATTGTACTACAAGTTTGCCGAGGATGTAGGTGTCGGCTCATCGCTTATGGCTCTGAAGAACAAAGGTGAAGGAGAAGGAAGTGTGACCTATAAGGACACTTGTGGTGCAGACAATGTACATAGTAGTTGCATATTATGTTCATGCTTTTGGTGGACCAAAAGCTCCTCAATGGGGAGGAATGCTCTAGGTGGCTCCATAAACGCTCATAAGTCAAGGAGGACTCAGAATAGCTCAAAATTCAAAGTAGTCAGATGGAAGTGAAACCAGAACTAGATCGTAGTTCTCCTTGCCCTAATTCCAGCGGTGCAAACGACACTCAAATCCGAGTTCGTATGGATGAGAGAGGGTTGGTCAAATTGGACAAGTGGCAGGCTTAAGGAGGCAGCAAATTGACTGAAACTGGCGCAAGGAATCCAACTCCCAAGAATGGGTGAACTTGTTATATGGCTAATTTGTCTAAGAACCCTTAAAATCGACAAAGTCTTTTTTTTACAGGAATGGGTAGTGTTTTATATTAAATCCATGACCAATAATACCACAAAACAAATTACAAAAAGCAGTTTCAAAGCTCAAGTTTCCTCTCTTTTCTAGAGCTCGTTAGCCCAGAGGATTAAGAGCCAGTGAGTCTTACATTTAGCTATTGAGCCAATCTCCGAAATTTTCCCTCATTTTAGCTATTGAGCTATTGAGTCCCACACAAAGGTACTTCATGTTCCCTCATTTTGAAGTTCTTATTCTTCTGTCAATAATAGTATCTTGCTGCAATTCTTCAAGATATTCAGGAAATAAATCTTCAATTAAAGGAATCTGAATATTCTCTCCTTGATCTTCAATCAAAGGAGGCTCATGTAGTCTCAAATTTTCAACATTAGAAACTGCATATATTTTCACATATGGAATAAAATATAACAGGGAGGCATTATGATGCAGGGGCATTAGATTCGAAAAATAATTTGTATTTTAGTAAACTTAAGGGGTCTTATGTTTGTGAGAAATATTAATTTTATGTAAATATTAATGATATTTTTGAGATATTTTAATTAATTATTGTGAGGATTTGTTAATGTTCCCAAATAATTTGGAGAACATGAGAGAAATTAGATTGAGATATCTAAGAATTAATTATGAAGCCTAAGATAGATTTAGTTTCAATATTTTAGGGATAAATCTAGATTGTAGGGTTTGTTGAGATATTTGAGGACTTTGTTGAGTCATTGAAGGGATTTGAACCTAAATTGGTTCAATTAAATTTGTACAAATTAATAAGCCTCAAAGGTAAAATAGATTAGAATATAGGAAGAGGACAAACAAAGTTTTGTTTGTCAAGCCTCCGGGAAATTGTAAGAGGGCCAATGATTTGAAAATCTGGCCAGAATCAAGAAGGATTTTGTCATTGATTTTATGTTTATTTAAGAAGGAATTCATTCTGAATTACATGTGTATTGATTGATTGGGTATGTTTTGGAATTGAGTTGGGTTCATATAGAACATTTCATAGAGAAATTATGAATTTCAGAACGAATGCACATTGTTGTATGAGAATTTAATATGTTAATATCGATCTTGTGTTTGAGGAGAAGCGATGAGTATGAAGCAGCTTTGAAATCGGTCCACAGCATTTGAGATGCCGTGAATGTTTTGAAATTCGATCTATAGCATTGGTCGATGATTTAATTGAAGAGATGTCGTGAATGTTTTCAAAGTCGATCTGCAGCATTGACTTTAAAATAGAATACAGATTGAGATCAATTGGGAATCCGTGAGCCTGTGAGCGTTTTTGGAGATGCCGTGAGTGTTTTGAAGTCTGTATAGGATTTTATTATACAGGAAATCAATGAAATTGGTCTTCGATGAAGAACACAGTGTTTCAGCGTCATTTTATGAGTCATGATTAATGTTATTTGATATTTCTGTTTTTTGAATCATACCAGTAATCAATCATGGAAGGAAGGCTTGAGCGGTCCATTATGAACACATAATACAGCAGAGGTATGTTGTAGTGTTCCAGTTTCAGATCAATCCTTATTTCCTCAGCATTGAATCGACCAAACGAAGTTTACAATTGGAAAACGAATCTGCTAATTGCAAGAGTGAGAGTGTGAGCAAAAAGTAGAAAAGAGGACTGTATGAAGTGGTTGATGGCGCAGTTTAAAAGCGGAACCTTGGAAATGGAGTAATGGCGCACAGCATATTCAGAATCTGAATTAAGGATGCAGAGATTGGTGGCAGAATCATGAGTAAAGACGCAGAGCAACAAGAGCAGTTTTGAAGAAAACAAGAAGTGGTATCGCGTGGTCTTACAACTGGTAAGCAGATTTGGCTTTTAGAACGTGATACGGGTCATTGACAGGCACATGGAAAAGATGGTATTTAGAAAACCATTTTTTTCGCGTGAAAGCTGAGAATTAAAATCTGAGCATTTCAGTAGCGCGATTACCCTTAGATTGGAAACGGGAGTGCAAAGGCCTTCGATTAATATTTGGTGCAAGTCTGTTAAAGCACAAGTATTGAATGACGTGTCTCATCGCCATTGGGAAGGTACGTTAGTTGCGTGGTTATTTTCATTATGTGTTTGATACAATGGTTGTGTTTATTGGCGTTGGGAGTTGTAATGCCAATTGACCATATGTATATCAATAAGAAAAGAACACATATGGTTTTGCAAAAGGGCCATCGGATTGAGATTTGGTTGAAATGAAACCTTTGCACAATTGAATGTTAAATGAAAAGCCATATAGATAATGGCTAAGAGTTGATTGAAATCTGGGTTGTTTATGGTTCATAACCATAAGATCATAATTGGAAGAGAAACTTCCGCGTGAGTATGTGGTTGGTTAAAGTCTTTTATAAGACTTTTATAAAGGTTTCTAATGCTATTTGAAGTTTGGGTTTAATCACATGAAAAATATATTGTCGGGTTTATGGTTTCGTACCATTGATTTGGAGTTGAGCTTCCGCATGAGTTAATTGAATTTTGAGTTGTATTGAAGTATGGTTTTCATAAGCCATAAAAAAATTTGTGAACAGATACTATAAGCTTCCGTATGTAGAAAATGTTGAGATTGCCCAGACTTAGAGTCTTACTTGGGAAAAGATTTGATATGCATTTTTATATGCATAGCTTTGAATGAGAATGTGGGTAAAGGCAGGGTTTTCCTGCATCACATTATTACCAATATTTTCTAAAATATTGAATGGACCAGACCTGATTGGTTTAACTTTTTTACCTTCTCATTAGAGTATTTCATTGCTAATGTAAAGCCAAACTCCATATCCCACTTGAAAATTGTGATCAAAATTTGTTGAGACTCAACAAGATGATGAGCTTAGTGAAAATTAAGCACCTTCACTAAGTGGGGCCCGCAGGCTATTTTTAGGTGTATGTATATTTTTAGACATGGTGAGCATATTCTATAAGTTGCAGGATGCTAATTGTAGATGGTTGATCAAGTTGGAAAAATAGATGAAATTATATTTTTAGAAGATTGGGCGCAGTCTATTTATAGATTGCTAATTTAAAAATAGATGCATGTCGATTATTATTAGCCCTTAATAATAATCCGACAATAAATATCAACTTATTCTCCTGGAGCACTTTATTTCAATGAACAGATTTGGAAAATCAGTGGGATGAAGGAATTACGTAATTCCTAGGGTGGTTGGTGACTCATGCATGGAGGACTCAGTTAGAACTGAAGTGGCAAAGTTGTGACAAAGTTGGAAGAGTAGTTATGGGAGTTGTTATTTAGTTTAACTCAGTTAAGTGAGTTAAACTCAGTTGTGCTAGTTGTATCTAGTTCTAACGGAAGATACACTAATGAGAATTTAATGAATTAATTATTCAATTAATTCATAACTAAAGACTCACTTGAAACTGAACAAATACAGCAGTTAACTACTTGCATGTCAATTCCAGTGGAGACCCAGTGGAGAGATAGGTGAAAGGGTGAGATGGACTATCTGTTGTGACTACAGTGATGCATTCAATGCATTTGACACACATTGGAGATGCAAATGAGGATTATGAAGTCAAGTCAAGGACAATTCGAATTCATTCAGGGGTCCTCTTTAGCAGGGATTGCGCAGTGGAAGCAGGCTATCAGGAGGCAAGAAATTGGTGCATAGATATGCAAATTTATGCATGACAGTGTGTAATGATTGTTGATTGTACTGAGAGCTTGATGTACTAAGCTTTGCATGAGATTATTACATGATCCATTGATATACATAATATATGATCGTTGGGGTTTTTAGCTTTAATATTTCCCGTTAAACAATTGTGTTTATGTGCGATTGATTTTGCTTCATATGTGTTTTGCAATTGGCAATTTAATTTTTGCAAAGAATTAAGTGGAAGGATTTTGTATTTAACATAAGTAAATTTGTTAGATCAAGGGAGTCTAGTAATATACATACATCTTGTATAATTTATACATGGTATCAGAGCAGTGTTAATCACTGAAGATTGCAAATCTTGAAGTAGTGTTGAGTTTTGTGCTAGTGGACAATTCAAATTTGCTGCAGAAATTTCTTGGTGCGACAGTTGAGTATTCATTGAAATGGCTTTCAATGGGTTGTGGTTGGAGTATGCCCTTGACGGTAGCTTGAACTGCATAGCCTGGAAGGACAAGATGGAGGCGGTGCTTGAAGATAATGGTCTGAAGGAGTTCATCGATAGCGATGTTCTTAAGCCTACTTCAAGCAATGTTGCATTACTTGACGCATGGAAAAAGAAGGTAGCAAAGACAAGAAGGATTCTATTGGAAGGTGTGAAGGACCATATTATGTAAAGCCTTCATGGGAAATCCACTCCATTTGCAATGTGGAAGGCTTTGACAGATCTTTTCCAAAGCAGCAGCGGCCATAGTAAGTTGTCGCTGAAAGATAAGCTCAGAAAAATCAAAATGGAGAAGGGCGATAGTATTCCAAAATATCTCATGAATTTTTTCCAATGTAGGGATGAGCTGTGTAGTGTGGGAATCACAGTTTCATATGATGACTTGGTGAGCTTGGCTCTCCTTGGGTTACCGAAGAGTTGGCACAGTTATCAGGACTATGTCAATGGACGGGAGAAACTATCGGATTGGGAGTGACTTTGGTCGAATCTTGTGCAGGAGGAGATCAGGTGAAGTACCAGGGATGGCTCTTCATCGAAGAATGATGTTGAAAATAATTGTTCTTTGGCTGCCAAAGAAAGGAAAGGGAAGGGGAATAAATCCCATCCAAAATCTGAGGCTAAAGGCAAGAAGCTGGATTTGTCCAAAGTGAAGTTTTTTCACTATCACGAACATGGGCATCTTGCCACTAACTGCCCACGGAAAAAGAAGAACAAGAAGGTTTCTGGAGTTGCAGCGGGTGAGGCCTTAGCCTCCCAATTTAAACTTGAACTCTCTTTGATCGCATGCTTGGTTTCAAGCGCAATGGGATCGGTGTGGTATCTTGATATTGGTGCTTCCTTCCACATGACGGGAGACAAGGAGTTTTTTAGTGACCTGGAGGAGAAATATCTCCAAATGCATATAGAGATGGGAAACGATGGTAGATACAGTGCGACCGGAATTGGAACCATTACCTTTAAGAGGGAGTCAGGTAAACCATTTCTATTGAAAGATGTTTTTGCATGTTCTAGGTCTGAAGAAGAAGTTGGTCTCGGTTGCGATGTTGGAGGACAGAGGTTATGACGTTGTTTTCAGCGAGGGAAAAGCTTTCCTGCGACATAAAACAAAGGGTCAAACCAAGAGGATAGGGATTCGAGTTAAGAATCTCTACAAGCTGGAGGTAGATGGTTGTGCTGCAATGATGGGAAAAGTAGAAGAAGTGGTGAGTTGGGACGAGGGCGAATTATGGCACAGAATATTGGGCCATCTTCACCATGGCGCCTTGAAGATTTTGCAGCAGATTTATACTGGACTTCCCAAGGGTACTCTTGTGCAGTCAGATCAGTGCAAGGGATGTACTATGGGTAAGTTTTTGAATGCCACCCTTCATGAGAAGGAGAATCATGCTTCGGTGATCGTGGAGATAATTCACATAGACGTATGTGGACCTTTCTCAGTTGCTTCAACAGCAAAACACAGCTATTATGTTATATTTGTTGATGACTATTGTCGTAAATTTTGGATCTTCTTCATGGAGAAGAAGAGTGAATCATTCTCAAAGTTCTGTGAGTTTAAGGCATTGGTGGAGAAGGAGTCGAGGAAGCAAGTGAAGGCTCTATGGAGCAATAATGGTGGTGAATATATCTCGAACGAATTCAAAGACTTCTGTAGAAAAGAATGGATTCGAAGAGAAATCATAGCGCCTCGTAACCCATAGTAGAATGGGGTCGCAAAGAGGAAGAACAGAATGATCGTGGGTGCTACACAAGCTATGTTGCATGACCAGGGCCTACCGATGCACTTGTGGGCGGAAGCATGCAACATTGCGGTTTATGTGCAAAACCGTTGTCCTCATAGAGTACTTGGCATGAGTACACCTGAAGAAGCTTTTACTGGTAAGAAGCCTGATATTTCTCATTTGAAGATTTTTGGCTCATTTGTTTACATTCATGTGACAAAGGATGCCAGGAAGAAGCTGGAGCCGACTGCATAGGTTGGGATATTTGTGGGGTACACAAAAACACCCCATAATTATCATGTGTATTTTCCAAACGGTCGGATGACTATGGTGCGACGGGATATAAAATTCAATGACGAGAAAGCCATGAAATTGTCGCTTGAGAGGGAGCTACACTTGCATGCAGAGGAGGAACTTCTTCTTCCCAGAGATGAGCCTCTATATGTGGATTAGCCACAGGAGGAGATTCATGGAGTGGAGGAGTCCACTCACGCAAAGCCAAACATCAGAACAGGCAGAAGGTGTACCACATAAGCTGAGAAGCTGAAGCTTGATGCGGCACAGAATGTATGTCCCTACATCACAGCGCAAATAGAGACATTCACCTGACCGATTCACTGGATACATGGCACTTATGAGCAATTGTATCATCACAGAGCCATCTTCCTTTGAGGAAGTAGTGCAGTAGCCCACATGGGTAGATGCCATGGTGGAGGAGCATGACTCCATTGTCAGAAACAATGCTTGGGAGATTTTTCCAAGGCCGGTTGGTAAATCAGTGGTAGGTTCAAGATGGATCTACAAGGTAAAGCAAGTTGTTGATGGGAGCGTCGAGAAGTATAAGGCAATATTTGTTGCCTAGGGCTTCTCACAAATTGAGGGGATTGATTATGAAGAAACCTTTGCACTTGTTGCAAGGTATTCTTCCAAATGTGTGTTTTGGAATAATTTCAATAGAGTATAACCAGTCAAGGGATGTTGGTGGGCCCATATCTTTGCTGAGTAGAACTTGAGTTATTTTTCTTGAATGATATTTTCACTGCATGCTAAGTAGAGTCTTAATCAAGGAATTCTATGGTTAGTCGTGTCCCTTATTTAGTCTTAAACAGCTATTTGAATATTTCCCTTAAAAGTGTGCCCAAAGCAGGTATGGTTAAAAGTCCTTACCTGATCTTAGGTTGCTTTTTATGTTTATCTTGCATGTTTTTTTCCCTTGAGTGCATGTCAAAATCAGGCTAGGTTAAAAGTCCTTACCTGATCTTAGATTGCCCTTTGTTTTATTATATGTTTCATGTTCCTAAGAGTATGTCAAAGCAGGATAGGTTAAAAGTCCTTACCTGATCTTAGGCTGCCCTTGTTTTCTTACATGTTGCTTCTTTCACCTCATTCCTTAATGTTTCATACCACAAAATCAACTTAAAATATCTTCTGATATAGATGACTTGCCCTTTGAAAACCCTTGAATAGTTGTTGTGCAAGTAAACCCTTTTATGACTCCATAGCCCAATGGTTTAGCACTATTTTTTGACCTATATTCCCATGCTGAAATATCCTCCCACTTACTACCTTCTTCACTTCACATGACCTTCTCTTTTAATGATTCCCAACCAAAAACAAACAAACCCCTTTTTGCTCCATAACTAGCCTAATATCATATCTTAAGCCTTCAAGATATATCTTTGAAAATACGTATAGAGAGATCCCTCTCTGAATCCAGGAGGGCTAGATCCTAGGATTCCAAAGTGGTTCTGATGTTGCCTTGTCATTTAGTATGCCAATCTGCTAAATCACAGGACCCCAACAAAACACATCCATCTGAAGTGCCTCGCTTGTTTTAGCTTCGTTTTTTATTGCAAGTATGCAACGGTTGATGGTGAGTGTGAATGATAGTTTACTTACCCATCAAGTAATGTTTCCATTTTTTTACACTTTGCACCAAAGCATACAATTCTTTGTCATATGTGAGATATTTAATCACTGCACCATTAAATGTTTCAAATGATAATAGATGGGCTTACCATGTTGCATCAAGATTGCTCCCATGGCATAATCACTTGCATCGGTTTGTATCTCAAATGAGTGTTTCAAATATGGAAGTGCAAGCAATGGTGCTGTATTGATTCTCTCTTTTAATGCATCGAAGGCTTTATGTTGTTTTCCTTCCCACTAAAAAACATGTTTCACACTTGTCAAAGCATGTAATGGAGATTCAATGGATGAAAAGTTAGAAATAAAATTTCTGAAATATTGGGTTGCTCCCAAGAAGCTTATAATCTTTGTTACATTATTAGTTTTTGGCCAATTAAAAATGACTTTAACATTTGAGGGATCTATCTTTAACTCACCCCCTCTAACATTATGACCCAAACATATTAAAAAGGTTTTCCAAAATTCACATTTAGACATCTTTAAAAATAACTTTTCTTTCTTTAAGACATCTATAACTTGCCTAACATGCTTGACATGCTCTTCACGAGTCTTGCTAAAAATCAGCATGTCATCTAAGTAGACTACCACAAAATCATCAATAAAATGCCTTAAAACATCATTAATAACTCTCATGAATGTATCAGGAGCATTACAAAGCCCAAATGGCATAACCAACCACTCAAACAAACCTTTATTTTTCTTGAAGGTTGTCTTTCAAATATCTCCTTCATTAATCTGAATCTAATGATAGCCACTCCTCAAGTCCAACTTAGTGAAATAAACAACACATTTCAATTGATCAAGTAAATCATCAATTTGAGGAAGAGGGTAACGATTCTTTACTATGGTTTTGTTCAAGGCTCTAAAGTCCACACACATGTGCCATGCTCCATCCTTCTTTGCCACTAAAACAATAGGAGATGCACTTGGTTTGATGACCCCTTTATCAAGTAACTCTTAGATTTTTTTCTTAATTTCTACATTCTCCATGACTAACATCTGGTACATACCAATGTTTGGAAGAGGGGCATCATGTTGTAATTGTACCTCATGTTATTTTAGGAGGCAATCCCTCACGTTCCTAAAACATCTTACCATACGTGTTAACAACCTCAATCAAATCAAATTTTATTTTTACATCACATCCTTGGAAGGCTTCATTCTCAACATCTTCTTTAGGTTTGATAATCAAGAGTACAAAATTCTTACTAGCATTAACAATCCCCTTTATTTGTCCAGCATTCACGAGAGATAAATTTATTTTCTTGGGATGTGCTCTAACAATATACTAAATCCCATATTTAAACAAATGATACGTGTTCTCATGGAGATGAAAGATAGCTTTCCTATAATATAGATATGGGCTTCCCAAAACAATACCACATATGTCAAGTGGAACTACATCAATTTCTACTTCATCAATGAAGTTTGCAGTGATGGCAAATTTCATATTGCATTTTCTTGTCACTTGCAATTTTTCATTGTCACACACCCAACCCAAAGGATAAGTTTTAGGAAGAGGAATGGTTTCCAAATTTAGTTTCTTGACAATGGTTTACGAAATAAGGTTGGCTTGTGATCCACTATCAAACAAAGTATCTATTTTGTTATGTTTTGGATGACTCTAATATGGAAAAGCTTTATTCTTTGTTTAACAATTTGAGTTTCATTTAGGTTACTAGAAGAACTATTAATTCCAATGGAATCCTTACCTTTCAATCCCATGGCTGTGATATTTGTTTCATCTCTGGAAAGAGATCCTAAATCATGTTGTGTAGTTGCATCTCAGGATGAAGTTTCCAACAATGGCCTTCATCATTACCTTCTTTTGAACAATGTTCACGTGTGATATTTTCTCCTTCTTTATTGATGAAGCATTATTTCCCCCCTTGCCTTTGAATTTACCCTTTCATTTGTCTCCACTCTTGAATGGCTTCTTGCTATTCCCTTGGGGAACATTCTTCCCTCTTGCTTCCAAATGAGTTTCTTGTACAGAAACTTCATCTAGATATGTAAGGTTAAACATGATAATTATGTGTCTCAAATAACTATGTGAACCTCCAATGTATTTGAGTATAGTGTCTTGAGAGTATAAATCTACACCCAAAATCAAATCTCTTCTTCTAAACTCTTGGGTATAACTTTGCACACTCTGACCCTTAGCTTGCCTAAAGTTTTTCGAATCCATTATAGTTTTTTGCATGTATGCTAATGGATAAAATTGTGTTCTTAATGTAGCTACAATCATTCCAAGAAGTTATAAGCTTACCTCTTTTCTTAAGATATTCTTGAGTTTTGGCCTCACATCAAATGAGTGTAGCACTTTCCAACCTTAGAGAAGCAAGCTGAATCTTGGTCTCATCATCCTTGATTCTTTATATCCTGTAGTACACTTCAAAGTAACGAACCCAATTATCTAATTTCTTAGCATTTACCTCTCCATTATACATAGGCAATTCAAATTGTATATCAAGCTTTAACAAAGGAGTTTTACCATGTCCCTTTGGAGATCTTGGAGGAGTTTGTGAAGGGGTAGATATAGAAGAAGATGAGGGTGAAGATGGAGGTGCAAGAAAAGGTGGAGGTAGAGGTGGTGGTTTGTCACCATTGCCTCCTTTTCCTTTGGGAGGATCCTTATCATTGTTTCCTCCATTTCTCTTGGGAGTATTTGAGCTCTCTCCTTGCAACCTTGAGTTCCTCTCCTCATAAATAAATTTCACCATTTCAGTCATTTCAAAGAATACTTTTCTGAAAGTCCTCTAATCCTCAGACATAATGTCAGGGCCCCCTTCATCTGCCATGACTGGTGAAGCTTTGTGTGACACTTGAGGTGAAACTTGAGGTGAATGTGCTCTCCTTGAACTAGCATGAGGACATGTTCCCACAAGCTTTCCTTCTCCTATTTTAGATTCAACCTTGTAAGTATTAGAAAACACTTGCAGCAAAATTAAAAATTCAAAACAACCAAAGCTTTGATACCAAATTGATCTATAATTTTAAACTTGAAGGTTTTATGAGATGTGCAAGTAAAATTTTATGTCTTTTAGGAAATTGATCAATTTGGAAAAGCACATAGATTAAAGGTTTTTAACTAAGTTTGTGGCATAAAAACAAATACAATAATACCATACACAAAAACACAAAACAACATAATCATAAAGGAGTTCACCCTCCTGGGCTACATCTCCTGGTCTAGCTTCCAATGTTGGGCCTCTTTCATTAAGTGCTCAAATATGTGATTTCATGGATTTAGAGTGCTCAAAATGCAAAAATAATGTCTCCAATGGCTTCAAAACAATAAAAAAAACCCTAATTTGGGCTCTTGTGGGCTCAATTTGGTCAAAAACTGAAGGAGTTATTGTCTAGATAAGTTTTGTTGCTAACTACCTTACAAACTGGACTCCCCTACTAACTATTCTACGAACTTGGCTTTTCTGGAACCACCAATATACATTTTCGCCTGGCACCGGTGAGATTCACACCGAATTGGATGCAAATATTTGCTTGGTTTAAATGTATAATGACCCCTGTGAGCAAAAAAATTAGGCCACATTCCCATACACCCGGGGTTATCCCCATAACTCCGCACTGTTCCGCGTACTTACCGGTTCCTGCACCCATGGTGAGGTTAGGTGGGAGTACCGGAACTTTGGGTTGGGGTTAAGCCTGACCCCTCAGCTCCTTTCCTCCTGCAGTCTCATAGGTTGGAAGGTGACCAGGGACCAGGGCCTAGCCCTGACCTCGTTCCCCATATACTATCCATCAAAACTTCAAATAACAGCAGGTTGCTATAGTTAACAACCAACACCTACAGCGTATTGGTAGCACGCTGCAGTTTTTGGTATGAGGTCTCGTTTTTTATCCCTGTGGAGGTTAATTCAGCCATAAACCAAAAATTTACACCAACCCCGGGAGGCCACGTGGTTGCCAACCATTGGGCCACGTGGCTCCCATTCATAAGTCCACTAAAACCACCATTCGAACAATCAAATCACACCAACCCTGAATCAATACAGTGAGGCCACTTAGTAGCCTACCATTGGCCTATGAATTATATTAATCTTTTCCAGTCAGCGTATGGACTGCCCAGTCAGCAGTCCTGCATCCAACCTGCAAAAATTTTAGTTGTTTAGGAAAACTATCAGAACACTATATCGGGAGCATACGATATCAGTTTTGAGTGATTCAAGTTGCATTGGATTCAGGGTGATGAGATATACATTTTGGCACCGATTTCGAGCACTTTGAACACTTTGAATATTGAGAACTTTACTAATCCACTATATTAATTACTCACCTGGTCGCTAAAGCCATAAATTCTTCATCTATATACGCTTCTATTCAACTTAAGCTTATTCCCCATACCCTCCCCCAAACTCCTAAAATTTATGGTCAACCTAAAATTCATAAGCAAGGATTTCCCCTTCATCCCATTATTAGTGAAATTTGAGCACCTTCTCATGCATTGAGTTGATATTTAGTCATCAATATTCAACAATTTGTGGGCTTCACTTCATCTTACATTAAAGATCTTGTTGATTTCATTCTCAAAACCAAAAACATCTAAATAGATGAGAACAATTTGTTGGTTAGCTTTCACATTGTTTCCCTTCACTGATATCTTGATTCCTGAAGCTTTAGACCTAATCTCGTAATGAGTTGATGTTGAAACCTTGAACCTAATCCAAATTTGCCTCACCTCTACTTTCATTTCTTTTAAAGGTACCATATATGAGAAGGCGAAAGGTATATCTACGTGTTTCCCTCTTTCTCCAGTAGTCGATAACATATTTATGGACCATTTGAAGCCAATGATTTAAACCCTTGGCATCCAAAACCCAAGAGTTAGTTCCAATTTATTGATGACGCATTTTTCATTTGAAAACATGTTTGGCCCATGCTCGATACCTTTCATTCCCATATTAATAATATTTCCCCTTATATTTAATTTACTACGGAAAATTAATCTAATAAATCCTTTATGTTCCTTGATATCCTCATCACTCGGTTCCCCAATGGTTCCCTCTCCCATCAAGTTTATAGAAAAAATACCCATACTCATTGTTATCTTCATGCCCTTTTTCATCACCCATCCCAGAAATATATTGTTTTTAAAACCATCATATCCAGAGTTTTCAAAATCTCTGCCCCCTAGTTCCTTTTAGCTAAAAAATTCCATTTTTTCCAGGGTTTCAAAGCCAATGGCTATTCCAACACTCAAATAAGAAAATCCTTTCAAGCAGTATCTCATCCTAAATTCGCCAATTTGTACCCTTCTCATTCTTGTGGCTAAGTTACACTCCCATACATTAAAGGAACCTATTGTGGCCACTACAAATCCATTCAAAATATTCACCCATACCCAAAATTTCGGAGCCTTCCTTGGTCTTGTTTATGTTTGTTGCAAACCTTGAAGTTCATTCTAATGCTTTTGTGACCCCTTTCGCAAGATAGGAAAAGTGTCACCTTTTGGCATGTTGGCTACTGTAGTGAATATATGATCTTTTTCTAGTGATTCCAAGTGGTCATATTTCTACAGATGAGTTGTTCTAACTATGTAAGTACCCCTTGCACTCATTTCCATGGCTTTGAACATCGTCGCACAAGTGTTGTCACGGTAGTCGTAAAGTGTATCTTTGGTAACACACTTGTCATAAATGGTTATAAAGTTGTCACACAGAGGATAATGCTTTGTCTGTATGTATCAGATGATCTATGTTGTTTGGATCGTCAAGTATGTTGAGTGTGTGATCACAATCAAAATCTATCAATGCTCACATCAATCTCACTTGCTCACACTTAGTAATTTTTTGGAAAACTTCCTGACCAAGTGAATTAGCCTCGCCAGGCATCCCCTGAGATGCACACTGCACAGTCCCAGTCCTTTGGGTGTGACCATGCTACTTGGAACTACATAGTACTAGCTTCATAAGGACTACTCCATTGCGTAGTTCTGGTGACCATCACCCGACCTTAACCTTAGGAATTGCACAGTTGAGGCCTCCAACCCAGCTTGAAGTGTGCACTTCTTAACTTAAAGACACAATATCATCCGTTAAATCCTTATAACTATGCATTGCACAGTCACCCAAGCCTCAGTGGCTTCCCCAACTATGTAGTTGGATTCCCTAGCTCTCATCTTTGCTCCCCTATCCCCTTTGACTCTAGAACCTGCGCAGTCATGTCCCTCAGCCCAGCCTAAATTACGTTGTCTCCGAGCCCAGAGTTGCCCCTTGACTCTTTGAAATGTGCAACTCCATAATCATTGAGCCTCCTTACTAGCCTGTCACCTATCCTAGGCTCAATTTACAGATCATAATGCATTATCTTAGACTAGGGGTTTTCGGATTGATTTCGTCCCGTCATGAGTGAATTGTGAGAAAAGGTACTCCATCAAGTCTTGGCGAGATGATAAAGGAAGGAAGGAAGGAGAAATAATTCCCAAATACCCTTACAGCCAAACTTACAACATGATTGATCGAGAGAAAGAGAAAGGACACTAGTTTGTGCCCACTTTCAAGACTTGAAGGTCATTAAAGACTCCCTATCACCAAGGCTTGTGGAGGAGAGAGGGAGAAATATTTTATGAAGAAACTTCACTCTCAGCATCAACAATGGCCTCACATTGCCATGCCATCAAGCAGTCCATGTCAGCAGTGTCATCTCACGTCATGTCAAGAGTGGTCATGTCGCCACATCACCATTTTATAGTATATCCATTATAAACAAAAGTATTATAAAGTGGAAGTCCATAGGACACACATAAATGTAAAGAGTCGTGTGAGTTGAAAAGTCATGGGAAGTCAAACATTCATGAGGGTAGTCAAAGAGTCACCCTTGCTTATATATACTCCCTCATTATATGAGAAAAGGAATTTTTCACCTTGGCTCCACCAGCAAGGCAATAGAGAGAATATCTGGTTCTTTTGTGGAGCAAGGAGTGGCTTCAACACTACACTATTGGAGCTAGTGATTTTCATTGTATATATGTGTCTCAAACTTTTAATTAATAACAGAATCCTTTCAAGGCGAGCAGGTTCTTCACACATGAATTATGAATGTTTGTAATACTATTATGCGGATATTTGTACTTCATGTTTGCTTTTCACATGTACTAAGATAGTTGAACTATTTCAGTTATTTTAGTGCTTATCTTATTGAGGATGTGTTGTAATGATTGTAACTGTTGTCACATCCTTGTTGACTATTCCACAAGATATTGGACAGACCTTTCTTATATTATTATGTGTGTAATTTTTGTCATTTCTTTGTGGACTATTCCACAAGACACTTGATAGATCTTTCTTAAGTTGTTGTGTGTAATGTTCATTGCATCCATTGTGGACTATTCTGATGGGTGTTAGACAATATCCTTCGGTTTGTGTGTGCCTCTTCCTAAGTGGTACTATTACCTCTATATTCGAGGCTTTCATTTCTCTCTTCCCCCCTTTGCAGTAGAATAACCTTGACACACTTGCAATCAGACACTCACTAGGCACACACCCCTTGCTTTGAGAAATTATATCGACATCACTCTCTCTTGCCGACAACAAGAGCCAAGGGACATCTTTAAGAAGAAGGAAACCAAGCCTTTGTTCTGGATTGGAATCCTACACTAAACGGTGTGAGGTATAATTGGTACTTCATATCAGGGAGATCCCCTAAATGTTGGTTGATCCAACACCATCAACATTTCTGGCGCTAGAAGGAGGGAAACCAGTTTTTTATGGTTGATAAACCCACCAATCCCAAAGTTACATATTTTGATCAAGGAGACAATGTACACTCTATCTCCCCTTCTCATGCTCATGAAGTTGGTGACTCCTCTAAAACACAACCCACACAAACTTGTGAAATTTCATACAATCAGATTCGAACTATTCGTCCCAGAACCCGTCAATTCACAAAAGTAGTTGGATTGATCCTTGGAGTTTGCAGTCTTCCATATTCTCCAGAAAAGAAAAATAATACCTCTACAGGAGTAGTGGTCACCACCTTGGAAGACATATTCCTCACCACCCTCGAAGAATTAGAAGTTTCTGTGGAGATCGCAGAAGAACCTCCAGTTTTTAGTGGTGGAGAGCGAGACAACCCACTACTCTTAGGTGCAACATTCAGCTGGTTAGGCGGTGATGAGGAAGAAAAAGAGTTATCAGAATCTGAAAATGAATAGGAAGACTGAGACAAAGACATGGTATACCAATATTTGGATTGGATGTCTCAGGGCCCACTTCACTTTCAGGTGTGCTGCATAAAATTCAAAGGCACCCAGAAAATTTGTTAACAAAGTATGACCCTGACAAAACAGTTAAAGCAGAAGACCACTTGGAAAATTTCTACCTACACCTGCAAACACTTGAGGTGCATCATGATGACGTCGTATGAATAATTTCTCCATCTACCTTAGACGGTAGAGTGGTTGTATGGTACCACAGTCTTCTCCGAAACTCCATCCAAAATTAGAGGGGCTTTAAGAGAATATTCCTTGAAAATTTTGTTGATGACAAGACCCCTACCATGTTGTTGAAAGAGTTAGGTAGTTTAAAAATGGAGTCGAAATAAAAGGTGAAGGATTTAAATAAGAGATTTAACTGTGTCTTGAACATATTTTCAGAAGACACCAACCTCTTGACTCCATCACCAAGGACTACTACACTTCTTCCTTTCCATCAAGCATTGTGTAGTTCGTAAAGCGAATTGTGAAGCCATCACTTTCAGAAAACTTTGAAGAAGAAAACACAGTTGAAAAGGACTTGTGCACAATTGGAGTCTAACAAAGGACTCGAAAGACATGAGTAAAAGGTCTCAGGACTCAGTAAACAAGGCTAAAGAAAAGGAATCACTTGATCTTGAGAACTTGACCCGTATGATTAGGAACCTATCAATTGAGATTAAAAAAATCAAACAAAGGTCAACTAAGACCATTGTCAACAACAAGCCTCCAAGGTTCAACTTGTTAAAAATAATTGTGAACTAGAGTGATCCAAGTGGCTCCATATACGCTCATAAGTCAAAGAGGACTCAGAATAGCTCAAAAATCAAAGTGGTCAGATGGAAGCAAAACCATAACCAGATAGCAGTGCTCGTCGCCCTAATTCCAACAGTGTGAATGACACTCAAATCTGAGTTCGTATGGACAAGATAGGGTTAGTAAAAGTTTTGGTCAAAGTGGACAAGTGATAGGCTTAAGAAGGAAGAAAATTGACCAAGACCGGCGCAAGGAATCTGACTCCTGAGAACGAGCGAATTTGTTAGATGGTTAATTTGGCTAAGAACCCTTAAATTCGGCAAAGTTAAAAATGTATGGTAGTTATATAAAAATAAAATAGATATATAATAATAGGGGTGGCGAGGGTGGCACCGCACTATGGTTATTGAATTTAATATATATATATATATAATAAAAGGTTGGGACGGGGCCGCATGGAGTGGACCCCGCCCACCAAAGATATGTTATATGTATATCAAATATCAATAACAGAAACCATATACAATACACCACATCATCGCGCCACTCCAAATTTATTCACCAAATCAAAACTATATTCTATGGTGGGGTCGGAAAGGTTTGAACCCCCGACCTCCCCACCAAAAATTCTCCACTTAATCACTTCGCTAAGGGTGATGAATTTGTAAATTCTACCACCCAAACTCCACATAAGCGTTGTTTTTCCGATTTGGCGCAGGAAACAACCAGAGTAGAGCATATTGTGGCAGAACCGTGAACTCTAGGAGGAGCAGACCAACGGTGGAGAAGGTTGGAACTTGGAGGTGCAAAACCCTGAGTGAAGGGGAACCATGTAGAGGTGGAACTTGCCTAGACAGAGGGTGTGGAACCCTGAACATGAATGCTAAAAAGATTCTGTGGGAGATAATTTTTTACAGTAAGAGAATGTTATCAAGTTTATAGTCATTTTTCTCAAAATTTCATAGGGAGTGCGATGGTGAAGTCAGATTCGTCATCTGAGTAGCAGAAATGCAGGTTCCCAACAACAAGGAATTTTTGAAGAATCTTGAGGAATCTAAAAGATTCCCTTGGAGGCTGCATTTTTCCAATGTCAGAATGTTGCCGACTTTATACTCATTCTTCTTAGAATTTCGCAAGGAGCGTGATGGTGAGATTAGATTTTTCATCTGAGTAGAAGATCTCCAGTCCAATGGTGGAGAGGAATCATTGTGGAATCATGAGGAATCTAAAATATTCCCTAAGGGCTATTTTTTTTACAATCTTGGAACCAAGTCAAGTTTATAGTTATTTTCTTAGAATTTCGCAAGGAGCACAACGGTGTGCTCAGAATTTTCATTCAAGAAATGAATTTTCCAACCATCTTCAAGGAGGAATCTTTCAGGAATCTTCAAGATTCCTGAGGGTCCAAAATTTGATGGTGTCAGAATTGGAGAAGTTGACAATCGATTTTACACCACTCATCACCAGGAATTCAGTGGTGCAATCCATTCCAGCAGCTGAGTTTTGTATTTTTTGGCCATATTCGAAAGTGGAGGTATATGATGTAGTTATGTCATGCTTTTATTTTTATTTTCTTAGATGATGTGTGTCTTGTTGAGATCCTTGATTAACATTATGTTGAGGGATACTTGTTGCCACATTATGTGAGATTTCATTAGCTTGTCATGCTGAAGGAAAACCCATTTGATTGAGAGTTTATGTAGGGAGAACGTCTCGTGTAGAGACACACCACTCAGGTTGAGGGTATTTTTCCTTGTAATGACAAATAACATGCCATTTACATCATCATCATTTGCAACAATTAATGAAGCTACCTCCACTCTCTTAACACTGGGCCTAGATATGTAACCCACATTGAGTGAAGTTTGTTATCAATGTGTTGTGTTCTTGATTTGTTGTGTTATCACCAAAATCATACATGATTAGCTACTGATCAGACAACTTCAGTGTAAATATTTCAAAGCAATCTTGTGACGGAGGCTTAGCCTCCTCAGCCTTAGAGGGCTCTCTCAAGGGTTAATGATATTGATTAATGATAAAGATAGATGGCTAACTCTATGAATTATGTCTTGGTTTTGTACGTTTGTAGATTGAAAAGGTGAAGGCTTGCTACCATTGGGCTATGGAGTCAGTGACAGGGATAAAGATGGAAAAGGCTCTCCTTGTGGAAACTGAGGCTTGTATATACTTCAATGAAAGAATAACACATTCAGGGAAATCCCAATAACTTGAGGCTCAAAGGAATTTAGAGCATGTAGCACATGAATTCTGAGTAATGAGACATCAAGGTATTAAAAGAAAAAATATTGAAAGAGATTTCACCATAGCTTAATATTTAAAGGAAGTCAGAGCATGAACAATCAGGAATTCTGAGTAATAAATATTAAAACATTTGAAGAAAACCTTTCAAAGATATAACCTAAAACTCATTTGACCATAGCTAAATACTTAAACGAAGTCAGAGCATGAACAGTCATGAATTCTGAGTAATAATCACTTAAACTATGGAAGAAAAACATTTCAAAGATAGGACATAAACACATTGAAATACACTAAGAATCTCAGGCGAAGAAAAGTTATTTTGTTACTGTATATATCAGAAAATCCAAAGATTTACAAAAGTAGTCTCTTGAGATAACCTTTTCCAACCCTCAATATATCAAAGTCCTCACTACTTATAGGCATATATCCTTTACATCCAATCTGCCAAGTGGATAGACCATTAAAATCTATTACTGACACCAAATCTAACCACTAACTAGATTTTTAACACTAGAACTGACATCTTTCGAATTCGGAGTTAGAGTCCTACTATGAATCAAACACCTACTTATTACATTTAATCTAAAGATGATCCAGATCTTCCTCAAAAGGAATCATGTCTCTCAACCATGCTAGCCATAAACAAAACATTAATACTTTGACTATCTTCATGAAACTTCTCTGCCTACTATTAAGGAGTTGTCAGTGTGATGATATGGTAACATAGTGAACTGGTATCTTCGAACAAAATATATCCACTTAGAAACTTTTGATCTGATACTATTTTTCATTTCCCTGATACTCTTTGTCATTATCATGGAGAAAAGCTTTAAAAAATCTGTTTACTTTTCTCCTTTTTCCAAAATTAACCACCAAAATTAATCTTGCTGTCGAAACAGAGTTTTGGGCTACTTTCGTAGCTAGTTTCGTAGCACAAACAAAAAAGGTGATGTGTGGTAATCCTCTGCTATTCTTGACCATTGGAAAATTTTAAGTAATAAAAACCCTTAAACAGAACCCTCAAAGCTCTTCATCCCTATCAGTTTAAGTATCTTAAAACCAAAAAGAATTCTTTCAAAATTCTGTAGTAGAAAATGGGCTTCAAGCCTGGCATACGCTGCAGAATTGCCTAACTTTTCAGAGATTTGAAAAAACTTAGGATCTGAGCTCTGAAAAGATCCATGAATATACCTGCATGTAAATTATGATCATATAAGACAAAAAAAGGTCTATAATCCATTGTTACCTTCTTATTTACCAGCAATTTCTTCATAAGCAGTTTTAATAGTTTTCTCCATAGTTCCTCTTTCCAAACCTTTCTTCTCTAATTTTGTCTTCATCATCTCCATATTTTCTTTCAACTCTTTGACTTTTCTCTGAAGACTTTTCCTCTCTGCCTTGTGTGTGTCATCATGATGCATCAAGGCTGTGATTTCTTCAACAAGTTTTTGGCCTTTCCGATAGACTTTTCAAAACAAATAACCTGATCATTCACTTTCTTTTCCACCTCATCTATCATTTGTCTATCTTGCTTGTATCTTTATAGCTCTCTTTTTGTTTCAAACAACTCTTCCTTAGTTGCTCTTAATTGTTCTTCAAGAACCTCTTTTTCAGTTTTCTCTATTACTTTTTATTTTCCCTTTATTTGTTTGATTGTTTCCTCCTTATCTTTAAGTTGTCCCTTTGGAAAATATGCTTCATATTTATTTTGATTCTTTCTTTTATATTGACCTTTGTTTTCATTAGTAACCTCTGTCTCAATAGGGGATATGACTATGAATTCTTGTACTACTGCCCTTTTTCCTTTATCTTCCTTCTACTGCTTATTTCCAATGGTGATAGTCTCAGAAATCTGTGATCTAGTGAAAGGCTTTCTAGGTTTAAAAAGGAAACCTGAATCTTCTGAAGAAAAATATAATTTCTTGGCTATAAGCCCCTTCCCTTTGACCTTGGATCCTTCTACCTCGATTTCTTTCACTACAGGAGTTTCTACAATGTCTATAGCCTCCAAAATGTCTTCAAGCCTCCCTTTTCCTCCACTAGTTTCCTTTGTGCCTCTTTTAGGCCTTTTTACTGCAGGTTTAGTCTTTCTAATTATGACATGCTTTTTAGCCTGCCTACTAGTTGCCGGATGTGATGCTATCTCTTGGATTCCCTGTAAAATGAAGTAACAACTTGAAGTGATACATGTAAATTGTTTGGAATATGCCTTCACATGTAAAGTAATTCTATATGACTATCAATAATTTAGAGTATTTATCTCTAAGGAAAGTTCTGGGAATCCCTACAGTCATATTTATCCCTACATGTTCAGGCCTTAGATAATCATTACAACTTCTCAAATTAAACTTTGTAGCTTTAAACCATTCTTCTCCAGTCCTAGGAATCCCTGTTGCTTGAGAAATACTATCAGGTGAAATTGGCACAAGAAGAAAACCAACCTTTGTAGATGTTCCTTTGAAATTGAGTACGAAGTCTTGTGATACATGTTTGTGATGACCTTGTAACTTTTGACAGAACTGAATGCAACCTGCTCTTGTAAAAATATCAACAAAATATGGATCTTCCATGATTAAACTTGGACTTGTAGGCTCGTATCTGAATGGCAAACCTCCTTTATTCACTTTATTTGGTGTGGCCATTTCTTCTTGTTCTGCAGGGGTGGCCTTCTTTGTATTCTTACACATGTTCAATAAAAATCCTTTGATGACAACGATTTTTTATGCCAAAAGAGGGTTGACATGACAGAGGGTTTCTACGGGAGATGCAGATGACAACAAGCTGCTTTGGTAGAAGCTTACAAGAGCGGAAAGTAGAGAGTGAGAAATTAGGGATGAACTTGAAATAATGAGATGGGATTTATTAAGGAAATGGTGGCTAATGCCAAAACGTGCCAAAGACTTTCAATGATGACCCTATTCTGACAGCATGACCTCGAAACCCTCAAAGTTTAACAACTCATCATTATGCAGAAAACCGTTAAAATGTGACACAGCTTTCGTAGCACATTTATTTTTACAAGTGTCAGTGTCACTACGGAACTACTAGGTGTTTCCGCAGCAAAATCTGTTAATTTAGTACTAAAATCGCTGCGGACTCAGAAAAATTCTGACAAGTGTCCAGATTTGAGACTTTAAGTTGATTTTAAAGTATCTATTCAAGACCCCACCCACCAGCTATATATATATCAACGGTGGAAACCATATAGAATACACCATATCAACATGCCTCTCCAAATTTATTCACCAAATCAAAACTATATTCTATGGTGGGGGGTCGGCAGGGTTTGAACTCCGGACATCCCCGCCATAAATCCTTCACCTAACCGCTCCGCCAAGGGTGGAGGCTTTGTAAATTCTGCCACCCAAACTTCATATAAGTGTTTCTTTTCTCATTTCGAGGGGGTAGCAGCCAACGAATAGAGTATTGTGGCGGAACCGTGTACTGTAAGAGGAGTGAACCAACTGTGGATAAGGGAAGAAATTAGAGGTGTGAAACCCTGAGCCAAGGGGAACCATGTTGAGGTGAAACCTTTCCCAAATAGAGGGTGTGGAACCCTAAACGTGAATGTTGAAAAAAGATTCCCTTGGAGGTAAATTTGTACAGTAACAAAATGTTTTCAGGTTTACAGTCATTTTTCTCAAAATTTCGCAGGAAGTGTGATGGTGAAGTCTGATTCGCCATCTGAGCAACAGAAATGCATGTGCATAGTAGCAAGGAAACTTTAAATAATCTTGAGGAATTTAAAAGATTCCCTTGGAGGCTGAATTTTTCCAGTATCGGTATGTTACTGACTTTATACTCATTCTTCCCAAAATTTCCCAAGGAGCATGATAGCGAGATCAGATTTGTCATCTGAGTAGCAGATCTCCAGTTAACTAGTGGAGATGAATCACGAGGAATCTAAAAGATTCCCTAAGGGCTAATTTTTTTACAGTCTCAGAACTAGGCAGAGTTTATACTCATTGTTCTCAAATTTTTTCAAGGAGCACAGTGGTGTGCTCAGAATCTTCATCCGAGCAACAAATTTTTCGACCATCTTCAGGGAGGAATCTTTGGGGGAATCTTCAAGATTCTAGAGGGCCTAAAATTTGATAGTGTCAGAATTGGAAAAGTTGAAAACCGATTTTACACCACTCATCGTCATGAATTCAATGGTGCAATCCATTTCAGCTGTTGAGCTTTGCATTTTTAGGCCATCTTTAAAATTAGAGGTATATGATTTAGTTATGTCATGCTTTTCTTCTGATTTGTTGAGATGATGTTTTTTCTTATTGAGATCCATGATTAACATTATGTTGAGGGATACTTGTTGCCACATTATGTGAGAATTAATTAGCTTTTCATGCTGAAGGAAAACCCATTTGAGTGAGAGTTCCTGTAGGGAGGACGTCTTGTAGAGAGACACACCACTGAGGTTGAGGGTATTTTTCCTTGAAATGAAAAAAAACATGTCATGTGCATCATCATCATTTTCAATAATTAATGATTCAACCTCCACTCCCTTGACACCAGGCCTGGAGACGTAACCCACACCTAGTGAACTATGTTATCATTATGTTGTGTTCTTGATTTTTTTATCATCATTATGTTTCCTCTTCTTTAAGCATGCACATGTGGTTGTTTAATGCTCTTTTAAATGCATTTTTGCTAAAATCACATAACTAAAAGGTCTTGGTTAATTCTTATAGTTGAATAGATCTGAATCATCGCGTCGCAGTACTAACCAATTGACCAAATCTGCATAGAGTGCAAATGTAGCACTGAACCGTGAATAGTTGGGCATGACTGAATACTATTCGAATCATCAGGATTATCATTCTGAGAAAACATGCCCACAATGGAATAGTACCATGAGTTCTATTGCTATGCACTTCTGCGATACGATACTTGTTGATGAGCAGACAGAGGCAGAAGAAGAAAAGGAACAAGATGCTAGACCCGATGAGACCCCAAGTGCTGGGCATCCGATAAAAATTTTCAATTGCGTATTTATAGCCCAAAAGAATACAACCGAGAAACAACCTCCAAGTGACCCCCCGGCTCATCTACAATGAAATCGATATAATTTGAGAAGCCAAGGGTCACGCACTACAACACAATTTATAGAGTAAAAATTCAAAGAAACTTTGTTAAGGAAAATAAATCCACTGGTCAACTCAGCGCAAATCACTCAGAGAAAGTCCAGGAAAGCTCCCTTAGAAAAAACTACTTTTGCAAACGATAAATATAAGATCATTTTTCTATAATTTACAAGTGAGGTTGTCTCCCCGGACACTCCAACTCCCCTCCCCGATGTGGATTATAATATAGTAGAAGATATGAAGAAATTTTGTGCCAACATTTCATTGTTTGAGCTAACAAATATCGCAAAATAGCAGGACATTCTTTTATGGGCACTTGGGTCGTCCTCCACAGGTAACCTCTCTTCTTTAGAGAAGGGATTAGATACATCTTTTGAGTCTCTCCAATTAGCACTTCATGCTTTAAAATTGGAGGTAAACACACTCTGCCCCCATTTTCTCTTATGACTCGGATTTATGCAGGAACACAATAAAATACAGAAACAAACATAAACGCAAAGATGCAGCATAAGTAAATCTTCATTTCATTAATATCAAGTAACTGAAATATGCTTACAGACAAAATGGACATCAACTAGCTACGATGATGGTAGCTTATCTCTGAGAAGAGATGTGGCGGTATTGAGGCCTCAGAATTCCACTGCCAAAACATGGGGGAAAACCACCGGGTCCGAACCTTAAAGCAGCTCATTTTCCGTTTGGTGTAGTGGCTCTGACTTGGGATAATGGGACCAGTTTCCCAATAAGGATGATTTTGAGGGTGTTTTTATTATAGAACATGCAAATGGAGAATGATTTTAATCGATAATATGCATCTATCTAAACTATTTATTCTACTCTATACCCAGGGTGTTTCTTCATTTATGCGATCTAAAGAGATATCTTTCAATTATTATTAATATAGATCATTTAAGAGTTGAAAGAGATGAAAATTATGTAAGATGATTCTTCTAACTAAGTAGTTTAATTAGAATAATTGTAAAAAATATATCGCATCCATATGTGTGATTATATATTTAATAGGAAATCACAAACAAATATTAGAATAGAAGTGCATGTAACATTCATCTATAATAACGTTTCAAATATATAATGCACTAAAAAGATGACTGTAAATCTATAAAGTTAGACTTAATACAAGTGAATAGAAGTACCATATGTACGAAGTTCTACTCATGTAAGATGACAGTAATTGATCTTCTACTCTTCACTTTCAAGCAATTTAAAGAGTACAGTAGTGCAACATCAGTTAAACAGCTTTAATTGTCAAAAGATAACAAATGTGTTCTATTAATTCATCAAAGCATTCACAAACTTACAATAGTGCATTATTTGCAAATGTTTTTGACAAATTTCTAGACCCTTCTCTAAATGCATGAGAGGGGTTTAAATACTAAACTAACTATGTTCTAAAATAGATTATTACAAAAATATAGAGGAGGTTTCAAACAACTATCCTTGTAATACTAACTTAAACTACAATCTAGGAAAATAAAGTAACAATATGATTTATGAATTCCGCCCTTTCTTTTGGATTTGGTCACGAAGTTGACAAATATCTAGCATGGGCTTGAGCTGAGTTGGTTGTGAAATCCTCGATCTGACCTGTTCCTTGAATACTGCGTTTGAGAGTACTGGTTGGGATCTTCTCGTTGATTATGTTAAAGACTGCAGGATTTGGTATTGATGATAAGGTTTGATAATAAAATTCCAATAATTTTCTTGATCAAAATTATTTACCTTTTTAATTGTTTCATCCTGTGTTTCTGCCTTTTGCTTCCACTATGTTTCTAGTTGTTTGACTTTTGAGAACACTTCAGACGTGTACTCTTTGATAATTTCTTCTTTCACCAGTTGTTCACATACAGATTCAGTAATTTCCTTTGATAATCTTGATGTTTTCATTGCTGCTTTCTCTGCCTGCTTTATTTGTGCTTCCCAATCTTTAAATAAGATTTCCTTTTGGAACTTATCTACCTGGGGTAGATTAGCTTCCTTGCCTGAGTCTAATGCTTGCCATTGAATGTGTTCATTGATTTTCTTCTCGAGCTTCTCACATTCAAGTTTCTGGATAGCTACTTATTGGATCAGTATTTCATTTGAGTCACAATAAGAGTCAATAATAGAAGCTTGTTGGAAAAATACTTCCCGTTGTTGATTTAACTTAGCATTTACTATTGAGATTGCAACAAGATGATGAGCTTAGTGGAAAGGAGTCGCCTTCACTAAGTGGGCCCGCAGGCTATTTTTGGTGCAAACTCTATTTTTAGACTATGTCTATTTTTAGACATATGGATCATGTTCTATGAGTTGCAGGATGCTATTTGTGGATGGTTGGTCAAGTCGGAAAAAATAGATGGACTTCTATATTTAGACATATTGGGCGGAATCTATTTTTAGATTGCCAGTCTAAAAATAGATATGTCGAATATTATTAGCTCTTAATAATATTTGGACTATAAACATTATCTTATTCTCTTGGAGCACTTCAGTTAAGTGCACAGATGTGGCACAGGAGCTGACACAAGGAATTACGCTATTCCTGAGGGTTAAGTGGAGCTATTGCATGGATACTTCAGTTAGAACTCATGTGACAGAGTTTGGTGGAGTTGATTGAGGAAGTTAGTGGAGTTGTCTTCAGTTTAACTAATCTAAACATAGTTGAGCTATTTGTATTCAGTTTAACTAATTGATACAATTAGTGAGAGTGGTGTGAATTAATTATTAATTAATTCACTAATTATAAACTCATTAATCAACTAAAGAATGCATCATTTAACTTCATTGCATGGACAGTTTCAGTGGAGACCAGTGCAGAAATAGGTGAAAGAGCAGGTTAACTATCAGTTGTGACTATACAGTTGCTATTTGCAACACACAGATAGGTGGAGTAGCCCATGAGGATTGCGCAATTCAAGCCAGGTGGTTTATCTATTTAATGAAGCCATCCAATAGCACTAAAAACGCAATAGAGGCTGGCTATCAAGTGGCAAAAGATTGGAGCATGTGTTTTGCTAGATCTAGCTTGATAGTGTGTAGCAATTGAGGGTGTGTATGAGAGCTTGTGAGGAGATTTTGTACTATGATTGTTACATGATCTCCATGACATATAATATACAGATAGTTGGGGTTTTCAGCTTTAAGCTTTCCCATTAAATAATGTGTTCATATGTGTGATTGCTTGTGGTTTTAATGTATGCATGCAATTGATTTTATTTCCGCATGTGATGATCAATGGTAGAAGAGATTCTGTATTATGCATGAAGCTAAAATAGTGTGTGATCAGGAGAATCTCGGTGAATAATATCTCAGTTATTCAAATTTCTACATGGTATCAAAGCGATATTGATCATTGGAGCAATTGCAAAACATTGAAGCGGTTGAGTTTTGTGCTGGTGGAATTCAAATTTGCAGCAGTGTTTTCTTGGTGTCGAAGTTGAGATGTCTTTCAACGGATTGCGATTGGAGTATGCCCTTGAGGGAAGCTTGAATTATATTGCATGGAAGGACAGGATGGAGGTGGTGCTGGATGACAATGGGTTGAAGGAGTTCATAGATGCAGAAATTCCAAAGCCTACTTCTAGTGATGCTGTCGTACTTGACGCATGGCAAAAGAAGACAGCAAAGTGTCGAAGGATTCTGTTGGAGGGCGTGAAGGATCACATAGTATCCAGCCTTCATGGTAAGTGATAGCCACAAAACCAAAATTCTCCCCTAAGGAGTTATGGTCAACTGTAGTCGTGGCTTTGTCAGCATTTCCCTTTCTTTTACCCCATGTGACTCTTTGATTTTCTTTTTAATTTATTTATCAATTTCAAAGAAATTGACAAATAAATATTTTCACAACTTTTGAATTCTCAATGTATTTTCCAGACTTTATTCCACCACTAAACCTTGGACTAAGGTTACAACCCTTTGCACTTATACACATTCAATCGCGGGAATTCAAATTATCTATGTGCACCATGCCTTATAACAAATGTTTAAACTTTCGAAACTTCGTATTAATACCGACACTCTGTTTTAAACCTATGATTGTATAATAAACCTTTGGCTCTGGGCCCCACCTCTATGACCAATAGCTAATCAAATGCTCGTACCATACCTGGTTATCTTTCGCGCATCTTTACCAACCGACCATCGTCGGATGGCTCCTTCCCAGATCAACGGCAGACCACGATATCGCTCGGCATCCTTGGTCGAACGATAACGTGTGATGGCACGCATTGAAAGGCGGTTTTACGCTTTCGTCCTGTGCCACGCGTTGAGGGCTCTATGGAATCACTCCCCAACCAGGAAATACCGCTTACTCACCAAAAGCGGTGCGATATGGGCAACCCGGCTTTGTAAATCCGCTCGCAGTTTTTGAACAGTGACTAACCAAAGTTTGTCCGGGGTTGCGCTATCCTTTTAATTCAGTTAACTCCGGTCTAGCCCTAGTTCAGGACTCAATCAACAACGGAACAGTAACTCTTCTTATTAAGCGGGGTTTTTATTATTTTGGGACAGAGTTCGGCGACTGCATTTTTCACACAGATCTCGCCTGCGGGTGGGATTAATTCAACTATTCAACCAATTCAAAGGAAACAATGGGCACAGTGATGCGAAATTGTACAACGACTCAGTTCAATAGTTAAATACAAGACAATTTTCAATCGCCTCACAATCAAACAAATTTCCTCACAAATAAAAACTCAAGACAGTTAGATAATCAACGGGAACGAAAACTCATTTAACTGAAAGCAATTGTTTGATACACAGATTTTATTGCAGAAACCTCTCAGCCCTTTTTTTCCTCCTCCCTTAAATACATCCGAGGGATACATTTTATACATATTACAATGTGTCTCTTCGGTTCCTCTGTGAGGACCGTTTAAAAAAGCCTAATTACAATAATTCAACTAACTGAAACATGACAGAGGATCGAATCTAAACCTATTAGACTTCTATGGATTATAACTAATCTAAATGAAACAGTCAGCTGAGGTATTGACACCTAGCTATTACAATTCAAATTTTTTCGAACCCTCCTAGCCACAACATGTGGACAAAACCTCCTACATTACTGGCTAGTGTCTAATGCCCCTGCATCAGACTCCCGAGGGAAATTTTCTTCATGGGCTCCTGTCCATGAGCTCTTCCACCGATCTGCCTATCTTCTGCAACATTCCTTCAGTCATCCAAGTGGAATCTTCCTCTAGCTTATCCTTCCATTTGATTAAGTACTTAAAGTACTCTTGTCCTCTGGTCTTCCTGAACACTCTTTTGTCCAATATCTTCTCTGGTTGCAATGGTTGCGCTGGAGGTAGTTACTCCTTCCACTCATTCTGTTCCTTGTTTGCTGATTTTTATTCTACACCATCATCCTCATACTTGTACAAATCTTCAACATTAAAAATTGGAGATATTCCAACATCAGGAGGTAATTCAATCTCATAAGCATTTGCAGAAAACCTTCTAAGTACCTTGCATGGCCCAATCTTTTTGAACTTCAATTTGTTATACTGCTTCTTTGGGAATCTCTCATTTCTCAAGTGCGCCAAAACCAGATCTCCTACTTCAAAATGAACTTCCTTTCTGCTCAAGTCTGCTCTGCCTTTGTATTTGATGCTGCTGCCTTGTAGTTGTTGTTTCACTTGTTCATGTATGGCCTGGATCTCTGAAGCAAATTCCTCACCATCTACGCTCCTTAGCTCTGCCTTTCCCAGATTTCTTACCTCTGATATTCCTCTGGGGTGCATTCCATAGACAATATGGAATGGGCTCTGCCCTGTGCTTCTGTTTGGTGAGTCATTATATGCATATTCCGCCTGGGGAAAAATATGGTCCCACTGCTTGGGATGCTCTCCTGCAAGACTTCTCAACAAATTTCCCAGACTTCTATTCACTACCTCAGTTTGTCCATCAGTCTGGGGATGATAAGCTGAGATGAAACTCAGTTTGGTACCAAGTTTCTTCCACAATTTCCTCCAAAAATGACCCACAAATCTGGTGTCTCTGTCTGAAACAATACTCTTGGGCAACCCATGCAATCTAACAACTTCCTTGAAAAACAAGTTAGCAACATGGGTGGCATCACTAGTTTTATAGCATGGAACAAAATGTGCTATTTTGGAGAATCTTTCCACCACAACAAAGACTGTATGATTCCCTCTCTGAGCCTTGGGAAATCCTAGAAAAAAATCCATACTCACCATGTCCCAAGGCCTGTCTGGAATAGGCAAGGGAGTGTACAATCCCACATTCGCCTTTCCTTTAGCATATTGATAGATTTTGCAATTCTTCACAAACTTATCCACTTTTTATAACTCATCTTGGGCTAGTAATATAAGGACTCAAATTTCATTTCATAGTTTCTACCGCATCAAAGTGTCCAAGAAGTCCACCACTATGCTTCTCCTGATCAATTTTTCCATGGAACATTTTGGTACACACATTGGTTTGGTTCCTTCAATAACAGTGTAGGTGTCATTGCAAGAAATAATCCACCACTAGCTTCTATTCATAAAACAGTAGCTACAACATGCCTCAAATGCTTCTTTAAAATCTGGATATGTTTTATACAATTCTTTGAGAAAATCAAACCCTACAACTTCAAAATTAGTTTCTTGAACAAGCATGTGCCTCCTACTCAAAGCATCAGCTACTTTATTTGCTTGGCCACTTATGTGTTTCAAAACAAAATTAAAACCTTGGAGATACTCAACCCATTTGGCATGCTTATGCTTCAACTTGGGCTATTGTACAATATACTGCAAAGCATGATTGTCAAAATACAATACAAATTCCTTGGACATCAAATAATGTCTCCACTTTTTCAATGCCTGAACAATTGCATAGAATTCCTTCTCATAAGAGGAATAATTTCTTCTGGTGTCATTTAGCTTCTCACTGAATTAGGCTACAGGCCTATCTTCCTGACTCAACACAGCTTTAATGGCCTCCCCACTGGCATCACATTTTACTTGAAATGGTTTAGTATAATCAGGCAGAATCAAAACAGGCTTCTCAGTTATCTTTTGCTTCAGAAGTTTAAAGTTTCTTTCTGCTTCAGCAGTCCACTTAAATGGCTATTTTCTCTTCTTTATTGTCTCAATTATGGGTGCATTGATCTTACTGAAGTTTCTTATAAACTTTCTGTAAAAACTAGCAAGTCCATGGAAACTTCTTACCTCAAAGACATTCCTGGGTGAAGGCCACTCCATAATTGCCTTAACCTTTTCTGGGTCCATCTTCAATCCTTCTGCAGAAACAACAAAACCCAAATACACCATGAGCATTTCTTCAAATTCATCAGCAGTTTCTCTTAGTGCAGCTTCTTCAAGACATGATTAAGATGCCTTAAATGTTCTTCTTTAGTTCTGTTGAAAACTAATATATCATCCAAATATACTATCACAAATTTACCAATGAATTCTTTCAATACTTCATTCATAAGTCTCATAAAAGTACTAGGTGCATTGGACAACCCAAAAGGCATTACCATCCATTCATATAATCCTTCATTTGTTTTAAAGGCAGTTTTCCACTCATCACCCTCTCTTATTCTAACTGATGGTATCCACTTTTCAAATCTATCTTTGAAAAATATTTAGCACCACTCAAACAATCCATCAAATCCTCAATTCTGGGCAAAGGGAATCTGTACCTGATTGTCATCTTATTGATTGCTCTGGAATCATTACACATCCTCCAGCCTCCATCCTTCTTTGGGCTCAATACGGCTGGTAATGCACATGGACTCAAACTTTCTCTGATCATCCCCTTGTCCACCAATTCCTGTACTTGTCTCCTGATTTCCTCATTTTCCTTGGGAGTCATTCTGTAGACTGCCTTATTTGGCAGATTTGAACCAGGGATAAAATCTATCTGATGGCTGATCTTTCTCACAGGTGGCAGCTCACCAGGTAAATCATCCACAATAATGTCACAATAATCATCTAACATCTCTTGTATTTCTACTGGAAAATCAGAAATCTTTGTAGAAGTAAGAACTACTTTAGGTTTGAAAACTGGAGAAAATCTTACCTCTTCTTCTTCTATCTGCTGCAGATATTCCTTCCCGCTCAGCAACAAGGTCTTTGGATCAATCACTCTGCTGGATGGCTCTCCTTCCTCCATGGGTATCAATGTATGGTGTACCCCATCTTTTAAGAACTTGTAAGTGTTCTTATTGCCATCATGCACTGCTGCTCTGTCAAACTGCCAAGGTCTACCCAGCAGTATATGACACACATTCATGGGCATTACATCACACCGGACCTTGTCTTTGTATTTGCCCATTTGCAGCTCTATCTCACACTGTTCTTTCACAACCAGCTGGTGCCCTTTGTGCAGCCAGGACACCCTGTAGGAAGTTGGATGCTCCCTTGTCTTTAGTTTCAACTTCTCTATTACCTCAGTGGAAACCAGATTGTCTGTGCTGCCACTATCAATGACTAGTTAGCAGCATTTCCCTTGGACTTTGCATATGCTCCTAAACAAAGTCTTCCTTTGTGCAGGCTCAGTGACCTCTTTAGCTTGCTTCAACAGAACCTTATTAACCACCAAGGACTCTCCCCTCTCTGGAGGAATTTCTTCTTCAATTTCTGCCTCTTCTCCAGTCTGGGCAACAACAGCATTTCTCGTACCAGCACCCACATTCTGTGGACACTCATAGTGCTTATGTCCCACTTGCTGACATCTATAGCATCTCAACTCTCTACCTCTGCCTCTGTCTGTAGAAATTTGCTGAATAATGATTAATTATCCACCGAAACTATCCTGATCACATACAATTCGAATTTATATGCAACACATAATCTCTTCCACTCAGATCATCAAACATGCGGAAATAAATCAAGCGATAACACATCAAATCATCATACACATTAACACAGTATGTATGGGGAAAGCTTATAGCTGAAAACCCCGCAGCTATTGTGTATATTATAATGGAGAAATCATGTAACAAACTCAGTACAATACTCCTCACAAGTACTCAGTACTATCTCATGAAGTTACACACAAACTAGCTCAGTTTTGAACAGGTTAATGGTTCAAAACTCACCGCCAATTGCCTTGCCTCTATTGCGCAATCCAGGCCTGTCTATATAGAGATCCAAGGTTCGAATCTCCTTGGCTTGACAGCGCAATCATCATGGGCAATTCCTCCAAGTGTGGTGCAAATCTCATGCACAACCGATGTCGCCACTGATAGCTAACTCCACCCTTTCATCTACCTCTTTCACTGGTCTCCACTGAACTGATCATGCACTGTAGTGAACTGATGTGTTCTTGAGTTGAATAATGAGTTATTAATTAATGAATTAAATAATATTTAATTCACTCCACTCATAACTAATTGATTAGCTAGTTAAACTAATCTCAACCAGTTCAACTAAAATAAACCGAACACAACTCCACTAGCTGTCTCATTAACTCCACCAAACTTCTGCCACTAAAGTCCTAACTGAAGTCAACCATGCATGATGCCATCAAACCCTTGGGAATAGCGTAATTCCTCTGTCATATGCATGAGCCACTTCCAAGGCTCGAACTGAAGTGCTCCAAGAGAGTAAACTAAAGTTTATAGTCCAAATATTATTAAGGGTAAATAATATTTGACTTCCCTATTTTAAGGAGAGGCAATCTAAAAATAGACTTCGACCTATAGGTCCAAAAAATAGAGTCCCATCTATTTTTACCAACATGACCAATACTCCAAGAATAACATACTGCAATCCCCAGACCATGCTCCATATGTCTAAAAATAGACATAGTCAAAAAATAGATTTTGCGCCAGAATTTTCCTGCGGGCCCACTTAGTGAAGGCGACTTCATTTCACTAAGCTCCATCATCTTGCTGCATTTTCAACACTGTCTCTGCCTCCTCTTCCTTTTCCTCTGTAAGAACCCCTTCTGCCCCTTGCATCATCCTCTGTAGATGCATTCTGAGGTGAGCTACTGTTAGCTCCATCCGTGGGTGTAGTAGGCTTTCCTCTACCCCCCTGACTTCCCTTCCCACGGAAAGTAACTCTCTTCTTGGCAGACTATTTCCTAAGGAGTTTCTCCTCTCCTTTCAAGGCCATCTGGTAGGCCTCTTCCACTGTCTTAGGAGACAGGAGACCAATCTCATCTTGGATCTCTAGCTTGAGACCATTCACATATCTGGAAGTCTTCTCTGGTGTGTCTTGAAATTGCCCAGCTCTTATGCTTACTCTATAGAATTCCTTTGTGTATTCCTTTACTGTCAGCAACCTCTGTCTCAAGTTCTGAATTTGCTTATACAATGTCAGCTGATAATCACTAGGCAAGAATTTACCTTTTAATTTAGCCATCATTTTGGTCCAGCTCTTGATAGGTTGCTTGCCAACTCTCCTCCTTTCTGCCTGCACTCCATCCCACCAAAGTGCAGCATGTACTTTCAGCTTTATCACTACAAACTTGACCTTTTTATCTTCGCTTATTTCTTCATAATTGAAGCACTTGTTCATTTCATTTATCCAGTCCACCAGCTCCTCTGGATTCAGTCCCCCTGCATAACTCGACACTTCAATTCTGGGCTTAACTGTAGACCCTAGAACAGTTCTGAGGAGCCTCATGTCAGGAGGAATTTCAACATTTTCTTCAGCTTCTTCTGTTCCAGGTTCACTGATGTCTTCAGGATCTCCGGACTGTCTTCGCTCTATGACATCCATTCTGGCCTCGACCCTCTGCAACATCCCCAACACCTCTGCGTTGGCAACGGGTCTCCTTCTTCCAGCACCTCTACCAACTCGGATTGCCATGTCAGCTTTCTGCAAAAACAACTCAAAAAAAATCGCTCTGATACCACAAATGACAGGCACAAAATCGAAATTCACCCCTAAGGAGAGATGGTCAACTGTAGTCGTGGCTCTATCAGCATTTCCCTTTCTTTAACCCCACATGACTCTTTGATTTTCTTTTCAATTTATTTATCAATTTCAAAGAAATTGACAAATAAATATTTTCACAACTTTTGAATTCTCAACGTATTTTCCAGAATTTATTCCACCACTGAACCTTGGACTAAGGTTACAACCCTTCCCACTTATACACATTCAATCGCGGGAATTCAAATTATCTATGTGCACCATGCCTTATAACAAATGTTTAAACTTTCTAAACTTCGTATTAATACCGACACTCTGTTTTAAACCTATGACTGTATAATAAACCTTTGGCTCTGGGCCCCACCTCTATGACCAATAGCCAATCAAATGCTCGTACCGTACCTGGTTATCTTCCGCACATCTTTACCAACCGACCACCATCCAATGGCTCCTTCCCAGATCAACGGTAGACCACGATATCGCTCGGCATCCTTGGTCGAACGATAACGTGCGATGGCGCGCATTGAAAGGCGGTTTTGGGCTTATGTCCTGTGCCACGTGTCGAGGGCTCTATGGAATCCCTCCCCAACCAGGAAATACCGCTTACTCACCAAAAGCGGTGCAATATGGGCAACCCAGCTTTGTAAATCCACTCGCGGTTTTTGAACAGTGACTAACCAAAGTTTGTCCGAGGTTGTGCTATCCTTTTAATTCAGTTAACTCGGGTCTAGCCCTGGTTCAGGACTCAATCAATAGTGGAACAGTTCCTCTTCTTATTAAGCGGGGTTTTTATTATTTCGGGACAGAGTTCGGCGACTGCGTTTTTCACACAGATCTCGCCTGCGGGTGGGATTAATTCAACTATTCAACCAAGTCAAAGGAAACAATCGGCACAGTGATGCGAAATTGTACAACAACTCAGTTCAACAGTTACATACAAGACAATCTTCAATCGCTTCACAATCAAACAAATTTCCTCACAAATAACAACTCAAGACAGTTAGATAATCAACGGGAACGGAAACTCATTTAACTGGAAGCAATTGTTTGATACACACATTTTATTGCAGAAACCTCTCGGCCCTTTTTTTACTCCTCCCTTCAATACATCTGAGGGATACATTTTATACATATTACAATGTGTCTCTTCGATTCCTCTGTGAGGACCGTTTAAAAAAGCCTAATTACAATAATTCAACTAACTGAAACATGACAGAGGATCGAATCTAAACCTATTCGACTTCTATGGATTCTAACTAATCTAAATGAAACAGTCAGCTGAGGTATTGACACCTGCTGTTACAATTCAAATGTTTTCGAACCCCCCTAGCCACAACATGTGGACAAAACCTCCTACATTGATGGCTAGTGTCTAATGCCCCTGCATCAGTAAGGCTTCTCCATTCTTGATGTGGAAAGCTTTGACAGATTTATTCCAAAGCAAGAGCGACCAGAGGAAGTTGGCGCTCAAGGATAAACTCAGGAACATAAAGATGGAGAAAGGCGACAGTATGCCCAAGTACCTCACAAAGTTCATCCAATGCAGGGATGAGCTGGGAAGTGTGGGGGTGACTGTTGATGATGAGGACTTGGTGAGCTTGGCTCTCCTTGGGCTTCCGAAGAGTTGGCATTCCTATCAGGACTCTGTCAATGTTCGGGATAAATTGCCAGGATGGGAGCGACTTTGGTCGGAGCTTGTGCAAGAGGAGAAAAGGCGGAGTACCAGGGACGGATCTTCATCAAAGAAATCTGATGAATATAATTGCGCATTGGCTGCCAAAGCAAAGAAGGGGAAGAGCAAGAAATCTTCTCAATCTGGTGCGAAAGGCAAGAAGCAGGACATGTCCAAGGTGAAGTGCTTTCATTGCCACCAACATGGACATTACGCCACTAATTTTCCACAGAAGAAGAAAAATAAGCAGGCTGCTGGGACTGCTGCTGGAGAGGCCTTAGCCTCGCAGTTTGAGCTGGATTTTTCATTGATCGCATGCTTGGTCTCAAGTATGACGGGATCAGTGTGGTTTCTTGACAGTGGTGCGTCTTTTCACATGACAGGAGATCGAGATTTGTTTACTGATCTAGATGAGAAAGATCTTGGAGTGCACATCGAGATGGGCGATGATGGTAGTTACAGTGCGACCAGTATCAGTACCATTTCCTTTGAGATGGATTCTGGTAAACCCTTCGTATTGAAGGAAGTAATGCATGTTCCAAGATTGAAGAATAATCTTATCTCTGTGGTGATGTTAGAAGACAAGGGATATGATGTTGTCTTTAGCGAGGGAAAGGTTTTCCTGCTACAGCAAGGCAACCGGTGAGACTCCGAAGGATAGGGGTTTGAGTTAAGAACCTTTATCAATTGCAGGTAGATGGCTGCGCAGCAATGGTAGGCAAGGCAGAAGGAGTGGTGAGCCGGGATGATGGCGAGTTGTGGCACCTGAGATTGGGCCACCTTCACCATGGAGCTTTGAAGATACTGCAGCAGATTTCTACTGGGCTTCCTAAGGGTACTCTTGCGCAGTCAGATCAGTGCAAGGGGTGTACCTTGGGAAAATTTGTGAAAGCCACTTTTCACGAGAAGGATAGTCGCGCCACGACGATCCTTGAGAGAATCCACACAGACGTGTGTGGACCTTTCTCAGTAGCTTCGACAGCAAAGCACAGGTACTATGTGATCTTTGTTGATGATTTTTCTCGAAAGTGTTGGATCTTCTTCATGTGCAGAAGAAGAGCGAGACATACTCAAAGTTCTATGAGTTCAAGGCACTGGTTGAGAAAAAATCGGGGAACCAGGTGAAGGCTCTTAGGAGCGACAATGGTGGTGAATTCATCTCTGGCGAATTCAAGGACTTTGCAGTGCAGAAGGAATTCGAAGAGAGCTCATAGCACCTCATAACCCATAGCAGAACGGGGTTGCTAAGCGGAAGAACAGAACGATCGTGGGTGTTGCACGGGTGATGTTGCATGATCAGGGCCTACCCATTCACTTGTGGGCGGAGGCATGCAATACTGCAGTATATGTGCATAACCGTTGTCCTCACAGGATACTTGGCATGAGTACACCCGAGGAGGCGTTTTCTGGTAAGAAGCCTGATATTTCCCATTTGAGGATTTTTGGTTCACCTGTTTACATTCATGTGACGAAGGATGCCAGGAAGAAGCTGGAGCCGACTGCGGAGGTTGGGATATTTGTGGGGTACACTGATACGCCCCACAACTATCGTGTCTATTTTCCAGACAGTCGCAAGACTGTTGTGCGACGGGATATCAAATTTCATGAGGAGAAAGCCATGAAGTGTTCGCTTGATAGGGAGCCACACTTGCATGCATATGAGGAGCTATTAAATCCTAAGGATGAGCCTTAGGATGTGGATCAGCCACAAGAGGAGGTTCATGGAGTGGAAGAGACCACTCAGGCAGTGTCAACCATCAGAGGGCGAAAGCGCACTACAGAAGCTCAGCGACTAGCTCAAGATGCAGAGAAGGTTGTAGGAGCACCTATATCATAGCGCAAACAGAGACAGTCACCTGAACGGTATACTGGATACATGGCTCTTATGAGAAAGTGGATCGTGACAAAGCCATCCTCTTTCGAGGAAGCTATGGAGGATCCCGCATGGGTAGATGACATGGTGGAAGAGTATGATTCGATTGTCAGAAACAGTGCATGGGAGATTGTCCCGAGACCAGAGGGGAAATCAGTGGTGGGTTCGAGACGGATCTACAAAGTGAAGCAAGCAGCTGACGGGAGTGTGGAGAAGTATAGGGAAAGATTTGTTGCCCGAGGATTTTCACAGATTGAGGGGATCGATTATGAGGAGACCTTTGCACCTGTCACAAGGTATTCTTCCATACGGATGATTCTTTCTCTCTCAACGCAGATGGGGTGGCACATTCATCGGATGGATGTGAAGACTGTGTTCCTCAACAGAGTCATTGAGGAGGAGGTGTACATAGAGCAGCCCGAAGGTTTCGAGATCTTCAACAGCGAGTTGCATGTGTGCAGGCTCAAGAGAGCGTTGTGTGGGTTGAAACAAGCACCTCGTGCTTGGTACACACGGATAGACAGTTATTTCACCGGACTTGGATTCTCCATGAGTGAGGCGAATCCTAACCTATACCAGATTTTAGTGCAGGGTAAGTTGTTGATCATTGTACTTTATGTAGATGATTTGATTTTGACAGGTGATGAACTGTTGATACACTCATTCAAGGCTGATCTTGCAAAGGATTTTTAGATGAAGGACTTGGGCCTCCTTCATTATTTCCTGGGATTGGAAATTTGGCAGCGCAGTGATGGACTGTTTGTGTCTCAAGGAAAGCATGCCCGGGAGATACTGGAGAAGTTCAACATGCATGGCTGCAAGCCTATTGATACTCCTCTTCCCGACGGATGTAGTGGATGCCACTGTTTATCGACAGTTGGTGGGGTCGCTTATGTATCTGGTCAATACACGACCCGACATATGTTATGCTGTTAACCAGTTTTCACAAGCTATGGTTAAGCCAACCAAGCTCTTTTGGAAGGCGGGGAAGCATGTATTAATATATCTCAAAGGCACATCGGGATATGGATTATGGTACAGACAGTCAGATGAGGTGAAGCTGTGTGGCTTCACGGATGCATATTGTACAGGGAGCCCAATGGACAAAAAGAGCACATCTGGAGGGATTTTCAGTATCGGGTCGACAGCAGTTTCTTGGTACAGCCTGAAGCAGAGATCCGTGGCACTCAGTTCAGCAGAGGCCGAGTATATGGCAACGAGTTTGGCTGCATGCGAGGCTATATGGATGAGGAAGATCCTGGTCGGGTTGTTCGGTTCACACTTAGAGCCTACTGTGATTTATTGTGATAATTAGAGTTGCATCAAACTCTCGGTTAATCCAATATTTCATGATAGATCTAAACACATTGACATCTGGTATCATCATATCAGAGATTGTGTGCAGCGGAAGGTCATTTTACTTTCATACATTCCCACGGAGGATCAGGATGCTGATATCTTGACGAAGGCGCTCACCAGGAGAAAATTCGAATACCACAGGGGCAGGATAGGGGTTGCAAATAATCCTTATCTTGTTGAGAGGGAGTGTTGAGATTGCAACAAGATGATGAGCTTAGTGGAAAGGAGTCGCCTTCACTAAGTGGGCCCGCAGGCTATTTTTGGCGCAAAGCCTATTTTTAGACTATGTCTATTTTTAGACATATGGATCATGTTCTATGAGTTGCAGGATGCTATTTGTGGATGGTTGGTCAAGTCGGAAAAAATAGATGGACTTCTATTTTTAGACATATTGGGCTGAATCTATTTTTAGATTGCCAGTCTAAAAATAGATATGTCGAATATTATTAGCTCTTAATAATATTTGGACTATAAACATTATCTTATTCTCTTGGAGCACTTCAGTTAAGTGCACAGATGTGGCACAGGAGCTGACAGAAGGAATTACGCTATTCCTATGGGTTAAGTGGAGCTATTGCATGGATACTTCAGTTAGAACTCATGTGACAGAGTTTGGTGGAGTTGATTGAGGAAGTTAGTGGAGTTGTATTCAATTTAACTAATATAAACATAGTTGAGCTATTTGTATTCAGTTTAACTAATTGATACAATTAGTGAGAGTGGTGTGAATTAATTATTAATTAATTCACTAATTATAAACTCATTAATCAACTAAAGAATGCATCAGTTAACTTCAGTGCATGGACAGTTTCAGTGGAGACCAGTGCATAAATAGGTGAAAGAGCAAGTTAACTATCAGTTGTGACTATACAGTTGCTATTTGCAACACACAGATAGGTGGAGAAGCCCATGAGGATTGCGCAGTACAAGCCAGGTGGTTTATCTATTTAATGAAGCCATCCCATAGCATTGAAAATGCAATAGAGGCTGGCTATCAAGTGGAAAAAGATTGGAGCATGTGTTTTGCTAGATCTAGCTTGATAGTGTGTAGAAATTGAGGGTGTGCATGAGAGCTTGTGAGGAGCTTTTGTACTATGATTGTTACATGATCTCCATGACATATAATATACAGATAGTTGGGGTTTTCAGCTTTAAGCTTTCCCATTAAATACCGTGTTCATATGTGTGATTGTTTGTGGTTTTAATGTATGCATGCAATTGATTTTATTTCCGCATGTGATGATCAATGGTAGAAGAGATTCTGTATTATGCATGAAGCTAAAATAGTGTGTGATCAGGAGAATCTCAATGAATAATATATCAGTTATTCAAATTTATACATTTACATCCAATTCTTCTTTTATGAATTGCTCTAATTGTGGCTGGCTTTGTAACCTGGTCATTGTTGCTTCGAGTTGTGCTTGCTTCTTAGTGATTTATGCTTGATGCTGCAATTTAAGACTCTCAAAATATTTTTGAAATTGGGTCATCTTTGATTTCATTTGCTCACTAGAGTTAGATTTTTCTTGGTGTAACAGCCTCTCTAGTTCTTGTATTTTGTCTTCCTTCTACTTCAAAAACATTTTAACTTCAGTAGCTTTATCAACAGTGGCAGTAGCATATGCCCCTGCAAACTGTGATAATTTAGTTAAATGTTCAGTAGGATCAGCTAAGGGATCCTTCCACAAAACATCAACAGATTCATTTGTGAGGATTGAGATTGTTTCATCAATTCTTCTCCTTTTATTTCTCTTGACTACATCCTTATGACTAGGAATGTAGAAGATGTCTAGCGAATGAATTTCCTCCACTTGTAAAACTATTTGTTCTGTAGGGTAGGCCGGTATGATCTCTTGATTATGAGTTTCTGGAACTTGTTGTAGTGGATTAACACTTTCCACTATCTTCTGGGAATGTCTAGGTGTCTGAAAACTAGTAGCTTGATCAATATTGGGATTGGTTTTAGGAGGTTTTATTGCTTCAGAAAATTCATCCCATTCACTACTCAAATTATTTGTTTGGGAATTTTTTGACTGATCAAGTGTATCTTGACTGTGTTGAACTTATTGAGAAGTTGATTATGTTACATTACTTTTTCTTTTCTCCTGCATCTCTATCTCTTGGATTACTTGATAAATTATCTTTTATGGGCTATCCTTTATGGATTTGCATTCATTTTCAGAATGATCCAAACTGTCAGATTGATGCTCTGGTTGACCCGACTCATCCTCAGAGATGTCTTTTGCTTCATTATCCAAGCTAATACTTGGATTAGGTCTGTTGACATCTTCAATAGTTAACAAGTAAAGAGGAATTCTCTCTAGTCTCATATTTCTGTATATTTGGAAGGCTTCCAAATCATCTTGGTTAATTTGACTGGCTGCAAACTTAGTTATATCTGAAAAATTTTCCATGCCTTGAAAGATATCATCAAATCCGTCTATTTATTTCAGAAAAGGCTTCTAATGGCAACAAAACTGAAAGTCAGCCCTTAAGGAGAGATGGTCAACTGTAGTCGCTCTGTCATCATTTCCTTAGTTTACCTCCACGTGGCCTTCTTTGGTTTTCTTGGAATTTTATTTATCAAATTCAAGGAATTTGATAAACAAACATTATTAACAGCCTTTGAAAATTATATCTCTGAACTTTATATAAATGCCCAACGCTTTTTTTTAACAAATGGCTTTGTAATAAACCTTTGGCTCTGGGCCCCACATCTATGATCAATAGTCCAATCAAATTCACGCGCCATACCGTGGTTAACCTTCGAGCATCTTCCTCATGCGACCACCATCCGATGGCTCCCCTCCAGATCGACGGCGCTCAACAATATTGCGCAGCCTCCTTGGTCGACCGTTAATGCGCGATGGCAACGCGAAAAGGCGGTTTTGGAACTTTGCCCGATGCCACGTGTCGAATACTCTATGGAATCGCTCGTAATTGGAGAATACCACTTGCTCCACAAGAGCGATGCGATATGGCCAGGCGAGTTTCGCAAATCCACTTCCGGTTTTGGAATAGTGCCCAACCAAAGTTAATTTGGTTTACGCCGACCCCGGTATTCGCTAACTCAGGTGAGGATTCCAATAGTAAAACAAATTTATCTCGTTATTACGCGGAATTCTACTATCATTTAAACAGAGTTCACGACCCTGGTTTCTCTGCACAGGCCTCGCCTGCGGGTGGGATTAATTCAACAGGGTTTGTTCGAATAATTTTGATAGAACCAATAAACAGAGGGATGCGAAATCTATACAATAGTTCAACTCAATAATTATATATGCACAGGGTTCAATCGCCTCACAATTAAACAAATTTCCTTGCAAATAAGGATTCGAGACAGTTATATGGCCAATGCGCACTGAAATTATTTAGCTGGAAGCAATTGTGAACACACAAATTTTATTGCAGAAATCTCTCTTCTCCTTCTATTATCTCCCCTCAATACATTCCAGGAATACAAATTATATATATTACAATGCGTCTCTTCGGTTCCTCTGTGAGGACCGTTTTAGAAAATCAAAATCCTAATTACAATAATTCAACTAACTGAAACATGACAGATGGACTAACTGAACTATTCGACTTCTACAACTCTGACTAATCTAAATGATACAGTCAGCTGAGGTATTGACACCTAGCTGTTACAATTTAGATGATTTTGAACCCTCCTAGCCACAACATGTGGACAAAACCTCCTACATTGCTGGCTAGTGTCTAATGCCCCTGCATCAGACTCCCGAGGGAAATTTACTTCATGAGCTCCTGTCCATGAGCTCTTCCACTGATCTGCCTATCTTCTGCAACATTCTTTCAGTCATCCAAGTGGCATATTCCTCTGGCTTATCCTTCCATTTGATTAAGTACTGAAATTACTCTTGTCCTCTGGTCTTCCTAAACACTCTTTTGTCCAATATTTTCTCTGGTTGCAATGGTTGCGCTGGAGGTAGCTGCTCTTTCCACTCAATTTGTCCCTTGTCTGCTGATCTTTCTTCTGCACCATCATCTTCATACTTGTACAAATCTGCAACATTAAAAATGGGAGATATTCCAACATCAGGAGGTAATTCAATCTCATAAGCATTTGCGGGAAACTTTCTAAGTATCTTGCATGGCCCAATCTTTTTGAACTTCAATTTGTTATACTGCTTCTTTGGTAATATCTCCTTTCTCAAGTGGGCCAAAACCAGATCTCCTACTTCAAAATGGACTTCTTTTCTTCTCAAGTCTGCTCTGCTTTTGTATTTGATGCTGCTGCCTTGTAGTTGTTGTTTCACTTGTTCATGTATGGCCTGGATCTCTGAAGCAAATTCCTCACCATCTCCGTACTCTTAGGCTCTCGCTCTACCGCATTTTCTTAACTTGCGATATTCCTTTGGGGTGCATTCCATAAACAATATGAATTGGACTCTACCCTGTGCTCCTGTTTGGTGAGTCATTATATGAATATTCTGCCTGAGGAAAAATATGATCCCACTGCTTGGGATGCTCTCCTGTAAGGCTTCTCAACAAATTTCCCAGACTCCTATTCACTACCTCAGTTTGTCCATCAGTCTGGGGATGATAAGCTGAGCTGAAACTTAGTTTGGTACCAAGTTTCTTCCACAGTGTCCTCCAAAAATGACCCACAAATCTGGTGTCTCTGTCTGAAACAATACTCTTGGGCAACCCATGCAATCTAACAACTTCTTTGAAAAACAAGTTAGCAACATGGGTGGCATCACTAGTTTTATAACATGGAATAGAATGTGCCATTTTGGAGAATCTGTCCACCACAACAAAGACTGCATCATTCCCTCTCTGAGTCTTGGGCAATCCTAGAACAAAATCCATACTCACCATGTCCCAAGGTCTGTCTGGAATAGGCAAGGGAGTGTACAATCATGCATTCTGGCTCCTCCCTTTGGCATATTGACAGATTTTGAAAATTTTCACAAACTTGTCTGCTTCTGTTCTCATCTTGGGCCAATAATAGAAGTGACTCAGCTGCTCATAAATTTTATCAGTACCAAAGTGTCCAACAAGTCCACCACTATGTTTCTCCTTAATCAAGTTTTCTCTCATGGAACATTTTGGTACACACAGTTGGTTTCTCTTGAATAACAGGTCCTCCTGCAAGAAATAATCCAGCCACTGGCTTCTATTTGTTAAAACGGGGTTACAACATGCCTCAAATTCTTCCTTAAAATATGAATCTGTTTTATACAATTCTTTGAGAAAATCAAACCCTACAACTTCAAAATTAGTTTCTTGAACAAGCATGTGCCTCCTACTCAAAGCATCAACTACTTTATTTGCTTGGCCACTTATATGTTTCAAAAAAAAATTAAAACCTTGGAGATACTCAACCCATTTGGCATGCTTATGCTTCAACTTGGGCTGCTGTACAATATACTGCAAAGCATGATTGTCAGAATATAATACAAATTCCCTGGACATCAAATAATGTCTCCACTTTTTCAGTGCCTGAACAATTGCATAGAATTCCTTCTCATAAGAGGAATAATTTCTCCTTGTGTCATTTAGCTTCTCACTGAAATAAGCTACAGGCCTATCATCCTGACTCAACACAGCTCCAATGGCCTCCCCACTGGCATCACATTTTACTTGAAATGCTTTAGTAAAATCAGGCAGAATCAAAATAGGCTTCTCAATTATCTTTTGCTTCAAAAGTTTAAAGTTTCTTTCTGCTTCAGTAGTCCACTTAAATGGTTGTTTTATCTTCTTTATTGTCTCAATTATGGGTGCATTGATCTTACTGAAGTTTCTTATAAACTTTCTGTAAAAAATAGCAAGTCCATGGAAACTTCTTACCTCAAAAACATTCCTGGGTGAAGGCCACTCCACAATTGCCTTAACCTTTTCTGGGTCCATCTTCAATCCTTCTGCAGAAATAAAAAAGCCCAAATACACCAACACTTCTTTCATGAATGAACATTTCTTTAAATTTATCAACAGTTTCTCTTGGTGCAGCTTTTTCAAGACATGATTAAGATGCCTTAAATGTTCTTCTTTAGTTCTGCTGAAAAACTAATATATCATCCAAATTTACTATCACAAATTTACCAATGAATTATTTCAATACTTCATTCATAAGTCTCATGAAAGTGCTAGGTGCATTTGACAACCCAAAAGGCATTACCATCCATTCATACAGTCCTTCATTTCTTTTAAAGGAAGTTTTCCACTCATCACCCTCTCTTATTCTAATCTGGTGATATCCACTTTTTAAATCTATCTTTGAAAAATATTTAGCACCACTCAAATAGTCCATCAAATCCTCAACTCTAGGCAAAGGGAATCTGTACCTGATTGTGATCTTATTGATTGCTCTGGAATTAGTACACATCCTCCAGCCTCCATCTTTCTTTGGGCTCAATACTGCTGGTACTGCACATGGACTCAAACTTTCTCTGATCAGTCCTTTGTCCACTACTCCCGTCTTTGTCTCCTCGATTTCATTTTCCGTGGGAGTCATTCAGAGCTACCTTATTCAAGTGCAGCATTTGAACCAGGATAAAATCTATCTCGATGGTCGATGTTTTCAATGTGGAAGCTCACTGTGCAAATCATCCACAATGTCATAAAATAATTGTCTAATATCTTTGATTTTACCTATAAACTAAATATTTCAGAGAAGTAAGAACTACCTTAGGTTTGCAAACTAAAGCAAAACTTACCTCTTCTTCTTCTATCTATTGCAGATATTCCTTCCCGCTCAGCAACAAGGTCTTTGGATCAATCACTCTGCTGGATGGCTCTCCTTCTTCCATGGGTATCAATGTATGATGTACCCCATCCTTGAAGAACTTGTAAGTATTCTTCTTGCCATCATGCACTACTGCTCTGTCAAACTGCCAAGGTCTACCCAACAGTATATGACACACATTCATGGGCATTACATCACACAGGACCTTATCTTTGTATTTGCCCATTTGCAGCTTTATCTCACACTGTTCTTTCACAACCAACTGGTGCCCCTTGTGCAGCCAGGACACCCTGTAGGGAGTTGGATGCTCCCTTGTCTTCAACTTCAACTTCTCTATCACCTCAGTGGAAACCAGATTGTCTGTGCTGCCATTATCAATAACTAGCTGGCAGCATTTCCCTTGGACTTTGCATATGCTCCTAAACAAAGTCTTCCTTTGTGCAGGCTCAGTGGCCTCTTTGGTTTTCTTAGACAGTACCTTGTTAACCACCAAGGACTCTCCCCTTTCTGGTATAATTTCTTCTTCAATTTCTACCTCTTCTCCAGCCTGGGCAACAACTACATTTCTTGGACCAGCACCCACATTCTCTGGACACTCATAGTGCTTATGTCCCACTTGCTGACATCTATAACACCTCAACTCTCTACCTCTGCCTCCTCTTCCTTTTCCTCTGTAAGAACCCCTTCTGCCCCTTGCATCATCCTCTGTAGATGCATTCTGAGGTGAACTACTGTTAGCTCCATCCCTGGGTGTAATAGGGTTTCCTCTACCACCCTGACTTCCCTTTCCACGGAAAGTACCTCTCTTCTTGGTAGATTGTTTCCTTAGGAGTTTCTCCTCTGCTTTCAAGGCCATCTGGTAGGCCTCTTCCACTGTCTTAGGAGACAGGAGACCAATCTCATCTTGGATCTCTAGCTTGAGACCATTCACATATCTGGCAGTCTTCTCCAGTGTGTCCTGGAATTGCCCAGCTCTTATGCTTACTCTGTAGAATTCCTCTGTGTATTCTTTTACTATCAGCAACCTCTGTCTCAGGTTCTGCATCTGCCTATACAATGTCAGCTGATAATCACTAGGCAAGAATTTACCTTTTAATTTAGCCATCATTCTGGTCCAGCTTTTAATAGGTTGCTTGCCAACTCTCCTCCTTTCTGCCTGCACTCCATCCCACCAAAGTGCAGCATGTCCTTTTAGCTTTGTTACTGCAAGCTTGACCTTCTTATCTTCGCTTATTTCTTCATAGTCGAAGCACTTATTCATTTCATTAATCCAGTCCACCAGCTCCTCTGGATTTAGTCCCCCTGCATAACTCGACACTTCAATTCTTGGCTTAACTGCAGACCCCAGAACAGTTCTGAGGAGCCTCATGTCAGGAGGAATCTCAACATTTTCTTCCGCTTCTTTTAATTCAGGTTGGCTGATTTCTTCAGGAACTCTGGTCTGTCTTCACTCCATGGCATCCATTTTGGCCTCGACCCTCTGCAACATCCCCAACACCTCTACATTCGCAATAGGTCTCCTTCTGCCAGCACCTCTACCAACTCGGATTGCCATGTCAGCTCTCTGCAAAAACAACTCAAAAACAACAACTCTAATACCACAAATGACGGCAACAAAACTGAAAGTCAGCCCCTAAGGAGAGATGGTCAACTGTAGTCGCTCTGTCAGCATTTCCTTAGTTTACGTCCACGTGGCCTTCTTTGGTTTTCTCGAAATTCTATTTATCAAATTCGAGGAATTTGATAAACAAACATTATTAACAGCCTTTGAAAATTATATCTCCGAACTTTATATAAATTCCCAACGCTTTTTTTTAACAAATGGATTTGTAATAAACCTTTGGCTCCGGGCCCCACATCTATGATCAATAGTCCAATCAAATTCACGCGTCGTACCATGGTTAACCTTCGAGCATCTTCCTCATGCGACCACCATCCGATGGCTCCCCTCCAGATCGATGGCACTCAACAATATCGTGCGGCCTCCTTGGTCGACCGTTAATGCGCGATGGCAACGCGAAAAGGCGGTTTTGGAACTTCGCCCGACGCCACGTGTCGAATACTCTATGGAATCACTCACAATTGGAGAATACCACTTGCTCCACAAGAGCAGTGTGATATGGCCAGGTGGGTTTCACAAATCCACTTCCGGTTTTGGAATAGTGCCTAACCAAAGTTAATTTGGTTTACGCCGACCCCGGTATTCGTTAACTCAGGTCAAGATTCTGATAGTAAAACAAATTTATCTCGTTATTACGCGGAATTCTATTATCATTTAAACAGAGTTCACGACCCTGGTTTCTCTTCACAGGCCTCGCCTGCGGGTGGGATTAATTCAACAGGGTTTGTTCGAATAATTTTGAGAGAACCAACAAACAGAGGGATGCGGAATCTATACAATAGTTCAACTCAATAATTATATATGCACAGGGTTCAATCGCCTCACAATTAAACAAATTTCCTCGCAAATAAGGATTCGAGACAATTCTATGGCCAATGCGCACTGAAATTATTTAGCCGGAAGCAATTGTGAACACACATATTTTATTGCAGAAATCTCTCTTCTCCTTCTCTTCTCTCCCCTCAATACATCTGAGGAATACAAATTATATACATTACAATGCGTCTCTTCGGTTCCTCTGTGAGGACCGTTTTATAAAATCAAAAGCCTAATTACAATAATTCAACTAACTGAAACATGACAAATGCACTAATTGAACTATTCGACTTCTACAACTCTGACTAATCTAAATGATACAGTCAGCTGAGGTATTGACACCTAGCTATTACAATTTAGATGATTTCGAACCCTCCTAGCAACAACATGTGGACAAAACCTCCTACATTGCTGGCTAGTGTCTAATGCCCCTGCATCAGCTTCATTTTGAGCTCAGTGGTGTAATTTTTAATTACATCATTTGGATCATACAGCCTCTTTGGCATTAGTGCCAAATTCAATAGATTGATCTTTGAAACTTCCTTGTAGGCATGACCAATATCAAAAAGTGCAAAAGTACCGCATTGTAAAAGAAAATTAGGCCAAACGACCTTCTTAGCATCTTTCAGTTTTTTACTGATACCATTAACAAGCTGGTAGGATATCTCTCTTGCAAGTAACTTATCAGGAACAAAATATGGTAGGACGTGGGGAGAAGCATAACTCCCAAATACTCTGACATATGTAAAATTCTCCTCTGCAAACCATCTAGCCACATAAATAATATTTGTAATAGCTTCTTTGGAAACCCTAGGGGCTTTCTCATTGAATATCATCTGGTGCATAGGCAACATGACTCCATGGAAAATTTTATAAAAATGCAGATGGAAGTCTGAATCCCAAAGGGCTCTGTGGTAAATGTGGATTGGGGTAGGGTCTTGGGTAGTCCATTTCCATCCCATGGTAGGAAAACTATAAGAAAACCATATTGCGTCCACAACATAGGCACTCATATAAAAGGGAGGTATTTCTCTATATGAAACATTCCTTTTATTCCTATACTCTATGATGTGTTTGGCTAAATTATAAGATAGGATATTTTCCCAATTCAGAATTAAATAATTGACGATTGTGTCAATCAATGGGACCCAATCTACTAAAAACCTAGTGGTATCAGTTTTTGAAAACAATCTACACAACATACCGGCAGCATAGCAATAAGGCGAAGGAATTTAGGAAATTGGATACGTACCGAGTTTATATTGTTTCAGGTTTCCCTAGTCTTCCTTCCGTTCCTTTATGACTTTCATCAGGTCTGGATGCTCTTCTCTAAAGCTTTGCAAAAAAACCTTGTCATATTTCTGTTGCGGGGAGGGTAGATGGTACATTTCTTATAAATCTTCTGCCTCGAATTACCCTATATTTTCTCCCTTCAAATATTTGAATGTTATGTTTTCTATGTTTAAGTGGTCAATTACCCACTTAACCATGTCTGTGTAAGGGAGAATTGTTGGCCTTGTGGCTACCTTGTGGACGAATGAACATGCAGCGTCAAAGTAAGCCGCGTCTGAAGTAACTTTTGTGCCTGTTGTAGCAACTTTGGTTATTAGCCTTGGATTTTCGTCCTTGAAAAGTTTATACATTGCCTCCCATGATGAAATTCCACAATCCTTGCTGCAGGTGGTGTCTGGAAATAGGGTAGACATGTCCGAGTCTTCAGTAGACCACGTTTGAGAAATCTCTTTGCCTTTCTTGTTCATTTCAATATTCCTCACTCTGTTAAGTGGTTTCCTGATTTCAAGTAAACAGAGCGAACATTAAAAATATAGAGAAGAAAGAGACAAATCCATCATTTAGATCAAACATGCACGAATAGATATGAATCTATTAAAACCTTTATTTCTATTAAATGTTATTAATCACCAATAATGTTTTCAAATCAAATCTCTTACACCTTTACACAAAATAGCTATCAATCAACTTAAGATGTTGGATCTCGGATTTCGGTTTGATATGATATAATTCATTTCTCATGCTTGAATAATTAAATGCCATTCATTCGCATATCACAACTTATAACTTTTACCGTTTACGATGTTACTCATAAATTTTGTGATACGCGATCTACGCAAATCGTATGTCACAATTCTTATGCTGTAAATGAATTTTCTTTTGGTTAAGTTGTGCGAAATGCGAATTGTGCATTCAAGAAGTCAAGCGGCTGCAGTTTATGGGACATTAGAGCTTTATATTTATTGCTTTGTTGGCTCATCAGGTCCGTGTAATCGCAACTTATACCTAATTTGTTTTATAATTTTGATCGTTTAAATGAGGTGCGATGTGATAAACAAAATATAACTATGATTGAAGCGTTCACAAGCTTTTAATATAACTTCGGAAAAGGCTTAGCACATTTCGCATCCCGCGTGACTTAGTGGATTTCTTCAGGTATTTTGGGTTGCAAGTTATACGGTTTGCGATGCATAAAAGCAGAAAAGCACAAAGAAAACCTTATTTCCTAAGTTTTTTGTTTTAAAGCTAAAAAATAAATGAAAATGAATTTCCTAATTATTTCTAAAGGGTCACCATTTATTAAAATAAATGGGGGGTGTTGTAAAGCACAACAATTGGCGATTCACTTGTGAGAACTAGCTATCTCTGACTAACTTTTTGAAATAAAAATAGTTGCAAGAATGAATTTCAAACAAATAATATCTTACTAAGCAATGAAATCTCTCTTGATTACAATTCATAAGAATCCCTCTTTTAAGGATATAAGTATGAGAATCTATATCATTCTTTACTCAGTTCAAAAATATAAAGCAGGTGGCTCTCACATATCAGCTTTATAAACATTTACTTTGTTATCACAGGTAGAGCCTCTGTTCCAATAAGCAATTTAAGCTTTTGGCAGGGTTACCTTTTACCCAACAATGATTCATTGTTCCATCCAGTGTTTCTTACAATTTCCAAAAATAAATTCTAACTTTTTGAAAATTTTCTTTTTATATCATATTTTATTTACTTAAAAGCCATTGCCTTGGCTTGGTAACCAAATGGTGACAATGCCATTCACTAGTTGTAATTAAATTGATCAAGCTGGCTCTTGAAGAGAACCCTTGTCCTCTTGATATAATCTCAAGTCATTAGCCTGTTTTAGTAGGCAGTATTGGTAATGTTAGTTTAACTATTTCCCTATGAACATGGTAAACAAGCTCGTGATGAGACTTATTATCTTTTAAGTTTTTTTTGGTATAATATTTTTTGAATTTCTTATGAAAATTAATAAGTTTTCCTGGATGGGGTGAACCATTAGTCCTTTTGAGGATTCTGGATTATAATGTTGAGTTTTAGATTGCTTTTCTGTAAAAGAATCTTTACTATGTTAAATATTCTTTTCTTGACTGATGATAGAATAATCATGCTATATAAGGATGAGAGTTCATCAGAGAATAAATAATTTCAGTGAAATTACATCTTTCAGTAAAAATAAAATATATTTGTCTTTCAAATCTTTTGTTTGTTTCCTTAACACTTCTTATTTATATAAGAGATAAATAAAAAAGGATCATCTGAGATTTTATTTTGAAAAGCCAAAAATTATGTTAAGCAACTTTCATTTTTCTAAGGAAAAGAAAAAGACACTAGTATACAAGGAATAGAAGGGGTTACCTCCTATGAAAAGTATTTTTTCAAAATCTGCCCATTAACAGGCAAAGAATCCTTTTTGCCCTATAGATCTTGCAATAAGAATCTCGATGGGCCTATTTCTTCAAATATTTGAAATGGACTTAGCCAGAGTTTTTGAAACTTCGTGTGTTTACCTTTTTCCTCATGCGCTTTGTCCCATTTCAATACCAGATCACCAATTTGAATTTTTTTTGGAGCAACAAAAGTCTAATCAAATGAGACTTTTACTATCTATTGATGATGTGCATGACTATGTTTATCTTTTTCTCTTTCTTCTTCTAACTTAAGAATCTTACATTGTCTAAGTTGTAGATAAGAAGAAGGAGATTCATCAATAAATTGTACTAAAGAAAGGGAGGGAATAACTACATTGGTATGAAGTATAGCTTCTTTTCCATAAATAAGATTGAATGGAGAAGTGTCAATAGAAGCTTTTTGAGTTATTCAATCTGCCCAAAGAGAAAAGATCAATGACTTGTGCCAATTTCGTTGGTTTTGATCAACAGTTCTTTTGATTATTCTAATCAAGTTATTGTTTGTAGATTCCGCTAAACCATTTCCTTGTGGGTAATAATTTGCAGATTACTTAAGTTTAAAACCTCTTTTAATTGGAAATTCCATCATAGCAGTTTCTGATAAGTAAGATGTGTTATCAAACATTAAGGCGGTAGGTAAGCCAAACCTAGTTATGATATATTGGTCGATGAAATCAATGATATTCTCAGATTTGGCCACCTTGAATGGAATTTCTTACACCCATTTAGTAAAGTAATCTGTAGCTATGAGAATATATCTATGTTGTTTGGAAGAGTTAGGAACAATATCACCAATTATATCTAATCCCTATTGTTCAAATGGTTGTTTGATATTGAATGGATGTAACGGGAAGGTTGGCTTCCTTTGTCTTCCAGATGCACTTTGACACACTTTGCATTTTCTTGCATATTCATGAGCATCCTTGAAAAGTGTAGGCCAATAGTAACTTGCATGTAAGATTTTGTGTGTTGTCGTATTTCCTCCAAAATTTCCTCCAGCTGGTCTATCATGGAGTTCCTGCAAGACTCTCTCTGCTTCAGATTTTTCTAGAAATCTTAGTAGTACATAATCAAAATTTCTCCTAAACAATACATCGTTTATTAATTCATATTGATTGGCCTTTAATCTCAAAGCCCGTTTCGTTTTGTAACAGAGTTGATTTGGAGCATATCCATTCTTCAAATAGAATATAAGATCAGTGTATTGATATTGTGCATCGTTGAGGTTTACCTTTGATATTTGCACATTGTTACCTGAATCTTCTTCTGATGATAGATGGGATGCTCCTGTAAGCATTTTGCAAAAACCTTGACCTCTAACAATTTTAGAGGGTCTAATTTCTAAATCATATTCTTGTAAAGTGGTAACCCAGTTAGCCCTTTTCTCTCCTATTTCTCTTTTCATTAATAGTTGTCTTACTGCAGAGAATGGAACTATGATTTTGTTGTGAGTTTTTAGGAGAAATGGCCTGAAATGCTTTATAGCCTTAAAGACAACAAATGCTTGCTTTTCGACAGATGAATAATTTAGTTCTGCACCTTGCAAATTGGAACTGAAAAATGATATTGGTGCTTCAATTTTTTGGTCATTAAGCTGTGTTAAAACAGCAGTGTGTGATGTATCTAATGAAAAAGTGTATAAAGTAAAAGGATTAAGAAAATTAGGGGTAGTCAGGAATGGAGCATTGACAATGGATTGTTTGATCAAATCAAATGCTTCTCTTTCATTATCTGCCCGTAAAGACTGAATTTTTCTTAATCATGTTCTGTAATGTTAAAACTATTTGTGAAAAGTTAGGGACAAACCTTTTAACAAAATTAATTTTCCCAAGAAACGACTACATAGATTTCTTGTTATGAGGGAAAGGAATTCTTTTAATCTCTTCAATTATTTTAGGATCAATATAGATACCTCTTTTTGACACAATGAATCCTAAAATTTTTCCTTCATCTAATGCAAAAAATGATTTCTTTGGATTTGATGAGATGCCATACTTTTTACATTGCTCAAAGACATGTTTTAGGTCATTCACATGATTGGTTACTTGTTTAGAAAAGACTATAATTTCATCTAAATAAATAACCACTGATTTATTTATGAGCCCCCTAAAAGTTATGTCCATAGCTCTCTAAAAATTTGCACCTGCATTAATTAATCCAAATGGCATCTTTTGATAGGCATAAGTTCCCCACTTAGTCGTGAATGTAGTATTTAATATATCATCTGGATGTACGAGAATTTGGTTATATCCCGAGAATCCATCTAGAAAGGACACAAGTTCAGAACCAGCTACTATCTGCAGTACTTGTTCCATGGTTGGTAATGGAAAGTTTTCCTTCTGACAAGCTTTGTTTAAATTCCTAAAATCAATGCAAATTCTAATATTGTCATTCTTCTTCTTGACAGGTACCAAATTTGATACCCATTTGGAATGCCTAACTGGAAAGATGATTTTTTCCTTGAGGAGTTTGTTCAATTCTGTTTTGATTTGATTTTCCAGATTTGGATGAATCTTCCTCAATTTCTGTTGTATAGGTTTTTCTTCTAAGATCATAGGAATTGTGTGTTGAACCACAGAAGTGTAATATGTTCTAAGATTGGTGTAATCCCAAGCAAAGACAATTTTGTACATTCTAACAATTTGATAAATGACAATATTTCTTCAGAAGATAGGCTAAGACCTAGATTGACATTTTGAGGTTTTTTGTCAAATCCTAGATTTACTAACTCAAATCTTAAGGTTGAGCTTTGAATTTTTGAGTTAGTGACTCTTTTAAACCTATCTTTCAAATCATATAAGTCTTCTAACTTGAAAAAAAACTTAGGAATAGGATTTTCGTCTTGTTCTTTCTTAATCTGAATGTCATGTTCATTTTCATCCAAAATTTGACTATCATAAGATCCTTCAGATGTTAATAAATCTATGATGTCTGAATAATTATTGAATACTCTCCAATTAGTGATATTATCAGGAATATATGGTCTAAAAATTAATTCAATAGAAAATCTATTGGGACTAAACTCTTGGGATGGAATTAACTTTGATGCTACGTTAGCCAATAGATTTTCACTATCATTCTGCACTCTAGGTACAAAAGAAATGTTAAAGGTTAAGAACGGAATGGTTAATTCTTGGACTAATGATTGGTAATGATGTAAATGTCTAGAATTACAATGAATGGTATCTCTTACCTGTCTAACAATGATTTCTGAATCTCTTAGGACTTTCAGATATTTGATATTAAGATCAATGGCTTTGTACAAACCTTGGAATAATGCTTCATATTCAGCTATATTGTTTGTACAATTGAATTCTATTCTGAAGGCTAACATGGTTTTTTCTCCTTCTGGGTTTATTAAAATATAGCTTGTGCCTGCACCATCTTCAAATTTAGAACCGTCAAAATAAAGAGTCCAAAATAAATAATTAACTACTATTCTATCTATAAAATTTATACATTTGAAACTATCGGGCTGGGAAAATTTCTCATTCTAAGAAACAACTGCGTTATCAAAGAAAGGTGATGGTTGAGCATTGAAATTTCCCAAAAATGACTCTGCTGAGTAGTTTCCAATAATGTTATTATTGAATGCTACTGGCTCATTTACTCCTTCAAGATTGGTGACTGTATGCTTCATGAACTTTTCACGGTCTACACAAATTTGATTTGGCTTTCCATTATATGGTAGCCACATATGCGACCATTCTGTTGCAAAATATCCATGAAGTTTTTCAGACCAATCTCGGCTTAAAACTAAGCCGTAAAACTCAGGAATATCAACCACCAGTATATTAATTATTTGAGTAACCTTGGGATTTGATGACAATCTGATGGAAACAAAATTTATTTCTCCTACCACCTCTACTCTGGTTCTATCAAGTTGTACTATATGAATAGGGGAACTCTGAGGAGTTATGTTCAACTTAGCACAGACTGGTTTTGGCATTATATTAGAGGAAGCCCCTAAGTCTATTAAACAATTATGAACGTTTTTGTTATAGATCTCATAGGTTAAGAGAAACGGAGGAGTATGAGATATGGATCGACCACCTATCATAATCAAGTCTGTAGCATCTATTTTAGTTGAAGGGGAAGGTAGCTTACTCATTTCATTAGCATCTTGTACTATTACTGGAGCAGGTAAGGTTGAAGCAGGAACCACATTTAAGTCTCTAAGTAAGATTTTATGTTGCTGATTTAATTTAGTAAGCTCGTGAATTGAAATGTTGGCCCTGGTTTTCTTCATATCTTCAACTACATTATACTCAATAGTGTCTGAGACTACCATTGTCTTAGATGTAGGTGGAGTATCTGAAGTAACGAGACTTGTTTGTGTAGCCTTTGAAGTAGACTTTTTGCTTACTGATTTCTCTTTAGCAGGAGTTGAAATATTTTGCTATTGATTTGGCTGTGTTTCTTCAATAGCATTTTTGCTCCTTGTACTCACAGGTAAAGCTTCATGTTGTTCTTCATTTGGTAGGATGAAATCCCACATTCCATTTAGTTCAACTTCTTCTTCTTCATCAAATTCTTCTTCCTCTGTTTGCTCTTCCTCTGTATCTTGATCGGATTTAGCATTAGATATGATATTTTGAGGTTGAGTATTAGAGGATTGTCCTTTCCTAAAGTTTCTGAAAGTCCTTTTGAGCTTGAATTTTCAGCGACTTGTTTCTTGATATCTGCCATCTCATTTGTCATAGTCTTCAAAACTTTTTGAAGACCTTCCACATCAAAAGGATCTTTTGGAAGCTTCTTTTTAGAATCATCTTTGAAAGATGCCTTCTTTGATTTTCGATCTTCCTGAGAATTCTTCTTCTCAAGAGCGGTTATGTGTTTCTTTACAGAAAGAGACTCTTTCATGTTTTCTGCAAGCGTTGGCAGTTTTTCTCTATCAACAAAAATAGCTATATTGGATGGAAGAGATGAAATATACCACTCAATTTGAACTTCTGCACCAAGAACTGTTGTAGCAGAAATTTTATTGAGTAATTTATTAAATCTTGAATTGAAATCTTTTATCTTCTCACTTGATTTAGATTTTAGATTTGAAAAATCATTGATGAGCATAGCAGTGGTCCTGTCATTCCCAAAATTAGCTATAAATTGTTCTTCAAACATATTCCATCTAGTTATAGAGCAGGCAGAGAGTGAAAAATACCAGGTACCTGCGGATCCTATCAGATTGTACGGAAATAATCTTACAACACAATCCTCTTCAAATACTCCATTCATATTGATGACAAATATAAAATTGTGAATGTGTTCTTCTACTGAAAGACCATCATCAGGATTAAATTTAGGTAACCATCTTTCAGGTGATTTTGGTTGAGCATGAAGAGGAGCGGGCATATTTACAACCCCTTGATTGCTCCATGGGTTGCCTACCATTGGATTTTGAATAGGTTGGATGGGTGGAGTTTGAGTTGAAGAAGAGGCAGGCTGAGTGCTAGGACTAGTTGAAGGGATAGTAGTTTGAGTATTGGAACTAGTCAAAGTAACACTAATTGTTGGAATGGAAGTTGTGGAAGTGAGCGGAGGTAATGGAGGTGAATGGGATAAGATCTCGCTGGCGATTGACTCTGACTGAGTCCTCTTCAGTCTCTTTCGAGTACTATCAATCGGAAATTCAAAAGGAATAATTCCTATCTTTTGACTTTCTGATTGAGTTAATATTCTTCGAGGTTGTAAAGAAGACGAAATACTGATATCCGATATTTGAGAAGATTCGGGATTTTCAACAAAAATGGATACTCTCTCTAACTTTTCTATCAAAGATTGAACTTCTGGGGAAGCTTGATGGGAATCAGAAGATAGTATGGGTTGAGTATCACTAGGAGACTTAGGATAAGGATGATCAACTTTAGATTTTAAAGATGAGGATCTAGATAATTTTATGGAAGTTGATGGGGATCTACAGGGAGAGATACTCTTAGATTGACCTTTATATTGATCAGATCTTTTTTCCAATCACAAGGCCCTCATTCTAGCACCAGAATGTTGAGGCCTCAGAATTCTTGTTGTGAAACCAGCTCCAAAAAGAGAAGAAAAGAGATCTCAATGCCTTAGAAATAAGCCACTTCGAGGGGGCAACCTACAATACATTACATGAATGAACAATTCTTGGATGATTAAAATTACAAAACATCCTTTCTATATATAGGAGTCCATGGGGCCACAATGTAATCCTAGTCAACCTAACAATAATAATTTAAGGGCACAATAATAACAACATGGGGGTTACAAGGGTACAATAATAACAATAAGGGGGTTACACTAACAACTATAAGGGACTATACTAGTAAAATAGGGACCTAAGATGCCCCTCTCCTTCAAAAAAGTGTTGTCCTCAACGCTTGAGTAGCTCTGGGTGCTTTTGTATAAAATTCTGATCCTCCCATGTAGAATCTTCAATGGGTAAGTTCTTCCACTTGATGAGATACTCTGAAATTGATCGATTTCATAGCTGTCGAGTTCTTGTTTCCATGACCGCTTCAGGTTCCAATATGATTTTTCCTTCCTCATCAATTTCTGGCAATAGTTTTTGAACTGGAAGATTTTCACCTATAACCTTCCTTAATCATGAAACATGGAAAATTGGATGCACTCGTGAATAAGGATGAAGCTCCAATTTGTATGCCATAGTACCAATCTTTTGCAACACCTTGTAATGACCATAGTACTTTGGCGATAATTTATTATCCTTCTTAGCTTGCTTGAGGGATATTTGTTTGTATGCTTGTAGCTGTAAAAATACCCAGTCTCCTACATCAAAACTTCTCTCGCTGCGATGTTGATCTACCTATTGTTTCATTCGATTTTGTGCCAAATTCAGGTTGTCCTTTAAGAGTTGGAGAACTTCTTGTTGATGCTCGATGTGATCTTCCAATGCTTGAACCTTCGAATTTTCTCTTAAAGATGATGTGATGGATGGTGGATGATATCCATAAAGTGCCATAAATGGGGTCATTTTTGCTGCAGTATGGAAGGAAGTGTTATACCACCATTCAGCGAGAGGTAACCACTTGACCCATTGTGTTTGTTTATCAGATACAAAACAACAAAGATATCATTCCAAACATTTATTTACTATCTCAATTTGACCATCAGATTGAGGATGATAAGATGAGCTATGAGCTAATTGAGTACCCAAACAAGAAAATAACTCCGTCCAAAAATTTCCAGTAAAAATGGGATCTCTGTCGCTCACAATAACCCTTGGGCTTCCATGTAGCTTTTGAATTCTGTCCATAAATGTAGTAGCAATCGTACTTGCTTTAAATGGATGAGATAATGCACAAAAGTGTGCATACTTGGTAAGTCTATCAACTACCACCATGATGACACTCTTTCCTTCGGACTTAGGTAAACCTGTGATCAAATCCATTGAAATCTCCTCCCAACGTTGACTTGGAATGGATAAAGGTTGTAGAAGTCCCGGGGTCTTAATTGTTTCCACTTTATTCTGCTGGCAAACCAAACATTCCGCCACAAACTTTTGAATATCAGATTTAAGGCCATCCCAAAAAAATTCTTTCTTCACCCTCTGGTAAGTTTTTAAAAATCCTGAGTGTCCTCCTAAAGGAGAAGTGTGCAATTCCAGAAGAATCTTTTGTTTTAGTTGGGAATTCTTGCAAAGATATAAGTGATCTTTGTACCATAAGGAATCATTTTTCCAACTAAATGTATCAGATGTACTAGGATCTTGCTGCAACTTTTGAATGAGTGTCCATACATCTTTTTCCTTCTTCCATTCATCTCTTGCTTCAGTTATCCAATCTGGTTGGATAACAGAAATGGCACAAAGCAATGCTTCCACCTCTTCATTCTTTCTTGAGAGTGCATCTGCAACAACATTAAGCTTTCCTTTTTTGTAGATTATTTCAAAGTCATAACCCAACATCTTTGTGACCCATTTTTGCTGCTCTTCTCAAGATAGTCTTTGTTCCAAAAAGTGTTTAAGACTATCATGATCAATTTTTACCTTGAAGTGTCTTCCCATTAGGTAAGTTCTCCATTTCTTTAGTGCATGCAACATTGCTAACATTTCCTTCTCATAAATAGGTTTCTGTAAATACTTTCCTTTGATTGGATGACTTTCAAAAGCAATGGGTCTTCCTTCTTGCATTAAAACAACACCAATTCCATTTCCTGAGGCATCACATTCCACAATAAAGGTTTTTGTGAAGTCCGGCGTAGCTAAGACTGGTGCTAGGCACATTGCCTCTTTAAGATGTTCAAAGGCCTTAGTTGCTTCAGGAGTCCATGAAAATGCATCTTTCTTCAATAATGTTGTTAGAGGTGCTGCTATTCTCCCATAATTCTTAACAAACTTTCGATAATACCATGTTAACCCGAGAAATCCTCGCAACTGCTTTATGGTTGAGGGGACTTTCCATTCCTTAATGGCTTTAATTTTGTTAGGGTCTACCTTAACACCCTCGTGAGATACAATATGACCCAGATATTCCACCTCTTGTACTCCAAAGAAACATTTGGATGTTTTTGCATATAATTTTTTCTCCTACAATAGTTTGAGCACCCTGTCAACATGTTCAACATGATCCTTCCAAGACCTGCTGTAGATTAGTATATCATCAAAAAATACTAGCACAAATTTTCTAAGGAAGGGTTTGAAAATGGAATTCATCAACCCTGAAATGTAGAAGGTGCATTGGTAAGGCCAAAAGGCATGACCAAAAATTCATAATGACCCTCATGAGTTCGAAATGCTGTTTTTGGAATATCTTCAGTCTTCATTCTAATTTGATGATATCCTGAACGAAGATCCAACTTGGTAAAATAAATTGCTCCATGTAATTCATCCAATAATTCATCAATCACAGAATGGGAAATTTATCTTTAATGGTGAGCTTATTGAGCTCCCTATAATCCGGACACATGCGCCATGATCCATCCTTCTTGTGTACCAATACTACAGGAGCAGAGAAAGAACTTTGAATAGGTTGAATTATACCCGCCTCTAACATTTCTGCAATCATACGTTCAATTTCGCTCTTTTGGACATAAGGATATCTATAAGGCCTGATGTTTTGAGGAACACTTCCTGGAATCAAATGAATAGCATGATCATGATCACGAATACGTGGGAGTCCTTTGGGAGTTTCAAAAACCTTGGAATGATTGTCCCAAACTTTTTGGAGATCTACAGAAATAGATGATTTTGATGTTGGAACTTCTAGTGAGCATAATTGTGCAATTATGCCTCGTTGTTATTTCTTTAGAAGCTTTTTCATGACATTAGAACTTATTATCTTTCTTGGCTTCCCTGCAATACCCCGTAATTCGACTTCCTTTCCTTCTGAAAAAAATTTCAAGAAAATTTCTTGAAAATTAAAAGCTACCGTTCCCAAAGATTGTAACCATTGTACTCCTAGTACAACATCAGCACCTCCCATAGGAATGGAAAGCATTGGACTAGTCAATACATATTCCCCATGGTTAGCTTGATATTATGGCATTTTCCAGAGCAATTTATAGTTCCTCCATTTGCAACCATCACTTGACATTCTGGTGCCGGGTATAGGAAACAATTTAATTCCTTGGCTACCTTACAATGAATAAAATTATGGGTGCTACCTGAATCAATCAACACTATTACCTTTTTCTTCTTGATTTGTCCTTGTATCTCGAGAGTTTGAGGAGTGGTAATTCCTGCCAGTGCATTACACGATATGGTCGGATTCATTTCTTCCTCTTCTAGGGTTGGTTCCCGGTGTATATCCTCTTCTTGTTCATTTTCTTCTTCCTCTTCACAATCTATGTAAAATAATTTCTTCTCAACACACTTATGACCTTTAGTGTATTTGCTATCACAACTGTAGCAAAGCCCTTTTGCTCCTTTTTCTTCCAATTGTTGTGGTGTCAACCTTGTAGGTTGTGGAAATCTAGGAGTAGCAACACTTCCCTCTTTATAGAAGTGAGTGGTAGGCTTCCTTGTCGCCATAATTTTACATTCAATTTTTCTTTTCAACCTAAATGCCTTCTCCAATGAATCAAGTTCCAAAATGTGAACTTTATGTTGGATGTTATCCTTTAAAGTACCTATGAAGAGATCAATCCTATGTTCCTCTGAAATATCAGTTACCCTTATATTCAATTTTTGGAAGTCCTCGATGTGCTACCCCATTAAACCCTTTTGTTTGAGATTTATCAATTGGCTAAAGAAGGTGTTGCTCTTTGTATCCTCATAATGTGCTATCATTTCCTCCGTAAAAATTGACCAAGTGATAATTTTTTTACGAGAGCAAAGCCATCGATAGCATACAAATGTATTTTTCTTTAAATGTAAAGTTGCAATGTGTACCTTTTGTGTGTTTTACACATTATGGAGAGCAAAATATTGCTCCATCTATAGTATCCATGTTATAGGATCCTTTCCATCAAAATTCCTCATATCCATTTTTGGAATATGGTGGTTCTTCCCGCCAACATTAGATTTTCTGAAATCACGATTAAAATTTATTTTGTTCTCATCATGAGTTTCCTCTACTATCTTTTCCCCATTAGGAAACATTTCTTGTATCAACTTTGTCAAACCTTTCATGTCTGCTTTTATATCATTCTTCATGTTTTCCATTTTCACATTGATCTTAGCTTCCATGTCATCCATCTTAGATTCCATGCCAGCTTCCATGCCATCTATCTTAGATTCCATTCCATTCTTCAAACCATCCACGCCTTTCTTCAAACCATCCATCTTAGTTTCCATGCCTTTCTTCAAAACTTCCATGTCATTTTTTGTTACTCTTTGCGAGAGCGAAATTTGTTGCACTTGCTCTTGTAATTTTGATATGTCATGTTGCCATTCTGCGTCTTCATGAGTCATAGTAGAGCTTTCTAAAGGCTTAATGGGTGTTGAATTCTTTTTAGCGGCCATTTTAGAATCCAATACTGATATCTATTCTACAATATGCCCTTGGAATCAATTCAACTTGATTCTTCAAACAAGACTTATGCAATTCGGGAAAATAAATAAATACACACCTTTTACTTGCTTTTGAGGAGCTCGATATTAAAATTTAATTATTCCTATAATTTTGGATCCTCAATATCTGAAATTTAGCCCTATAGTAGCCCTTTGAAGCTTCTTTCAAATGCCATAGGTCTGATTTGATTTGGATTCTTCAAGGCAAAGTTATGTCCAATCTCCCACAATAACCCAATTTTGGACTGGTTCAGTAGAGTGAACTTGTACGACTTGCCACGTGTCACTTTTTCCACCTTTGGCTCTGAAATTGATAGACAGAAAACTACAGTCCGTGTACTTGCGGTCACTTTTTACATCATTCCAATCTGATGCTCAGAGAGAGAGCTATGAATATTTTACGACAATCACCTCTTTGAGATGAAATTCAGAATCCTAAAAAATCCCTAACTTCCATAGATCATATATCTGAAAATATTGTGAACTAATATCTAAAATTTTGCGACGATGTTCCTTGGGATTTCGGCTTGGCATTCTAAAAATTTCAGCTTCTGAACCCTCGTAGAAAAAAGTTATTACGAAAATACCACGATGACCTGTTTAGGTTAAATTCAAGAGCCTACAAAATGACGTAACTTGCACAGATCATATCTCCGAAAATATTGCGAACCAAGATCTGAAATTTTGCGACGATGTTCCTTAGGATTTTGTCTTCATACTCTAAAAATTTCAGATTTTGAACCTTCGTAGAAAAAAATTTATAGCGAAAATTCCATGATGACCTATTTGGAGCAGCGAAACCCTAGAATCTCAAAGCTCTTATACCAAATGTTGTGAAACCAGCTCCAAAAATGGAAGAAAATATATCTAAACGCCTTAGAAATAAGCCACTTCGAGGGGACAACCTCCAATACATTACATAAATGAACAATTCTTGGATGATTCAAATTACAAAACATCATTTCTATATATAGGAGTCCATGGGGCCACAATGTAATCCTAGCTGACCTAACAATAATAATTTAAGGGCACAATAATAACAATATGGGGGTTACAAGGGTACAATAATAACAATAAGGGACTATACTAGTAATATAGGGACCTAACAATTCCACTACCAAAACATGGGGGAAAACCACCCGGTCTGGACCTTAAAGCAGCTCATTTTCTGTTTGGTGTAGTGTCTCCGACTGGGGATAATGGGTCCAGTTTCCCAATAAGGATGATTTTGAGGGTATTTTGATTACAACATGCAAATGGAGAATTATTTTAATCTATCATATGCATCTATCTAAACTATTTATTCTACTATATACCTGGGGTGTTTCTTCCTTTATGCAATCTAAAGAGATATCTTTCAACTATTAGTAATATAGATCATTTAACAGTTGAAAGAGATGAAAATTTTGTAAGATTATTCTTCTAAAAAAGTAGTTTGATTAGAAGAATTGTGAAAAATATATCGCATCCATATGTGTGATTATATATTTAATGAGAAATCACAGACAAATATTATAACAGAGTTGCATGTAACATTCATCTATAATAACATTTCAAATATATAATGCAATAAAAAGATGACTGTAAATTTATAAAGTAAGACTTAATACAAATGAATAGAAGTACCATATGTACGAAGTTCTACTCATGTAAACTGACCGTAATTGATCTGCTCCGCTTCACTTTCAAGCAATTTAAAGAATACAGTAGTGCAACATTAGTTAAATGGCTTTAATTGTCAAAAGATAGCAGATGTGTTCCATTAATTCATCAAAGCATTCATAAACTTACAATAGTGCATTCTTTGCAAATGTTTTTGACAAATTTTTGGACCCTTCTCTAAATTCATGAGATGGGTTTAAATACTAAACTAACTATTTTCTAAAATAGATTATTACAAAAATATAGAGGAGGTTTCAAACAACCATCCTCGTAAGACTAACTTAAACTAAAATCTAGGAAAATAAAGTAACAATCTGATTTATGAATTCCGCGCTTTATTTTGGATTTGGTCACGAAGTTGACAAATATCTAGCATGGGCTTGAGCTGAGTTGGCTACGAAATCCTCAATCTGACCTGTCCCTTGAATACTGCTTTTGAGAGTACTGGCTACGATCTTCTTGTTGAATCTTTTAAAAACTACAGGATCTGGTATTGATCATAAGGTTTGATCATAAAATTCCAATAATTTTCCTGATCAAACTTATTTACCTTTTTAATTGTTCCATCCTGTGTTTCTGCCTTTTTCTTCCAGTGTGTTTCTAGTTGTTTGACTTCTAAGAACACTTCAGACGTGTACTCTTTGATAAGTTATGCTTTCACCAGCTGTTCACATACATATTCAGCAATTTCCTTTGATAAATTTGATGTTTTTGTTGCTGCTTTCTCTGCCTGCTTTATTTTTGCTTCCCAATCTTTAAATAAGATTTCCTTGTGGAACTTATCTACCTGGGGTAGATTAGCTTCCTTTCCTGAGTCTGATGCTTGCCATTGAATGTGTTCATTGATTTTCTTCTCGAGCTTCTCACATTCAAGTTTCTAGATAGCTACTTGTTGGATCAGTATTTAATTTGAGTCACAATAAGAGTCAATAATAGAAGCTTGTTGGAAAAATAATTCCTGTTGTTGCTTTAACGTAGCATTTACATCCAATGCTTCTTTTATGAATTTCTCTAATTGTGGTTGGCTTTGTAACATGGTCATTGTTGCTTCCAGTTGTGCTTGCTTCTTAGTGATTTCTACTTAATGTTGCAATTTAATACTCTCAAAATATTTTTGAAATTGGGCCATATTTGATTTCATTTGCTCACTGGAGTTAGATTTTTCTTGGTGTAACAACCTCTCTAGTTCTTGTATTATGTCTTCCTTCTGCTTTAGCAACATTTTAACTTCAATATCTTTATCAACAGTGGTAGTAGCATATTCCCCTGCAACCTGTGATAATTTAGTTAAATGTTTTGTAGGATCGCCTAAGGGATCCTTCCACAAAACGTCAACAGATTAATTTGTGAGGTTTGAGACTGTTTCATCAATTCTTCTCCTTTTATTTCTCTTGACTACAGCCTTATGACTAGGACTATAGAAGATATCCATTGAAGGAATTTCCTCAACTTGTAAAACTATGTGTTATGTAGCATAGGCCGGTATGATCTCTTGATCATGAGTTTATGGAACTTGTAGTGGATTAACAGTTTTCACTATCTTCTGGGAATGTTCAGGTCTCTGAAAACTAGTAGCTTGATCAGTATTGGGATTGGTTTTAGGAGTTTTTATTGATTCATAAAATTCATCCCATTCAATACTCAAATTCTTTGTTTGGGACTTTTCTGATTGATCAAATGTATCTTGATTGTGCTGAACTTCTTGAGAACTTGATTTTGTTCCATTACTTTTTCTTTTCTCCTGCATCTCTATATCTTGGATTACTTTATCAATTATATTTTTTGGGCTATCCTTTCTAGATTCAGATTCATTTTCAAAATGATCTGAATTGTGAGATTGATGCTATGATTGACCTGACTCATCCTCAGACATGTCTTTTTCTTCATTATCCAAGCTAATACTTGGAGTAGGTCTGTTGATATCTTCAATAGTTAACAATTTAAGAGGAATTCTCTCCAATCTCTTGTTTTTGTATTTTTGGAAGGCTTCCAAATCATCTTGGTTAAGATGACCGGCTACAAACTTAATTATATCTGAAAAAATTTCCATGCCTTGAAAGAGATCATCAAATTCGTCTATTTCTTTCAGAAAAGGCTTCATTTTGAGCTCAGTGGTGTAATTTTTAATTACATCATTTGGATCATACAGCCTCTTTGGAATTACTACCAAATTCAATAGATTAATCTTTGAAACTTCCTTGTAGGCATGGCCAATATCAAAAAGTACAAAATTATCGCACTGTAAAGGAAAATTAGGCCAAACAGCCTTCTTAGCATCTTTCAATTGTTTAGTAATACCATTAACAAGCTAGTAGGCTCTCTCTCTTGCAAGTAACTTATCAGGAACATAATATGGTAGGACATGGGGAGAATAATAACTCCCAAATACTCTTACATATGTAAAATTCTCCTCTGCAAACCATCTAGCCACAGAAATAATATCTGTACTAGCTTCTTTGGAAACCCTAGGGGATTTCTCATTGAGTATCATCTCGTGCATAAGCAACATGACTCCATGACAAATTTTATAAAAATGTAGATGGAAGTATGAATCCCAAAGGGCTCTGTGGTAAATGTGGATTGGGGTAGGGTCTTGGGTAGTCCATTTCCATCCCATGTTAGGAAAACTATAAGAAAATCAGATTGCGTCCATGACATAGGCACTCATATAAAAGGGAGGTATTTCTCTAGATGAAAATTTTCTTTTTATTCCTTTACTCTATGATGTGTTTGGCTAAATTGTTAGATAGGATATTTTCCCAATTCAGTATTAAATAATTGACAATGGCGTCAATCAATGGGACCCAATCTACTGAAAACCTAGTAGTATCAGGTTTTGAAAACAATCTACACAACATACCAACAACATAGCAACAAGGGGGAGGAATTTGGGCAATTGGATACATACTAATTTTATCTCATTTAAGCTTTCCTTAGTCTTCCTTCCATTCCTTTATGACTTTCATTATGTCTGGATGCTCTTCTCTAAAGCTTTGCAAAAAAGCCTTGTCATATTTCTGCTGCGAGGAGGGTAGATGGTACATTGCTTATAAATATTTTGCCCTGAATGACCCTATATTTTCTCCCTTCGAATCTTTGAATGTTCTATCTTCTATGTTTAAGTGGTCAATTACCCACTTAACCATGTTTATGTAAGGGAGAATTTTTGGCCTTGTGGACAAATGAACATGCAGTGTCGAAGTAAGTCGCGTCTGAAGTAACTATCATGCTTGTTATAGTGACTTTGGTTATTACCCTTGGATTTTCGTCCTCGAAAAGTTTATACATTGCCTCCCATGATGAAATGCCACAATCCTTGTTGCAGGTGGTGTCTGAAAATAGGGGAGACATGTATAAGTCTTCAGTAGACATTGTTTGAGCAATCTCTTTGCCTTTCTTGTTCATTTCAATCTTCCTCACTCTCTTAAGTGATTTCCTGATTTCAAGTAAACAAAGCGAACATTAAAAATATAGAGAACAGAGAGACAAATCCATCGTTTAGATCAAACATGCACAAATAGATATGAATCTATTAAAACCTTTATTTCTATTGAATGTTATTAATCACCAATAATATTTTCAAATCAAATCTCTTACACCTTTACACAAAATAGCTATCAATCAACTTAAGACATTGGATCTTGGATTTTGGTTTGATATGACATAAGTCATTTCGCATGCTTGAAAATGAAATGTCATTCATTCGCTTATCACAAATTATAACTTTTACCGTTTACGATGTTACTCATAAATTCTGCGATACACGATTTGCGCAAATCACATGTCACAATTCTTATGTGGCAAACGAATTTGCTTTTGGTTAAGTTGTGCGAAATGAAAATTGCGCATTCAAAAATTCAAGTAGCTAAGCTTTATGGGACTTTAGAGCTTTATATTTATTGCTTTGTTGGCTCATCGGGTGCACGTAATCGCAACTTATACCAAATTTGTTTTATAAGTTTGATCGTATAAATGAGGTGCGATGCGATAAACAAAATATAACGGTGATTGAAGCATTTGCAAGTTTTTAATATAACTTCGGAAAAGGCTTAGCGCATTTCACATCCCAAGTGACTTAGTGGGTTTCAAGTCTTTTGGGTTGTAAGTTATGCGGTTTGCAATGCGCAAAAGCGGAAAAGCACAAAAAAAACCTTATTTCCTAAGTTTTTTTGTTTTAAAGCTAAAAAATAAATGAAAATGAATTTCCTAATTATTTCTAAAGGGTCCCACTTTATTAAAATAAATGGGGGGTGTTGTATAGCACAACAGGCGGCTACATGCCTCTGCATTATGTTACAATGAGGCTCAAGGGCATTTTTATTATTGAACAATAATCCTAAACAACCAAAACCCTAACTCGAGGATATGTAACACCAAGATTTTATAGGCCTTGTTGGGGTTAGATGGGCAGCCAACTTCCCATGGTCGTAACTTGGTCATATTATCTCATTTGGGGCCTCAAAATGGCTTCGAAAGTTGAGGACCCGAAAATCTGCTAAAAATAGTAAATAAGCAAACTAATGAAATTGACTAGGTGGAATAGGCGAGTGGGCACCAATATCCACCTGGATCATCTTAACTTTAGAAATTTTCAATTTAAATGTATAGAATTGCTTGGTTGATTCTAGTGCATAAGTAAATGTAATGCCACTTTATATAGCAAAGAAAATCAACGCAACATGGAACAAAATTAATGCACATATCATTCAGCTGGACAAAACTCACATCCATGCGATCAATGAAATCATAAATGTGATCATTTTCTTGTCATCTGATAAACGAGTTCACCAATGCATAAACATAGTAGTTGTGGACATACGAGAAACATGTGCACTTTTTCTTAGTAGAGACTGGTCAAGAAAGCTGCAAGGATACTTCGCTTCAGACTGGTCATACCTATGGATTTCGTTTAAGGGAATAAACAACCAGATCCGAGTAAACTCATAAAGATATATGAAACATGATGTTACTCCCTTGGATGGGAATAATGAACCTATGGCCTTTGAAGAAATTATGTTCGACAATTGCTTCCTAGAGAAACAACTAGGGCGTTATCTTCCGCAACCATCCCCAGTCACACCAAAAACATAGTTGGAGCTCCTTCCCATTCCAACTGGTGCAAATGGGTTGTGTACAGTTAGTAGTAGTAATAGTAATACGTGTAGTAGTGTAGTCCATAATCATTATACATACAATCTATGCACCTTTTTCTTTGGTGATTGAAAAACACAAGAGGGCACCAGAGCCGGTTGCATTCAGGTAAACCCGCCGCGGAAGAAACACTTGATCTTAGGTCGCTCAGAACTCAAGTGCATAAACAAAGCCGTTGCCACCTACCTCAATGGTGTGTCCTTAAAATCAATAGGTGATCCAAAAATAATGGTACGACGAGTATGTAATACCAGTTATCATGCTTCGCCTAATTCAAAAGTCCACCAACAAAACGTACGCCATTCAAATTCGTGTTTCCAAGTTTTAGGTATTTTTCATGTTCCAAGAATTCACAACGCAGTTATAGATATATTAGTTAGCATTGTTGTTAGGTTATCACCGTTGAAGGATGGTTTTTCTATAGAATTTTTTATGAACTTTCTCTCCTAGACAACATCACTTATCTACATGTGTTTGATGACAAACAAATACTGCATTTTGGGGCAAGGGCTGACACACTCAAGGAGGAAATGCTCAATAAGGATGAGCACAACGAAGCACTTCAGGATGCAACCTGTGAGGGTACAATAAAATCCATCCCCAAAGGTGTGACACTTTTGAAAGAGAAATATGACTTACGAAATCGCTTCCAAGGACCTATCAACGCCAAAACTCATATTATTACCTAAAAAATCCATTTAGAAATAGTAAAGGGTCCGAAGGGTGTGAATCTTAGTGTGTGTCGTATACCACAAGAGCGGTTAATGCTTACTCGCTTCTTCGGGCATTACCAAGATGTACCCGCATGCACATGTGAAGAACTGAAAATTTACAACACCCAGACCTTCCAACATGACGCACCAATGAGAGAAAGGGTCAAACCATTCAAGCAGAAACTGAGGAAATTACATCCCATTCTTGAACCCCTTATCCAAAAAGAGCTAAGGAAATTGTTGGATGTTCGGATCATTTATTAGGTGCAATACTCAACCTGGATCCTAGTTAGGAAGAGGGTAGACAAAGTTCATTGCTGTATTTATTTTTGGAAGCCCAATCGCACCTCGGGTGCACATAACTACCCCTTTTTGTCCATAGAATTCGTTTTGCAAGCAATATCAAGGTCTGATATATTTTCTTCGTTGTTTAAGTATTTCGAATACAACCAGGTTCCGGTCACTAAACATGATCAATACAAAATCTTGGTACACAGAGGTAAATGACAGACCAATCAGAAGACATTTTGCAGACAAGGGATATGCTTATGCCCGAAAAGCCGATACTATCAAAGGTGTGCCAGCAGGAGGCAGAATTCATCCACCCCACTACAATTTATTAGAGTGAGAAACCCATCCCAACAATGGGGCTTAGATATTATTAATGGAATTTTCTCACCTGCAACAAAGCAACATCTCTATATTCTCATCACTACATACTATTTTCCACGATGGACAGAAACAATTCCACTCAAATAGGTGAATGGTCGGAAATTCATCATTGCTATCCAACAAAACATCATTTCCAGGTTCAACATTCCTACATCACTTTTTTTCCCCAATGCAATACATTTATCATCACTAGAGATTTATAATTTTTCATTAGGGGACGAAATGGTAACGAATTATTCTATTCACTCCCCTTAGAGGGATGGTCTCACTAATAACTTGGTCCCCATCATCAAGCAATCCATACACTCTGAGCAAAGGAAATGACACCCTACTTTGGTAAACGCCTGATGCACTGACCGACTCATGCTCGAGCCTTCCCTAAGTGCCTCCCCTTACTTCCTAGTGCACCAAATTGAAGCCATCATCCCTACAGACATCTACTTGCTTGCTCTCAAATATTCCGAAGACCCCCACAACAAGTCATGTTTGCCAGCACGACATAGGATGGACATCTCTCGTACATTTCAGGAAGAATAGTTAAAAGTCAAAGGGAAACTCTCAATCTATCAAAGTTGTATCAAGAAGTCGTCTGGCAGAAAGTCTGCAAGGAAGGACAACTTTAGTGTGGGTGACTTAGTCGTGAAATGGGGTAAAGTCCATGAATACAAAGCCAAACACACTAAGTTGCAATCCTTGTGGATTGGATCATTCGTTGTGCAAGAGAAGCTTGGCCAACACACCTATCATCTTCGATCACTTGACGGGAAGAATAACTCTCTCCCTATCAATGGCCAAGATCTCAGACATTTTTTCCAATAAAATATGGGGTCGTGCCCTACAATATGTACATAGTCTGTTTTGGTAATTTTTGCTTGCTTTCATTTTGTTGTTTGTTTTGTTTTCATGTTTTATCTGCCTATGAATAACGTGTTGTCCTCGGGAAAATTTATGGATTGTGTGTGTGGCTGAAGTCAAAGGAGCCTTGTGACACTTCAACATTTGGTTAGTCGTTGGTATGTCTTCCTTGTGTTGGTTATGTATTTTTATCGATGAAGTTATGACGAAAAATACGATCCAACCGTAATGAGAGTCTTGGGCTAACCATGAACTCGTGTCTACCCAAGAAATGTTGTGCCCATACTCGGTTGTTTTGTTTTGGTATTTTTATGCTTGTCCAATCAGAAAAATGTGAAGAGGGGAAAATCTAAATGAGAAAAACTAAATCAGATGAACTTATACACTTCTCTGAAGGAACAACCTCTCCTTATCTCAATAATTCAGGATCCCTCTTCTACCCAGAATAAATAAGTGTCGATGCAAAAACCTCTTTTAAATAATAAATAAAGGTGAAAGTAGAGAAAGGATTCCTACATACAAAGGTGAAGCAAGCAACTCCTTCGTGGTACTGTTCAGGCTCGCTGGCAGCGAAGCGATGATTGTGATTCTTGAAGTGACTTCGTCGGGGTATTGTCCAGGCCTACTGGCAGCGAAGCAACACCATAGATGAAAACTTATACTCTGAAAATCTTAAACTCGCAAGCTTCATCACGCTCCGCCTATTTGAAAATTTGTGAGAAAGCTAAATATTTGTCGAGTTAAACCAAGGTGGCATGATGGGGTCTTGGTCTATTCACGAGGTAAGTGGGGAAACCAAACCGATCTGCACGATGAATCAATACTCCCTGAAGAACGAAGGCCCTGCATAAAAGAAGTTAACCGAAATAGATAATATGGAGTCCTACCAGTGTGTCATCAAGTGTTGTAGCTGCTACAACCCCCTCCAAAATTTTCACCCATACCAAAAATTTCGGAGCCTTCCTTGGTATTGTTTATGGCTCAAAAACCTTAAAGTTCATTCTATTGCTTTTGTGACCCCTTTCGCAAGATAGGGAAAGTGTCACCTTTTGGCATGTTGGCTACTGTAGTGAATGTATGAGCTTGTTCTAGTGATTCCAGGATGTCATCTTTGTGCAAATGAGTTGTTTTAACTATGTAAGTACATGTCACACTCATTTCCAAGGTTTTGAACACTGTCGCACAAGTGTCATCACGGTCATCATAAAGTGTATCTTTGGTGTCTCACTTGTCATGACTGGTCATAAAGCTATCACACAGGGGATAATGTTTTATCTATATGTCTTAGATGATCTATGTTGTTTGAGATGTTAAGTATGATGAGTGTGTGATCACAATCAAAATCTATCAATGCTCACATCAATCTCACATATTCCCTGCTTAGTCATTTTCTAGAAAATTCCTGACCAAGTGACTTAGCCTCTCTGGGCCACCCCTGAGTTGTGCGTTGCATAACCTCAGTCCTCTAGTTTTGATCCTACTGCTTGGCATTGTGCAGTGTGCAGTGCTATCTTCATAAGGACCGCCCCATTGTGCATTTTTGTTGACCAACACCTGACCTTAACCTCAGGAATTACGCAGTTGAATCCTCCAACTCAACTTAAACTGTGCACTTCGCAACTTCAATACATGAGATCATCCCTTGAGCTTTAGAACTCCACATTGTGCAATCACCCAGACCTCCATGACTTCTTGAACTACGCAGTTGGCTTCCCTAGCTCTCATCTTTTCTCCATGTCCCCTCTACTCTAGAAATTGCGCAATCATGTCCCTCAGCCTAGCCTGAATTGCACACTACGCAGTATTAGGGCCCAGGGTTTCCCCTTAAATCTATGAACTGTGCAGCTACACATTCACTGAGCCTCCTTTCCCATTTTGTCACTTGTCCCGGGCTCAGTTTATGGACCATAGTGCATCATCTTAGACTAGGGGTTTTTGGATTGATGTTGTCCCGTCATGAGTGAATTGTAGGAACATGTACTCCATCAAGTCATGGCGAGATGATAAAGGAAGGAAGGAAGGGAGAAATCATGCTTAAAGACACCCTTGCAGCCGAACTTAGAAGATGATTTATCGAGAGAAAGTGAAAGGACACTAGTTTGTGACCACTTTCAAGACTTGAAGATCATTGAAGACTCCCTATCACCAAGGCTTGCGGAGGGGAGAGGGAGAACTCTTTCATGAAGAAAAATCACTCTCATCACCAAAAATGGCCTGAAATTGCCATGTCATCAAGCATTCCATGTCAACAGTGTCATGTCACGTCATGTCATGAGTGGTCACGTCGCCACATCACCATTGTATATTATATCCATTGGGAACAAAAGTATTGTAAAGTGGAAGTCCAAAGGACACACATGAATGTAAAGAGTCATGTAAGTTGAAAAGGCATGGGAAGTAAAACAGTTGTGAGGGTAGTCAAAGAGTCACCCTTGGTTATATATACTCCCTCATTGTATGAGAAAATGAATTTTTCACCTTGGCTCCACCAGCAAGGCAATAAAGAGAATATCTGGTTCTTTTGTGGAGCAAGGAGTGGCTCCAACACTCCACTATCGGAGCTAGTGATATTCATTGCATATATGTGTCTCAGAACTTTTACTTAATAACAAAATCCTTTCAAGGCCAACATGTTCTTCACACATGACTTATCAATGTTTCTAAGGCTATTCTACAGATATTTGTACTTCATGTTTTATTTTCACATGTACTAAGATAGTTGAACTATTTCGGTTATTTTATTGCTTATCTTGTTGAGGACGTGCTATAATGATTGCAACTGTTGTCATATCCTTATGGACTATTCCACGGGATATTGTACACAACTTTCTTATATTATTGAGTGCGTAATTGTTGTCGCGTCTTTGTGGACTATTCCGTCGGATACTTGACATATCTTTCTTAAACTGTTGTGTGTAATGACCGTCACATCTATTGTGGACTATTCTATTGGGTGTTAGATAGGATCCTTCGGTTCTCATGTGCCTCTTCCTGAGTGGTACTATTACATCTCTCTTAGAGGCTCACCTTATCTCTATTCTCCCCTTTGCAGTAGAACCTTGACACACTTGCAATCAGAAAATCCCCAGACACGCCCCCCTTTCTTTGTGAAAGTATATCAATATCAGTTTCCCTTGACTAAAGTAAGAGCCAAGGCACATATTTAAGAATAAGGCAGTCGGGCCTCTATTCCAGATGGGACTCCTACACCAAATAGTGTGAGGTCTAATTGGGACTTCATATCGGGGAGATCCCCTGAATTTTCGCAGATCTAACACTGTCAACAGAACCACGAAACTTTGTAGAAATTATACAAACGTATGTATATCAATGGATTCAATCCAATCAAGTAATGTACTAAAGCTAGATACATAATCCTTCAATAAATCAATTGTGGAAAATAAAGACGATCGCCAATCACAACAAATAAAAAAAGAATCAAATCAAAACACAACATAGATATTTTTCCAGGGAAAGCTTACTGCTCAAAACCCATCTATATTCTATTGTATATTCACCATGGAATCATGAAACAATTACAATGCACTCTTCTCACAAGAGTCTCATGCATTCTCACAACTGTCTCACACTGACCCAGACAAAATCGACCAACACTTAGCCAATTCTCAGCCTCTAATTAGCCTTCCTTCCTTGCACAATTCATGTGGAATGAAATCCCTATTATTTAGGAATTTCATCCTTCCAAAAATGCATAAGGATCATCGGAAATCCAATGGATGTCTGGTTGCATGCGGGCAACCTACTAATCACACAACTGATAGTTAACATCCCTTTAACCTTTGTCTGAATTGGGTCTCCACTGGAACTGACATGCACGCAGATATAAATATTAAATCATCAGTTTCATGGCAGATCACTGATTGTGAATGAAATATGATTTAATTCACTTGATCTCTCACTAGTGCAACAAATAGTTACAACTAGTTCAACTGACTTTAACTCACCCAACTAAGTTAACTGATTACTGATGCATTAATGTTAGGTCCCTAGATTACTAGTGTAGTCCCTTATTGTTGTTAGTGTAACCCCCTTATTGTTATTTTTGTACCCCTATAACCTCCATATTGTTAGTATTGTGCCCTTACATTATTATTGTTAGGTCGGCTAGGATTATATTGTGACCCCATGGACTCTTATATATAGAAGGAGGTTTTGTCATTTGTATCATCCAAGAAATATTCATCTATGTAATGTAAAGGAGTTTTCCCCCTAGAAGTGGCTTATTTCTAAGGCATTGATCTCTCTTTTCTTCTATTTTTTGGATCTGGTTTCATAACATTTGGTATCAGAGCTTTGGATTCTAGGGTTTCGCTGCTCCGAATAGGTCATCGCAGAATTTTCGCTATAACGTTTTTTATACGAAGGTTCAGAAGCTAATTTTTTTATCACGCAAAGCTGAAATCCTGAGGAACTTCATGTAAAAATTTCAGATTTTGGTTCACAATATTTCCAAAGATATGATCTGTGGAAGTTAGGGTTTTTTCAGGCTCCCGAATTTCGTCTCAAGGAGGTGACCGTGGGAAAATCGGCATAACTCTCTCTTTGAGCATCAGATTGGAATTCTGTAAGAAGTGGAAGAAATTACATGGATTGTAGTTTCCTGTATATCAATTTCAGAGCTAAAGGAGGAAACAATGACACGTGGCATGTCGTACAAGTGCGCTCTACTGAACTAGTCCATAATTAGGTCATTTTGGAAGATTGGGCATAACTTTTCCTTGAAGCATCCAAATCAGATCAGACCTGTGGCATTAGAAATCAGATTTAGAGGGCTACTGTAGGACCGAATTTGATATATTGAAGATCTAAAATCACAAAGATAATTCAGTTTCAATATTGATATCCTCGAAAGCAAGAAAAAGGTGTGTATGGTTTTTTCAAATTGCATAAGTCTTGTTTGAAAAATCAGTTTTAAGTGATTCCAAGGGCATATTGAAGCATAGATATCAGTATTGGGTTCTAAAATTCCCCCTAAAAATAATTCAATGCCTATCAAGCCCTCAGAATACTCTAATATGACTCATGAAGATGAAGAAGTGCAACATGATATATCAAAATTACAAGAGTAAGTGCACCAAATGTCGCTCTCGCAAAGAGCAATAGAAAATGAAATGGAAGTTTTGAGGAAAGGCGTGGAAGCTAAGATGGATGGTTTGAATAAATGAATGGAAGCTAAGATAGATGGTTTGAATAAAGGCATGGAAGCTAAGATGGATGGTATGGAAGAAAAAATGGAAGGTTTGAAGGAATACATGGAAGGTTTGACAAAGTTGATACAAGAAATGATTCCTAATGGTGAAAAGATAGTAGAGGAAACTCATGATGAGAGAAAAATAAATGTTAATCTTGATTTCATAAACTTGAATGTTGGATGGAAGACCCACCATATTTCAAATATCGATATGAGGAAGTAAGATGGTAAGGATACTGTAACATGGATACAACAGATGGAGCAATATTTTGATCTCAATAATGTGCAAAACACACAAAAGGTACGCATTGCAACTTTATATTTAGAACAAAATACATTTTTATGATATCGATGGCTTTGCTCCCATAAAAAAATTGTCACTTGGTCAATTTTTACGGAGGAAATGATAGCACATTATGAGGATACAAAGAGCAACACCTTTTTTATCCAATTGATAAATCTCAAACAAAAGGTTCAATGGTGGATCACATTGAGGACTCCCAAAAATTGAATATAAGGGTAACTGATATTCCAGAGGAACACGCCATTGATGTCTTCATAGGGACTTTAAATGATAACATCCAACTTAAGGTTCACGTTTGAGGACCTGATTCATTGGAGAAGGAATTCAGGTTGGCAAGAAATATTGAATGTAAAATTATGGCGACAAGGAAGCCTATCACTCACATCTATAACGATGGAAGTGTTGCTACTCCTAGACTTCCACAACCTGCAAGGTTGACACCACAACAATTGGAAGAAAAAAGATCAAAAGTGCTTTGCCAGAGTTGTGATAGAAAATACACTAAACATCATAAGTGTGTTGAGAAGGAATTATTTTACATATATTGTGAAGAGGAGGAAGAAAATGAACAAGAAACCTTAAAAGAAAAGGATATACACTAGGAACCAACCCTAGAGAATGAAGAAATGAGTCTGACCATGTCGTGTAATGCATTGGAAGGCATTACCACTCCTCAAAATCTCAAGATAGAAGGACATATCAAGAAGAAAAAAGTAATAGTGTTGATTGATTTGGGTAGTACCCATAATTTTATTCATTGTAAGGTAGCCAAGGAATTGAATTGCTTCATATACCCGGCACCAGAATGTTAGGTGATGGTTGTAAATGGAGGAACTATAAATTGTTGTGGAAAATGCCATAATATCAAGATAACCATGGGGGAATATGTATTTAATAGTCCAATGCTTTCCATTCCAATGGGAGGTGTTGATGTTGTACTAGGAGTACAATGGTTACAATCTTTGGGGATGGTAGCTTTTAATTTTCAAGAACTTTTCTTGAAATTTTTTTAGGAAGGAAAGGAATTCGAATTACGAGGTATCACAGGGAAGCCGGGAAAGATAATAAGCTCTAATGTCATGACAAACCTTCTGAAAAAAGGACAATGAGGCGTAATTGCACAATTATGCACACTAGAAGTTCCAACATCAAAATCATCTATTTCTCCATATCTCCAAAAAGTCTTGGACAATCATTCTAAGGTGTTTGAAACTCCCAAAGGACTCCCACCTATTCGTGATCATGATCATGCTATTCATTTGATTCTAGGAAGTGTTCCTCCAAACATCAGGCGTTACATATATCCTTATGTCCAAAAGAGATAAATTGAACGTAGGATTGCAGAAATGTTAGAGGCTGGTATAATTCAACCTAGTCAAAGTTCTTTCTCTGCTCCAGTAGTATTGGTGCACAAGAAGGATAGATCATGGCACATGTGTCCGGATTATAGGGAGCTCAATAAGCTCACTGTTAAAGATAAATTTCCCATTCATGTGATTGATGAATTATTGGATGAATTACATGGAGCAATTTATTTTACCAAGTTGGAACTTCATTCAGGATATCATCAAATTAGAATGAAGACTAAAGATATTCTGAAAACAACATTTAGAACTCATGAGGGTCATTATGAATTTTTTGTCATGCCTTTTTGCCTTACCAATGCACCTTCTACATTTCAAGGGTTGATGAATTCCATTTTCAAACCCTTCCTTAGAAAATTTGTGTTAGTATTTTTTGATGATATACTAATCTACAATAGGTCTTGAAAGGATCATGTTAAACATGTTGACAGGGTGCTCAAACTATTGGAGGAGAAACAATTATATGCAAAAACCTCCAAATGTTTCTTTGGAGTACAAGAGGTGGAATATTTGGGTCATATTGTATCTCATGAGGGTGTTAAGATAGACCCTAACAAAATTAAAGCCATTAAGGAATGGAAAGTCCCCACAACCATAAAGCAGTTGCGAGTATTTCTTGGGTTAACAGGGTATTATTGCAAGTTTGTTAAGAATTATGGGAGAATTAGTGCCCCTGAGACATCTCAAGACATGCTTCCCCACCTTTCAAAAGAGCTTGGTCGGATTAACCATAGATTGACTCAGTTGGTTAACTATGTAGCAAATGTTTGGTCTGGTGTTCACCAAGTACATCAATGAACCCACTAGCTGCTTGTAGACAGTAGCATCCACTACTTCTCCTGAAATAGAATCCTCTTTCCTCTAATTTCCTGGGAGAGGAGTATCCATGGGTTTACAACTCTCCATGTGAAACTTACCCAGAATCTATTTGGCATAATTTCCTTGAGAAACAAATAGCTCACCATCTCGCCGCCATATTTTCAAACCAAGGAAAAAGTGAAGGAGTACCATGTCCTTCATTTCAAACTCCCTTGCAAGATCCTCCTTGCAAGAAGTTATCAGTTGCACATCACATGTAAAAATTAGATCATCAACATAAAGTACGATAATCAAGATCTTACCATCAACCACAATCTGGTATAGGTTCCCATCCGCTTCACTTTTGGTGAAGCCTAACCCGGTGAAATAGTTGTCAATTCGAGTGTACCTGCAGGAGGTGCTTGCTTCATCCCATACAGTGCTCTCTTGAGTCGGCACACATGGGACTCACTATCAAAGATCTCAAAACCTTATGGCTACTCTATGTACACTTCCTCCTCAATAACTCCATTGAGAAACGTAGTTTTCACATCCATCTGATGAATGCACCACCCCATCTGTGTTGAGAATGCAAGGATAGATCTAATGGAAGAGTATCTCGCAACCGACACAAAAGTATCCTCATAGTTAATCCCCTCAACCTGTGAGAATTCCCGGGCCACATATCTGGCCTTGTACTTCTCAACACTCCCATTTGCCGCCTACTTCACCTTATAGATCCATCTAGATCCAACCACTGATTTTCTGACCAATATTGGGACAACTTCCCATGCACTGTTCTTGACGATGGATTCACACTCCTCTATCATGGCGTCAACCCAAATTGGTTGCTGCACTACTTCCTCAAAGGAAGATGGTTTTGTCACAATACACTTGCTCATAAGAGCCATGTATCCAGTAAACTTGTATGGACACTGTCTCTGTCTGCACAATGAAATAGGGGCTGCTACATTCTTTGCTGCATCAAGTATCAATCTATTAGCTTTCGTGGTGCGCCTTCTACCATTTCTGGTGGATGGCTCTGCATGAGTGTTTTCTGCCACTCCATGATCCTCCGCATGTGGCTACTCCACATCTTGAGGTTCATTCTTTGGAACCAAGAGTTCCTCATTTGCATGCAAATCCAACTCCCTCTCAAGGGACAATCGCATGGCTTTCTCCTCATAAAATTTTATATCTCGTCTCACAACAGTCATCCCGTTGTTTGGAAAATACACCCGATAGTTGTGGGGAGTATCAGTGTACCCCACAAATATCCCAATCTCAGTTGTTGGTTCGAGCTTCTTCCTGGCGTCTTTGGTCACATGCACATAAATAGATGAGCCAAAAATTTTAAAACATGAAACATCAGGTTTCTTACCAGAAAAAGCCTCCTCTGGTGTACTCATGCCAAGTATCCGATGAGGTCTACGATTTTTCACAAATACCGTTGTGTTGCATGCCTCCACCCACAGATGCAACGGTAGGGCCTGATCATGCAACATCACTCGTGTTGCACCCACAATTGTTCTATTCTTTCTTTCTGCGACCCCATTCTGTCACAGGAATTAACTCAACTCTCTTTGAATTCCTTCTTTGCTACAGAAGTTATTGAATTCATTGTTGATGTACTCACCACCATTATCACTCCTAAGAGCCTTCACATGCTTCCCCGTGTCTTTCTCCACCAGTTCTTTGAACTCAAGAAACTTTGAGAACGTCTGATCTTTCTTCTGCATGAAGTAGATCCAACACTTTCTAGAAAAATCATCAACAAAGATCACATAGTACTTATGCTTTGATGTCGAAGTAGTAGAGAATAGTCCACGCACGTCTGAGTGAACTCTCTCAAGGATTTCCAAAGCTTGGTTCTCCTTATCACGAAAAGTGGCATTTGCATACTTCCCCATAGTACATCCCTTGCATGTGTCTATCTGCGCAAGAGTACCCTTGGGAAGACCCATAGAAATCTGTTGCATGACCTTCAAGGCTCCATGGTGTAGATGGCCTAATCTCCTGTATCATAACTCACCCTCGTCCCGGCTCACCACTTTATCCGCCTTACCCATCAATTATGCACAAACATCTACATCAATTTTATAGAGATTCTTCACACGAATCCCAATCTTCTTGGCTTGTCTTGTTGCTTTGTGTCGAAGGAAATATTTTCCTTCACTGAAAGCGACATCATAGCTTATATCCTCCAACATTGCGACTGAAACTAATATTTTCTTCAAGCCTGCTACAAGCATTACATCTTTTAATAAGAAGGGTTTTCCTGATTGTCTCTGGAAGGTAACTGTACCAATCCCAGTAGCATTGTACCGCCTGTCATAACCCATTTCGATATGCATCTTGAGGTCCTTCTCCTCTAAGCTACTTAAAATTTCTTTGTCTCCCGTCATGTGAAAGGATGCACCACTATCCAAGTACCAGACCGATCCCATTGCACTTGACACCATGCATGCAATGAGCGAGAATTCAAGCTCAAATTGCGAGGCCAAAGCCTCACCAACTGCAGATCCTGAGGTCTTCTTGTTTTTCTTCTTTTGTGGACAATTAGTGGCATAATGTCTATGCTCATGACAGTGAAAACACTTCACTCTGGACATGTCACGCTTCTTTCCATCTTTTCCGGACTCAGATTTGGAATGGAATTTTTTTCCTATCCCCTTCTTCACCTTAGCAGCCAAAGCATAATTTTCTTCATCATCTATCTTAGATGAAGATCCATCCCTAATATTCCGCATAAATTCTTCTTGCACCAAATCCGACCAAAGTCGTTCCTAATCTGGCAGCTTCTCCCTCCCATTGGCAGAGTCCTGATAACTATGCCAACTCTTAGGAAGTCCTAGAAGAGCTAGGCTCACAAAGTCATCATCTGCGACAGTAATTCTGACGCTCCCAAGCTCATCCTGACATTGGACAAACATTTTTAAATATTTCGGAATGGTGTCGCATTTCTCCATTTTGATTTTCCTGAGCTTGTCCTTCAGTGCCAATTTTCTATGATCACTGTTGCTCTTAAATATATCTGTCAAAGCTTTCCACATTTCATATGGTGTCACTTTTCCATGGAGACTTGAGACAATTTGATCTCGTACTCCCTCCAATAAGTTCCCCCTCACCTTTGCAACCTTCTTTTTCGAAGCATCAAGATTTGCAGCATCTCCTGCAGTGGGTTTGGGAATGTCATTATCAATGAATTATTTCAACCCATTGTCCTTTAGTACTGCCTCCATCCTGTCTTTCCACCCAATATAACTGGAACTGCCCTCGAGTGCATACTCCAATTTGATCTCGTACTCCCTCCAATAAGTTCCCCCTCACCTTTGCAACCTTCTTTTTCGAAGCATCAAGATTTGCAGCATCTCCTGCAGTGGGTTTGGGAATGTCATTATCAATGAATTATTTCAACCCATTGTCCTTTAGTACTGCCTCCATCCTGTCTTTCCACCCAATATAACTGGAACTTGAAAGCCATTTCGATCTTGATCTGCTTGTCGCACCAAGAATACTTTTGAAAATTCGAATTCTATTCAGTCACAAACTCAAGTTCTCCTCCACTATAGTGATTTCCTGTGCTCTGATACCATGTATAAATTATACAAACATATGTATATCAATGGATTCAATCCAATCAAGCAATGTACTAAAGCTAGATACTGAATCCTTCTACAAATCAATTGTGGAAAATAAACACAATCGCCAATCACAACAAGTAAATAAAGAATCAAATCAAACCACAACATAGATATTTTCTCTGGGAAAGCTTACTGCTCAAATCCCCTATATATTCTATTGTATATTCACCATGGAATCATGAAACAATTACAATGCACTCTTCTCACAAGAGTCTTATGCACTCTCACAACTGTCTCACACTGACCCAGACAAAATCGACCAACACTTAGCCAATTCTCAGCCTCTAATCTGCTTGCCTGCCTTGCGCAATTCATGTGGAATGCAATCCTATTCTTTAGGAATTTCAACCTTCCAAAACTGCGCAAGGATCATGGGAAATCCAATGGATGTCTGGTTGCATGTGGGCAACCTACTAATCACACAACTAGTAGTTAACATCCCTTTAACCTTTGTCTCAATTGGGTCTCCACTGAAACTATTATGCATCCAACTATTAATATTAAATCATCAATTGCATGGCAGATCACTGATTTTGAATTAAATATGATTTAATTCACTTTATCTCTCACTAGTGCAACAAATAGTTACAACTAGGTCAATTGACTTTAACTCACCTAACCGAGTTAACTGATTAATCATGCATTAAACTAATGCACCAAATGTCATTCGAACTCCATAACTAATAGAATCACTCTGCATGCCTCACCAACCACCCTCTACTCAAAATACCTGAGCTAACTGAGCTTATCACACTCAGTTAACTATTACAAGTGATTATGATATAAGATTATATTTTATTGTCCAATTTAACTAAGGGAAAATTAAATTAGACACTGCACCAATTTATTTAATTAAATTGGCCTTCACACTAATGTATCACTAGGATCTGTGGTCCCACACTACTGTTTGTGCTGCAATTTCTTGTTGGACTTTCAACAATCTTATAGCGGATATCTTGGACAAGAAAAACATAAAAATCATATTTAAGCTCGATAAAACCCTCAAGCAATTATTCAGATCGGCTGAAGAAAAATCAAACACCATACAAGGATCAAGGGTCTATTATATTCCTTGTTCATTTAAGTCCAAACATTTGATTTGTTTTTATCAATCAAAGATCCTAGCCTCTGTTCCATTTTATAACTCTCGCATTATTCGTGAAGCCCTTGAAATTGAGAAGAACCCTAATAATTTTAATAGAGAAGATGGATATAGGCTTAGCCAATCCTAGAAGCCCATCATCCACCAACTCTCCCATTGATTCCCACCCTTCATCCTCCTCACCCTTTCATTCCCTTGAATGGTCGTTTTCATCTCATCCTCTTCATTTCCTTATGATTATGTATCTTTCCTTTATTTCTTCTAATAATCTCTAATGTATTACAATTTTTTCCTTATGATTCATTATCTTTCCTTTCTTTCTTCTAATAATCTCCAATATATTAATTTTATTTTGTAGTTTCATATGAGTCCTCATTATCTTGAGTTTCGTCTTTATTTTCCTATTCACTGTATTCTCTTTGTTCTTGCCTGTATAATTGAAATTTAAAGACTTTCGAATATTATTTTTCAAATTTACATTGAAAAATTCAAAAATCTAATCATTTATAAGTTCACTCCTAGTTTCAATGGACTTATTGGAATTTCTATACAAAATTTAATTTTTTCTTTAAAATTTTTAATTTTTAATTTATATTGTTTAATTGAGTCTTATTTTAATTTACTTTATTTCTCATTCTTTTAATTCCCAATTACGAATTTATTCAATTTTAAATAATTCTTATTTTATTATTTAATTATTAATTTTATTTTTTTGAGTGATTTATTATTAAATTATTCTTATTTGTAATGCTCACAAAAAAATGTGGATCTGAAATGCGCACCAAAAATTGATTGTTCGGGAGAATAATTAGAGAAATCCTTAAGCTATCAAAAGCCACAAAAAATCTCAAATATCTGAAGCCGCATAGAATAGATCCTTTCAAATTCCCTCTGCTAAGCTACGCAAGCCGTAGGAAAGCTCATAAATATGAAGCCGCAGAAATGTGGAGGTAAATTTTACATGGTAGTTTTTGGGACAGAAGGAGTAAGATATATATCTGCCAAAGACTCAGCCTCCAAGGCACGGTGACAACGTCACATTGGTTCTTCTTTACAGGTGCACACATTACCCTCCTTGTGTTAAGTTTTGTTTTATTACACTATGAATACTTCCCATCGTATTTCTAAGCCCCCCTCTAACAAAGGCAAACCAAGTAAAATTACATTAGATAGTCTTTATGAGTACATTGAGTCTTTAGAAAGATGAAGAGAAGAAAGCGAAAATCATTTTACACTAGAACTAACGGAAATGCTTGATAACAACCACAAATCATTAGAAAATAAAATAACCACACTCGAAATTGAACTCCAAGAAATGAAAGGTAAAATTCAAGAAATAGAACATAGTAAACAAACAATGGTCGAAGAAAACGACACCTTGAAAAACAAGATTACAAATCTAAAAGAAAAACTACATAATAACTAAGCCCTAAATAAGATATAAAATAACTTAGATATTAAGCCCATCAAAGAGGAAATTAATAAATTAATAGTTCTCGACCATGAGCGCCACAAACGAGACTTAAATCTTATAATTGTGGGTATAGAAGAACAAAACAATGAGAGCACATTAGAAATGGTTAAAGAACAATTAAAAACAAAATCTCAAATTGAAACAGCCTATCTTACGGAAGCACTAAGGGTCAGAAAGGTACTTGAGCATTAACACAGACTCATCTGTGCCATGGTCAATTGTCATGAACATAAACTAGATATACTCAGGAAATTCCCAAGTCTAAAAGGAACATGAATCTTTATAAATGAATATTTCATTCCAGAAGACCAAGCTGAACTTAGGAAAGAAGTCCAAAAGGTCAAGGATGCAAGAAAGGCTAGGAAATGGGCAATCATTAGGAATAGGAAAGCTATTATTAGAGATAGAGTCTCAAACACGAGTGATAAATAGGGATTTTCATCACTCTAGATCCTCTTCTGGAACTGTCGTGACTTTCCATGGTGTAAAGGTCCTATGTTAAGTTGGATCCCGAGTGATATTGACCTTATTCTCTTAGTTGAAACATGGGATCATGATGAATATAGGGTCCCTCACCTCGATGGTTTCACTCTTTGGTCTAGTTGGAATAAGAAATCCTCTCAGAGGGGTTTTGGCGGTATAACCTACTATGTAAGGAACACTTTTTCCTCTCACATCTAACTTCATAAAAATAATCAATACATTTAGATTGAAATCTCTGATTATACCACCAATAAGATCTTTCGTGCAATTTTCTATTTCGCTCCTATCAAATCTACATCCTATAAGAAGAACAACTTGGATAAGAATTGTCCTTTCAATTCAAAAAATACATTTTCAACCTGAGAAATGATGTTAATATCCTTTTAATGGGAGACTTTAATGTTGTAACTGCTATTAACCAAGCCATTACATTAAGCAACAACTCTAACCCCGACCCCTTGTGGCTTGATGAAGATAGTAACTTAGCTAATAAATTCAAGAGAAAATATGAGGACACTATCGAGAACTTATTCGACACCAAGCTCCTCAAAATTTGCAGTTCTCAGCACCTAATTATTTGTAATGGTATTAACAAGTGGCCCCTCTTCGGTCATATGACACGTTTCCATGTGCTGGGTAGTAGTGTCGTGGATTATGCAATTTCTGACATCTTCGTCCTCAACCATATTACAAACTTTGAGCTTCTTAATGGATTCGAACCTAACTCTGACCATAGACCTCTGTCTCTATCCTTTAATCTTGCTATGCATACCAGCCACATGCAGGAGACCAATGAAAGAAAAAGACACATTCACTTCGATATAAGTAAAACCGACCTCTTCTTAAGGGATTTAGAGAGGGATTTAGGCCCCATGAATTATAATAATAACATTGATAAAATTTATTACCATTTCACTACTATTCTTTCCGACAACATTAACAAGTTTTCTAATGAGATTTTGTTTAAGCAGTCTAATAGAACTTCCAATCCATGGTATGTCAAAGATTGCAAAATTGCCAAGAAAGCAATCATAAACACTCCTAATGAAATCATTAAGCTGCAGAATATCGATATATACAAAAATATCATCAAGAGGAAGAAAAGTTCATATATTAATAAAAGACAAGATTATCCTCTCCATCTTTCTAAAGTCACGCCCAACAAATCTTGGCGGAATGTTCGTCCGTAAAACCAAAGATAGCCATTCTATCCCCTTAGAAAATTGGGACAAGTACCTTAAGAAGTTGTATCTCTCTGGACACTATGGGCACCACCTTAATCACTCCAATTAAGGAGGATGTATTCTCTCTTGACAACATTGAGTCTGGTATTAATAAGCTCGCTAATGGGAAAGCTAAAGATATTGAAGAATACCAAGCTGAGATACTTAAAATGGAAAGATCTATCCTCATTCCTTATCTCTACACGCTTCTCAATTTGGATGTAACACATGGCTTCCCTCGGCTTTGGACGCAAAGCCTTATTGTACCTATATTTAAAAATGGGGACAAGAATGTTCCATCTAACTACAGGACCATTATGGTTAGCCATATCCTCGCCAAGCTTTATGGGCTCATTTTGGAGAAGAAGCTTAGCATTTGGCTTGAAAGCCAGGGAAAAAGAGCTAAAGGACAAGCTGGTTTTAGGAGACATCACTCGATTATTGACCATCTGGTCACTCTTAGAATCATTGCAGAGGAATTTCGCAATAGTAAAGTAGATCTCTTATGTTGCTTTATGGACTTTAGAAAAGCTTTGGACACCATTGCTCAAGATAAACTTTGGGAGAGACTTAAAGAGATCATGGTCCCTCTTGAGTTGAGGATTGTTGTGATCCGTCTCTACGAGACCGTCACTGCCAAGCTTAAGACCAACGAGGGGTGGTCTAAGGACATTAATTGTAATATTAGAGTTAAGCAAGGGTGTCCCCTATCCCCTGCCCTTTTTGGCATATACATCGATAAGCTAGAGGAGTGCCTAGATTCTGTGGGGTGCAAAGGCATCAAGCTTGCTGGTGTTCTCATTACTCTTCTCCTCTATGTCAATGATATCGTTCTTCTTGCAAAAATCCATGATGACCTTGAAAAATAGCTCTAGATTCTTCATGACTACTGCTCCAAGATGGGTATGCCAGTTAATACCGACAAGACTAAAGTCATGATCATTAAATCCAAAAATATCACCCAAGGTAGTTTCACGTATAATAACCAGTGCTTAGAGCAGGTTTCTTCTTATAAGTATTTGGGCATTGACTTCCCTCATCATCTCAACTAGAATTATAGCATCAAGAAAAGGATTATTGGGGGCTGGAAAGCTTATTACGAGCTTGAAAACAATTGTTAGTTGGTCGATATTTACATTTGGAGTAAAAAGAGGTTCCTCTTTGAGACCCTTGTCACCCTTGTTCTCTTATACAGATGTAAAGTTTGGGGTTGCAGTATATCCAGAGAGTCATGGAGGAAGATTGAGATGATTCAAAAGCAATTCATAACCTACAACCTTAAGATCAAGGGAAATGCTCCCTATCCTATCCTCTTGATCGAATCTGGTTTGTCCCCCATTAAAAGTACGACTATGTTTAGATATCTGATGTATAAGAAGAAGCTTGACAACATGGAATAAAAAAGGCTCCCTAAAATTGCTTTTAACTATAGTCAAAACCCTCACCTTCGCCTCAAGCATGGGTGGCATAAGGATGCCTAGTCCTAGCTCAACCATTGGGGAATTAAGGAGGGGCTCAATATGGGAAGCAAAGATAATATCAAGAATACTATTACCTCCAAGTCTAAGGATAAGTTGTGGGAGGATCAAGAGCTGGAGGGTAAAAGGAAGTTAAGATACTATAAGGAAGTGATCAACCCCACCCATGATAATCGGAATTATCTCTTTGAGTTGCCCAACAATAAGAAAAAAATGAACATCGCTAAGATAAGAACTAATTCCCATGAGCTTCGGAGTGAGATCGGGCAGTGGTCTATTCCCAAGACCTCTTGGAACGATAGAATCTGTCAGATTTGCGATTCTAAGCAAGTGGAAGATGAAAAACACTTCCTTTTAGACTGCCAGACTCTTACTCACATTCGCTCTCATTTCCATACCATCTGCCACACTTATAATCTTCTTGACCTATTAAGCCAACCCACCTATAACGATCTTGAAGCACTTATTTCCCTTCTCTTTGACCACAAAAACAAGATTTTGAAGAATCAAACTTAGATTATTTTTCCTCTCTTAAGGTCGGATAGACTGCATTGGTCTTAACGGACGGTAACCATCATCATCATCATCATCATCAAATAATATTTAATTATTAACTCTTCATTCAATTTTAAATTATTTAACTAAAAAAACAATTATTCTTTCAAATGAATAATATTATTTTTTATTTTATAATTTTTCATAATTATATAATTTTCATTTGAGAATTTAGTCAAATTCAAACTAAAATTAAAATAAAATAAAAACATTTTTGTTTTAATTATTTTTAATAATTTGTTACCATTTTGACCAATGCCATGTTTATTCTTTAACAAATATTTGGGTGTTTACGACTCTTGAGCATTAGTTTACTCACAAAATTTTGGTCCATGATAATGGATGGAATAACCATCTTAGACACAATAAATCAATTACACAATTCTCTAAATCTCTAACAAAATCAACTGGTCTCTTAAATTAATTATATGATGATGATGATCATGATGATGGTTAACGTCCACTGAGACCAATCCTTGGTCTATCAAACCTAAAGAAAAGAGTTATTTAGTTTGATTTAAGATTTCATTCCTATGTTCGAAAAGCTTGGAGAGAAGCCTCACAGGCTCACTATAATTTTGACATCTTAAAAGGCTAGGAAGGTCAGTATTGCAACAAATATTATGAAATTGAGCTCTAATGTGGTTGTACACGGGGCACTCTAAGAGGAAGTGATTTTCATCCTCGATGTTCATATTCTCACAGAGATGGCAGATCCTTTCCATCTGTTAGTGACCTATAAATATACGATTAATAATTTTTACTTGACTGATGTTAGTCTTGTAAATATGTACAAACTTTGCTTTCTGCAAGTTATTTTCCCATATTTTGTAAAAAAATAAAAAATAGAAAAAATAAAAAGCAAAAAGAGGGTAAAAGTCCTAAAAAAAAATCAAAGGACTTAGAAAAAATAATATACCCCAAAAGAAAAAAGATGAATAAAACATGAAAGTGTGCAAGTCTAAATGCCACTACTTTTACCTTTTGCAGTTGATTATGGCAGAGTGTCAATAAATGCCATAATCTATCATGAGTGGAAAAATCTAATCTTGACTTGTCACCTTTCAATTTCAAATGCTTTAGATAGAGAATAATGAATTGTCATACAGTTTAACCATGACAATTTCATAGTTAGGTAGAGAATAAAAGAATCCAACAATTTAATCTAGATTCTTAGTTGAAATAAGTGTAGAATTAGATAGTTTACTCTATCAAAAAGAATAAAATGTTGTAGGGTTGCTAGTTCAAATGCACCTAACTAAAATAGAAGGAAAAAATGTTAGAAGACAATAACTAGGTAGGTAGAAGAAGATGGGAAACATCAATGTAAATATATTTCACTGGGCTACAAATAACTAATTTCCCCTCCCCATAGTAAATTTTATATTCTAGACTGTCAATCAAAGAGGCTCAAGGCATTTCCTTGACTTCTGTTGGGACCGGACCTAAGGATCAATGACTAACTAGTTGAAAATGTTAAGTTTTTATATTAATCCCTAAAATTTTCATCATTTACCCTTTATGCATTCATCACCATTTTACTTTATGAGTAAGAACTCTTTTCTTACTTCAATGTTACAGAAAAGCCCATCTAATTAACTTCCCCCATTTTACAAGGTACAAAACCCTAAAAAACATGATATCCTAAGTAAAAGTGATTAAGTTATGATAATGAAGCTTTGCTTTAATTTTCATTTTCCTTAGTTTTATTTATTTATTTTGAGTATTCAGTGTCCCTTTTCATATTAACACTTAACATATTTTATTAACTCCCTATCAATTATCCTAATCCTATTAATATAGCTCCCTTTTATTTAATATCGCCAAAACCCCCTTAATATATGCTTTTGTGTCAAAGATATTAAGCACGTGTTGAAAAACATCCTGAAATTACCTCTTTGACACAAAACTACCCAAAAAAAATATATCCCTTTCCCCCTATGGTTTTTAGACCCCTCCGCAGTCTAAAACTATATAATAAAATTAAATAATACAAAAACACACATTTTATTTTCATCCTGTGTATTTAAAATGACGCACAAAAACATTAACATCTTTGTATCCCCCCCCGATTACCCTTAACCCAAGTTAAAATGTCTAAGCCTTTTTTCCCCTTCATAATATGCAAACCTTGGTTAAAGCTTTATTAAATCTTCCCTTTTAATATATAAACTCATTTTATATATTTAACACCCATTTCCATTTCATTTTCGCAAGCATCGGGTTTAACCTCAACCATCCAATCATCCCGATCAAAATCAATGGATAATATTGAACCCGGGTCCCACCCCTTTGCTCCATTCCCTACCTTTTCCCCGATATCGCATTTATTTAACATGGTAGATCTTTACCTTTTAAGATCGAAGACTCACAATGAAAGCCCGGCCCCACCTTAGTGTTTCCTCGCAACTTTCCGAAAGATCTCAACCATTCTCATTTTTCAATCAAATCCGATGGCGCATATCTAATATTGCATTACAAAAGTGATCGGGTGCAGTGTGTCAAAAAATTTGCGATAAAAGTTGTTTTATGAAACCACCGTTTGCTACGTGTTCTATTTTTATTGGATCGCATTGCAAAAGTTAAAAACCATTTAACGCCCAGGAGCAATGCAATAACCACCACTGGTTTCGATTTCAAAACGAAAACCACTCCCGCCATGTCAACTTGACCTGCAATTAATACTCCGCATGATCGATAAAATCTAAAGTTTTAACCTTAGTTCTTTATCGTTTTTCATACCTGTGCTCCTTATCCCTCTGAGAATTAATCACAGACACCATTGCAGAGCTAATTTCGAATTAATTTGCTATCCTAAAATCATTTCCACTCTGAACAGTTACTACCGAAGACTCCCAGGGCCTTATACCAAACAGCTGCAACCAGTTGAAGATTGGTACCATTTGCAACCCTCTTTGACCACAAACATACCTGTTCAAAGGTATTTTTCAGTAATCCAAACCTACAAACTCTTAATTTTCAAGAAAAAATTAAACCCATTTGAATTTAAAAACCAAAAGTACTCATTTGAGAGTACTCAAACCTTAAAGAAACAGGCGAAACCCTGTCAAAATTTTCACAAAATTTGCCACTTCCGCCTGAAGAATTTTAGCCATCCAAAAGCTATTCCTACGGTTAAAATATCTTTGAATTATTGAAAAATCCATCAAAATCCCTTTCCAACCTTCCGCACATTGCAAAGCTGCATTTCCCTCATAAAACCCTCGCCCAGTTTCTGAGTTCTTCCCCAAAAGCAGCTTAATTGACCTCTTGTTTTAGAAAAGAGCTAAGCAAACAGTCTAATCTTGCTCAGTTTCATTAAAAATTACTAAAAATCATATCACCCCTAGGACTGGAGGTCCCAAACCACAGAATCCTACCTCCAGCAAGCTTCCAAACCCCAAAACTTCCAAAATTGATAAACCTACTCCTGTCCTAACTGCAGATTCTACTAAGGTAGTCAGACCATTATAGCCACCTATCTCCTCTGAAGAGAGCAATCCGTTGATTGATTTAGACTACAGAATTGATGATGCTACCTTAGAGTTTGATTTACTTGAAGTACAGAGCTGGTGTCATGAAAAATTTGAGAAGAAAGAGGCAAATGATATACTTGTATGGGACTCCAACTTACCTAAATATGTGGTTCCCATTACACATCCAGCTCAAGATTTCATTAGTTTGTGTCAGATGCACTATATCCCTGACCAAATATGCATAGTAAATAAAGATAGTGAGGTCCTGTTTTACATAACTGCTGAAGCCATCAATGATATGCTCCAACTAAACCATGATCCACGAGCAGTATCATTATCCATAGAAGATTTGACTCAAATGTATTTAGACTTGGATTTCCCTAGGACGTTTATGATCCCTCAAAACTTCATGCCCAATCATGTTAACCTTCCTAAAGTAAATCCACCCTATGATACTTTTGATTTCCCTGAAGGCTCAAGATAGATCATTTCAATGCTCTCCTTCATATTAGGCTATGCTAATGATGAATTTACAAATGCCTCTATTCTAGGTTTCCTCTCCACCTTGTCTCCAGGACAACAGCCAGAATTGGTCTTCAACTTTGCCAAATTCATTGCTGATAATATGCATTATCAGTTAATGAAATTACCTGATGAAGGATTGTTCAGATATACATCATATATGTTACATCTCTTCTTATTTTCTCAGGCAGATAATTTTCCAATTGCATTACAGAAGATGGATATGGAGGGTAAACCTCTTTCAGTGATATTATGGACTTCTCTTCTCAGGAAAAACAACAATGAGTACAGCTACAGGGATTTCAATTATTTGTTTTTCATACCTACCATGAGTTTGCTGAACAAAGCAGAGCCACCACGGATCAATGAAGAAATCAAAATAATTTTACAGTTGTCTGAAAACTGTAAGGTTGGAGACTAGTATTTGTACAAGAATCATACAGAAATCAAAGTATATGGTGCACTTTTGGCTCCTTACAAACTACCAAATTTTCTAACTACCAGAATTTTTTGCTTTGGAATACTTAAGACAGATTTTGAATGCAGATGCAGTGAACTTCATAGCCTCCAAAAAGAAAGCACAATTCAAGTTTATAAGTCAAATTGGCTCCTTCATAGTCAACAATAGAGATGCTTTGAAAGAGGTAATCAGTAAATTATCAGCATTCAAGTTCCAAGAAAGCTTTTACTAGAACTATGACCCTCAAGGTATTTTGAGTAACCTTAGGGTCAAATGTAAGCTAACTCCATTCCTCCATGAGTCAAAGCCACTAATTGAAAAGTATGCTAATCAAATGGAATGGGTTGCAAACACTTTAATTGATGATATTCAGGAGATGCAAATAGATAGCCTGCAGAAAAATCAGATGGACAGTACACAGGTGGTTACAGTTAGCCAACAAGCAGAGGTATCCAATAAAAGGCCTAGAAAAGAAGAAGGCTATTTGGCAGAGACAATTATTGAAAATAAAATTAAAACAATCTACAACAAGAAGGCCAAAATTATTACTGAAGAAAAAGAAGGAGTCATAGATGTAGATGATAATAATGGCCAGCAAACAGATGATGAGGCCACAATGATTGTTAATGAAACACTTAGGGAAATTCAGAATGAACAAGTACTATCACAGGGAAAAGGCAAAGAAATGATTGAAACAGAGATGAATATAGAAGCTCCCTCTTCCTCTAAATCAGCAGAAGAAAATGATTATGATATCCAGAAAAGGTTCAAGCAAATCAGGGAAAAGAATGAGGAAATCAAGAATGAAGTTTATTCTAAACTTTTGAAGGAAAAACCAGGAGATAAAGATAGACTTGTGACAGCCTTTGATTACTCAACAAATAAAATGATCATGTCTTTTCTCCAACCAGTAGTAACAAATCCAAAGTCAGCCACAGACTACAGGAAAACAGAGTTTGAAGTGAATGCTGATACTATACATGAACTAGATCATATAGAGTTCCATAGAAGTGCTTCAGAGATTCTATATTCAAAGGTAGTAAGCAAAACTATGAGTACTACCATGCTGCAAAAGACTGTATCTAATTTGCAAACTCAAATGAAATTAGATAAAGCATCTCTACATGCTAAGGATTTGAGGATCAAGTCCTTAGAAGATTTGGTAATAGAAAGTGGAGCATATCCCTCTAATACTAAAGTAGCTAAGAAATTGATAAGGCAAAATAATGAAGATATTGCTGCCCTGAAAAAACAACTCAAATTGCCACAGAGTGAGCACCCACAGGCAAAAGAAATTCTTCAAGAAAAGACAGAAAAGGATGAAACTATGCAGTTAGTTTTGAAGATGAAAGCTCAGAATAAAGAGATGGAAAATCAAATAGAATCTCTAATGAAAGAAAATGAAACATTGAAGAAAGCTCATGAAGTCTCCATTCCCACAGTTATTCCAACTGTAAGTACAGTTGTTCCCTCTACATTGGCAAAACATTTGGCACCGAAAGGAGTATTGGCAACTGTAGTGTCAATTACTTCTAAAGATATCTCTGCCACTTCATCATCTACATCACAGGTAAATCAAACAGGAGAAACAGCTGCCATAGTCAAGGCTCTGGAAGACATGTCCTTAAAAGATAAAGAGATAATCAATTTGAAAGGTACTATCCGAAATCTTGAAACATCAAACAGAGATGCATTAATTACATCCAAAGGACATGAGCAGAGAGCCAACAGATTGCAGGAACACGTAAAGATTCTACAACAACAAGTTAACCTCAGTGAAGAGGTGGCATATATCAAGAACTATCTATGGAACAACATCATTCAAGGCATACATTTACAGTGGCCTTCAATCCAAATTATTTATGAACAAAAGGATTTACTTAAAGCTGCACAAATTGAAATTCAAAAGACAAAAGAAGAACTGACTGACAAACCTTCTCAAGCTTTGAAACTAATTACATTTTTGAACAGTAAAAACAGAGAAGAGCTTGAAGAGCTGAAGATTTAGGACAGGACTGAGAGCATATTACAAATCAAGAAAGTCCTAAATAAGAGAAATATGATGAATAATTTGGAGGAAAGATGTAAAGATATGAATTTGGAAATCATAAAATTTTGGGCCAAATACACATTACTGACACAAGCAGGCCTTCCAGACATTCATGCTTTGAATGAAAAATTAATGGCACAGAAGGATTATGACAACAAAATCAGGGCTTATGCCAAAGAACAGGTCAGCAAACCTTTACCATAAGGGTCTCCAACTGGTAAAGTCATTTTGGAATATTTTGAGAACTTGTTGTTTCTACAAAATGAGATCAAACATATTTTCATTATTAAGCCCAATTTTTCTAAGTATACAGAAGCAGATGAAAGTTACAGGAAATTGAAGAATATGAGAATTCCTAGTGCAGAACAATGGCAGGAATTTACAGACATGATATAGAGATTTGCAGTCAAAGTGTATCAGGAGTAGAGTCAAAGAGTATCAGTCAAAATGCCTTTTACTGCAGATTATTCCTTATTTTACAACAGTAAAGCAGTAAAAGAAACAACGTAAAGAGTATCAGTGATAAAGCACATGTTAAAAGATGTGAAATGGAAAGAGTGTCTTTCAAGTTATCTTCAAAAGATCTTTTTCCAAAATGCCAGCAAGCATTTCCAGCAGCTACAACCCAGCAACAAGTTAAGATGATTAGTCCTATTTTTTATTGATAAGAGGACAGCTTGCCAGTTTGTTCTGCAGCTGTCCCTCTTTCTATGTAATAAATCTTTATTTTTGCCTAGAGATATTCCTACATGTCTCTGAGATATTTTGTAATAATTTTGGTATAAATACTTCTCTTTTTGAAGTATTAAGGGTGGAATAAAAGTTGTTGAGATTATTATAGATATTTTTCTGGTGCTTTGGAGGGCTAATGTGTTGATTGCATAGTAGTAGACTGGAATACAGCTAACTGGACTTCATAACTCAGGATTCTTGCGATAACTTAATGATTAAAGTGATTTCTTTATGTCATTGTTTCCTTTTCCGAAGTTCCATTCTATTTCATATATGTGTTCAAATCTTAATGATTAATTAGGAGTATTATTTCAGGATAAGTGTTAAAAAGCTCCCTGTCTTAACTAAGTAATCATTTCAATATTTTCTGTTGATTTCCGGACATAGGAATCCTTAGTTGCTCCTGAGTCCCATTTGACCTCTGCCTCCTCTTCCTTATTTCTGGATTAAAGGATCCTTCACTGCCCTTATCCCGAAAGCAAGCCATCCCATCCAATCAAACTATTCAAAAACTCTGAGGGTTATCTACCTTGCCCTTAGTACATTAGCATCCTTTTGGCCTTGCCTTTCAGTCTTGCTTGCTACATTTTGACTCCATAGCCCAGTGGACTAGTAGATCCCTCTTTAATTTGTCTCCAAGTAATCTTATTTTCCACCAAACTTTTCAAACAAACCAATTTTCCAATCATACCTAGCCTAAAACTTAAATCTGAAACAAAGTTAAATCATAAGGAGAGATCCCTCTCCGGAATTCAAGAAGGCTAGATCCTGAAATCTAAAAGAGGTTCTTGGTTACCCCTGGTTTTCTTTAACTATAAACCAAAATCCCACGACCTAAGAGTTACTAGGGTGATAACATACTGGCGACCACACTGGGGATCTAACCACTCTCCAGTTTTAAGTTTAATCTTTGAGGAATATTTTTAAACATATCTTTTCTACTTTAAGGTTAAGTTTAAAGGTTGTGGGTATTTATACAATAATCATTCTAGCTCCAAAGAAAGTCTATTATACTAGATCCAACCCTGATCCCAACCCTGCAGATATAGTAGACAATCCGGACCAGATAGGAAAAAAAGAAAAAACAAGTTGTTAGTTCAAAAACTGAAGTACCCCTGAGAAGGGCTGATTCTTTACCCAAAGAATTAGTAAGCTTATCAGATATTGAATTTGTTTTGAAGTTTGAAAAATCATTATTTAGAACCAAGTCTGAAACTGATTTAAAGGAAACTATTGTAGATCCTGTTTTTACTTCTTTTGTGAATGAGAAACAGAAAGTTATTTCAGCACCTATAAAATCAGACAAAACTGAAATTCAAAGTACAGTAGACAGGGTCAATGTTACACGAATTAAAGACGTTGATGAAGCTATCAAGTTAGCCAATTTTTTGTCTCAATTTAGACCTTCAGTTTCTCAATTATCCACCACCATCTTTCCAGCAGCAGATTCTACTCTGTATGCTGCCACTTCATTTACAGATACCACTATCAGTTCACCCCCAGAACCTGTCAGTCCTGCGTTGACTTTGCAGCCTAGGATCATATATTCATCATACCCTTAATCCACCACAAGTTCATCCACAGTACCATTCATCCCTGAGCTGCCTTTGTAGCCTAAAGTAGTATTTCCATCATTTACTTAGTCCGCTACAACCACTACCACAATATTCCTTAGCCATACCACTTATTTTTCATCCTCTTTTCCAAACTCTTCAAGTACATCCGTTAGCACATCTACTGTTATAACCAGCACTATCCCTATCACTGCTATTGTACCTCCTAGCCTAGCCAAAGTCCAAGCCATGGCAACTAGATATGCTCCCCTGGTTTTACCTCAAAACCTACATGACATGCCTCAAAATTACCAAAAGGATATCCCATTATTTGATAATTTTTCACAAATCACTGCACAACAACATATCACTAGAATGAATGATTTTTGGGAAATTTATGAGATAGATGAATCTGATGTTCGAATGAGATTGTTTGCACAAAGCTTAACTGGAGAAGTAAAAACATGGTTTAGAAGTTTAGGTGCTGGTAGTATAGCAGACTTAGCTGCATTTCATAGAGCCTTCCTAAATAAATGGGAAAAGAAGAAGAATCCCATGCAAATATTATCTGAGTTTGATGTTGTTAAAAGAGCTCCTAATGAGTCTGTCCAAGATTTTTGCACTAGATACAACAATGTTTACAATTCTATTCCTACAGATCTTAAACCCACTCCATATTTCGTGCTACTCGAATTCCTTGATTATTTTGATGTAGACATGGCCTACCAACTTAGAGAAAGAGATGCAAAGACCCTAGAACAAATGCAACTAAACGTTGTAGGTGTAGAAATCAATATCCTTTCCAAGAAAGCCAGACTTAGAAATGAGAGGAGGGTTACCATCAAAGAAGAGACTTCAAACTTAGATGGTAAATTTGATTTTATCAATAAAACTTTAGAAAATTTAGTTGAGAGATTAGACCACATTGAGAGGAAACCGCAATGGGATAACCAATCCCAAATCAGAAATCCCAACTATAGAAAAAACAACAATCCTGGGAAAGGTAAGGAACCTTCCCCAGATCAAAACATTAGGCCCCCATTTCAAGAGAATTTTGCTGAAAGTTCTCAAAACAATGTTGAGGATGAGGAAGACATCAACATAGTTATGGGCATAGATGAAGAAAATACAATTTTCCTCACACAGGAAGATCAAGAACTCTTTGAGCTTCAATAGTTCAAAGTAGAATCTGGTGAATCCTTTGACTACAAGCAAGGTTATGACTTCGCAATCAATGAAATTCACAGCCAATATAACCTTAGGAGCAAGAAAACAAATGAGCCTTCTACTAAAAACAATGCTCCAACTCAACAAAATCAAAACAGAAAAAATTCATAAACTCCCAAAACAAAAATTCTGCAAATTCTTCCAAGAGAGAATAAACAAAATTCAAACCCACCCAGTCCTAAAAAGCAGTCCAGTCCAAAGATTGTAGATATTACTAATGAGGTGGCTCAATCCTCAAAAGATGCCCAAAAGGCTAATACCACAAAGGCCACCAATTCAGCAATAGTTACTGATCCCAAAAAGAATCCAGCTGACTCAAAATCATCAAATCCTAAATCTTCTGCTGAGAATTCCAAATCTAATAAAGCATCTGTTAACACTCAAACTGTTCCTAAAAAAATAATCAAAGATAGCAAAAATCAGGAAACTCAAACAAAAGATAAAAGGAAATCTCAAGCTAAAGGTAAAATTGTTGAAACACAAGAAAAATCATCCCAAACAATAGTTCCAAAAGGTGAAATAATTCAAGCTATCAAATCTCAGTCAACATTTAACATTCAATCTGAAATATCTAAGTTAAAGATAGTTGTTCCCTTAGTTGAATTGGCTAAAAATGACTTGTACAGATCGATTATTACTGAAACATTGAATGTAAATGAAAATGAGGATACAATTAATATGAGTGATGATAGACCTGAATTAATCTTTGGTCCAAATGTAAATGGTAAGCATTCAGATGGGTCAGTACCTCCATTCTATTTAAGTCTTACTATACATGATTAGATATTACACAATGCTATGCTAGATACTAGAGCTTCCCATAACCTAATGCCCAGAGCAATAATGGAAACCCTGAATCTAGACATAACCCAGCCATATAAAGACCTGTTCTCATTTGATTCCTCTAAAGTCCAATGCATAGGATTGATTAAAGATTTGTGTGTAAACTTGGTCCAATATCCTGGTAAAAGCATGATCATGGATTTTGCGGTAGCTAATATCCCGCCAAAGTATGGCATGCTTCTTTCTCGCTCATGGGGAGCAAAGTTGTAGGGATCTCTACAACTTGACATGAGTTATGCTACTATCTCGGTATTTGGACAGCCCAAAAAGCTTTACAGAGAAACCTTAATGAAGTTTATGATCAGCAGTGCCGAAAGACCTACCAATTACCTAATCTATTCAACTCCTACTGATCTTGATTCCTTTATTCTCTGTAACTCTTATCATAATAATGTCCAAACTGAAATTACTGATATAAAGCCTAAAATAATTGATGATTACATTGGTCATGAAGCTTTATGGCATTTGGATTTTGATGGATCAGTGAACAAATCAGGAGCTGGAGCTGGTGTATGGATCACCAACATTGAAACTAGCCATTCCCAAGGGCATGCCTTTAGATTGAATTTCAAGTGTACCAATAACATGGCTGAATATGAGGCTTTAATCTTAGGTCTTCAAATTATTAGAAAATTGGGAGGGCAAAGAATATTGATTATGGGAGATTCAAAGTTAGTTATCAAACAAATAAATGCATAATACTCTGTTTACAATCCCAGATTGGCCAGATATAGGGACACAGCACATGATTTGGTTGAAGATTTGTTAGAATGTAAGTTTGCTATTATTCCTAGAAAACAAAATTTACAAGCCCATTGTTTAGCAACCTTTGCCAGCACTTGCAAACTTCCATTTTCACCAATACAAAAATCCACTGCTGAAATCAAACACAGACCTATTGTCCCAGATAATGTAAAATACTGGCAGATTTTCTCAGAAGATGAACAAATATATCACTTTTTGAACAATGAGCGAGAGTTTCAAAATTGCCAAATTGATAATGATTGTAATATAGTTTCACCTTGTAACATAGATTCAAATTTTTGTCAAATAGATGATTTAGATGTACATAATTTTGATAAACCTACTATATTTACTCAGAGTGACATATATGACTTGGAAAAAGTAGATATAGAAGAAATGATAGAAGATGAACCAGATTTGATAGATTTAAAACATAACATTTTACCCAGAGGTTTAACTCCCTTAGAGGACTTATTTGATTCCAATGATGTTCCCAAAAGGCCAAAAATGGAACCAGTCAGGTCTGATATAGAAGAGTGTAACATAGGAACAAATGAAAAACAAAAAATGATCAAACTATCAAAGTCCTTATCATCAGAAGAAAAGGTTAAATACATAGAACTTTTGAAAGAATATCAGGATGTCTTTGCCTGGGGTTACGAAGATCTGAAAACTTACAATAAAGACATAATTCAACATAAGATTCCTTTGAAAGAAAATCACAAACCTTTTCAACAAAAATTAAGAAGGATAATCCAATTTTGTTACCTTTAATCGAAAAAGAAGTTAAAAGAATGTTTGATGCACAAATAATTGCACCAGTGAGGTATTCTGATTGGGTTTCTAATTTAGTGCCCACCAAAAAGAAAACAGGAGAAATTCGACTGTGTATAGACTTTAGAAATCTCGATAAAGTTTCCTTGAAAGACAATTATCCCTTGCTTAAAATGGATCATATTTTGCAGAGGGTGGCAGGTTCTTCAAGAATTTCTTTACTAGATGGTTTCTCTAGTTATAATCAAATTCTAGTTCATAAAGATGATCAAACTAAAACTTTATTTACCACTCCTTCGGGCACTTTCATGTACGTGAAAATGCCTTTTGGATTGAAAAATGCAGGAGTTACTTTTCAGAGGGCCATGGATATTGCCTTTGCTAAGGAGATCCATGAATTTTTAGTTATCTATCCTGATGATATTACTGTTTTTTAAAAAACAAATGATGACCACTTGGATCACCTGAGACAAGTCTTTATCAAATGTAGAAAATATGGTATATCCTTAAACCCTAAAAAGACTCTTTTCGGACTAGAAGAAAGAAAATTGTTAGGTCACATAATCTCCAAGGAAGGCATTAGAATAGACCTTGCAAGAATTGAAGCTATTTTGAACATTCAACCACCAAGAAACATAAAATAACTTCAAGCATTCCTGGGTAAAATCAAATTTTTAAGAAGATTTATCTCTAATCTGGCTGAAATCATAAAAGAACTCAACAATATGCTTAAAAATGACTCTGCAATAAAGTGGACAGTAAAGGCCAAACAATCTTTCGAAACCATAAAACAAGCCCTGACAAAAGCACCAGTCCTCATCAGCCCAGATTATACAAAAGATTTCATAATCTTTTCCTTTGCATTTGAGCATACCATAGCTGCAGTTCTTCTGCAGAAAAACAATCAAGGTTTTGAACAAACAATTGCATTTTTTAGTAAAGCCCTCAGAGATGCACCATTGAAGGAAACTATAATGAAAAAGCAGGCTTTAGCCCTGGTTAAAGCCACAAAGGACTTCAGAGTTTACATACTTCATTCCCACATCATTGCATATGTCCCTAATGTTGTAATCAAAGACATTCTGACACAAGATGGACCTGATAGTAGGAGAGGAAAGTGGATTGCCACTATCCTTGAATACGATTTGGAAATCAAACCAACAAAGCTCATTAAAGGACAGGGTTTAGACAGATTGATGGCTGAATCTAATTGTAATGCTTTAGATATAAATTTCATTGCACAAATAGATGACTAGGAGGAGATGGCGACTCCATTGATCAGTGAGGCCTATCTAGACTCACCATGGTACTCTGATATTATCTTTGTACTCACACATTTACAAGCTCCTCTTGGGCTAACTAAAACCAAAGCAAGATTCATCAAACAGAAAGCAATGAGGTTTTGTATCCTAAACAATGCACTTTATTGGAAAGAAAGTAGTGGGATTTTATTGAATTGTTTATTAAAATCAGAGGCTGACAAAATCCATGAGGAATTTCATGCAGGTGACTGTGGAGGCCACCTATACTGGAAGAGTACAGCAAACAAAATATTGAGAGTTGGTTTCTACTGGCTAACTTTATTTTCTGATGTCAAAAAATTTGTTACCTCCTATCACAAATGCCAAATTTTTTAAGGGAAAAAGAAACTATTTCCCTTACCTCTTAAGCCTATATCTACTGAAAATCCATTTCAACTATGGGGGTTAGACTTCATTGGTGAAATTCACCCTCCATCCTCAAGCCAACATAAATGGATTTTAACTGCTACAGATTACTTTACCAAGTGGATAGAAGCCATTCCCACTAGGCAAGCCACTGATTCAGTTATAATCTCATTTATAGAAAGTAATATTTTGTCAAGATTTGTATGCCCACGTAAGATTATCACTGACAATGCAGCTGCATTCAAATCCCAGAAAATGATTTCTTTCTGTCATAAATACCATATTACCTTAGTTCATTCCACTGCTTATTATTCCCAAGGTAATGGTTTAGCTGAATCATCAAACAAAAGTTTAATCAATATCATCAAAAAATTACTTCAAGAAAACAAAAAGACCTGGAACAAAAAGCTAGTTTATGCTTTATGGGCTGATAGACTAACCACAAAGAAGTCTATTGGAACTTCACCTTATCAGATTGTTTATGGAATGGATGTAGTTTTCCCCTCTTCCTTGGGTGTTCCAGTCATGAAGATCATTTAGGAATCACAGGTGGAAACCAATGATATTCAACGAAGAATCAATGAAACCATACATCTTCAACAAACAAGGGAAGAAGTTTATGAAATATCACAAGTTGTACAAGATAAAATTAAAAATATTTTTGACAAAAGGATTAAAGAAGATGATTTTTTCACAGGAGATCAAGTTTTAAAATGGGATTCACGGAGAGAGGATAAAGACAAACATGGAAAGTTTGACTTTCTATGGCAAGGACCCTATGTGATATATGGTTACAGAGGTAACAATTCCTTTTTCATCAGGAATTTGGATGGAACTGAACTACAAGAAGGACTAGTGAATGGTAGGATGTTGAAACACTACTATTCTTCTGAGTCAGTCATCAGTTAGATTCATTTATTTTTATCATTGTAAATATTCATTGCAAGTGTGTAGATTGGATTGGAGATTTTATCTACAAAGTTGAAGCTCGAAGAGAAGGCCCTAAGCTTTGCAGTACAAAATGTCATAAGTATGAATTGTTGCAGAAATCAGAAGGCAATTACAAGATCACCAAGGTTAAAGTTAAAGGCTACTGATCTTAGAGTTCTTGACATTCCACCAGGAAATGCCATCTCCAAGTGAAGCCGATGTTAGTGACCTATAAATATAGGATTCATAATTTTGACTTGAATGATGTTAGTCCTGTAAATATGTACAAACTTTGCTTTCTGTAAGTTATTTTCCCATATTTTGTAAAACAAAAAACAAAAAAAAACAAAAACAAAAAGAGGGTAAAAGTCCTAAAAGAAAAATCAAAGGACTTAGAAAAAATAATATACCCCAAAATAAAAAAGATGAATAAAACATGAAAGTGTGCAAGTCTAAATGCCACTACCTTTTGCAGTTGATTATGGCAGAGTGTCAATAAATGCCAAAATTTGTGATGAGTTGAAAAATCTAATCTTGACTTGTCACCTTTCAATTTCAAATGTTGTAGATAGAGAATAATGAATTTTCATACAGTTTAACCATGAAAATTCCATAGTTAGATAGAGAATAAAAGAATCCAACAGTTTAATCTGGATTCTTGGTTGAAATAAATGTAGAATTAGATAGTTTATTGCTTTCAAAAAGAATAAAATGTTGTAGGGTTGCTAGTTCAAATGCACCTCACTAAAATAGAAGGAAAAAATGTTAGAAGACAATAACTGGGTAGGAAGAAGAAGATGGGAAACATCAATGTAAATATATTTCACCGGGCTAAAAATAACTAATTCCCCTCCCATAGTAAATTTTATATTCTAGACTGTCAGTCAAAGAGGCTCAAGGCATTTCCTTGACTTCTGTTGGGACCGGACCTAAGGCTCAATGACTGACTAGTTGAAAATGTTAAGTTTCTATATTAATCCCTAAAATTTTCATCATTTACCCCTTCATGCATTCATCACCATTTTACTTTATGAGTAAGAACTCTTTTCTTACTTAAATGTTACAGAAAATCCCATCTAATTAACTTCCCCCATTTTACAAGGTACAAAACCCTAAAAAACATGATATCCTAAGTAAAAGTGATTAAGTTATGATAATTAAGCTTTGCTTTAATTTTCACTTTCCTTAGTTTTATTTATGTATTTTGAGTATTCATTGTCTCTTTTCATATTAACACTTAGCATATTTTATTAATTCCCTATCAATTATCCTAGTCCTATTAATATAGCTCTCTTTTATTTAATATCCCAAAAACCCCCTTAATATATGCTTTTATGTCAAAGATATTAAGCACATGTTGAAAAACATCCCGAAATTACCCCTTTGACATAAAACTACCCATAAAAAATATATCCCTTTCCCCTATGGTTTTTATACCACTCCGTAGTCTAAAACTATATAATAAAATTAAATAATACAAAAGCACGCATTTTATTTTCATCCTATGTATTTAAAATGATGCACAAAAACATTAACATCTTTGTATCCCCCCCCCGATTACCCTTAACCCAAGGTTAAAATGTCTAAGCCTTTTTTCACCTTCATAATATGCAAACCTTGGTTAAACCTTTATTAAATCTGCACTTTTAATATATAAACTCATCTTATATATTTAACACCCACTTCCATTTCATTTTCGCAAGCATTGGGTTTAACCTCAACCATCTGATCATCCCGATCAAAATCAATGGATAGTATTGAACCCGGGTCCCACCCCTTTGCTCCATTCCCTACCTTTTCCCCGATATCGCATTTATTTAACACTGTAGATCTTTACCTTTTAAGATCGACGACTCACAATGAAATCTCGGCCCAACCTTATTGTTTCCCCGCAACTTTCCGAAAGATCTCAACCATTCTCATTTTTCAATCAAATCTGACGGCGCATATCTAATATCGCATTACAAAAGTGATCGGGCACAGTGTGTCAAAAATTTTGCGATAAAAGTTGTTTTATGAAACCACCATTTGCTACGTGTCCTATTTTTAATGGATAGTATTTCAAAAGTTAAAAACCATTTATCGCCCAGGAGCAATGCGATAACCACCACTGGTTTCGCTTTCAATACGAAAACCACTCCCACCATGTCAACTTGACCTGCAATTAATACTCTGCATGATCGATAAAATCTAAAGTTTTAACCTTATTTCTTTATCATTTTTCATACCTGTGCGCCTTATCCCTCTGAGAATTAATCACAGACACCATTGCAGAGCTAATTTTGAATTAATTTTCTGTCCTAAAATCATTTCCACTCTGAACAGTTACTACCGAAGACTCGCAGGGCCTTATACTAAACAGCTGCAACCAATTGAAGACTGGTACCACCTGCAACCCTCTTCGACCGCAACCATACATGTTCAAAGGTATTTTTCAGTAATCCAAACCTACAAACTCTTAATTTTCAAGAAAAAATTAAACCCACTTGAATTTAAAAACCAAAAGTAATCATCTAAGAGTACTCAAACCTTGAAGAAACAGGGGAAACCCTGTCAAAATTTTCACAGAATTTGCCACTTCCGCCTGAAGAATTTTAGCCATCCAAAAGATATTCCTACGGTTAAAATATCTTTGAATTATTGAAAAATCCATCAAAATCCCTTTCCAACCTTCTACACATTGCAAAGCTGCATTTCCCTCATAAAACCCTCGCCCAGTTTCTGAATTCTTCCTCAAAAGCAACTTAATTGACCTCTTGTTTTCAAAAAGAGCTAAGCAAATAGTCTAATCTTGCTCAGTTTCATTAAAAATGACTAAAAAACATATCACCCCTAGGACTAGAGGTCCCAAACCATAGAAGCCTGCCTCCAGCAAGCTTCCAAACCCCAAAACTTCCAAAATTGATAAACCTACTCCTGTCCTAACTGCAGATTCTATTAAGGTAGTCAGACCATTGCAGCTACCTATCTCCTCTGAAGAGAGCAGTCCCTTGATTGATTTAGACTATAGAATTGATGATGCTACCTTAGAGTTTGATTTACTTGAAGTACAGAGTTGGTGTCATGAAAAATTTGAGAAGAAAGAGGCAAATGATATACCTGTATGGGACTCCAACTTACCTAAATATGTGGTTCCCATTACACATCCAACTCAAGATTTCATTAGGTTGTGTCAGATGCATTATATCCCTGCCTAGAGATGCATAGTAAATAAAGATAGTGAGGTCCTGTTTTACATAACTGCTGAAGCCATCAATGATATGCTCCAACTAAACCATGATCCACGAGCAGTATCATTATCCATAGAAGATTTGACTCAAATGTATTTAGACTTGGATTTCCCTAGGAAGTTTATGATCCTTCAAAACTTCATGCCCAATCATGTTAACCTTCCTAAAGTAAATCCACCCTATGATACTTTTGATTTCCCTGAAGGTTCAAGACAGATCATTTCAATGCTCTCCTTCATATTAGGCTATGCTAATGATGAATTTACAAATGCCTCTATTCTAGGTTTCCTCTCCACCTTGTCTCCAGGACAACAGCCAGAATTGGTCTTCAACTTTGCCAAATTCATTCTTGATAACATGCATTATCAGTTAATGAAATTACCTGATGAAGGAGTGTTCAGATATACATCATATCTATTACATCTCTTCTTATTTTCTCAGACAGATAATTTTCCAATTGCATTACAGAAGATGGATATGGAGGATAAACCTCTTTCAGTGATATTATGGACTTCTCTTCTCAGGAAAAACAACAGTGAGTACAGATATAGGGATTTCAATGATTTGTTCATCATACCTGCCATGAGTTTGTTGAACAAAGCAGAGCCACCAAGGATCAAAGAAGAAATCAAAAGAATTTTATAGTTGTCTGAAAACTGTTAGGTTGGAGACTGGTATTTGTACAAGAATCATACAAAAATCGGAGCATATGGTGCACTTTTGGCTCCTTACAAACTGCCAAAATTTCTAACTACCAGAATTTTTGCTTTGGAATACTTAAGACAAATTTTGAACGCAGATGCAGTGAACTTCATAGCCTCCAAAAAGAAAGCACAATTCAAGTTAAGAAGTCAAATTGGCTCCTTCGTAGTCAACAACAGAGATGCTTTGAAAGAGGTAATCAATAAATTATCAGCGTTCAAGTTCCAAGAAAGCTTTTACTAGAACTATGACCCTCAAGGTATTTTGAGTAACCTTAGGGTCAAATGTAAGTTAACTCCATTCCTCCGTGACTCAAAGCCACTAATTGAAAAGTATGCTAATCAAATGAAATGGGTTACAAACACTTTAATTGATGATATTCAGGAGATGCAAACAGATAGCTTGCAGGAAAATCAGATGGACAGTACACAGGTTGTTACAGTTAGCCAACAAGCAGAGGTATCCAATAAAAGGCCTAGAAAAGAAAAAGGCTATTTGGCAGAGACAATTATTGAAAATAAATTTAAAACATTCTACAGCAAGAAGGCCAAAATGATTACTGAAGAAAAAGAAGGAGTCATAGATGTAGATGATAATAATGGCCAATAAACAGATGATGAGGCCACAATGATTGTTAATGAAACACTTAGGGAAATTCAAAATGAACAAGTACTATCACAGGGAAAAGACAAAGAAATGATTGAAACAGAGATGAATATAGAAGCTCCCTCTTCCTCTAAATCAGCAGAAGAAAATGATTCTGATATCCAGAAAAGGTTCAAGCAAATCAGGGAAAAGAATGAGGAAATCAAGAATGAAGTTTATTCTAAACTTTTGAAGGAAAAACCAGGAGATAAAGACAAACTTGTGACAGCCTTTGATTACTCAACAAATAAAATGATCATGTCTTTTCTCCAACCAGTAGTAACAGATCCAAAGTCAGCCACAGACTACAGGAAAACAGAGTTTGAAGTGAATTTTGATACTATACATGAACAAGATCAGATAGAGTTCCATAGAAGTGCTTCAGAGATGCTATATTCAAAGGTAGTAAGAAAAACCATGAGTGCTACCATACTGCAAAAGACTGTATCTAATTTGCAAACTCAAATGAAATTAGATAAAGCATCTCTACATGCTAAGGATTTGAGGATCAAGTCCTTAGAAGATTTGGTAATAGAAACTGGAGCAAATCCCTCTAATACTGAAGTAGCTACGAAATTGGTAAGGCAGAAGAATGAAGATATTGCTACCTTGAGAAAATAACTCAAATTGCCACAGAGTGAGCACCCACAGGCAAAAGAAATTCTTTAAGAAAAGACAGAAAAGGATGAAACTATTGTTGAACCCTTAGTTAAACTTAGAGGGGGAGGGGGGGTGAATCAGCTTAACATATTCATTGACTTTTAAAACTTTTTCATTAAAACTTATTTACACCTTAATTTCATGTTCAACTTACTATGTGAGTAGTCTTAGAATGTGAGCAGTAAGTATTAATATAATGTAACAGTAGATTTAATATGAGAGCAGCAAGTATTGAGCAGATGAGATAAACCATATCAACACATAAACATCATGCACAGAGACACCAGATATAAGTGGAAACCCATAAAGGGAGAAAACCACATCTTATTATTGGTGTGATGCAAAGGCAAGCTCCAACTCCCTCTCACCATTGATTTTCTGTAGGCACCAACCTACAGGAGGCTCCTACCTCAATTCTGCAAGCTACAACTTGCAAGGAAGCTCCAACTCCCATCAATTTTCTACAGGCACCAACCTACAGGAGGCTCCAACCTCAGTCAGCTACAACTGACATTTTATCAAACTACAACTTGATGTGGAAGCACCAACTCCCATCTATTTTCTGCAGGCACCAACCTACAGGAGGCTCCAACCTCAGTCAGCTACAACTAACATCTATCAAGCTACAACTTGATAGGGAAGCTCCAACTTCCTTACTCTTTCAAAAGGAAAACACTTGTTGATTTACCTTGGATGTCAGCTCTGTTCTGTATCATCTTCACTACTGTGCATCAATCTTCATATCTGCCTTATATCATTTCTGCATCTTCTCAGATTCACTATCAGCTCCTGCTTCTCTTCTCAGCTCCTCCTTCTTCTCTGCCTCACTGCTTCATTTCTGCATTATCTAACTTTTCACAACATCTTGTTCTGCTCCTCCTTCTTCTTCTCTTCTCTGCCTCAATTCCATACTCAGCATTCTTTATGCTCACTCTCTCTCACCTCTTGCAGCTTTCTTATTTTCTTCAACTCTCTTCAATTCTGTTGCACACTCTCTTCTTCTCTCACTCTGTTTTCGTAACCTTCTCCCCTTGGATATTATCCTATTTTATACAAACTAGCTTCATGGCTGTTTGTATTCTACTGGGAATTCGAAATGGACAGCCATGTCTCTTTGCCTTCTGCCTTCTCATCTCTTTTATCCGCTCATTCAGAAAATATAACTATAGGTACCAATTTAACATGTCAGTGGGATATTTCTTTTTCCTTTGGATACTTGCCTTTGCATCACAAACAATATAAAACAAAATCATTTACATTCAATTACAATGAAAACTCCAGCTCACTCATTTAGCCTCTTGGCTCGCTGCGCATTTGTCTTTTCTTTGACTGTGTCTTTGTCCCTTTCAGCTATGTTTGTTTCCTTATTCACTGTCACAGGGTAACGGCCATATGTCATACATATGTAACTGTGCTTTTTATATCAAGCTAATTGATTCTCGGCACAATAATAAAAAGACGTTTTGATATGTGCACTGTCGTGGTGTAACTGTTATGCATCTGTAACAACGCCTTTTATATATAACACAACTTCAGCTCTCGGCATAATAGTAAAAGCTTGTTTAACATATAAAATGCCCTTTCAGGCCCACCATCCGAACTTTGTTTTGTGCTCCGATGCGATGAGTCTCCTCTGATGATTTCCGATTGCGATTACACCCTTTACGATTGTTCCGATGCGATTAATCGCAATCGCAAACTTCATTGGTATGTTCCACTGCTCAGCCTTCATGCCGATGCGATGGCCCCACACTGCATATATATATATATATATATATATATGTTCTCCAACGGAATGTAAAGACCCATGAATTCACTTTGGCGAATGCCCAGCACGCACCTCATTTTCTATAAGTTTCGACTTTAGCACAATATATAAATATATCACCATGTATGCATATTCCCCGAGTCAAGCGTTATAAACATTAATATAAGGGGTCGATTCCATTTAATCAATATAATATCATATATCCGGGCCCACTTGCCACGCTTTCCGATGCTATACATTACTCCTCGACTTCTTCCGATTGCGATTGATCGCAATCGCAATTTCCATTTGAATGTATCGACATTCCAATGCTCCGATGCTCCATTTCGATCAATAATTGTTTATCGAAACTCAAATATGTATGATTTGCAGTTTATATGCCCATCGGGTCCAGACTTCAATCACAATCACAACTTTTGGTTGCATGTTCCGATATGCCTATACTCTGATGCTCCGATGCGATTAGGCCGGAATTCAAATACGTGTTAATCACAATTTATACGCCCATCGGGTCCGGGCTTCAATCGCAATCGCAATTTGCAGTTTATATGATCCGCTGCCAACCTTTTTCCGATGTGATTGATGAGGGTCCCACCTTATGGTACTTTGGTTCTTTGTTTAAAAAGCGCTACACTTATATAAAGCGCTGCATATATATATGCTTCCGCTTCCACCTTTAGTGTAACCTCCGGCTGGGTAATGATTCTCGGAATAAGGTTTATATATATACATTGCCGCTTGGGTTAAGATTCTCGAAATATTATGTATCCTCCCACCTGGGTTACGATTCCCGAAATTTTCTGCTCGCTCTGTCTCTGCCTCTGCTGTTTGACCATTTCATCTTTGCCTCTGCCTTCGCTGTGCCTCTGCCTCTACTGCTCGTTTCATCTCGACCTTTTCATCTTGATGTTGTTTGATAACGGCTCTGCCTCTGCTGTGATAACGGCTCTGCCTCTGCCACTGCCTCTGATAACGGCTCTGCCTCTGCCTCTGCCTCTGATAACGGCTCTGCCTCTATATTCGCTGCCTCTACCTCTGCCTTAGTTGTGCTTTTTTCTGTCTCTGCCGTTGCTTCCGCTCTGCTGTTTGACTATTACATTTCGACAGTCTTCTTCCGCCTGTCTCCTTTGCTTCCTTTGTTCGCTTCTTTTTTGCCTCCTTTGTCTGTCTCTGTCTTTTCTGCCTCCATTGCCTTATTGCTGGTTCAGGTACTTCTCCTTTGCCACAAAGTTTATTCAACTCTGTTTATAAACCCTGATAGACTCACAATCATCCATGCACAGTCAATTGCACATAGGAGCCATTTATACTAAGCACTACTCTGCACCTTGAATAACTCTCTGCTTCTTTGCTATCCTCTGCTCCTTGACTGATGCTGCTCCTTACTTCTCTTTTTGTTGTCTTTGCTACCTCTCTTTTTGTCCTCACTACTCTGCACCTTGAATAACTCTCTGCTTCTTTTCTATCCTCTGCTCCTTGACTGATGCTGCTCTTTACTTCTCTTTTTGTTGTCTTTGCTACCTCTCTTTTTGCCTCCTCTGCTCCTTGAATGATGTTTCAAGTGCTCCTCCTTTCTCATCTCCTTTGCCATCAATGACAACATTTCCAACAACTATGCAGTTAGTTTTGAAGATGACAGCTCAGAATAAAGAGATGGAAAATCAAATAGAATCTCTAATGCAAGAAAATGAAACATTGAAGAAAGCTCATGAAGTCTCCATTCCCACAGTTATTCCAAATGTAAGTACAGTTGTTCCCTCTACATTGGCAGAACATTTGGCACCGAAAGGAGTATTGGCAACTGCAATGTCAATTACTTCTAAAGATATCTCCGCCACTTCATCATCTACATCACAGGTAAATCAAACAGGAGAAACAACTGCCATAGTCAAGGCTATGGAAGACATGTCCTTAAAAGATAAAGAGATAATCAATTTGAAAGGTACTATCCGAAATCTTGAAACATCAAACAGAGATGCATTAATTACATCCAAAGGACATGAGCAGAGAGCCAACAAATTGCAGGAACAGGTAAAGATTCTACAACAACAAGTTAATCTCAGTGAACAGGTGGCATATATCAAGAACTATCTATGGAACAACATCATTCAAGGCATACATTTACAGTGGCCTTCAATCCAAATTATTTATGAACAAAAGGATTTACTTAAAGCTACACAAATTGAAATTCGAAAGACAAAAGAAGAATTGACTGACAAACCTTCTCAAGCTTTGAAACTAATTACATTTTTGAACAGTAAAAACAGAGAAGTGCTTGAAGAGCTGAAGATTTAGGACAGGACTAAGAGCATATTACAAATCAAGAAAGTCCTGAATAAGAGAAATATGATGAATAATTTGGAGGAAAGATGTAAAGATATGAATTTGGCAATCACAAAATTTTGGGCCAAATACATAGTACTGACACAAGTAGGCCTTCCAGACATTCATGCTTTGAATGAAAAGTTAATGGCACAGAAGGATTATGACAACAAAATCAGGGCTTATGCCAAAGAACAGGTCAGCAAACCTTTACCATAAGGGTCTCCAACTGGTAAAGTCATTCTGGAATATTTTGAGAAATTATTCTTTCTACAAAATGAGATCAAACATATTTTCATTGTTAAGCCCAATTTTGCTAAGTATACATAGGCAGATGAAAGTTACAGGAAATTGAAGAATATGAGAATTCCCAGTGCAGAACAATGGCATGAATTTACTGACTTGATATAGAGATTTGCAGTCAAAGTGTATCAGGAGTAGAGTCAAAGAGTATCAGTCAAAATGTCTTTTACTGCAGATTATTCCTTATTTTACAACAATAAAGCAGTAAAAGAAACAACGTAAAGAGTATTAGTGATAAAGCACATGTTAAAAGATGTGAAATGGAAAGAGTGTCTTTCAAGTTATCTTCAAAAGATCTTTTTCCAAAATGCCAGCAGCTACAACCCAACAACAAGTTAAGATGATTAGTCCTATTTTTTATTGATAAGAGGACAGCTTGCCAGTTTGTTCTGCAGTTGTCCCTCTTTCTATGTAATAAATCTTTATTTTTGCCTAGAGATATTCCTACATGTCTCTAAGATATTTTGTAATAATTTTTGTATAAATACTTCTCTTTTTGAAGTATTATGGGTGGAATAAAAGTTGCTGAGATTATTATAGATATTTTGCTGGTGCTTTGGAGGGCTAATGTGTTGATTGCATAGTAGCAGACTGGAATACAGCTAACTGGACTTCATAACTCAGGATTCTTCCGATAACTTAATGAGTAAAGTGATTTCTTTATGTCATTGTTTTCTTTTCTGAAGTTCCATTCTATTTCATATATGTGTTCAAATCTGAATGATTAATTAGGAGTATTATTTCAGGATAAGTGTTAAAAATCTCCCTGTCTTAACTAAGTAATCATTTCAATATTTTCTGCTGATTTCCTGACCTAGGAATCCTTAGTTGCTCCTGAGTCCCATTTGACCTTTGCCTCCTCTTCCTTATTTCGGATTAAAGGATCCTTCACTGCCCTTTATCCCAAAAGCAAGCCATCCCATCCAATCAAACTATTCAAAAACTCTGAGGGTTATCTACCTTGCCCTTAGTACATTAGCATCCTTTTGGCCTTGCCTTTCAGTCTTGCTTGCTACATTTTGACTCCATAGCCCAATGGACTAGTAGATCCCTCTTTAATCTGTCTCTAAGTAATCTTATGTCCCACCAAACTTTTCAAACAAACCAATTGTCCAATCATACCTAGCCTAAAACTTAAATCTGAAACAAAGTTAAATCATAAGGAGAGATCCCTCTCCGGAATTCAGGAAGGCTAGATCCTGAAATCTAAAAGAGGTTCTTGGTTACCCCTGGTTTTCTTTAACTATAAATCAAAATCCCACGACCTAAGAATTACTAGGGTGATAACACCATCCATGGTGTTTTAGGAACTTTCCAACAACCTGTTTCACTATGGAGCTCATGAGAGTTCATTCTAATCTTGGCTATATTAATTTTCTTCTTTGAGCTAGTTAAAACAGAGAGATACTTTTGATCTTCTAGGGTGGGCTTGATGACCTCCTTATAATATCTTAATTTTCTTTTAGCTGCTAGATCTTTCTCACACCACATTTTTTCTTTGAACTTAGAAGTAACAATTTTTTTAATGTTATTAATGTTTTGCAATGCAACAATCTCATCGATCTCCCAATGGTTGATCCAGGTGGATATCGGTGGCCACCCACCTATTCCATTTGGACCCGCAACATCAATTCTTTCAGTTTTTTAGCTTCATCACAACTTACTATTTTTAGCAGGTTTTCGGGTCCTGCACTCCCGGAGCCGTTTTGGGGACTTAATGATCCAGGTGGATATTGGTGGCCACCCACCGAGTCCATTTGAACCCCCATCATCAGTTATTTTAGTTTGTAAGTTTAAGCACAACTTACTATTTATAGCAGTTTTTTCGGGTCCTGAACTTCCGGAGCCGTTTTGAGGCCCTAAACGACGTTTTTTGGGAAAATGGGGAGCAACATGGTCTACGAACCATGTTGGTCTATGACCCATGTTGGTCTACGACTCATGTTTCTCACTCAAAAGTTGTAGTCCTCGGATAGAGCTTTCTAACGAGCTATTGAGCACATAAAACGAAGATCAGATGCCAAAGTTACGTTCCTGGGAAGTTGAAACACCAACTAACCCAAACGGGGCCCACAGTTTTGGCACTTCATCTCCTAGGGTTAGGTTTTTGGACATTTCAGATTCTACATTGTTTCTCAACAATAAATAGGCCCTAGAGCCTCATTGTAATACAGTTCAGAGGCTGGTAGCCATCACATGTTTTCTCAGGGATACGCTACTAGTGCCCTAGCTCGTCCATTTCCATTATTTCTATAAGCATGTTTCAGTCAGTTGATTTGTAACACAGTTTATAGGCCTGTAGCTGCCACATCTCTTCTCAGAGATAAGCCTACCAGCGCCCTAGCTGTTTATTTCCATTCTGTCTGTAAACAACTTTCAGTTCTGTAACACAGTTTAGAGGCCTGTAGCCGCCACATCTCTTCTCAGATACGCTACCAGTGCCCCAATTGTTTATTTCAGTCATTTGTTTTATTAATAAAATGAAGCATTATTTCCGCTGCATCTATGTATCTATGGCTATATGTGTATTCTGTTGCGTTCCTGCATAGAATCTGGATCAGTGGTATCAGAGCAGTCTGCTCTTTCTCTGTTTTTCTTTTCATGTCCCTAATGCGGCCAGGGTATAAGGAGTTCAACCTCGCAACCCCAACGATCCCCCATGGCGGAAGGAAAGAAAGACGAGGGAGTAGGAGATCTTATCAAAATCTTGCTCGAGGAGGTCCTCGAGAAACAGAGGAATGCGATGATGGATAACTTTTCCCAGATCCTTCAACGACTGCCCACCGACGGCACATCTACATCCAGCGCGTCCGTCAACAGGTCCGGGACATCCTGGACAAATCCAACACCAAGTTCAGCAGAATTCCCCCCCCCCATGGAGGAACTTAACACAATGGAGACCATTGCTTCCTAAGGAGGGAGGAATGATCCAGGTGGATATCGATGGCCACCCACCTATTCCAATTGGACCCGCAACATCAATTCTTTCAGTTTTTTAGCTTCATCACAGCTTACTATTTTTATCAGGTTTTCAGGTCATGCACTCCCGGAGCCGTTTTGGGGACTTAATGATCCAGGTGGATATTGGTGGCCACCCACCGAGTCCATTTGAACCCCCACCATCAATTATTTCAGTTTGTAAGTTTCAGCACAACTTACTATTTATAGCAGTTTTTCGGGTCTTGAACTTCCAAAGTCGTTTTGAGGCCCTAAACGACGTTTTTTGGGAAATCAGGGAGCAACATGGGTTGTAGATTGATGTTGCTCACTCAAAAGTTGTAGTCCTTGGATAGATATTTCTAACGAGATATTGAGCACGTCAAATGGAGATTGGATGCCAAAGTTACGTCCCTAGGAAGTTGAAACACCAACTTACCCAAACGGGGCCCACAGTTTTGGCGCTTCATCTCCTAAGGTTAGGTTTTTGGACGTTTTAGATTCTACATTGTTTCTCAACAATAAATAGGCCCTCGAGCCTCATTGTAATACAGTTTAGGGGCTGGTGGCCATCACATCTCTACTTAGCCATCACATCTCTACTCAAGGATACACTACCAGTGCCCTAGCTCGTCAATTTCCATTATTTCTATAAGCATGTTTCAATCAGTTGTTTTGTAACACAGTTCATAGGCTTGTAGCCGCCACATTTCTTCTCGGAGATAAGCCTACCAACGCTCTAGCTGTTTATTTCCATTCTGTCTGTAAACAACTTTCAGTTCTGTAACACAGTTTAGAGGCCTGTAGCTGCCACATCTCTTCTCAGAGATACGCTACCAGCGCCCTAGCTGTTTATTCCAGTCATTTGTTTTATTAATAAAATGAAGTATTATTTCCGCTGCATCTATGTATCTATGGCTATATGTGTATTCTGTTGCGTTCCTGCATAAAATCCAGATCAATGGTTTAACCAGGCCCTGGTGTCTTTATACAAACCTCTTTTAAGCCTTAGGTGGTTTTGGCTGAGATTTAAAGCTAGCTTAGGAAGTCTATGGTCTCGTGTGCTATTGAGCTTGTGCTTGTACAACAGAAACCTAGTCATAGCTTGGCTCTCAATAGGGGAAATAACCACTTCTATAAGGAGAATAGGATAGGGTGTATTGCTTTTAATTTTAAGGTTATACGTTATAACACGCTTCTGGATTTGCTCAATCTTTCTCCAAGATTCTCTAGAGATGCTGCAACCCCAAACCTCAGATCCATATAAGGTAACAGGAGTGACTAAAGTTTCAAAGAGGAACTTCTTTCTATCCCAAATTGCGAGGTTTGCCATTTTACAATTATTTTCAAGACCAAAATAAGCTTTCTACCCCCCATTAATCATTTTCTGAATGCTATAGTTCTAGTTGAGCTTGTGATGAATATCAATTCCTAGGTACTTGTAAGAAGACACTTCCTCCAAGTTACTATTGTCATACATAAAATCAGCGTAACTGTCCTTCTTGGATTTGATAGTCATAACTTTTGTTTTGTCAATGTTAACATACATACTCATTGTAGAGAAGAAATCCTTAAGAAGTCTAAGTTGCTTATCAAGATCAAATGGGCACATTGCGAGAAGAGCAATATCGTCAGCATAGAGAAGAAGGATGATGACTATCCCAGCTAAGATTGTGCCAGCACATCCTGCTTCCTCTAAACAACCTTCTAGCTTGTCGATGTAAATGCCAAATAAGGTAGGGGAGAGGGGGCAACCTTGTTTAACTCCGATATTACACTTAATATATTTCGACCACCCCTCATTGCTCTTTAACTTGGCAATTACATTCTCGTATAACCTTATAGTGGCCGCTCTTAGCTCAAAAGGAACATTTAGCTCTTCTAATCTATTCCATAGGTTGTTTCTAGGAACTGTATCGAAAGCCTTTCTAAAGTCCACAAAGCAACATAAGAGATTGGATTTATTGCGACATTCCTCCATAATGATCCTAAGCGTAACGAGGTGGTCCGTTGTTGAGTGCTGCATTCTAAAACCTGCTTGGCCTTTAGCTCGCTTACCTTCACTTTCAAGCCAAATGCTCAACTTCTTTTCCAAAATAATACCATATAACTTGGCTAAGAGAGCACTGATCATAATTTTTCGATAATTAGAGGGGTTATTTATATCCCCACTTTTTAAAATAGGGATAATGAAGCTTTGAGTCCAAGGTTTAGGGAACCCTTTCTTGACCGCTTGGTTGAAAAGCTTGTGGATGTGGGGGATGAGGACATGACCTCCAATTTTTAAGATTTCCGCCTGGTAACCTTCAATGTCTTTATCTTTCTCATTTGCTAGGCATTTAACCCCAAAATCAATGTCTTCTAATGAGAAAACTTCTTTCGTTGTGAGCAGGGTTTCAAAGTTATCCCTGGCATTTGGAGATTCATAAAGCTTTTTAAGATAGGAATTCCAGTCGTGTAAAGCAATTTTATTATTATCTTTAGTTTTCCTAGTTAGAATCTGCCTCCAGAATTTCTTAAGAGCCACCTTAGAGATGTGTAAGAGATTCTCTTGTCTTTTACGAATATATTGCCTTTTTTTCCTTTTAGTTAGGGCTTTGTAGATTTTTATCTTGTAAATTTTGAGAGATTCATCAACAACTTCCTTAATTGCTCTCCTCTCACTTTTACAATCTTTGTCATATCATGGATTGGTTTTGCTATTTTTTATATATATTCAATTTAAATTTTATTAAAAAAACAAATTTTTATAATGATAATTTTGAATCTTTTAATTAATCTCATCCAAAATTTAATAAAATTATAGATAATACATAAATTAAAAATACAATTTAATAATAAAAATTTCCACTATTACTAAAATTTTAAAATAATTTTAATTACATTCATTATTAAAAATATAAAAATATAATTAATTTAATGAAACGTTTATTTAAAAAAAAATTATTTATATATTTAAAAATACAATTCAACCATAGAAATAAAATTCCAATTTCACCCGTATGATTTTTTTTTAAACAATATTATTAAAAAAACATAAATTTTTTTTAAACCATCTAAAAAAACAAAATCAATAATGGACCATTCCAATTTTACGCCTGTCAAAAGAGAATTTCAACAATAATCACCCACAGAAGTGTAAAAATTAAACTATTTAAACTCCTCATTTTCTTTTTCAGCGGTCGTCATATGACGACCGCCCATGCGTTTCTTCTAATGGCGGTCAAAGTGGACCCTGATCACATCCGAGTCAACAATATGTTGCCGGGTCACGAACGATCGATAAATGACGTTCGCCGACTCTTTCACCTCCTGCAAAACATAACAGACCAGACCATCTCCTGCCCAAACACAATAGATTGCATTGCTGTAGCAAGGGGCAGCAGAAGATCCTACAATGGAGACGGAAGCACAGGCCCTCCAGGTTCACACGGTGTCTTTCCAGGTTATACTTGCTCTGTTAGCCCTCGGTCTCATGTGGGCCTTGCAGGGCCTGCCGCGGTCCCTGATCTCCAAACTCCGCAACCGTAACCGGTCCCGGGAGCAGGCCCGCCGCCACTTCGTTCGGGGTGCGCAGCTGCTGGGGCGCTCAAGGGGCGCCACCGCGCAGAACAGCGGCCGCTCCCTCGCCCGCGAGGCCGCTGTGGAGGCCGATAAGGCCATCGCCCTAGATCCCTTGGACGCCGCTTCCCACGTCCTAAAGGCCCTCGCACTCGAGCGCCAGGGTCAGGTGACAGCTGCCATTGGCTGTCTGGACTCCGCCCTCGTGCTGCCCGTGAGCAAGAGCCTCTCCACCCCTGAGAAGTCTGACGCACTCGTCAAGCGGGCGGAGCTGGAACTTGAAACCTCCGATTCCAAGCGCCGTGGCCTGGAGGCCGCCCTGGACGACCTGAAGGCCGCTGTTGGGTTCAATTTACGGAATTTCAAAGCTCTTTGTTTGTTGGGGACGTGTTATGAGAAGAAAGGGATGCTTGTCGAGGCCCGCAAAGCGTTCCAGGATGCGCTGGAGGTAAATCCGAAGTCGGAGGAGGCGAAAGCGGGCATGGATCGCCTGTCTTAATTAAGGTATTTTCCGCTTTTCCGTTTCTAGGTTTTCTAGGGTTTAATTATTGTGTTTGAATTTGAAGAAACAAGATCAAATTTTCCCGCAAAAAATTGTCGCTACTTGAATTTTATCCAATTCATAAAAGTTGATTTCATAATTTACTGTTCAATTTGCGTTTCTATTTCATCTCCAGGATTTAGGTTTTGAGATAACAACCATCTCATAGATAACAGTCACATGCCATATAGGGCCCACAAGGCGTGATGACAAAAACCACTAGCTTTGTTAGTACTGGAATAAGAGGATACTATGTAGTAAGATAAGAATTGTTGCCTTGTGATTTGGATTGGATCCAATGCCTGCAAACTGATCTGTAAGCGTATTTAAATTTGTTCTGGGTCCCAGTGTTTGGGCTTTAGTTATGGGCTTGGAATTAGAAAATTATCTGATCTGATTTTCCTAAAGAGAATTGTTGTTTTTTGAATTAATTTTATATGCCACAAGCTGATTTGAGAAACTTCCATAAACTTCCATTTCTAATTTTTAGCTGTCATCGTTTTTAAAGTTCAGGACTGATTAGATTTTCATGAAGAGGATTATTGTCGCTTTGTGAATTATTAATTATATCAAATACCCACCAGCTGATTTGATAGGATTTTGTTTTGCATTTTTATCATTCGTTTTCGTGGGTTTGGGGTGTACCCTTCAACTATGGTGTTCGAATGATTAGAAAGGGCAGAAAATAATAGCGTAGTCTAAAGAGGCCGCGTTTTGACCCAAAATCCGGGAACGATTTTCAGAAAATCCGGCAAAGATTTGCCCAGAAACTTGTTTATAGTTGTTAAACATTAGTATTTTGAGTGCCCCAGGGGTTTTTGATAGTGCTGAATCCATTTCCACTATCAAAAATGGATTCCAAGCACTGCAACTACCTGATTTTTGCAAATTTAGTTGATCGGATTCCGGCAGATTTCTGCCGTCCAGGCCAAAACGCGGCCTCGGTAGACAGCTCCGAAAATAATAGGCTTTATGTGGAGGGATTTGTTGTTATGTGAATGATGGCAAATACCTGCAGGCTGATTTGATAAACTTATGTTTCCAATTTTTAAAATTTTTACTTTTGTTGGCTTTTATTGCTATGGGGTTTGAATTTAATAAATCTGATCAGATCTCCATAAAGAGAATTGTTGCTATCTGAATTACAGCAAATACCCACAAGCTGTTTTGCAAGCTGCCCTTTTCAATTTTGTTTTTGTTTCTTGCGTTTTTGGTGGTGGTTTGCCATTGTTTATTTTCATGAGTCCTCAAAACGTTTTTAGGAGGGGCCCTTTTGCGGGTGGTGTAATTTACTGCTTTTGCATCCAGCTCTGGCTGCTCACTTTTTGAGATGGCTTGGGGAATAAATGGGATCATACTGTGGCAAGTACTGGGGTTCAACACGTGGCCATGTAACACAAACTTATTTGTCCGATTTATTCTAGTTATTATTCTATTTTTAAAATGCTAAATTTATGGGTTTCCAAATGTTTCTAAAAGATATTATTTTTTGTCAGTTTGTTAGTGTGGAATCTGCCAAATCATACAAGATAATTTGATCACTTAGCGTTCTTGGTTGCTGGAAAAAGAAAATTATATAGATATAGAAGAAAGGAGTGCAAAACTATCAAAGGGGGGTTCTTATGTGCTCACAGAAGGAACCTAAAAGATCATGTTGATACCACAACTAAACCTTTCCAACATAGGCTGCCTGTATCTGCTAAAAGCACAATTGAAAAGATAACCAAATCAGTAAAATAGAGCCTATGCATCCCCCTTAGAATTGCTTTGGTCTTCAGTATTTGTTAAGAAGTCATAAACACTATGAAGATAGACAAGGCCAAGTCCAAGATGGACAGAAAAACCTGGCTCAAGCTTTAAAACCAAGACTGTTTTTCTAGTGTTGTTGGACTTTATTTATTTCATTAAAGTGGATTCTTGTATGTTGAAGCTTGGGTTTGAAAGGGGAGTCTTTATCGTCAAATCCTTTATTATCATCTTTTAAGAGAATCTTACCTTCACAGGTCTCATGTTTCATGGTTGGATTTGCTAATCCATTAAAGCTACAGGATAATGTTTTTCTAGCACACCCTTGCTTAAAATAAAATTCTAAATAGATGCATAAATCTTGAAGCTGCCAACCATCTTGCTATTGCCATAATGAATAAATTTTCTTGGGGCATTGCTGATAACATGTTAGAAATGCAATGGAAGATTTAATTATTCTCACCCAGTTAAGGATTGGCAAGACTATCATGGTCAAAAAGTAGAACTCGTGAAGCAACAGTTTCATGAAGAGACGAGCCTTGCTCCAAAATCACGGACTTCCTTCTTGGATCTGTGATTTTTCTTCAGGATTTTCCTGAAACTATATCAAAACCTTTTGCATACTCAAATTGTGAGTGCCACTCCATAATCATTTAGCAACTTGGCTAGATTCTATAGAAATGACAGAGAAGAGCCTTTGACTTGAAATCTCGTAAGTCTCTAGTTGTTAATTTTAGATAACAATGGTATGCTCTATGCTATGCTTAAGAGCAATTTACTTTAATTTTCTTTATTAGCCCAATATAAATTTCCAGATTAGCAATCACATTAACTTTGTCACATTGAGAGTAAATGCAGATAGAACATAAACAATAAGTAGAAGACAAGCCAAGACAAGAGGACACAATATTTGGTTGATGGCAGGGAAAAACCCCAATGTGGGGAAAACCCTTTGATCAAATTCTTCTTAATATTCTTCAATAGTTCAGAAGAGAGAGAGAGAGAGAGAAAGAGAGAGTACTAATATCAAAATAACTTGACCAAAACAGTTCTGTCAAAATCAGCAGTCAACTGCAGCCCTAACCAGAAAGTCAATGCTGGTCAAAGGGGCTCCAAAATGTCCTCCAAGCAGCTCGGTCAACAGCAAACAAATTCGGCTTTCCAAGAGAGAGAAAGTCAACCCCAAACAGTCAAGTCAAATCCAGTCAATGCTGCTGTAAAATATGCAGGCAAACCCAAAGTCAACACTGAAGTCAACCTTGGTCAAACTGCTCCAAATGCCTCGAAATATGTGCCAATCAATGCGGCCTCTTAAAATCAGATTTTCTGACTGAAAACTGCAGTCAAAGATGAAGGGTTCACCCTCAGTCAACGCTGTCCAGAATTCTGAAATCTGACCTGTACTTTGACCCTGAAAACTTCGGCATCCTTCCATGTGCAAAGAAAAGAAGAGCTGCTCCAATTGTTGTATGAACCAATTAAGAGAGGAGAGACAAAGATGTATTGAGTGAGTGATGTTCAAAATGAGGAAAAGGTCACTCTTATTTATACAATTCGCTGAGGGTGTGGAGACACATCTGTTGGGCTTTATGAGCCTACATTTGATTCTGGCCAACCTTGACAATTTACACGTGAATAATAAATTTAAAATCACATTTCTGCTCATCCAAACAAGATGATCTTTAGATCAGTTTTGTACCTCTCAAAAAGAGGAATCCAATAAAAATATCATCTCCATCATATGAGCTGCTTAAGGTGTAGTTTGGCCCTAGTTTCCAATATTAACACTAGTTTCATTTGGATGATATTTGTGCCATAGGGAAGGCTTCAAGCTGTTTGACAAGGTAGTTTTTAAGAGGGTGTAGATGGGAGTTAGCATTTGCATCAACCCCTTTTACTTTGTCAATTAATAATGGAGGTCCAGGCAAAGTTGCTTGTAGAGGCCTTGAATTATCCCCAGAGGAAAAACGAGCCATAGTAGAAAATCCTTTCAATTTTGATTTGCTTGGAGGAGGGTGAATGTCCTATGTGAAGTTTGAACGGGCTTTTATAAGCTTCCTCGCTTGAGGTTTGTTGGAGGAAGTTAGGCTGCTTCTTAAAGAAAAATCACATGCAGAGCAGCTGAGGCTGTAGGTTCAGAGTGTAGGAGAGTTGATAATAACAGAATCCATTCTTGATCAAAGGTGCAATAGGGTAGCAATGCAAATTCTAGCTACATCTTGTTTTCACAAATAAAAAACCTTGTTATAATGATAACTGACAAAGCAAATCATTCACCCGATAACACAGCCAGTTTAAAATCTAACTTTTCTAGTTATTTATGCAAAGATATTATTATATGATTATTGCGGCATGCATAGTAATAGATAAACAGAGCTTCTATAGGTATGCAACTCATAATTATAATTGACAAAGCAAATCATTCACCAAATGACAAACCCATTTTTAAGTCTAACTTTTCTAGTTATTTATGCAAACATATTTTTTATTAGATGATTATTACGGTATGAATAGTAATAGATACCAACAGCGTGTTTTGGTAATTAAACAGAATTTCTATAGGTATGCAACTCATATTTCAATGCTAGAATTAGAGATGGCGACCCCAAGGATTGAGATGGACACTTAAAGGGTTTTCAATCTTGTGCCAGGGTCCCATCATTGTTGTTCTTTCAAGGTCTTATAATAGTCAATATCAATACCATAATTTAGTCAATAAAAGACATCGTAGATAAACTAGAGTATTCAAAAAATTGTGTGTATCTCCTACCTAATGCAAGTTTTGTGACCTATGGAAGATGTTATCATTAAAAACTATAGTTTCAGCCAGTGTTTTTCCACAAAACACTGGTTGGAAATATAGTTTTGGGGCCTATGGAAGATGTTGATTCCCATTTTGGATTGATGACATACTTCCTTACTTCAAGTGAGCTATTAATACAAAACCTAGCAAGAATAAATTCTGTCGTTACCTTGTCATCAATCACATTGAGCTCAACAACATTGAGTTGCTTTCTGATTCCTTTTAGGTTGATGCTTTAGAATTTCCAACCTCTGACAAACTGGCTGTCACAAGCTTTTGGATTGTCGTTTGCGTTTCCTCCATCTTGAAGATTGTCTCCCACTTTTGGGTGTCATCTTCAATAGTTTTTTGAAAGATTTTATTCAAGATGGCTACCCCTTTCCATAGTTTATTTCGTGTCATCTGTGTTATCTTTGATCACTTTTGCCAGTATACCCCTAATCACACTTCTCGAATCCATGGCCACTTTGAATGCACTTTGTTTTTTGAGAGTTTATGTATGATGCTTAAAATATGGAAGGACCTTGTCAGTTTCATTTTGTTATCACTCCTTTCTGCTCACGAAATACCTCCTTAATTCTTTCTCGATAGGCAAGGGATGGTGAGCAACAAATATTGCTTTTGCTTTGATAATTTCTAAATATGAGGGAGGATTTTTTCTCTTTCCTCTTGTTTCCCTCGGTTCATTGTTGGTAGCTTGTCTCTTGTTTCTTTGCCTTGCTTTAGTTGTTACTTTATCACTCCATTTTGTTGGAAAACTCCCCTTTCTTCTGGGTTAATTCTTTCTCGATAGGCAAGGGATGGTGAGCAACAAATATTGCTTTTGCTCTGATCCTTCGTAAACATGAGGGAGGATTTTGTCTCCTTCCTCTCGTTTCCCTTGATGCATTGTTAGTAGCTTGGCTCTTGTTTCTTTGCCTCGCTTTAGTTGTTACTTTATCACTCCATTTTGTTGGAAGACCTCCCTTTCTTCTGGGTATTTTCTGACTTCCTTTTCTTTTGTTGCCTTTGATTTGGGTATGGAGGTTGTTGAACGATCTGCTTAAACCTTGTGTTCCAATTCTACATCGAGTTCCTTTACATACTAGTTGATGCCCTTGCTCCATAAAGGCAAAGATTCAAATTCATCCCAATAGAGTTGATTGCCCCAAAGGGTTCTCTCTGTCTCTCTGTTTGTAAGAAATGGTGGCCCTTTCCTCAGATCCTCCGAAACAGATCAAGTTATTGCAAGTAACCTTTACAACTCCTCACAATCATATCTATGACTTGCTCACCTTGCTTAATCATTTTTCCCAATCTTTTTGATAGTTGTCACGATGTGATAGCATCATGTTAAAATTGATGGGGCTCTCTACCTCCATCTCTGATCTTCGCCTTCTTACCCTCCAATGATATTGTTACCCCATAATCATTTTGATCATTCAGTTGATTGTGATATGAACTGCACTTACATGACCAGATTGTAATGGGCTAGGTTAATTTTCTGTACTAGGGTTTCGTGAGGGTTAGAGATTTCCTTGTCAACTAACCATTATATCTGATTCAACAATATATTCTCTGATGCACAGTATCAACAGTTAGAACACAGTAACTGAACAGAACTAGTTATTCTAAATAAACCAATTTCAGTCAATAAAATCAATGTGACTTCAATTAAGCCACACCATGGTGATTCAAACAATCTTGCATCCTGTTAAAAGCCAATTTTCAAACCCTAAGCTTGACAGAATGAATATTGTTCAACCACAAATTCTGTCCAGTAAAACAGTGAAACATTGACCCTTAATACTTGTGTGCAATTTGTAACAGACTTCAGTATCACAACGACAATAAACTGAATTGTTCAGATCTGACATCAATTCAGAAACCCTAACCAGGATTTCATCGATAAGAATGCTAGAGGAATTACTGTAAATCCAAAGTCATTCTGGTTGTACACTTCAGCTCCTCCCTGGCTGGGATCCACTGCCACCGAAGTCACAATCCCTGTTATTTTCTGTCAATGCTCAGCCTTCCGTCAGCTACAGGGGATCCGATCCTACAAAGTTACCTCCACAGAGCTGTAATGATGGTAACCATCCACAGAAACAAGTACGAATGGCACGGCTTACTATAATATAGCTCGGGAATCTTTCACTACAAGTTCCGCAACCAGCTACAGGGGTCCGCAAACAATAAGGTTGAGATCATGCTACAATGGTCTGAATTCAACCACAGAAATATGCAAATCACAGAGACTATAGATCGTGCCACAGGAAATCCGCAATTCCAATCTGAACTTAACCACAGAATCTGCCTTTTCCCTAGCCATGAATTGTCGTCTTGTTAAACGAAAGATTTGTTTCCATTTTCTGCTTAGTTCCAGGGCCCGACTCCCATTCAAAATGCATCTACTTCAGAGAGCTTATCCCTTTGCAACAGAAAACTCGCTGCCTTGGTGCCAAAACATGGATCAAACAGGGAACTCGCTCATCGAAGCCTGGTGCCAAAACAGAAATTAAACCTCACAGAAGTCGCTGCCCAAAACAGAGTTTAATCTTCACAGTATTCACTGCCCAGATAGGAATCTTGTGCCAAAACAGAGAAAAGAAAGTGAAGGATGTCAACTAGGGTGAAATCTTTCACCACCGAAATTGATAAGAAGAAAAAGGGTCTTTAAACCCTCAGCTAATGCTCAAGAAACAAATGAGATGATCGACACTTGATGATCCAAAATGAATTGAACCCTCTTATACTTATAGATTTCCTAGAGGGGTCTCATCGTCTTAATTAATTGAGTAAATTTTACTCCAACCCCAATTTTGTGTTTCTTTGCCCAGCTGTCCCATAATTCGCCCCAAATTGGATATTTTGGAGTTTTCCCCTTTATTGATGACTGTAGCCTATGGGGATTGATAGGTTATATTCATCCTTAATTCATAGAGGACATCACACAGATGTCTCTCTCCCTATCAACATTGCATCGTCAATGTTGGGAGCTTGCCACTTGGGTGATTTTGTTTTGTGTGGACATTGCTTGGCCTTTCTTTCTTGGGTTTCTCATGCCATATATAGAGTTGGGTATGGGTTTTGGGTTTCTTATGCCATATATAGAGTTGGGTCTGGGTTTTGGGTTTCTTATGCCATATATAGAGTTGGGTCTGGGTTTTGGGGTTTCTCTTTGTTTCATAGTTTTAAAACCTGGCCAGTCTGAACAGGAAACTGGTCAAACTGGTTGGTCAGCAACTTTTGGTGGTCAAATTGGCCCACTGAACCGATTCAGGTACCAGTTAGTAAATTGTCCAAAACCCCAATCCATGGGCCCTCACCTAGGTTGCGTGCGCTTTAGCTAACCCAGATCAGTTTATTACAGAACCGGCTGGTTCAGACCAGTTGCCAAGTTGGTAACCAGGGTGTGGGCCCATGGATTGGGGTTTGGACGAATTCTAACTGTTTCCTTCCAATTTTTGGCCTCCTTATAAAAGCCGGTTTGGTACCTAACCAGTTACCAACTGGTCTGAACCAGTGGGTTCTGTAATAAACTGATCCGGGTTAGCTAAAGCGCATGCAACCTAGGTGCGGGACCATGAATTGGGGTTTTGGACGATTTCTAACAGTTTCCCTCCAATTTTTGGCCTTCCTTATAAAAGCAGCCTTGAGCTCCTATTTTGCCTCACACTTTTCATTTCAAGTTTTTGTGAGCAGAAGAGAACTTGGAGAGTTCTACAACAACAGCAAGTTTGGAGGTTCTTTGTCATCTTGGAGCTGGTTTGAAGCTGTCTAGTGGTGTTGGAATCATTGGGATAAGGTTTTGTAGGCTAAATCTGCCTCTAGTTTTTTCAAATTTATCATAGGTTTTGCATTGTGTTGTATTTTTGTTTCTATTTGCAGATCACTTTCCCTTGAAATCTAAAATGTCATCATCTACCATGGCCCCAAACGCCAAAGATCCTGCATGGGTTCATTGTGATGTTGTTGAGGTAACAATTTTGTGCAAATATTGCAAGTGACCAATAAGGGGGGGGGGTGACATCCATAGGTTCTCATTGATTATGTATTTTGTTGATGATATGCATTGCACTCAGTGCCATTTTGATATATGCACTCTTACATGATATATATTGATAAACAAAAATTATATTTTGTCATTTTTTCCATTAAAAAATAATTATTTTATGTATTTTTTTTTCAATTCCGGTTCATTGAATCTGGTTACGGTTCGAACCCCTGTTTGGTAGGTGGCCCAGTTCAAAACCCGGTTCTGGTTTTGAAAACAATGCTAGGTTCTGTTGCTTGACAAGTATGGTGAGTGATATTTCTGTGTATTGAAGCTTTCAGCCATCCTCTATTAAGTTCAGTCCTTGAGGTGTGCAGGGGTCTAGCTCCCCAGTTGGCTCCAGCGTTGAAGATACCTGATTTTATTAGCTTCAGATTTCTTGTTTCTCAACTTAATTAATGGCTAAATTCAAAGTTTCATTAGAATATTTCGTACTAGTGGTTTTTCAAATATCCATAAACTAACTCTATGTTTTATAGTTATTTTTGTGTTTTTTTGTTGAGAATGTGGAATCTTCACATGTTGCGACGTGCAAGCCCATTGTGTGGGTAGTTGAGGCATAGATCAATCTTTGGTAGTTAAACCCACTTGTTGTATTTTTCTGTGTTTTATCATTGCCACCTGCAAGCCCGCTGTGTGGGTAGTTGAGGCATAGACCAATCTTTGGTTATTAAACCCACTTATTGTATTTTTCTGTGTTATATCGTTGTGGTGAGTGCGCTTATTTTGTGGGCCCATAACCCCCTCTTGAAGAGATGCCTCCCTTCTTGAAAGGACACTTCACTTCAATTGTGTTATATGCACAACTCAAGTCTCATTTGTATCATCGCTCATTCAAGTGAATTAATTTATTGTTTTACCCAAGGGTACCTATACTCTTTCACACTACTTGTGGTGTCTGTCTCATGGCTATGATTAAATTATCTTGATGATGAAGTCATGGTATGCTAACACCACCTTGTGGTTATCTTAAGTTACATTTCTGCAATTTTAAGCTCTCATTTGTATCATCTCATTCAAGTTAATTCATTTATTTTTTAACCCAAGGGCACCTATGCTATTTACACTACTTGCGGTGGTTGTCTCTTGGCTATGATTAAATTATCTCGCGGAAGTAATGGTATGTGAATACCTTCTTGTGGTTTATCTTACATTTCTGCAATCTCTTCATGTTGGATTATTAGTTGTTAAAGAGGGCACTGTAGATCTACTATCTCTTATAATCTCAACATTTCCAGAGCCTGATTACCCTGGAGCTAGACCACACTCCATGGCCAATTAACAGAATTTTGGTTAAAAAGGTACAATTTTTACAAACATTAAAGAAAATGTTAATGTTTTAGAAAATTTCACTTCAGTATGTGCTCAAGTATGGTGTGGGCCTTCGTTTATGTGTGTGTATATACAGGATTAACGTGCAAGTTATTTTATGTGAAATAAATTGTTTAGTGTTTTTGTTGCCTCGAGGCTTTAGCTATTGGAGGTATACACTGGAAACATTTTCTTCTTGAACACATCCATATGTGCATGCCTTGACATCTCATTTTTTGTCTCAAATTAGTAATGTTTAACTATTGCAGTAAGTACAGCCTAGCAACCATATTTTAATCCCTGCACCTGCATCATGAAATACCCATCTGAAAATGACTCTGCTTAAATTCTGTAGCAAATGGGCCATGCCCATTATACCATCTTGTTTTTAGATTAAACATGGGTAATTGGACATAGCCTATTTCAAGATACACAATCTTGTTTTTAGTTTAAACATGGATAATTGGACATAGCAGGCGACTTTTCTGTATAACATAAAGCCTATTCCAAGATATGCATCCCATTGTATTGCACAAGTACTTTAAAAACCAAATTTTTTGTTTTGGCTGTTCAGTCAGGTCCATCCTATCTGTATTACTTTCACTAGCACATCATGTTGCATAAGCACATTAAACATCATGACATCTCTTTTGTAAAGTGGTTGTGCCCAGTGGTGGCTGGGGCAGACCTCTCTCAAGCCACGTTGAGAATATGGTGCAAAATAAGGATAGAGTAATGCTTGAGCCCCTAATTTTGATAGCTCAAAATCATAAGTCAAACTTAATTTTGGTGGGCCTTGCAAAAAGCAACCACCCCAACTACGTTTTTTGACACTTATCTATAAATATGTTATTGCCAATTGGGATATGTAGATTGTTCCATATAATTTATGAGAAGTAACTAATCTCTGAGCCTAATTGAAATTACCCAAAGGTCCTTTGAAATGTTGAAATATATTGCAGCTTCGGTTGGCATTTTTCATTGCACACACAAGAAGAAGTTGATTATTGGTCACCTTCAAATAAGCTCAAACAAGCCCTACAAATTGGCTCCTTGAAAGTTCATCATGTTGGCACCATTATTAGACCTCACATGATGCCTATTTATAAGAGGTCGTTGGCATTCATTCGTCTACCATCAAGCATAAGCAATTCGTTCTGCAACTGCAAATTCGGTTTTCCATTTCAGAGCACATTCACATGTGCGAAGAGGATTATAAGGGTTCTTTTGACTGCGGTTTGGATCTCCTTCAAGGGCTTGTTGATACAGTGACTTGGGATCATCTATACTTCTGTTTTGTTAAATACTTTTGTGGCCGAAAATTGCAGAGCAGCTCCCTCTCCTTTCGTGACATATTTCTGAAGTTGGCCGAGGGTTTTTGGGCATATATTTTGGACAGAAGTGGAATCTCTCTCTTTATTTGTGCAGACTTTGATTGGGTATCTCATTGTTGATTATTTTGGAATTGTTGAAACATTCAGATGTACTATTGATGGACAAAATCTCTCCCATAAGGAAAGAATTTTGGGTTTTCCCCTTGTGCATTTTCCCCTGGCTGTGAGCCCAATCTTCGTGTCTCTTGCCTCTTGCTGATTGTCTATTGTTCATAGTCTATTGTGATCTCTATTTACTGCTCTTGTTGAAGAATTATTGGTTGAAGTTTTTCATGTATAGCTACTTGTTGGTTAAAGTGTAAAGAAGGAACAATTTGTATCAATAGAAGTAGTTATCAATTGTGAACACTATTCTAGTCATTGCATCCCTAGACTTTGAACATGCTATCATAGCTTTGGTGAAGGAAAAGAGGAGAAAGATCACAACTTGAAGAATACTTGAAAAACATCTTGAAGAGCATTTGAAAGGATTTTTGGGATCTGTCCTATATTTTCACGATGAACTCTAAATTTATGAAGACTGAAAGCAAGCTTTGAAGGAGCCACTAACTACAGGGCATGGAAGGCAAGAGTTGAGATCATTCATGAAAGGAACAAAGTCTTGGGGAATTATCATATCGGTCAAGTCACTAATCCATCTGATCAACGACTTTGGCAAGAAGCATTTTATTGGATTTAGTTAGGGATCATTTGATTCCCTATATTGTTGAACATAAGAATGCTAAAGTCATGTATGATGCCATTGTTGGCTTATATACCATCAATAATGTGACTCAATCCATGAATTCGAGGGGACAACTTTGTAACATGAAGATGACAAAGAATGACACCGTGGCATCATATTTTGACAAGATCTCTTAAATCAGAGACCAACTCAAAGCCATTGATGAAGAAGTATCTGATAAGGAATTGGTAGTTGTTGCTTTGGGTTGTCTCCCTAGATCTTGGGACTCATTTGCATCAGGTGTTAGTGCAAGAGAGAATGCTTTGACAAGCTACGGGCAACATGCACTCAAGAAGTGTCAAGACTCTATTATAGAGGAGACATTGAAGATCTAGCTATAGAAGCATTTGCAGATCATACTAAGGGTAACAGGAAGAAGAAACCAAATTTTGACAAGTTCCAAAGAAGTGCTAGTAAAAGACAAGGTCCTAAATCTACTTCAAGAAAGGATTCTACCTCTCATAGAAGGCCTCCTCCCTTTCCAGATAGAAGAGTGGAAGAGATTATCCAATGTTCAATGCTTTTGTTGTCAACTTTATGGTCATTATCAAGCTCAATGTCCTCGAAGGAATCAAAGCGATGACTATGAAAGGGATGATGATGTAAAAGTAGAAGACATCGTGCATCTGCTGCTGATATATATGAACCATCTTCAAAGAGGAGACATAGAGGGAGTGATTATGAATTTGAACACTCATTTATTTGTGCTCTTACAGGTTCTAATGAAAATGATTATCAAATTTGGCTTGTGGATAGTGGTGCCTCTAGGCACATAAGTGGAAATTGTGATTACTTATCTGAATAACTTGAAAAGTAGTTCTCTCAAAAGGTCGAGCTTGGAGACAATGGCAAATATGAAGTCAAGGGTATTGGTATGTCATCTTTCCAATGGAATGTGGAGGTAATGTGTCCATTAACAATATTTTATATGTTCCTGGTTTAAAGAACAATTTGTTTTCCATATCTTCTCTTGATGACAAAGGGCATAGAGTTGCTTTTGTTGATGGACAAGTCTTAATATGGAAGAAAATATCATCTTTTGAATCTGCTAAAGTTATTGGGGTACGAATTGGAGGAATATATCATCTCCTTGGTCGTTCATTCCAATATCTCTTTTACAATACTACAGAACTTAGTGAATTTGGCATAGAAGCTACACTCATGCACTAATGTTGAAAGATTTTGTTAAAGGTGTATTTGAACTTACATATCATGATGGAGTATGTAAAGTATGTGCCCTTGGGAAAAATGTTAAAGAAAGATGCACTAGCAGTGATAGTAGATCCAATGGAATATTGGATCTTATACATTTTGATGTCTGTGGGTCCATGCCTGATAAAACCTTGGGTGGATGCTTGTACTGTGTATCTTTTATCGATGATTATTCTCGCAAAAATTGGATTTATCTTCTCAAGACCAAGGATCAAGTGTTTGAAAAGTTTCCTGAATTCAAAGCACATGTTGAAAATGCTATTGGAAGAAGAATGAAGACTCTAAGATCCGATAATGTTGGGGAGTATGTTTCAAATGAATTGATTGATTTCTTCGAGGATGCTGGATTTAAGAGGGAGCTGATAGTTTCCTATTACCTCGAACAAATTGGAACTGCAGAAAGAAAGAATATAACTATAATGAAAGCTATCAAAGTAATGCTATATGATCAAGAGTTGTCAATGCTTCTTTGGGGTGAAGCTGCAAGGACTGGTGTCTATGTTCAAAACATATGCCCACATCGACTCTTGGATTATAAGACTCCTGAAGAAGTCTTCACAGGTGAGAGACTGAATGTTGAACATTTAAGAATCTTTGGTTGTCCAGTTTTTGTTCATGTACCCAAAGAGAAAAGGACAAAGTTGGAACCATCCAGGAAGAAGGGTATGCTTGTTGGATATAGTGAAAATTCAAAGGCCTTTAGGATCTATATTCCAGGGCAATGATATATTGAGACTTTCAAGGATGTTATATTTGATGAGGATGTTGCATTTTGGAAATCCAAGGGCTCACACTTGGATTCTGATGAAGTTGAAATTACTCCAAACAATCTGGAACTGAAGCCCCACGAACTTGTATCTATGAATGAAGCTCCACATGAAGAAGATATTGATCATGAACCTGTTGAATCTACAAAGGTTCTTGTTGTTGAGACAAAAACGAGAGCTACTTGGTTAGAGAAAACATTGAAGGAAGCTGAAGGTCATGCTGCTCATGGAACTTTCACGGAAAGCAAGAAGCCTAAAAGGTCAACCCTGATGTGCAAGATCATTAAATCTGAGCCATCATCCTACGAAGAAGTTGTTGAAGAGCAAGTATGGAAAGAAGCGAAGACTGAAGAGTATCAATCCATATTGAAAAACGATGTTTGGGAAATTGTGCCAAGATTTGAGGGTCAAAATGGATCTACAAGATAAAACATGCTGCTGATTGAAGTGTTGAAAAATACAAGGCTAGATTCATGGCTCGTGGATTCTCCTGAAAAGAGGGAGAGGATTATGAAGACACATTTGTTCCCATTGCCAAGTATGCATCTATTAGATCTATTATTGCTCTTGCATCTATTGCAGGTTGGAAGTTGCATCAAATGGATGTCAAAACAACCTTTCTAAATGGGGTCATTGAAAAAGAGGTCTACATTGAACAACCTCGAGATTTTGAAGTTCACAATAGAGATTGATTGGCTTGTTAAACTATCTTGTGAATACTAGGCACATTGAGTCAATTTTTAGTGTAGCCTCGTCATGTACACTTGGTTGCAACAAAACACAGATTGAGGTGCTTGCGAGGTACCATTGAGTATGGTCTGATGTATGTTGAATGACAACTATATGGTTTCACAAATGCTGATTGGGCTGGTAGCTCTAATGATAGAAAGAGCACCTTTGGATATTGTTTTAGTTTGGGCTCCACTATGGTTTCTTAGTCGAGCAGAAAAAAAACCTTTATTGCTCTGAGTATCGCTGAAGTTGAATACATTGCTCTTAATGTTGCTTGCTGCGAGGCTATATGGTTTCAAAAAATGTTCTTTAACTTGTTTAATCAAATGTTAGAGTCTACTATTATCTATTGTGGTAATCAAAGTTGTGTGAGGCTATTGAAAACTCATTGTTCCATGAAAAATCAAAGCACATTGAAATCAAGTATCATTACATCCAAAATATTGTTCAAAGAGGAGCTCTGAGGCTTGAATTTGTTCCTACTAATGAGTAGATTGTCGATGTATTGACAAAGGTGTTGTCTTGGATGAAGTTTGGCTGTTTAAGAGAATAACTTGGAGTTGTTAAGAACCCCTCTCTGAGTGAGAGGGAGAACTGATTACATAGCATCATGGATTCCTCCCATAAATTGTGCACCATGAGAATTGTTGTTCAGGAGATGTATAGATGGATTCCTCCCGTAGGCTGTGTGTTGTGAGACATTGTTGTCTGGGAGATGTATAGATTCCTCTTGTAGGCTGTGTGCTGTTAGCCACTTGTAAAATTTGATTATACCAAAGGTGGCTAAATTTGTTTTGAGCCTTCAAGGAACAATTTTTCCCTATTCAAAACTGTTGGCTCTTGAAGACTCTTGAAGGCCTCATGCCTCTGTTCAGATCCCATACTGCTGTTTACATCCTAAAAACCTCTGAAATCCTATAAAAATCCAAAGTCAAATACTACTGCAGACCCCTTTTTTCCCCTTCCTTCTCCTCAAAACTAACCTCCTCTTCTACCCCTCCATTCCCCATGAAAATCCCTCATTTCCATGTTTCTCCTATTTTCCCCTCATCAAAATTCATTTTATAAGGTTAAAAACCCACTTTTAAACTTTACCGCAACCTTCATTTCCTTTGAAAAACCATAAAAAACGCATATTTTCTATGCATCAGACTTAAGCCCCCGCGGGCTAAGCCTCTAACCCTTTTTCGTCCATACGCCCGAGCGCCAGAACCGAATGCTGAACCCGTCGGGCGCTTATCCTTTCCAATAAATTTCTCCGCCCAAAAACATTAAAAACCTTTGTTATTCGTGTTTTTTGGGTTTTAATTTATTTTCCAAAGTTTTCCGCTGTGTAAATGGTGGAGCAATCTCAACCGTCGATCTGCTTAGCAGATCGGACGGTGCAGACCCCGACTTACCATGTGGTCCCCGCCTCCCGTGCGCTGTTTGCCCAAAACCGACAGTATTTTCCGCATCGCTTTCGAGCCCAAAGCTGTTTTCTTCCGTTGGCCAGTGATTCCATACGCTGTGTGCCGCGTGTCCTCTGTACCTTTTCCAAAACCGTCGTCCCCGCGCATTAAAGTTATCCCCCGCGCATTAAAGTCTGGACCAGGATGCCCAACGAAATGGATCTCCGTCGTCCGATCTGGGCCCACTGATCCGACGGTGAGCGCTAACCAAAGTTGCCCGGTGGATAACAAAGGTGCGTGCGCGATAAACAGGCCCTCATACAACCGCGAATCATTCTCCACTGTCGATTTGATCTGCAGATCGACGGCCCATATCGCGTCGCCCGATTCCGTTGCCCAGTCAACGATTCCCTCGCCGCTGACTTTCCATTGCCCTCTCCCAACCGTCGATCATGCGCGATCAACGGCTCAGATTTGATCCTCCTCCCCCATGCTTTTTCGACCATTCTAGGATTAAATCCCGACCGTTGGATGATGCCATCCAACGGCTCTGCTTCCTCCGCACATCCTCCGATGCAGATTGACCTATAAACGCAGGATTTTGTAACATTTGTTTGTTTTTGCAGGTTTTAATGTTTTTCCGCTTAAATGAAGAAATTTCGTAGGCCAAGGATGACGATCCTCCGGCCTTCGAATACATCAGGAAAATCATCCACAGGGTTGAATTACATGTTTCGTCGATGTTTTCTCAGGCATTGATGCCTTATAAACCCTGCGCAGCCCGACACGACAGCAAGGAAAACCATGAAACAGGCACAGTGAAAGATTATCAGTGTCGAAGACCAAGATAAACCAACGCAGAGAATTGATGGACAGATTAGCGGGGATTATGGCTATAAGACAGTTATCAATAGCCTAATCCCCAATCTAAAACACAGTTTAAAGGAAAACCTAAAAGTGTTTTATCAGGAAAACCCTCCACCGCCATAGATGGAGGCAAATTGATTCCTCCCAGCAACCAAAGTGCCACCTGTGCCTCAAAGTATTCAATCAGGAACAAAACTTATTGATTGGGATCAGATATTTTGCCTCAATGCAGCCGAAGAGTTACTTCTGCCAGGGATTTAATGAAAGAATGTCTGCAGAGTAGCCCTAGCATCACACAGAGCCTCAAAGGTCAACAAAAGCTCCCTCCGAGCTTAATTCATAAGTGTAAATCAATTAATGCAGTGAAACACCTGTATAGTTTCTTCATTGAGCCTCCCAAGGGCCAAGAAAACATTAACTCTGTATTAATTGTATTTGAGATCTTTCATCAGATCTCACCTCCTCATCCTTCTATATATACTTCAGTAGAAGATGAGTGAGGGGTTGGTTGTTGATGTAATTGCTGAAGCATTGTAATGTAATTGAGTTGAAGACTCCTGATTGTAAATAGTGATTCACTGGCTCTTGGAGCTCTGCTTGTGACAGATAAGTTAGGTTGTGAAAGAAAGATGAATTAACACACTGGACTTGAAGATTGTAACTGGTTTGGAGCATCAATACAAGCTGATTTATGGGACCCTGGTCTATGTTGACGGTGATGTTATTCTTATTGTAACTTGTGATTTTGTTTCTGTTTTCATTATGTTTCATTTTCTACTGTAAAGAACAGTTTAAACAGGGTTAGGACCTACTGTATTCCAGTACCCTTCTCTGCCTGAGAAATCTTTATTTAAATGTTTTCTTTCAACTGTGTTATTTGAAAATGATTTAATTCAGTTTAAGCATAGGAATGCTGGTGTTCCCTCGTCTTATTGTCTTAGCTGAATATTATTTTTGAATGTTACTTTCAGTATATGTTGTGTGAAGATGAACTGAGGAAATTATGGTGAGCCCTGGTCCCAGTCTTGTTTGCATAACTGTTTGATTGTTTCCCTTAGAATGTGTTAAAAGCTGGATAGTTTCAAAGTTCTTACTAGATCTTAGGCCATTCTGTGTTATCTCTGTGATTGTCTTGGAAGTAGCCAAGTAAAGAAGAGCTAGGAGAGGATTTGTGGTGAGCCCGGCCCGCTAGTCTCTACTCCAAAGGTTGCCTTCAAGTTTCCCTTAGTTTTTGTATGTTTTCTATTGGAAGTGTATCAAAGGCTGGCTAGTTTCAAAGTACTTACCAGATCCTAGTTTGCTTTCATGTCCTTCTTAAGTGCCTGGTCAAAGGCTGGCTAGTTTCAAAGTGCTTACCAGATCCTTGGCTGCTCTTTGTTCTGCATTTGTTTATTTCCCCTTCTTGATGTATCATTCCATTCCATAAATCAAACCTTAAAGAGATCCTTAGGCATAGATGACTTGCCCCATAGACCACTCTTGAAACTGATTGTTTCAATTAAATCCTCTTATGACTCCATAGCCGAATGGAATGAAAACCTGCCATCATCTTTCCTCTTGATCAAAACTTACTCTCTTGCTTGCAACTTCTCACTTTTGAACCTCTTTACCTTTGGGACTTTTCACCTCTAACAACAATCATGTTCAACCATCCAAAAACAAACAAAACCCTTGGACCTCATAACTAGCCTAATATCATTATTCCAAACTTCAAAGACAAATCCATCTTTGCACTCATTATAGAGATCCCTCTCCGGATTCAGGAGGGCTAGATCCTAGAATCCCAAAGTTGGTTGAAACGATGTTGTTTCTGTAATTCGACTCTGCAAATCTTGCTAGTAAATTACAGATTCCCAACATGTGCCGTGAGACATTGTTGTCCGAGAGATGTATTGATGATTCCTCCTGTAGGCTGTGTGCCATGCCACCTTGTGGTCCAGGAGATGCTTTGTTGGTTCCTCCCTTAGGTTGTGTGCCATGAGACCTCATGGTCAGGAAGATGGATGCTATGTATCTTTCCTTATGTTGAGTTTTGAGAGAGATAAACTTGGATTGTGCTCTCTTCCTTAGGCTGTGGGCCATGAGACCTATGGAATGAATGGTTGGCAAGATTGATTTTGAGAGAGATTGAAAAACTACCTCCCTAGCTAAGACAGAGTGTTGAAATATAATGTAGCTTCAGTCGAAATTTTTCATTGCACACACAAGAAGAAATTAATTGTTGGTCACCTTCAAATCCGGCTCAAACAAGCCCTACAAGTCTGCTCCTTGAAAGGTCATCATGTCAGCCCCATTAGGGTTAATTAGCCCTCACATGGTGCCTATTTATAAGAGGTCGTTGGCATTAATTTTGTCCACCTTCAATTTGGTCTGCAACTAGAAACAAATTCTATCTTCCATTTCAGAGCATATTCACACGTGCAAAGAGGTTTATAAGAGGTCATCTATGTTGCCAGGAAACGTGGGTGCGGGGACGGGGACGGGGACGGGGATGGGGACGACACTTTTTGAAACAGGGTGCGTGGGTGCGTCAGGGGTATATACTATATATATATATATATAATATTATATATAAATTATAATTTATATATGTGAATTTGTATAAAACAAGAAAAATAAAATATTTTTGATTTAAAAATTAAAGTTTAAACTTCAAAGATTTAAACATGGCAAAATATTATGGACAATATCTGTATAATTAAGTTCATGGTTCATATTCTCAAAAGACACAAAAGGACATAGTTGATTTTGTGACATAGTTGACTGTACCAGTGGAAATTGAATGTATAGGACATATTTTAGTTTTATGCTCATATGTAGTGATTAATCCTCATGAAGATAATGCTGGCAAATGATGATTTTGAAGAAGCCGTTGTTATTTGATTTTATCCCCTCTCCATTTTGTGTTGCATACAGCAAATTACTAATTAATCTCTCTGATTTAGAATTTCAAGCATGCAAAATCTATGCTAGAAAAGAATGGATGCTCGATGAATTGATTAAAGCGGCAATTCGAGTGATTTCAAAGCATATCTCCAACTTTGCTTGGCAACATGGTCAATCTGAATTTGATAAAGAAACTAGCAGTACCATTTGAACTTAGTGCCATTTTGATATATGCACCCTTACATGGTATATAGATAAGCAAACTTGCATATTTTGTCTCTAATGGTTTGGAATCATGGTTTGAAATCCTAAAAATATTTTTTTTTCATTAAAAATATATTATTTTATGTTTTTTTCAATTTTGGTTCATTGAAGCTGGTTTGATCCAGTTCTAATTCGAAGCCCAGTTCCGATTTCTAAAACTAGGGTTACACACAACATGGATCTGAGTAGTAGTTGGTAAAAGATGATGTAGCAAAAATAATGCAACACAAAACTTGGTTCTGGAATTCAGTGGGTAACATAGAAGATCCAATGAACACTATCTCCATTTTCTGAAAATTGTCATGGACATACGATGGAGTGACAGGGTATGCATCCCTGTTTGTTGATTTATATTCTAATGTAATTGTTTGAATTTTGATTTTATATAATTGCTACAGTCTGCACAAAAGATTTAATTGATTCTTTGGGAATCGTCATCAATATTGTAATGTCTCTAGGGAATTTTTGCTCTTATGGTTATAAAATCACGAGAGGAGTGACTGGGCGTTGCTGTCACTGTGGTGAGGGCGCTCCTTCTACTGTCTACCGTGAACGCTGCTGCCCGAAAGATGTCTCCGACTGCCGACCGTCTGAAACTCTGCAATGACTGTGCGCTACAATGGCTGTGCGGATGTTTAGTCGGCTGTGCGATGTTTAGTTGCTGCAATGGTTGAGTTATGAAACATTCGAATAGGGATAGGTATGTTAGAAGTTAGAACTTAGGTTTGATTTTTAATTTTTTAATTTTTAAGTTTTAAAATTTAATTGTATTATCATTTATGTTTTAAAAAATAGTTAATATTTTTAATTTATTAAATTATTTTTAATTTAATTTTAATATTTTTTAAAATTTAATTAAAATTTTTAAATTTTAATCATTTAAAAAAAAATATTTGAGAAAATTATTTATGAAGAACCCGAAGAACCCCAAAATCAGGTTCTAAGTACCCAAACCATGGGTTCTTCTGACCAAAAGAACCCAAAAAACCCGATTTTCATTTTTAAGAACCCAGTTCTTCACAGAAGAACCCGGTGCGTTTGGGTTCTTCTGAGAAGAACCCGTACCCGAATCAGGTACTTGGGTGCGGGAACCCGGTGCGGGTTCGAGAACCCCACCCCCGAGTGCGGGAACCCGTGCAACGTAGGAGGTCGTTGACATTCATTTTGTCCACCATCATTTTGGTTTGCAACTAGAAACAAATTCTATCTTCCATTTCAGAGCATATTCACACGTGCGAAGAGGATTATAAGGGTTCTTTTGACTGCGGTTTGGATCTCCTTAAAGGGATCGTTGATACAGTGACTTGGGATCATCTATATTTCTGTTTTTTTAAAATACTTTTGTGGTTGGAAATTGTAGAGAAGCTTGGTCTCCTTTTGTGACATATTTCTAACGTCGACTGAGGGATTTTGGGTATATATTTTGGACTGTTCGTTGGTGACTACAGTGGAAACTTCTGCCTCATATCACAGTGACTTCAGGTCTATATTTCGGTCTCCTTGTAGAGACCCTCTCATTGGACGGAAGTGGAATCTCTCCCTTTATTTGTGCGGATTTTGATTGGGTATCTCGTTGTTGATTATTTTGGATTTGTTGAAATATTCAGGAGTACTATTGATGGGTTTTCCCTTAGCGGGTGTTGCCCTGGCTGTGATCCTAATCATGGTGTCTCTTGTCGCTTGCTTTGTCTATTGTGATCTATATTTACTGCTCTTGTTGAATAATTATTGGTTGAAGTTTTTCATGTATAGCTACTTGATTAGTGTGTAAAGAAGGAACAATTTGCATCAATATAAGTAGTTATCAATTGTGGAAAACTATTCTAATCATTGCATCACTAGAATTTCAAATGAAGAACATAGGTAAGCACTACCCTGCATGAATATTTGAGGCGAACTGAGGAATCTATATTACATTCTGACTGAACATACACAGCTTGGTCAGTGTTACTTGATAGGAACTCCTGATCACGGTGTATATTTCAAACCACTTTATGTAGGCCCCCCCGGAATATGTACCATTAATATTGATTGTATGTTGGCTGTAGAAATTGGGCCCTTACTAATTCAAAAAGTTTGTGGTTATGGAAAAATCCTGCTTTTGTTGAAAGATGGTGTTTTTATTCGCGGATTCTTTGATGGCCTTGAATATCTGATTGTCAAACCAAAACCTTCTTAAAAAAGTCTGTTTGTCTGTACCAACACAGTTTTTTGAAAAATCTGCATTTCCTTTGGTTTCATGAGGCTTCTTGATTGTGATTCATTCTAATTTCTGTAAATGGAAATCGTCAAATTTGTTCCTACACGTGTTGTACTTTTATTGAAGGAGGTCTGTATAAAAGTTATTAGCAAACTTGATGTAGCTTCTACCCAATTTTATGACAAGCATCCCCCCTTCTTTCCTTTTGTATATATTTTCCGGGTTAAATGCAAAGGGTCCATAGATGCGTTGGTGAACTTAAAAGCCATAATTTGGTACTGTCTATGATGGAAGTCAACGTGTCTAGGATTTGGAGAATTTACAATAATAATTTTCTTATTGCAACAAAGCATGGATGTTTGTTAAAATTGTTGGAGGTTGTATGAAATTACTAAGCTATATAATGATTTACATTTACAGAGATCTGACAGCATGCCTGCGTCCAAAAAGAGGATGAGAGTTGTCTCCCAGTTGGGACAAACAAACATCTTTTTGGAGATTGTGGAAGAAAACGTTTGAAGCCTATTTGTTGTAAAATGTGACAATATTATAGTTTATTAGTTGTAAGCTGAGTCCCTGTAGCAAATGCGAGATATGAATTGCAATGGTGCACAGAAATGTGTTGGGCATCATTGGACTAATTTTCTGCTGTATTTGATTGTGTATGAGATGCCTTGGACTAAGAATAACCACATGAGCATAGTGGAGGGATTTTTGTTTTTAAAAATAATTCGCATTGTAGCAGGGTACTGCTGGTAGGAAACAGCACAAGGTATTGCATGGTGACCAATTTATATTGCAAATAGCTATTAGCAAGTAAATTGTTCGAAATAATTTTTTGCTGTAAATTTTGAATACTGAATGCTATGATAGACAGTTATGTAATTTGGCACATGCCTTGCCTCGTGAAGAATTCAAGAGATGCTCGAGGCACTTGTCTTTCCCCTTGTCTTGCACAAAAAAACACAGTTGATAGAGCATTGCAAGGCATGTTAGTGTTCCATATTGCAAAGCGGGTGAATAGTGGTTTCATCACGTTAGATTCAACATGGGACTTTAAATTGGTTGCCTTTATTTGGGTCTCAGTCCTTGCATAAATTGAAGAGACATTTATCCTATGTACACGCCTGCATATTTACACTTTTTATACACTCAATAAATAATCTCTTGCATAAAATTTAGGGTCATTGGGGTTATTTGCAAACCTGCAAATTTATATTTTTTATCTGCATGCATGGATGCACTAAGAGGTTATTGACAAGCATTAGAAAGTAGAACGTAGACCACAAATGCCACTTAAATTTGAAAGAAGATAATTTGACAGTAATATGGGATAGCTTGGCCTAAGGGTTGTGGTCAATGAATATTTCATATACAATGGATTAATCAAGAATATAAAGAATATTGGATATAAGCCATACAGTTCAGTGGGTGTTGTATAAACTAGTGCCTCTCAGAAGTTGAGAGCTGTGTCCGTGGCACACTAAAAGTTGAGAGTAGTCTTTGCCTTCATTACTTCTCTGAAAAGGTGCCTTCACAATTCTCTGAAAAGGTCACGTGGTTAAGGAATATTTCATATACAATGGATTAATCAAGAATATTTGATACGTTTGCATACTCAAAAGGAGTTCCATAGAGTTCAGCGCATGCTGTATAAACTAGTGCCTTTCAGAAGTTGAGAACTGTGTCCATTGCCCACACTAAAAGTTGAGTAGTCTTTGCCTTCATTACATTTCTAAAGAGGCCACCGTTATTCTAGTCAAAAGGGCAAAAAAGTTCACGATGCCAACAACCCGTAACATCAACTCTCCTCTAGTATAAGATTAAGAACCTAGAATTTCAACACTTGATGAATAGGCGTATCCGCTGGACAAGCATATCCGCTTGATGCCAAACAGTCATAATATCTGATACCGTAATAAATTACACAAGAGACAAGAAGCATGAACAATTGTCTGATACCGTAATAAATTACACAAGAGACAAGAAGCATGAACAATTGAACATCTACAATTTACCCTGGGAACACCTTACCAAGAAAATTAATGCCAAGTAGATATCATTTCCTTGGCCAACCAATTAAAGGGCTTTACAATGGCATACACCAAGCCTTTAAATAGCCTTTCTTCTGAGAAATACCATAGGCTATGCCTCTTGACATCATAAACCACCTATAGTAAACCATCCTTGAACGAGTCAATAAATTGACCTAACACAACAATCATTGGGAAATAAGTCTACCTCAAAAACCAGTCACCATTGTCAGTAATATATATTCAAGCAACAACCACAACAAAAATTGATGCAATTGTTAACATATGTACATTTTATATGGAGTATGTACTATTGAGGGTCATGTTTATGGAGCCCCGGCATGAACTTATTTGAATATTTTGATATTTTTGTTTTATTTTATTTTTGCTTTTCTTAACATAGAAAATGTACATAACATATGTGTAATACACAAAGAAGTTGCAAAGAAACTAATGAATCCAATATTGTACAAAAATTAAAATAACTAAAATGTATACAAAATACTTTATATATCCAAAATTAGAATCATACCAAGGTAACCAAGTGATTGGAAAAGAAAATAGATCCTATAATTTGAATTTGATCTCGAAAAATAGTGTGATACACATCAATGAAGAGATGGAACTTTTAGAAAGAGCAAATAATGCAGATAGTTTATTTCACTTTGCCTTTATTTTGCCACTTTAAAAAAAAATATTATCATGAACAAATTTGTTTAATCCACAGAAAACTAAGTATGGATGAGAAAATAATCAATTGCAGAAAATTTACAAAAAATCATCATATATCTTTATGAATGAATCTCCAATTGATTCATTCTTTCCCTTTTTGTATCATCATTCGAACACACACTTAGTTTCAGAGTCAAAATACTTACAGGAAATTGAATCATCATTCGAACACACACTTAGTTTCAGAGTCAAAATACTTGCAGGAAATGCGGCAGAAAATAAATCAATGAAATAATTTTTAATTAATAAGTAGTTATGATATTCATGACTTTGTCTAAGATAAGTAAGGGTCACACTAGATTTGGTATGAAATATAACTTATATCTCCCAATTATATTTATATACTCCTTGTAACTCTGGATATCCTCAAAATTATCAGAGGCTTCAAAACTTAATCAAAATTTCAATGTCTCATATGGTAAAACTTAACCAAAATGTCAATGTTTCATGCCAAGTTCGTTTTGTCATCATATAAAAATAAAAATAAAAATTGCGACTGAGATACCTCCGGCTGAATATCCAAGTATGAAATCTCCTTCTTAGCTTTTCCCTTTATCTTCAGGGTATCTACTTTTGAGTTAGTAGAGATATGCTGGGAGGATTCAATGTTAAGGGTTTTAACCAAAAGTTTGCAAAACTTAACCAAAATGTCAATGTTTCATGCCAAGTTCGTTTTGTCATCCTATGAAAAATAAAAATAAAAATTGCGACTGAGATACCTCAGGTTGCATATTCAAGTATGATATCTCCTTCTTAGCTTCGCCCTATATCTTCTGGTATGTACTTTTGAGTGAGTAGAGATATACTGGGAGGATTCAATGTTTTGGTTTTAACCAAAAGTTTTTCCTTTTTGTCATCAGTTGGCAGTTTTTGAGAGGAAGACTTGGTCTCAATGTGTTGTTGATTTTGAGCACAGTAGTTCGTAGAGGTAGCAGCAGGAGCAATGATTGGCATAGGTGACCTCATTCATCCATCATTCATGGGTTTTCTCCCCATCCATCATTCATGGTGACCTCATTCATCCATCATTCATGGGTTTTCTCCCCATCCATCATTCATAGGGTTTGGCTAAGGTTACATAAGAATTAGTAGGGGCAAGGCATTATGCTTGGATGAGGTTGTAAAGGGAATTATTAGTCGCAAGGCCATGGCAAAGCTTGTTGTCCATGTAGGCAGATATGCCTAGTTTGTGCTAATTGCTTAAATTCATCAGAGTTGGCAAGGCCATGGCAAAGCTTGTTGTCCATGTAGGCAGATATGTCTAGTTTGTGCTAGTTGCTTAAATTCATCAGAGTTGGCAAGGCCATGGCAAATCTTGTTGTCCATGTAGGCAGATATGTCTAGTTTGTGCTAATTGCTTAAATTCATCAGAGCTGGCATCGAAATGCATGGTAAATCTAATCCTCTTGTTTTTCTCTTATTGGCGTTGAAATGCATGGTAAATCTAATCCTCTTGTTTTTCCCTTATTGCAAAATAACAGTAGGCCTGCTTCCCTATCCTCTTTAGGATTCTCCCGTGGAACCTTTGTTGAAAAAAGATCATTTAAAATCACATACAAACAATGTCATTTTTTTATCCCACAAACATCCCAACATATAATAACTACGAACTGTATGCAAATAAAAGAAAAATATTACTATGTATATGCTCATTAATATAGTTTAATGATGACTTGGGTTGAGAAGATAAGTTCAAGGGGATGATGTGATGATGATTAGTATGTAGGCTTTACAAGGTATGGGTTTTGTCAGTTCCAAGTATTTCATTCTCTTTAGCAATTATGACTTGTTACAGTTTACCGAACTTGCTATATTTGTAGCATGTAAATAAAAGAATGATGATCATAGAGCTAGGTGAAAAAATGATAATAATGCATCCAATAAGAGAAACACAGATACACGTGGTTCACCCAATTTGGGCTATGTCCATGGGGAGACAACCAATCTTGCTTTTATTTTATCCAACAATCTGAAGGAATACAACCTACATCACAGCCGCTGTAACTTCCTCTTTGTTCTCACACAGTTTCCTCTTTTTTTTCACAGAATAATACATAGCCACAATACAATTTCTTCATACAAACTGAGGCTTTCCTTGGAGGGGGGAAAACCTAAATTAGCATAACTTCTACCAGCAGATCATCTGCTTAATGTATAGTTTATAATGACTACAAAAGTACATATTTTATAAGGAAGTTTTCTCAAAAATTTTCTTTCGGGGTGCTGCCTTCGAACCCCCACTAAAGATTGGGATCCAAACACGGTCGAAACAAAACCTTTGAATCAGAGAAATAATTAAGCTCCACATCCAACATTATAGAGTATAATAAAGTTGCATAAGTTCCCAAAATGGAGCAACAAGACCCTTTTCATGTTCGAGAATATCATTTTAGACATAACAAAGACTAAAACGACATGAATGTTGATTGGATAATGCTAACTAGTCATTCCAATAATCAAAACCATTTGGCTTCGTTTTGATCGACTATGGTATTGAATGTCCCTTTTTTGTTAATGCGTAGGTGGGTGAATCTTTGATGCAAATTTCTAAGCATTGGATTATTCATCCACCAGCTGTTGCAATGGCATTTGGATTAGTTGTGCAATCATAAATCGGTTTGGGCGGATGGCTTGTTTGGTATATGTTGCAATCACATGGAGCTACGTGTGAAAGCATGTTGAGGCAACACCTTTAAAGATGCTAACTGAAACCTTCATGAGCTTGTCTGAGAATATGTTCAGTGATTAACCTTTTGTGATGATCTTGAGACTTGTCACACTTTATACATTGAGTCATCCAAACCATTTTAGACACCATGATCTATAACGATGCAAGGAATCTTTATACATATCCTTAATCTATCCATAAAAGAAATGGATAGAAAGAAATGACAATTATATTTACCTCATAAAATTATCACAAGAATATGATAATGACTATTTGTAATGAAAAGTAGGCCAAATGGATATTTATTGGGATCTTAAAAGAACATTTCCTTGGCAAAAGGATGTCAACACAATGTTTTATGGATAGAAAGAAATGACAATTATATTTACCTTGCAAAATTGTCACAAGAATATGATAATGACTATTTGTAATGAAAAGTAGGCCAAATGGATATTTATTGGTATCTTAAAAGAACATTTCCTTGGCAAAAGGATGTCAAACAATGGTTATCATCTCCCTCCAACTGGCCTGGTTGCATGTCCCTATTCAACCCCTATTAAGGATTGGGATCCAAACACAGCTGAAACAAAACACCTTTGAATCAGGGAAATAATTAAGCTCCACATCCAACAATATAGAGTATAATAAAGTTGCATAAGTTCCCAAAATGGAGCAACAAGACCCTTTCATGTTCGAGAATATCATTTATATAATTAAGCTCCACATCCAACAATATAGAGTATGATAAAGTTGCGGAAGTTCCCAAAATGGAGCAACAAGACCCTTTCATGTTCGAGAATATCGTTTATAGAGTATAATAAAGTTGCATGAGTTACCAAAATGGAGCAACAGGACCTTTCATGTTCGAGAATATCGTTTTAGACATAACAAAGACTAAAACGACATGAATGTTGATTGGATAATGCCAACTAATCATTCCAACTATCAAAACCATTTGGCTTTGTTTTGATTGACTATGGTATTGAATGTCCCTTGTTTGTTAATGTGTAGGTGGGTTAATCTCTGTTGCAAATTTCTAAGCATTGGATTATTCATCCACCAGCTGTTGCAATGGCATTTGGATTAGTTGTGTGATCATAAATCGGTTTGGGCGGATGGCTTGTTTGGTATATGTTGCAATCACATGGAGCTGTGTGTGAAAGCATGTTGAGGCAACACCTTTAAAGATGCTAACTGAAACTTTCATGAGCTTGTCTGAGAATATATTCAGTGATTAACCTTTAGTGATTAACCTTTTGTGATGATCTTGAGACTTGTCACACTTTATAGGTTTAGTCATCCAAACCATTTTAGACACCATGATCTATAACGGTGCAAGTAATCTTTCTACACATCCTTAATCTATCCATAAAAGAAATGGAAAGAGAAAAATGACAATTATACACATCCTTAATTTATCCATAAAAGAAATGGAAAGAGAGAAATGACAATTATATTTACCTGGCAAAATTATCACAAGAATATGATAATGACTATCTATAATGAAAAGTAGGCCAAATGGATATTTATTGGGATCTTAAAAGAACATTTCCTTAGCAAAAGGATGTCAACACAATGGTTATCATCTTCCCCCAACTGGCCTGGTTGGCCGGGTTAAACACCTCATATTAGTGGAGTGAAATCGTAGCACTATCCACCTCGGTCCATATATGAGCTGAGAATTTGTATAAAATGCAGCCCTATTGAGGAATAAACTAAAGAAGGGGTCTCCCATTAGTTTCTTGTACTTTGAATAATTTGGTAGCTTTTCCCAAAGGTTATGAGAAACCAAGAGAGCCTCTAAAGAATGAGTTCTTGAAAGCTCTTGATACTCTCTGGAAACCTTTGATGATGTTGTATGGTCAGAAAATCTCCCGAATCCTGCCTTAACCTTTGCTAATCATTTATTATCATAGTTGGAAATGGTTATTCGTCCCCGATCATTAGCCTCACATCTTAGTCTGTGCATCGAAGTCTGTAAACTTTTCCCACTTACTGAGATCAAGGATCTAGGATGTAAAAGCTCGTAATAGGAAATCATCAACATAACGTTGGTGTTCCAACAAGCATTGTCTTGAAGCAAGAAATTAAATTGATACAACTCATTATATATTTTGGTCCTCCAAGTCATCAAAAAAGAATATATCCATTAAGTCCTGTGGGTGTTTCAGCTCTTACGGTTTCCTTGCTTTCAATTGTCTTAATTCGAATGAAGTTAACCGTTCATGTAAAATATATGATAGACCCTTAAAGGGGTTCTATATGATATAGCTTCAAAAGCCAATTCACTTGCATTCTGCTTTACGGCTTGAGCCTGCGCCAACTGATCTTTATATTTCTTGATTGTAGCTTTCCATTTCTCCTCTTGAGTGAGATACATGGAAAACCATATCTATTATAAATTTTTAATGACCTCGCAATGACTCTCCCTATTAATAATTCCCAAGTCGAAAATGCTGTCCTTAGTCGTCCACTATGGAAATTCATATTTTTATTGAATAAAAGCATTAGCTGTGATGTTATCGAGGATGGCACTAATGGCTAACTAGGCCTCCTTCACACATTCTTCTGAATAATTATGTTCCCTCAGCTTTGGGCTTTCTGCTTGGTCAATGACCTCGAACAAGGTCTCTAAACTATTGAGTTTATGTTTGCTTTTATGAAGCTTAGCTTTAAGTTTTTGATTCTGTAGCATTAATCTCTGATTCTGTTTGTGTAAGACCTGATAAATAGGGCTACGTAATCGAAATGATTTTGGGTTGAGCAACATACCTATTTTATTTTTGAATTTCCTTGTTTGACTCGACACTACTTTTGGCTCTAGAACGAAATTTGAATGCTCAAATTCCTCAGGGATGAAGCCTTAAGACTATGCCTGTGGCATAGGGTATATTGACTCTGGTGAATGAAACATCCTTGCCGGCCTATCCTGGGGCGTGGACGCTCTAACCCCTTCTTCGAATTGCTCTGGGGTTTGGTCAGATCCTTCATCCAAGCGTCGAGAATGCTCCTCATTGTTGGGCTTATGTTGTTGGTCAGAGGAGGCATTTTCTTTATCTTCAGAGTCCTCTGTATCCTCAGCCTCTGATGGCATCGATTCCATAGCAGTCTCTGTTTCACCCTGTTGCGGGAATTAAAAAATTCCTCCATAACAATGAATGTGTGCTATTGCACCAATGATTATGTCCTTGGTGTCTGAGCCTCCAAACTTCTCAAAGAACCAAATCCATTCAATTTAAATTAATATTTCCATAACCTATGGATTGGACCTCATGGTATCAATCCCTTCGGACTCTATTCAATTCACAAAACCACCTATTTTTGTTATATCTTCAAAATGTTGTGATGAATTTGATATATATGCATAGTGACCCAGCGATAGACTATCGTGGTGAACGTCTATAACAACTAACCCTCTACTGTCAATAACCTAGAAATCGATTAATTCAAAGAGATGTATAGTTTTGAATTTTGTAGGGTGAAGGATGGGATAGAAAGAAACGATATCAAGGTAAGGTGACTTGAGTATGGTCGGAAAGGGAAAATCTTTCGACACATGCATATAATCAAGCTACTTTCGAGGTATCATTTATTTGCATGCCGTCAAATGTATTATTTTATTGTGCTACCAAATAGCATGTTATCAAATGTTTGAAATATTATGACATGGCTTCTTTGACAACTATTATTCTACTAAATGGATCTTAATTAGATGTTCCCAAATATCATATTATGTTGGAGGTTTCAAAGGCTCAAAGTATCATGGTGTAGTTTTTTTACAACGGGATAAACATGCTACTAAAGGTTCCTCGGTGAGTGGAAAGTCTAACCGATGTGCTACTGAATAATATGTCACTTCAAAAATTTCAAGGGTTTGAATCATTATGGCATAGTACCTCTAATAAGATGGTAATCAACATGCTACCAAATAAAAATGAATCCCTAATACATAGGTTATATAAATTTTATGACATTGGTTACTGTTTTGGAAAGGAAAAGAGAACAAGTAGCTCTTGGTATCAACCTTGTTTATCATTCTTTTAAATTCTATTCATGGAAAGAACTTAAGAATGAATTAGAGAAAAAAGGAATTGTTGTGAAAAAATATATAACATAGATGTCAATGATTGTGATAATTAGAATTATGAAAGAGTAAGCTTGAGCTCTTTTGCAAACGTCCTCGGGATACTTGGGTGAAGATGGTTATCATCTTATATGATCCAGGTGGATATTGGTGGCCACCCACCTATTACACCTAGACCTCCAACGGGTTTCATCAATTTCCTTGTTTATAGCAGCATTTACTATTTTTATCAGTTTTTCGGGTCCTGAACTTTCGGGGCAAATTTAACCCCCTAAACAACATTTTTTTTGAGATCCGCAACAGGCCTATGCCTGTAGAAAATCTTGTAGTACTCGAAGAGATATTTCTAACGAGGTATTGTACACGCCAAACAAAGATAATATGACCAAGTTACAACCCCAAGAAGTTAGCTGCCCAACTAACCTCAACAGGGCCCACAAACTCTTGACGTTCCATCTCCTTGGGTTAGAGTTTTAGTTGTGTAGATTTTTTCCTTGTTGTTCAATAATAAAAAGGCCCTTGAGCCTCATTGTAACACAATTCAGAAGCATGTAAACACCACATATATTCTCAGAGATAAGCTATCATTGCCCGAGCTAGTTTATTCCCATTTTGTATGCAAGCATATTTCAATTCTTTGATATTACTGAAATGAAGTTTTATATCTGTTGCATATTGTGTTTATATTTATATATGTATTCTATTGTGTTCCTGCATAAGTCTCGATCATTATCCTTGCAAGGGCACAAATCATGATGCTGGTGCAGAAGAGATAACAAGGCAAAAATCATATACTTAATTCTTTGCCAAAAAGATGTTAGGTGCTGCAAAAATATCACACTTGAAAAGGAAGGAGTTTAACAATCATAAAATAATGTTATGTTGGATATGGAGGTTGTCCCTGAAATACATAGTGATTTTTTCATTTTCTTTTCTCTTTATTTAGTTATTTATTTATTTTTTATTTTTTCTTGAAACTTTGTTTACCAAAAACTTAGTTTTCAAGCTAAATCTTGTTCAATTGTGCCCATGAAGGGATTCTCGCAAATATTTTTTTTTTGCTTGGTGGTATCAACTAGTAACTGGTTTTCTAATATTGCCAAACAACTGGTAGTACCACTACTCGATGTAAGGTGATATTTTATTCTATGAGAATCACCATATAGACTTTCAATTTTCCATTTTCATATCATATAGGCTGCCTTAGGCAGGCTGAATATAACTCCTCATTTCATTGGCGTGAGATCCATAGAGTTTTTAGAAATAGTAACAATTATAGCGCGGATCAGATTCAATGACACAATCCAAATTACAATGGAACATTTCTTTCTTATTCCTACAAGGGAAAGAAAATAAAAGATGGCATTGCCCAACCCAATCCTAATAAGATCCAGGGGAGCACCCTAACGAAATGATAGAATGGGGAAAAGAGGACATGGAGAGCCTAATCACAAGGCCTCCTCAATGGATACAGGCAAGGGTAGGGGCTAATCACATGGGTAGAGTTTGAGGGGTTAGATTGGTTTGATGGTGGATATTCGACACAGATGTTTAGGGATATGACTGAATATGATTTTTTTTATTATCCTTCTTCCTATCCATTTCTTAGAGATGCTGCTATCGTATTTGCACAACCCCAACAACAACGTTCATTCCCTTACTGAATCAAACCACAAAACCACATGCCCTTATTGCATTTAGGGTGGACCTGCTTATGCCTAATTGATTATTTTTGTTGGACATCACCAGTCATTGGATTATTTCAACTGCCTTCTTGAATTGATTTACTACTTCCAATGGAGATTAGAAAGGAGGGCTTGGGCATTGCACTTTGAAAACATTATTGACATTACCTTTATATGCCTGCTTGATGAAAGGAAGTGGAGGGATTTGCACAGGTAAGGAAGGAACAACCTGTCGTAGGATCATATTACCCTTTGGATTCAATCATGCTTGGGTAGGCGAGCATCGCTATGAAATTTTTCTACTTTATGAATGAATGCAAGTTTGAAAGTTACCCACAACGAGGGGATCGTTACGTGGCAACTGCCCTATGGATTTGCTACAGTCGGACCCCTGAGATTGGAAGTGCTTGGGTAGGCACTTACAACATTCATATTGACTTATTCAGCCTACTCGATAAATGTTAGTGCAACAACCTCTTGCTACCAACCCCACCTATCCTGTTCACCACCCTTTCACTTACCTCACCAAACTTAGTGATTATACGTTCGCTGGGTTAGCCCTTATACCATTTGTATTACCTGTGTCTACTGCATTACCTTTGTGTTCAACAACCAATCCATAACCTATCGGGCGTATTAACGAAGAACCTTTATATACTTGCTAACTGACCTTCACTTTGGATATTCACGGGATTTCTTTGCTGGGCGAGCTTAGATACCTGCTAACTTCACTTAGTTCTTGATGGGACAGGCTTACTTGGGTTGTTCATCAACAACGATCGAAGGAAGGATGTCACGCTTTGGGCGGGTCGAACTAGACCCTCGAGCTCTAATTAACTATTGCATGATCCATTCATGAAAGAGATGTGTCCAAAAAAAGATATGTACGCCCCTCATACCCCCTCCCCCCTTGCTTGATGAGCTATCCACACCTACTCCATATGTCATAGTTGGAACCATTGTTTCTTATGGAATGCTTAGTACATTTAACACTCAATACATGTGATATATCATCGTAAGTCTAAAGGCACTGCTGAGGTTGTATGGATTTAATAGTACTATTAAATAGGTGATATTATAATTATAAATGAATTAAAATGATTGTACTATAAAATTTTTAAATCAAATTATTAATTAATTTATAGATTATTAATTTTAGTTCATTTCGGCCCTTGTCATTTTCATCTTTCACTATTTATAACCTATGCGTCCTTCTTTCACTCTTCATTCTCATCTTGTCTTGAAGATGGATCCCTGTTGGGATTCGAAATGTCGACTAATGTTTTTCGATATTGTGGATAATCTGGAGAATTTTACAATGAGGTTGTATGTCATTTTTCCTGAATGGGGTGAGAGGACCGCACTCGACCTGTTGGTTGGTTTTTTCTCGGTCTAAACATAAACCGCTGAAATGGGCATTTGCATACGTTCTCTCGGTACTTTCACCCTTAGAATACCCTTGACCACCTAAAAGTGATATTTATCTGAAATAAAATAGTGAATGAGGATGCGCAACATGGCTCGACTAACATGAGAGGTTTTTTTTCTGTTCCAAGCGTTGTTGCCTGGGCTGAATCTATAGGCAATCAAGAACTTTCAAGCATCATACCTCCCTTTCCTGACTGGCCTAACTTGAGAGCCCTATGTTGAAAATATCCACGGTTGACACACTGTTATAGGTGGCTCTATTCCATAATGGATCCTTTCATGAATTATTAAGCAAAAGCCAAGTGACCATGGCGTGCTCAACTAATAGGGTCGGTTGCTCATTTGTTGATAGGTTTGGTAGGAGGTTTCAGTGAAAGTAAAAGTATAGAGTTTCGGTATCACTATGATTCTTTTCGGGAGGGACAAACTTTATCCCCATATACTTGTAATTAATTCAAAGATCATAGGAACTTTCTTATACTTGTCTTTACTTCACGTGCAACGACCTTACGCCCACCTTTATCTTTACTTGAACTTGAACTACCTCACATTGGTGGACATTCACATAGAGCATTTTGAACGGGCGTTCCACAACACTTCCTGCTTCTTTGTTTCTTGTTATGCTTGCCTCTTTATTCCTCTCTTTTCCTATATTTATAAGTTTTATTTATTTTTGTTCCTCTTGCCTCTTTTTCTCCTCTGCTTCTTTTCTTTGTTTTGTTCTTGTATCCTCTTTTCTCTTCCCCTTGCCTCTCTCATTTTTCTCCTCTGCTTCTTTTCTTTGTTTTGTTCTTATATCCTCTTTTCTGTTCCCCTTGCCTCTCTCCTTTTTCTCCTCCCTTCTTGCAGCTGTCAGTGGCAAAGCCATCTTACTTACAACTACCAAATCTACTTACCTGATCAATTTTTGTTCAAAAGCTTGGAATGATTTTCTAGAGCAACAACATTGTCAACGAGGGATTATCAATTTTGAAAGGTTAGTTTTGTTTCTATTATTATGAAAATTAGTAAATTGTTAAAATTACTGAAAGTCAAGTTCAAAGCCCCAATAGTAAATATTTTAAACCCTTCAAAAATTCCCAAATTTTATTGTTAATTTTTTTTTTAGAAAAACGAAATGTATATATATATATATAAACTAAAATAAAAAAAAAAATTAGCATGTACATTGTGGGTGGGCTCGCCTGGGGCAGCACATGGCCGTTCTGGCCCAAGTGGGTGCGCCCACTAGGCCCCTGAGCAAATAGCCCCCCCTGGGATTGCCCCCCTATTTGTCCAGGGGCTCGGTGGGCACGCCCACTTGGGCCAGGGCACCCGTGCTATGGGCGGATGTGCCCACGGGGTGACGTCCGCCTGTAACATGACGCCCGTGCTGTAGGCGGACTCGCCCACGGGGCAGCGTCTGCCTGAGCCGAAGGAGTCAGCCGTCCTGCCTTGTAGGGGGGCTGATTCTGGGAATCGGGCCCAGGCATATGCTGCCTCGTGGGCATGTCCGCCTGAGCTCGAGGGCACCCAATGCTTATATATGTATGTGTGTGTGTGTGTGTGTATATATATATATATATATATATATGTATTATTATTATTTTTATTTTTAAAATTTTTTATATGGCCAAGGGGCTGATTCTCAAAATCGACCTCCTAACATTAAGCGCCCTCAGGGCGGCGTTCACCTGCGACCGATTCCTAGAGTCGGCCCTTCTGCCTTGCAAGGGGCCGATTCTCCTGCCAGACAGGGCGGTCGACTCCTCGGGCTCGAGTGAACGCCTCCTCATGGGCCGATTCCTTAGGCATATAAAAAGAAATTTAAAATATTTTTAGTGGGTTTGGGGAGAAAATATAAAAAAATTAAATTTTTTTTGAAGGAACTTGTTTTAAATTTAGGGGGGCTGATTCTGAGAACCGACCTCCAAATTATTAAAAATATTAATTTTGTTTAGGGGGGTTGGGGATATGACATGTAAAATAAAAATAAAAATTGTTTTACAGTTTTTGTCGGGGGAAAAACGTAAAAAAATCATTTTTAAAAAAAAACTAGTTTTCTATTTTGTTTACGTAAGATATTTGTTTTTTATGATTTACTAATTTATATGTACATATATATGTTTGTAGGAAAATGACATCAAGGAAGGTTTCTATCAATCTTTCTAGACCAAAGTCAACATTTGCATCATCTAAAGTTACATGTGGGCCTTCAAAAATCACTGCTGGACGAACTGCACCTCGGTTAATTACTGAAAGTGTGAGAGATGCATCTACAAAAAAGAAGAAGTTGGTTTCATACTTGTAGAAATCAACAGAAGTGAAGTGTTCAAAATATGCATTGTTTATGAAAGATATAGAAGACGAATCTCTGTAATTATATCTATATTCTAGTAAGGATTTTGAAGCTGAAAGTTATGACCTGGTGTGAAAAGTATTAGACCTATATATTCTTTTAAATACTGAAAGTGTTTATATATTTTCAAAACCGCCCAAGTTACATGATAATCTTCGATATCATTTTACATTCTCGATGTATATCACATGAGAAGATTCTTATAAGATATGTAGACAAATCGTACAAAATATTGCACAAAACATTGTAAGTATTTTTATTTACACTTATCTATTTTGTGTTATTCAAACTGTATCATTGTATTTTTAATAACTTAGTTAATATTGACATATTGTATTTTGTTTTACAGGATTTTGTTGACGACATTTCAATTATGTTGCGGGGAATGTATTATATAGAGTGAGATATTATGAATTTTGTCTCCATTTTCCATGAACATGAAGAAGAAGATATGAGAAAGAAGTGAAAAAAAATGCTTCATGATGCTACAAGATTGTATCAAAGGGATCAATCTAGTAAAGGTAGACATGTTACGTTTCAAAATGAGGAAGTTGAAGTTGAAGCTGAAGTGGAAGATGAAGAATGTGTTGCCATATCTGAGGATCAGATTAGAACTGAAGTTAGAAAGGAGAAGAGCCATAAAAAAACAAAAACAAAAATGTCCAAGAATTTCTCCCTTTTAGTTGATGATGAGGAGATTGTTTCGGTTCAAGAAAATATCATAACCAACAGGAGGAAGAAACAAAAAATTTCTCATTCTAAAAAATCATGGACAGAAGTGAAGGGCATAGTGAAAACTCAAAAGCAAGCAGGTAATCATTACGCCAGGAGCTGATTTAGAGGACGACGTTATGAAAACAAAACAAAATGCCATTCGACAACATTTGGCGAAGAAAAATAAAATTGAGGGTGGTCGGTCATTTCAACTTAATGTGATTCAGGTCTACAAGCCAGATAAATGACAATTCAAATATCTAATTAGAAAGCCACACCACTTGAATGTTCACAATTTGAAAATGTTGATGAGGTACAACCTTTTTTCACATGTGGTTGATTATGTTCTTGTTAATCCAAGTCAGGTGCCTAACCAAGAATCATTTGACAAGTCAAAATGATTTGAATACAAATATTATGTACTTGGGGGCAACCATTCTGTAGAAGCTCAAAGGCAATTGATGGAGGAATATCCCACTAACTCACGTTTTGAAACAATGAAATGTATAATTTATGCTGGTTTAACAGATACAAAAGCAAAGTTAGTGGCATGGGATCATAATTCAGATAATGAGTATAGGATGTCTATAAATTTCATCCAAAGGGTCAGAGTTATTTATAGTGAATTTGAAGAAAAATGTGGTGGTGATAAGACAAAGGTTGATCATGCATTTCAGAAGGAATGTTGTATGGCGATCAGTTATCAAATCGAAGAAAAATTAAGTTCAAAAGGTGGAAAAGTAAATTATGAAATATTCAGAGGTATGAACAACATTTTCCAGTGGGCATTTAGAACTATAGAGATATGATAATTTATTGATCATATTTTTGAGTTGTGGGAGAACGTTGGCATCAAAAGTTAGAAGGTCAAAAAGTCTAAACCATTGATATGTACCAGTAGTAAATCAGGTCCTGAAATGAAACTCCTTCCAGAAAATACGACTATCACACTTTGGAGATCAATGCAAGGAGTGAAGGATGAAATGCTTGTCAAAACAATATTATCTCATGGAAAGTCAAGAGAATTATCAATTGAAGGAAATGTCTCAGGAATTTCTAAAGTAAATTTGTTATTTTTACTTATTTTTGGATTATAAGTTTCTGTTAAAGTTATAATATATTGTTGTTGGTATTATTTGTTATACATATCACTATATTAACATTGTTTACTTTATTTATTCAGTCACAAGGTTTATATGAGAATATAAGAACAAATGGTTAAATTGTTGAATAAAGATAGTTGGGATGATGTTGTGCGCAACTACCTAGATTCAAGTTCTACATCAATGCCAAAAGATTTTTATCTTGCATTTAAGAAGGTATGTTCATTCATACATTCATTTGTATTCATATGTATATTATTGTTAATTTATAACTTATACATATATTTTTTGTTTTATTAAAGATGAAGAAGGATGCAAATGGAGCACTAGATAGTTTCAGAAGCTTTATTGAAAAAATTAAAATGGAAAGGATGAGAAAAAAACATCTTAGTGATGTTGAACTTGATCCCAATCTTAATCATTTCATTTGGAATGGGCTCCACACTATCCAATATCAAATAATATCAGGTGATTGTGATGAAGACATTGCAAAACTCATACCTAAAAGGGATTATTCCCTAGTTATTGCAGATATTTCTCATAGTTTCAATATCCCAAACATTGTATATGATAGTGACCCTTATACTTATCAAGAATTTAGTAAAGTGGTCTCGGGATTTCTAGAAGTCACAACATCACCATTTTGGAGATTTGTGACATTTCATTCAGACACACTATTGGGGTTCTTATTATCAAGCTTCAAGGGGAAAGAAAAGTCAAGGATGCAACTTACATGGTAAGACGTTGAAATTGTATTTTGATTAATGTTAAAAAAACCTTTTATGTACACGTTAATTGAATTTCACTCATTCAAGTTACAAGCAAAAGCCAAATCTTATTTGTGGCGGAAATCAACCAATTATAAGTGACTGTGAGTTCATTCATGTTGAAAGTTGGACAAAGGATGATAGCTATAAGCCTATTCTTTTAAATCAAGTAGATGGAAAGAATCATAACCAAGTACTGGTCCATGATGTTGTTGTAAAAAAACTAACATATGAAGATAAATAAGCAAAATGAGAGATGGTTAACATATATAAAAAGCCACAGTCATTGATTAACTATCGTTTAGATTTATGTTCAAATGAGGGAGATTGGGTTTTGGATTTATTTTCAGGCTCATGTAAGTTTTATTACATAAGAATGAATTTCACTATTTTCTTTTTTAATTTTTTGTGTTTATACTAATTTACTAAATTTTTTCTTTTGTACTTGATGATTATGTACAACACTAGCATGTTTCTTACAAAAATGAAGAAATTGTATTTCCATTGAAAAAGACCTAGTACAATGCAAATTTATTCAGCAAAGAATCAATGCTATTCAATTTCTTCAAGATGCAATGCAAGAAGTTGTTTAGAGAAAAAAAAGATTTTAATGAATCCCGTGTGGCAAAAAAAGCAAAGGAACCTTAACCACCATTAGATGGAATGATTGGAAAGGCATACTTTGGGACATTCACAAACATCAAAGATTCATCAGAAAAGGAAAATGATGAAACTAAAGCCAATAATGAAAATATTGTGAAAGAGGACAATAATGAAACTCTTGAAGATGAAGAGTTTGGGTTACATGATATTATTGGTTGTTGATTAAGTTAAGTTTCCAAATGAAGCTCATTTTTTGTAACAATTAATAAGTTATACTTGTAATGTTTTGACTTTGACATTTTACGAGAAGATATAAATATTCAATTTTTGTTATTATATGTTTAGTATTTGTATAATGTGATTTTCACTTCATTTTTATGCGAATCACGTAAGTTTTGAAAAAAAATGTAATTATTATTAACTTTTGACATAAAATTCACCTTTTTTTGCTAATTTTTTCCTATAGAAATGGTTTATTTAACATGTCACTTTTAGCAAAAATGAGTACATGTGTTTTTTTTTTAGGGACAATTCTTGCTTTTTTAGGGACAATTATTTCATGTGCAATGAAATATTATTTAACAATATATAATTAGATAGAAGATTGACACTTTAAAATTTTTACCTTTTTTGTTTTTTTGACACTGCAAAAAATCAAATTTCTCACTACATTTTTTTTAAAAGAGAAACAAATACCAGAAAAACGTAAAAAAAAAAATGTAAGTGAAGAGGAAGAAGACGAATACCTCAAAAATTGTTAAATTTAGAAAATAATTATTAACATTTAATAGATTAGAAAATTTTAAGTCATAAATAAGTCTTCTAAAAAAATGGGATGATGCTGACATCAACACTTTTCAAAATCAACAACACTAACATTTTAAAAATAATGTCTATACTTGGTAAATAAGAAAATTTAATGTGTAAAAAACATGCTATAAAAAAAGTAAGAGTATTCTGAATTAATACTTTTCAAAATCAGACCATTTTTCGCTACCTAAAAAAAGCGGGTACTCGTTTCCGTTCTCGTTTCAAAGTTTACATTGTTCATCCATGATCATCATTAAGTTGTCCTCTTTAGGATCTGATGTACTGTTCACATAATTGCAACCCTTCCTCTTATGGGACAACTTCTTCTTACTCTTCGCTTTATTGGCCATGATCTACCTTCCAACAATTAATTGTTCCTAAAGTAACCTACTCTAATACTACTTGTTAGACCATATATCACACTAAGAGAGGGGAGCTAACTCAATGTGGTGAGAAACTTATCGTTTTAAAACATTTTATCTATAACCAATCTTGTAGCAGTGTGCCATAACGCTTTGCATCATAATTAAATGAAACCATGCATCAAGAAGTCATCATCACATCAACACAAGGGGACACAAGATTTTATGTGGAAACACTTGTGGGAGAAAACTACAAATTCTTTTCTTATTCTTCTTCAATTCATTACATATATTTTGCAGGCACCGACCTGCTAGAGGCACCTTTTGGGATGTAGAATTGTCACATTTTTCACCATTCCAAACACCCATTTTTAGTCATTTTACTACACTTATTTTCCCACCTATTACCCATCTTGTTAGGTTTATTCATGGATGTGACACATTAAGCTTACAACATTAAAGTAGTTATTTATATTTATTTTCCTTTATTTTTGATGAATTAGAAAGGATTATTGTTGGTTTTGTTGACGCCGGTTTTCCTAGTGTTGTTCCAGTGGTTCCCATGTAGTGAAAGTAACAACCTTCGAGGTTAACACACTTATATAGCTCCAAGATAAAGTTTTGAATATGGATTTTGTTCCTGGAGACATTGACATGGATTTATGTTATCCAAATCATACCCAGGTCAACTCTATTAGGTTCAAATCATGATCTATAGGTCAGACAACTCATGTGTAGTCATAATCGGTGACTAAAATAGATGCAATTTCCTAGAAAATGAAGATGCATATGGAAAATCTGCGATATGGATCCTCTTAGAACATCCCCAATTAGGTGACACACAAGCCTTTTCTCTAGAAAGTGCACAGATTGAGAGGTACATACAGTCCTTTGAGAGGGGTTTTTCTTGTTGCGACTGTTAACAGATTACATCCCAAAAAGAAGAATACGTTAGCAACTGAAACAAATCCAACCTATTTTCAGTTGATCCTATAACAAATAAATCTATTATAATCAAATATTGAGTTTTTTTCCAACTAAGATCTCCCAAAACAAATAAAGTCAATATTTTGCAATCTGCCCATAACTATGAAAACCCAAATTTGGGGGATTTGTTCCGATTCATCCCCCTATCTCTTTGTATAAAATGTATATGCATAAAATAGGTAGGGAGTTAGTACGTAAATGAATAAGTTATCTTAGGAAGGGGAGGCATAATCATTCTTGGACTGTGCATCTTGTAACCTCATTTCCAGATCTAATGAAATCTTTGTAAGTTCTTTGTTGATCTTTTAGTTTCTAGTTTTTGAGCTATGAATCACCAACCCCCTACTAGGGAGGAAGGGCCCTCCACATTAGCAGGGGTAGTTGTGTTAGTAGAGGTAGATAACTATTTCATATTAATTTATTTGCATGTTACGTTAATTCAATTCATATGCTAATTTCAATTATCACTGTTACATATTCTTGATGATACATTGATGCTATTGTTGCTTACTTTAAGCTTGCTGAATATCTGATGTAGATTGCTCGTGTGACAACATAGTTATTGGATCGATCCTTACTAACCATCTACTACTGCTATTTAATTGACGCTACATATTTATAATTTGCTACTGAAACAAAATTCTTGTTTCATATGTTACAATATGCTATCTAGTTAATGAATGGGTTGGTTATGATTGAATGGTTTGCGCATTTGATTCAAGGAATGATCTTCCTTTTCCTTGCAAAGAGTGGTTTTGATGAATGATTGTTTTTTCATTTATGCAAGAGTGACTTTCATTTTCAACATGTTGCGTAGTGAGTTATTTTTATGCAAGTGAGGGTTTGACAATGAGATTGATTTTTATTCCTACAAGTGTGAAGAGTGAAAACAAGGTTTTCTTTGATTGTGTGCTAAGATCTTGTAGAAGACAACTTAACTTTAGGAATTAGCCAATGCTAATTAGCAATTGCTTCCTACATATATTTTGCATGATAAAATTGAAATAAAAAGAGCTACCTGGATTGATAAATAATGTTTGAGCGAATTGGCTTATTTTATTAAGACAATTCATTTGTCCAACATTTTGGTGCTATTGCCAAGGAGGTTCATAAGGGTGCAATATCATAAATGACATTGTTTTTTTAGATGCATTGTTCATGAGTGTGTTAGATGTGTTCTGAGCTTTGAGGTGACAAGGTGGTAAGACGATAGGTAAGAACCTGCACATCACTTTGACAAAATGAAGAGAGATTGACCTCATAAAGAGTCAAGACACATAGGCTGCATTTCTGGCATTTAAGTTTTCTTTTAGTAAATTTCATTTAAAGCATGATAATTTGTTCCCCCCCCATGTATTAATGCATGTGTTGAAAAAATACAAAAGCTAACTGAAGAAGCTTGTTGAGCAAGGAAGAAATGGTGTTTTAAGGAATATCTCAATTACGAGTATTAGAGGATCATCGAATGCATCTACTAAAATACACAAATTAGCTAATGCTGAAGCTAAAAGGGCATAAATTGGTATTTTGTTCAAAATTTTTAAAAATTATATCATTAGCTCTTTGTATTCATAATTGGATGTTTTGCAGGAAAAAAAAAGCAGGATAAAGTTGAAAAAGCATTACCAATATTATGCTCCAATTGTAGGAAAAAACATTCACTCAGAAGGTGTCCACTTAACAGTGTAAAAGTCTGTGGCATTTGCGAGGAAGATCACTTAATGAAGTATTTCCAATGGCTGCGAATATTAAGAGAAGTGTTCAAGGGATTAGGTGATGAGATAGAGAAGCCATAGTAAGTTCTATCACCAAGTATAGTTCAAAGCCCATCTTCATTTTTTAATACTTAGAATAATATGCATGATCCTCAACAGGTTCTTCAGAAAATTTAGAATCCTATTATTGTAGGGAAAATTCCTAGTCCTCCTCCAATTTAGTATCCTACATTGTGGCCGCAATAGACTTCTCCCCTGAGTCAGATATTTGCATGGCCTCAAATGTGGTTTGATGCCTCCTTTCTAGGGTAGTTTCCCATGCAAGCTCAACTATATACACAACAACAACAACTGCAATTCTTAACCAATGTGCCATTGTTGTGGCCACAATCCCCCCATAATTTTTCAAACTTATTATGGGGACCCTCCATGTAAATTTTGGTCAAATCACTCGTATAATGCATTGACTGGTTTATTTTGAGGTTTTTTTACTTTATTTATCTCATTTATTATTTATTATTTTCATTTTTTTTTTTTTTTTTTTTTTTAATTTTAATTAATTTATTTTAATTTTAATTTTTCGGATTTTTATTTTGATGACTCCATTGCGTGCATTTTCTCGCCAGCTTTCCAACGACTCAAATTTCACTAAGTTTGTGTTGGAAATACTGAGAGGGGGGTGAATCAATATTTATTTTCAATTGTTAATTATTGCTAGTTAGATTCTTCAGAATTAAAGACAGAGAGGTGTATAATAATAATATTAAGGATTAATAAGAACTTCAATCCTTTTTTCAAATAATTGTATACAATAGATGAGTGAGGGCACCAACCCTTTAATGAAATAGGCACCAACTTGTTGCCAAGCACCAACTTGGACTTTGATGAGGCTTCGACCTCTAGGGCTTTGACCCTATCTTCTCAAGGCACCAACCTTGTGTTTAGGAGCTCCTACTCCAAGGACACCAATCCTGCTTTGCTTCGTTATTAGATGATTGATTCAAGGATGCTCTATTGCACCAATCTGCACCCAACTACACCAGCTATTTTGCATCACTTTACTTTATCAATTATGTGCCAAAGGTTGCACTGCACCAAGATTTCAATACCAGACTATTTCAAGACAACTTAATCACAATGTTCCACAGTCCAAAGAATACTGCACCAATTTTGAGCTTGAACAGGTCCACAGGTGAGCAAGATAGCACAATTATGAGATATAACAAATAGTCCAAAACACTACACTGTAATATAGTTTAAGAGGTCCCAACCACTTCAAATTAAAAGTAAATTTGAGCTTCAGTATGCAATACTGTGTTATTGCAATTCTAGGTCAGGACAAATGAACACTGTGGTTATTTACTGGTCGAAGCCAAACTTCAGAGGATTCGAGTTGTATTACATGGAGACAGGTCCAAGCCAAATTTTAGTGAATTCAAATTGTATTACAATGAGATAGGTATGAATTAAACTTTAGTCCATCGAGCTATATTACAGTGTGACAGGTCCAAACTTCAGGAGTTCTGTAATAGAATCTGATTCCTTCAATATTCAAATCTGTATATAGACCAAGGTTCTATGATTAACTCTGTAGCTTCTTTACCCAAGTCCGAGGGTCTGTTTTAGCTGCCTGTAGGTGTATGTTTTATGGATCAGTCTCAGTCCATCATCTGATTTATAACCCAAAGACATTCCAGACTTGCTCGTAATCTCTTCCTCCTTTATCTAATGCTTCCTCTCCTTTAAGTTCACGAGTTGTGAACTATAAGACTTCTTTTCTATGGATTATCACCGAAATTTTTGATCAAATGAATTTTTTTAGACGTCTATATATACTGGTTTTGGAGTTTTATGAATAGACACGTCGGTTGGGTGAACGAGTATGAGCATACACAAGTCAAATCAAGTCGACTACGCAAAAAATATATATTTTTCAACTTAAAAATTCAATTTCTCACAAACTACTAGGAGTTTTGGGACAAATAAAGGCTCATTAGAACGGGAAAAATATACTCTACAAGATGGTATAGGAACTATGTGGATAGGATGCCTCCAAGGTGATAAAAATAATTTTTTCTTTGTGGATGTCTTTAATTTTTGTGTGCAGGAGGTGAATAGGACAACATGCCTTTTCCACTGCTTGGCTTCTCCTTTGTTTGGCTTATCAATCATAGGATCATAGTGTCATCATGTAGGACATCTATGTCATCATGATAGTACCCATCAAGGTCATGAAGGTATAACATCATGTATTCAATAATAGTGCAGTAATATGTCACAGTGCATCATCATTAGGAGAACTTCAAATGATATCTTCCATTTTTATCATCTAGTCTTTCAACCTTCATCAAGTGTGTTCATTCATTCAACCTGTTGCTATCAATGACAACTTGGATTAACAATCTCCCCCTTTGTCATTGGATGGAAATATTTTTCTTCTCTCCCCCTTTGACATCAATGGCAATGGGGTGCAAAAGTGCTCCCCTGTCATGCTGCTCCCCCTAACATACTGTACCCCTAACATGCTACTTGATTTAATGTGATGCAAGAGCAATGACCCCCATCTTTTAGCGAAGATACTCAAATGCTTCTCGTGGAAGGGGTTTTGTAAAGATATCTGCAATTTTCTCTTTTGTATTGACGTATTCTAATCCGATATTGTGTTAAGCAACTTGTTCACGGAGAAAGTGGTATTTGATTGGAATATTTTTGGTCCTTGAGTGCATCACCGGATTCTTTGAAAGAATGATGGCGCTAGTATTGTCACAAAAAATAGTAATTGGCTGCTTAGTTTCTATGTTGACATACTTCAAGGCTTCCTTCATCCATAGAATTTGTGTACAACAATCATCAGCAGCTATATATTCGGCTTCAGCTGTAGAAAGGGATATGGATGATTGATTTTTGCTGAGCCAAGATACAAGACAATCTCCCTTAAAGAATGCATTTCCACTGATGCTTTTTCGATCATTCACGCTTCCGGCCCAATCAGCATCAGAGTAAGCTGTCACAATAAGAGTTGAACTCTTAGGATACCAAAGACCAAAATCAGCCTTCCTTTCAAATATATAAGAATCCTCTTCACAACTGCTAGATGGGATTGTTTAGGACTTGACTGAAATCTTGCTACCATTCCTACTGCTTGCATAATATCTGGTCTTGTGGCAATTAAGTATAGGAGAGCTCCAATTATTGACCTGTAAAGAGTTGCATCTATGAGAGGGGTATCATCATCTTTGCTTAATTTAAAATCTGTGGTCATTAGTGTGCTCATAGGTACACAATATTCCATCCCATATCATTTGAGCATGTCTTTAAGATATTTTTCTTGAGATATATGTTAATCAAGGTTGTCATTGATGCCAATATGTCTTTGACTAAGATGTCAATATTCTTGAGATGATTCGTTCTAGGTGATGATGTCTTGCCTTAAGAAGTTGCCAAGTGTCTGATTGGTGATCTAGTCCCTAAGGACAAGCCCACGATGTGAAGAACTATATTTTATGAAGCCATACTTGTGATGATGTTATACTCTTATGTGACCACACTTAATGATGGTGTTTGATGAAGATTGGAAGACTAAGTGATGACGTGATTGATGATTGAAAGAGACCTTCCTAATGATACTTCCTATAACATATCACTGTGCCACTATGTAATACACTCATTTTTGATGTCCTACCATGATCCTCTGATAAAGGTGTTAAACAATGAAGAAGCCAAAAACCATGAAGAAGCCTACTCTGCTCTGCCTCCATTTATGCACTCATAAATAATCAGTCACATTAAAAAATAGTTTTTGCTAGCTTAGAGGCAAAATTCCTTAATAACACCGACACCATATTGAAGAGAATAATTTTTCCTTTCCAACGAGCTATTACTTAGCCTGAAACTCCAAGCGGTTTGAAAGATAATGAATTTTTAAGTTAAGAAAATTATATCTAATTATAGAGCCGATCTACACTTTGGCATTCATGTCGGCCTACCTCCAGAGTCACGCATCTCTTCATGGGGACCAACAAATATATATATAAATTTGCGGTAAATCATTTCAGAGTAAAATTTTTTTGGATATCTATCTCTGAATTTTCGGAGTGCAGAGAACAAGTACAGAAGGATAAAGGAGGTAGAGGAGGTTTTTTTTAAATCACTGTTTGGGCTAGAAAGACTTATGTTTTAGGATAAAAACGTCTTGAGGATAGTTAAGGATATATTTGGGAAAATATCTTTATGCTTTTCTTCAAAGTCAGACTTGAAGAAAACTACTGTAACTGTGGTAATACAACTGCTGTTCCAAATTTGTGACATGAAAGTGTGGTTAGATAGTTTGCCGGAGGACTGTAATATATCACAGTTTGGACCTCTGTTTTGGATCATCTTTGGTTGCTGATTGTCCACTGAGCATATAGTTTGAGGAGAGCTATAGTCCTAGTCACATTTGTGAGGAGTCAAAGGTCTGTTTGGAGAACTAAAAATAGTCCAGAACTTAAGCACATAGGAGCAACACTAACATGGAAGCCAGTATCAATAGTTAGGAGGAAGTTTGGAGGGGTTTAAGTACGCTGATGTGGATAGTCATCTTGCCTAACCATTCAACCCAATATAAAACAAAAAGACACCAAATTTGAATATTTTAAAATCAGTCCCTTTGACATAGAGTTGGAACAATTTGAAGATATCATTAATCTCAGTGACCATTGTTTGAAGCCTTATTGAAGTAGTTCTTGAGAGAGCGTTGTTTGGAATTGCATTCAATATTGGAGAAGAAGTTGGAAGACCTTGTTGAGTGCTTAAAAGACTTGTTGTAGACCCTTGTTGAAACAGATTTGTAAGCAGACTTCTAGGGTTTTGGATCTGTGACACTTGATTGGGAGTTTTGGATATATTTTGAGAAGCAGTTCATTGGGCATTGTTCATTGGAACCTTAGCAATATTTTACTTGAAAAGGATCATTTTAAAGTAGCCCTTGGACCCTTGAAGAGGTATTGAAGACTTGATCTAGGTAAATAAACCTACAGACATTCTTGAAGACATTATCATGCATTTTTGAAGATCCATTGAAGAAGCCCTTGTAGAGGCCTAGAGCAGGTGCAGAATTTGGGCTGCCTATTAAAGACACCTTGAAGGATAATTGAAGATATTGGGAAGACTTATGAAGTTGGACTTGGAGATATTATTGGAGATCATGATGCATTGTTGATGTCATCATGAGGTGAACTTGGAGATATTATTGGAGATCATGATGCATTTTTGATGTCATCATGAGGTGACTTGGAGAATTTGGTTGGGTCCGATGAAGAGCAATGGTGACACCTTCTAAGAAGAAAAGGTGGTCATTGATGATGCAACATGGAGACTAAGTGTGACAGGGCTCGTTGAAGAAGACATTGGGAGCCGTGAAGAATAACCAAACATATTTTGAGGAAGTGAAGTTACGGGTTGGAGCCCAAGAGGTTGGAGCCTCATAGAGACAAGGTCAGTGCCTTAGAAGATAGGGTTGGAGCCCTAGAGGATTGGAGTCCTCAAGAGACTAGGTTGGAGCCTGTACCAGATATAGGGTTGGAGCCCTTGAGGTTGGTGCCTCAGAATTGACAGGGTTGGAGCCTTGGAAGTCCAAGTCGACGCTTGGCAAATACAGGTTGGAGCTTGGGAGATTGAAGATTGGTGTGTTCATCTAGGGTTGGAGCCCTACATATATTGTACTTGATTTATTGTAAAGAAGAAATTAATAAAAGAATTTATTCTTATTGTTAATTTTTTGTTCTAAATAAAACTGGTAAAATTAACAATTGAAAAGAAACACTGATTCACCCCCCTCTCAGTATTTCCAACAATATAAACATGCCTGCAGAGGTTTGAGATATTTGTAGCCCAAGAAAGTAAGACAACTCACCAATCATTGACATCTCGAATTTTTTGGACATATTTAGAGAAAATTCATGGCTCATTTCTTCATCATTGATAGAAAAGATTAGATCATCAACGTAAACAAGAGTGATCTGAAGTTTTTCCTTGTCCATCTTCATGTAGAGATTGCTACCTGCCACTCCCTTTTTGAAACCTTCTTGTTGCAGATAGCGATCCAACTTTGCATACCATGCTCTAGGGGCTTGTTTGAATTTATGCAAGGCCTTTTTTAGTTTGCATACAAAGTTTTTTGCTTCAGCAAGATCAAATCCTTCTGGTTTCTCCATGTAAACTTCTTCTTCGAGATCTCCATTTACGAATGCTGATTTTACATCAATTTGATAAACCTTGAATCCTTTTGAGCAAGTAAATGCTAAAAAAATTCTTATGGCTTCCAATCGAGCTATTGGTGCAAAGGTTTCTTCAAAGTCAATTCCTTCAATTTGCGAGTATCCTTTGTTGGAAATGTTGTCATTGATGGCAAAGGAAATGCCAAAGGAGGAGAAAAACAACAACAAGGCAACAGAGAGGTAGCAAAGGCAGCAAAAAGAGAAGCAAGCAACAATATCAGTCAAGGAGCAGAGACAAGCAGTTAATTGAAGCAAAGTTTTCCAAAAGACAGAGTAGATTGTAGAATTCTTGAAAGGATCGATCCTCTAAGAAGAAAGCGGAACTGTAAGTCAGATCTTCAAAGTTTGTGAACATTGTAAACCCCGTGCAAAAAGGTAGAGTTATAATTCTGTGCACGATCGTGCAAATTGATATGGGTTCGTAAATAACGGTTTATATATGTATCAAGATTTGATGCGCTCCAAAATGAATTGATTGCATACGGTGTCATTCGATTCTACTCTAAGTATAGAGCATTTTGAGTTGGACGAGAATGTGCGATAGTTAAAATACACCAAGTCGAGTTCTATGTACTCACCGTTGAAAGAGAAGGTGATGAATATTTACAGCATGATGGAATATGAATGCAGTGAGGATGTAAAGGACTAGAACCTCGAAGCAGAATAGTTATATATAACAAAAGGAAGCAAAGGAGGCAGCGCTGAAGCAGAAACAGGAAAAAGACAGCAGAACAGAGACAGACAAAAGAAAAAGTAAGCAGGGCAAAGGAGACAGGCGGAAAAACACTACTAAAGTGTAACAGTCGAATATGGAGGTAGTAAAACAGTCGAGCAGTGGAGACAGAGGCAGTGAAGCGGTCGAGCAGCAGAACCGTTATCACAACAGTAAAGGTAGAGGCAGAGTCGTGGAGGCAGAGGCATAGATGTTAGCACAACAGAGGCACAGAAAATTTCGGGAATTGCTTAACCCCGGGCGGAAGGATACATAAAACAAATTCCGGGAATCGTATAACCCAACAACAATATATATATATATATATAAATCTCATTCCGGGAATCGCTACCCACGCTGGAGCATATGTGCAGCACATTACATATATGTGCAGCACATCATATAAAAAAAGGTCAAAGCATAAATATATATATATATATAAGTGGAGCACTTTATAAATAAAGAAACGAAGTAATATAAGGTGGGACCCTTCCCAATCGCATCGGATTTAAGCAGGGAATCGGAACATGCAACAAAAGGTTTGCGATTGCGATTGGAATTCCGGACTCGATGGGTTTATAAATCATGTTTAACACGTGTTTGAGTTCCAGTTCCAATCGCATCGGCACATTTGAATGAACAGTGACCAATCACAATCGGAGTTAAAGCGAGTATCAGAACAGGAAAATACATGTTGCAATTGCGATTGAAAGCCCGGACCCGGTGGGTCTATAAGTTATGTTTTTATAAGTTTGAATTCCGGCCTAATCACATCGACAAAACGCAGTGAACAGTGATCAATCGCAATCGGAGCAGGAGTGGTCAATCGCATCGTAGTATTCGAGTCGCGATTCAATCGCAATCGGAACAATCGCAAAGGATCCAATCGCAATCGGAAGATTTCAATTGCGATTCATCGCATCGGCATATCAAACGAACAGTGGTCAATCGCAATCGGAGCAGGAGCAATCAATCGCAATCGGAGGAGCAATATATTGTGTTGGGAAACGTGGCAAGTGGGCCCGAAAGGACATTTGTTAAGTATTAATATGATTCTTCATTGAAGTGGCAGTTTATATGATTAATACTTTATATAAGTTCGCCGAGAATTGAAACTACGAGATATATATGTATATATACAGAAGGCACTGTTATAAAACGCTGTAGCGATTATATTGAAATATACCGCGTGGTCTGTGGACCCACGAGCCTCGGCTCAAGGTGGAGGGCGATTCTTTATTCAAAACAATTGGGATGCATGTTTGTTCCGCTTGCGGAACTCGCCACATCAACAAGACACTTGCTATGTACAGAGCGTTGGAATTTGTCCAGAATTATAGTCAGAAGTTTCATATATATATAAAGCGCTGATATAAAAATAAAAATAAAAATGCAGCTCATAAATTCAGGAGTTACACAACAGCCATAAAAAGAAAGGCATACAGAGGAGAGAAAGGGACCAACACAGTCAAAGAAAAGACAAATGCGCAGCGATCCAAAAGGCTGTATGAGTGAGCTGGAGCTCTCATTGTAATTAAATATAATATTTTAATTGGTTTATATTGTTTGTGATGCATTGGCAAGTCTCCGGAAGAGAGAAAATATCCCACTGTAATATTAAAATAAGCACCTACAGTTACATTTTTTTGAGTGAGTTGAAAAGAGATGAGAAGGCAGAAGGCAAAGAGACATGGCCGTCCATTTCGAATTCCCAGTGGAATACAAACAACCATGAAGCTGTTTTTGTTTAAAAAAGGGTAATATCCAAGGGGAGAAGATTGATGAAAACAAAATGAGAAAAGGAGAGAGTGTGCAATAGAATTGAAGAAAGTTGAAGAAAATAAGAAAGCTGCAAGAGGTCAGAGAGTGTGAATATAGAGAATGCAGAGTATGAAGAATTGAGGAGAAAAGACACGAAGAAGGAGGAGCTGAGCAGAGAAGAAGGAGGGGCTGAGCAGAGATGATGCAGGGCTGATATGAGGACTGATGAATAGCAGAAGAAAAGGTACAGAACAGAGCTGATATCCAAGGTAAATCAGCAAGTGTTTTTCTTTTGAAAGAGTAAGGAAGTTGGAGCTTCCCTATCAAGTTGTAGCTTGATAGATGTCAGTTGTAGCTGACTGAGGTAGGAGCCTCCTGTAGGTTGGTGCCTACAGAAAATAGATGGGAGTTGGTGCTTCCACATCAAGTTGTAGTTTGATAAAATGTCAGTTGTAGCTGACTGAGGTAGGAGCCTCCTGTAGGTTGGTGCTTGCAGAAAATAGATGGGAGTTGGAGCTTCCTTGCAAGTTGTAGCTTATACTGAGGTAGGAGCCTATGTAGCTGGTGCCTGTGTAAAATCGTTAGTAGAGAGCTGAGTTTGCTCTGCATCAATAATTAACATACATATGAATTTTCTCCTTTATGGCTTCTATATCCGGTGTCTCTGTATAATGTCTATGTGTTGATGTGGTTTATCTAATCGCTATCATACATGCTATTTGTATATTAAGATCATTGTTAAGATGAATAAATCTGTTGATACTTCATTGCCCACCTATAAGATTGTTCAAGACATTCAGTTGACCATGAAATATGTAAATAAGATGACAAAGCAAAACCATAAGGTGTTAACCTGACTCACTTCCTCTCAGTTTAACTAAAGGTTCAACATCCTTTGCAGACAATTCTGGCTTTATTTATGATCATTTGTCCATCTTCATTCATCTTGTTTTTGAATACCCATTTTGTTCCAATTATATTTTTATCTTTTGGGTGAGGTACCAGTTCCCAAGTTTCATTTTTTTCGATTTGAAACATTTCTTCTTCCATGGCCTTTATCCAATAAGGATATTTGCTTGCTTGAGAAAAATTTTCAGGTTCTATTAAAGATAATAGAGCCACATCATCTTTTCTTGGGGTGTTTATCATCCTTCTCGGAGTTTGAATTCCTTCATCTATATTTCCGATGACCTATACTTCCAGATGATGTCTTTGAATAAACTTTATCTTAGAGGGAGTTTGTGAAGGTTCACTTTGAGGTTCTCCATTCTCCTCTTCTTTTTTAGGTTCTTCTTCTTCACTTTGTTCAAAGAATGACTCAACTTCATGATCTTCAATTCTTTTTTTTGGAAGCCCTTCATCAATCTTCACATCAATGCTTTCCACTATTCTTCATAGACGATTGTTGTAACATTTGTAGGCTTTGCTCCTAGTGGAGTATCTAAGAAATATTCCTTCGTCAACTCTAGAATCAAATTTTCCTGGTGAGTCATCATTTATTTTTATGAAGCATTTGCTTCCAAAAACCCTGAAATATTTTACTGAAGCAGGTCTTCCTTTCCATAATTCATAAGGAGTCTTTTCATTATTTGGTCTTAGTTGAGTTCGATTTAAGGTATTAACTGCGGTCCCAACTGCTTCTCTCCAAAATTTTGGTTGCAAATCAGCTGCTAGTAGCATTGTCCTTGCCATTTCTTGAATGGTTTGGTTCCTTATTTAAACTACTCCATTTTGCTGAGGTGTCCTAGCAATAAAGGGTTCTCTTTCGATTCCATTCTCTTTACAGAATTCATCAATTTATTTTGAGGTGAATTCTCCTACTCTATCTGTTCTAAGACATTTAATCTTAGAATATTTCTCATTCTCAATGAGAGCCTTAAGATTCTTAAAACATTCAAATGCTTTAGATTTATATTTTATGAAATATATCCACATCATTCTAGTATATTCATAAAAAAATAGAGCAAAGTACCTTTCACCTTGAAGAGCTGGAGTTCTAGTTGGCCCACACAAATCTGCATGAATTATTTCCAAAGGTTTTGATGTTGAGAACTCAGTTTTGTGGCTAGTTTTGGTTTGCTTTCCATGTTGGCATGGACCACATACAACTTGATTTGGTTTGCACATTTTTGGAATGTCCCTTACTGCATTAATTTTGCTAATGTTGAATAGGTTATCAAAACTTGTATGCCCCAATTGCTTGTTCCATAACCAACTTTCATCTGTTTGACGTAAGTAACATTTATCTTCTTGGATTTTACTGAGAGTGTAAACATTATCTGGTGTTCTTACTAATTTTGCCACAAGTTCTCCTAAGGATGAGTCTCTTATTTCACAATTTTTTGTACTAAAGACAACATTATGTCCTTGGTCACAAATCTGGCTAACACTTAAGAGATTGTGTTTGAGCCCTTCTACCAGTAAGGTATTTTGAGCCTTTCCTTGTCCATTGACAAGGGTAGTAGTTCCTTTTCCAGTGATTTTAGCGGATCCACTTCCAAAGGATACATTTCCATTTTTCTTGTTCAATGAGATAAAATTCTTTTGGTCACCTGTCATATGTCTTGAGCATCCACTATCCACGAACCAATGATTTTCTTGACTATGAGCACATAGAGCTAGGTCACATTTATCAGTTTTGAGATTTACGCTTTTAGTTTTTTCCCTTTTGAGAGGGAAGTTTTGTTCATTATGATCATAATTATCACATAATGAGCAAGACAGATCAAACTTAGCCAAAGGATCAAAGGAATTGTAAGTTTTTATTTGTCCTTGCACTTTAGGACCACGTAGTTGGTTTGATTGATCGTTCAATCTTGGTGCTTCATTCTTATGAGCCTTGCAATGCTTAGCTTGATGCCAAAAGTTTTTACAATAGTAACAATACCTAAGAAATATAGTTTGATATCTGTTGTAGTATCCAAAGCTTGAACCAACATTCTTCCTTGGAGTTGCTCTTTCTTCAATTCTTGGTTTTGAGATGGGAATTAGTTCTTGACGAGATGACTTTTCTTCTTTTGGATGGCAAGAGAGTACGTCATCATAACTTCTAGCATTATTTTTTGTACTTGATGATTCTCCTTTGAAACCAATTACAAACTTGTCATGTTGAGGTTTTTTAGTATTAAGAATGTTATCAAGAGCTAGAGAGCTTTACCAACTCCTTTTGACTTGCTCTAATTCATTTCTTAGAGAAATTATTTCAGCTTCACGTTTTTCACAGATATCATCCTTATCTTTTAACTTATTTTTCATGAAGTCTTCCCTTCTTTTTGCTTCCTCTCTTTCTATTTTGAGAGAAATTATCTTCTTTTGTAGATTCTCATTTTCTTCAATGGCACTCATTAGCAATATATCCATGTTTCTTTCATCTTCCAGTTCTGAGTCATCATCATTTGTAAATTCCATGAATAACGTTTCTTTGCTTCCAACATAATTAATTTCCTCATCTGATTCATCATCACTTTCTTTGTGATGACGCATACTTCTAGTTGATTTCCTTTTTATGACTACAAATTCATCTTCATCAGACTCATCTTGTTTGGAGAATAAGTTCTTCTTATTAAACCCTTTATTTTTGTATATAATCCTTTTAGAGTCCTTTTCATCATCACTATCATGTTTATGAGGACATTTTGCAGCGTAATGACCTATTCTTCCACAATTGAAACAAATAAGAGGGTACTTACCTTTTAGCTTAGACCCCCTTTTTAGTCTTCATACAAATTGAGCTAATTAGTTTTCAATATCATATTCATCACTGTTGCAATTCCATCCTTTTCCTTCTTTTGTTGATCTTGAGGCTTTGAAGGACGCTTCTTTGAAATTTGGACTCCCTTTCCTCATCTCATAGGCAATGAGAATTCCATGAAGTTCATCCATCTTGAGAGTATCTAGTTCCTTCATTTCTTCTATGGAACTTACTTTGGAGTCAAATCTGTTAGGAAGCGATCTCATGATTTTTTGAACAATGGTGATTTCTTCAATATTTTCTCCTAGTCCTTTAAGGGAGTTAACCACTTCAACTACTCGGAGGAAGTATGATGCAATATATTCTTCATCATCCATTTTATAACTCTCGAATTGTCTTCTATAGGTTGAAGCTTTTCCTTCTTAACTTTGGAGTCCCCATCATATAGGGAAACCAAATTATCCCATACTTCTTTGGCTGAGTCACAATTCATGACTTTCGTAAATTCAGAATCGGTAATTCCACTAGTGATGGAATTTAAAGCTTTGGCATTAGAAATGTAGGCTTTTCTTTCATCTGGATCAGTTGGAAGACTGGAGGGAGCTTTGTACAAATCCAAAACAGAGTGCCATACTTCAGGGCCAAGAGACATTAGATAGTAGGACATCCTCTTTTTCCAAAAACTAAATTTTTTTCCATCAAAGATAGGTAGTTTCCCTGTTGCTTCTATGTTCTTCATTGTGCCTAAGAATCCTTCTTCCAGCTGTTAGGATGATAATGAAGAAGTTGGTTGTGATACCAATTGTTGGAAATACTAAGAGGGGGGTGAATCAATATTTATTTTCTATTGTTAATTATTTCCAGTTAGATTATTCACAATTAAAGACAGAGAGGTGTATAATAATAATATTAAGGATTAATAAGAACTTCAAACCTTTTTTCCAATAATTGTATACAATAGATGAGTGAGGGCACGAACCATTTAATGAAACAGGCACCAACCTGTTGCTAAGCACCAACTTGGACTTTGATGAGGCTCCGGCCTCTAGGGCTTTGACCTTATCTTCTCAAGGCACTGACCTTGTGTTTAGGAGCTCCTACTCCAAGGGTGCCAATCCTTCTTTGCTTCGTTATCAGATGATTGATTCAAGGATGCTATATTGCACCAATCTGCACCCAACTACACCAGCTATTCTGTATCACTTTACTTTATCAATTATGTGCCAAAGACTTCACTACACCAAAATTTCAATACCAGACTATTTCAAGACAACTGAATCACAATGTTCCACAATCTAAAGAATACTGCACCAATTTTGAGCTTGAACAGGTCCACATGTGAGCAAGATAGCACAGTTCTGAGATATAACAACTAGTCCAAAACACTACACCGTAATATATTTTAAGAGGTCCCAACCACTTCAAATTAAAAGTAAATTTGAGCTTCAGTATGCAATACTATGTTACCGCAATTCTAAGTCAGGAGAAATGAACACTGTGGTTGTTTACTGGTCCAAGCCAAAATTCAGAGGATCTGAGTTGTATTACATGGAGACAGGTCTGAGCCAAATTTCAGTGAACTCAAATTGTATTAAAATGAGATAGGTCCGAATTAAAATTTAGTCCATCGAGCTACATTACAGTGTGACAGGTCCAAACTTCAAGAGTTCTGTAACATAATCTAATTCCTTCAATATTCAAATATGTATATAGACCAAGGTTCTGTGATTAGTTCTGTAGCTTCTTTACCCAAGCCCGAGGGTCTGTTTTAGCTGATTGTAGGTGTATGTTTTATGGCTCAGTCTCAGTCCATCATCCAATTTACAACCCAAAAGACATTCCAAACCTGCTCGTAATCTCTTCCTCCTTTATCTAATGCTTCCTCTCCTTTAAGTTCACGAGTTGTGAACTGTAAGACTTCTTTTCTGTGGATTATCACCGAAATTGTTGGTCAAATTAATATTTTTAGACATATATATATACTGGTTTTGGAGTTATATGAATAGACATGTCGGTTTGGTGAAGGAGTATGAGCATACACAAGTTGGCTCAAGTCGGCTAGGCAAAAAATATATATTTTCAACTTAAAAATTCAATTTCTCACAAACTACTAGGATTTTTGGGACAAATAAGGGCTCATATAATGGGAAAAATATACTCTACAAGATGGTATAGGACCCATGTGGATAGGATGCCTCCAAGGTGATAAAAGAAAATTTTCTTTGTGACTGTCTTTAACTTTTGTGTGCAGGAGGTGAATAGGACAACATGCCTTTTCCACTGCTTGGCTTCTCCTTTGTTTGGCTTATCAATCATAGGATCTTAGTGTCATCATGTAGGACATATATGTCATCATGATAGTACCTGGAAAGGTCATGAAGGTATAACATCATGTATTTAATAATAGTGCAGTAATATGTCACAGTGCAGCATCATTAGGAGAAATTCAAATGATATCTTCCATGTTATCATCTAGTCTTTCAACCTTCATCAAGTGTGTTCATTCATTCAACTTGTTGCCATCAATGAAAACTTGGATTAACACTTTGGACTTACGGTTTGGAAATTAGGCTTAGTTAAAGCTTAGTTGAATTTCATTGCCTCGACTTAAATATGTAAAAAATGTTTGTTACTTTTATTTTATAAATTTAATTAATTTAAATATAAGTGAGATATAAGTTCTGAGATCACTCTAGTTAGGCTGACTTAACAAGTCATGAAGGTTGGTAATGTGACACATGTTTTGTAAAATAGAAAAAATGTGAGTAAGGGTTGGGAATTCTAGGAGAAAGTGCTTCTTATCTTCCAATTTCTTAGTATCGTGAAGGGGGCACATTTTTTCGTCCCAGGGTGCTTTTGGAATAGTCCAACGCCCAGTTCACTCCGAAGATAATGAGAGTTAGTTCTTATCTTATCAATGTTCATCTTCTTCTCAGTACTGGTCAAGATCGAAAGATAATTCATGTTAGTAAGAGTAGGGTTGATCTCCTCATAATATCTTAGCTTTATTTTCCCCACAATCTCCTTATCCTCCCACAAATTATCCTTAAATTTGGAAGTAATAGTGTTCTTGATATCATCCTTATTCTCCAATATGATATCCTCCCTTATCCCCTAATGATCGAGCTAGGACTGGGCATCCTTATGCCAACGTCGCTTGATCCAGAGGCAAGGATTTTGACTAGAGTTAGACGCAATTTTGGGGAACCTCGTTGCTTCCATGTTGGACAAATTCTTTTTGTACATACGATATCTGAACATAACCATGCTTTCAATGGGGGAGAGGCTAGCTTCAATCTGGAGAATAGGGTAGGGAATGTTTCCTTTGATTTTGAGATTGTAGGTTATAAATTGTTTTTGGATCATCTCAATCCGTTTCCACGTTTCTATAGATATAATACAGCTCTAAACCTCACAACCATGTAAAATAACATGGGCGAAGATAGTCTAGAAGACGAAATTATTTTTACTCCATGCCCAAATATCAGTCAAATTACATTTGTTTTCAAGCTCATAGTAGGATTTCCAACCCCCTATAATCCTTTTTTCAATGATATAATTCTTTTTGAGCTCACGATCAATGTCAATACCTAAATATTTGTATGAGGGAACAATCTCTAAGTACTAGTTATCATATACAAAATTATCATAGTTGATCCTTTTAGATTTAATTATGATGATATTAGTATTTCTAGTATTAATAGTCATACCCATCTCAAAGCAATAATCATGGAGGAGTGTAATCCGCTTGGTGAGATCACCAGGGTTTCTTGCAAGAAGAACATTATCATCAACATAAACAAGGAGAGTAATGATAATATCAACGAGCCTAGGACCGTTGTATCCTGTAGCTTCTAAACCCTCTTCTTGCTTATCAATGTAGATACTAAAGAGGGTAGGGGATAGGGGACATCCTTGCTTAACTACGATATTGCATTTAATCTCCTCAGACCAACCCTAAGTGGTTTTAAGCTTGGAAATCACATTATCATATAACCTAATTAAACCAATCCTCAGCTAGAGAAGAACCATTATCTCGTCAATCCTTTGCCATAAATTTTCCCAAGGGACAGTGTCGAAAGCTTGTTGGAAATGTTGTCATTGATGGAAAAGGAGTAGCACCTGAAATAGCAACAAGGCAGGAGAAGACAAGAGCAACAAATTGAAGTAGAGAAGAGGGGCACAGGTTTTTTGGTGAATGATGTAGTAACATTTACAGGAGAATAGAGGGCTCTCAGTTTGGAGCATGAGAAGAACAGAGTGAGAGTTTATTTGCACTATAGTAGCAGATATAAGGTTAGTAGAGACAGAGTGAGAAGTTATTCGCATTGGAGGGATCGACAATCCTGCAGAAGGACTGGTATTAGTTCAATCCAATTCAAATACACGACCTCGGTTAAATATTGGAACAAGGATACATTTGGATGCAGAGTCTGTGCAATGCAAGGTAGAAAGGAGCATGAACCCGAGGACAGTCAGAATGGTTACAAGTCGTAGAGGTATTAGACATCAAAGCAATGGAGAAAGTGGAGAGGATCTTATTGATCAGATCGGTTCTATGAATGGGTAGCAGAGGCAGAATTGAATAAAATGGAAGCATAAATATAACACACGCATGAAGAACAATAGTGAAAGAGGCGGAATTGTAAACGACGGTAAGGAATGGAACCTAGAGAGGAGCCGCGAATGCGCAGTGAAAACATGATGGAGCTGGGCGTTAAACATATGGAAGCGCTGTGTTAAACAAGGGTCAACAAATGAAAAGGCGGAACCTTGTACTACACGGAACCAGATCACGGAAAGATGTGGAACCTTGAGAAAGAAGAGCGGAATTCATAAATAATAAAGGCGGATGGAACCTTGAGGGAGAAAGCAGCGGAACCGTGACGAGTGAATAGTAAATGCGGGTTTCCGGTTTTGATCGCACCACCTTCGTTGTGCAAGCGGTAATTAGAAAATCAGCGCAATTCCATACGCTGGGAAACACGTGTCCCTGAGCGATTTTGGAAAAACACCCCTCATCGCGAGTTAAAGTTCGTGCAGTTAACTCGAGCAATATTCGTCGGATCGTATGAAGCAAGGCTATGTGCTCTCTGCCGTCGGATGTGGAAGGCCGTTTAAGCATTGGGGTCCAGTCCATCGGGCAACTATTGAATATTAACCCTCGTGTAAGTTAACCGCGCGATTTCCATAGGATCAAAGGTTGAAAGAGCGATGAATTATCCGCCATTGAATCATGAATGAAGTTGCAAGGTGACAAACAAGGTATGGGCCAGCGTTTTATTGTTGTATAAATGTGTGGGCCAACGTGGGTGAAGCAGTTATGTCGAAAGGAGAATAGGCGTTAACATTACAGTCTTTTGACTTTCGAATGTATTCAGTGAAAATTGAATAGAGGATTCAATAATACAGTGCGAAATGCTATGGGGCCCGAAGACATTATATAAACGTTCTTTGGGGATTTAAATACGAAACCAAAGGGTTCATTATAATGTTGAAAGCGTTGTATATGTTAACATATGTGAAAAGCAAGAATTTATTGTTGGATTGTTATATGTAATATAGACCAACAAATAATATGAAGAGTTATATAGTGAACACTATATATGTGTTGAATGGATTTTAAAGTCACTGAAAAAATTTGGATGAGTGCTTTAAAATGTGTAATATAACAGAAGAGTGAGGGTAGCCCGAACACCAAGGAGCTTCCACACTGAAAATATTCTGCTCAGATATAAAATCAATTGGGTCACAACAATGATTTTAACCTCTGATGGAGCAGCTTCAACATTGATTCAAATTTCCAGTGCAGAAATTAAAAAGTATTGAAATTGCACAACAGTTATATTAAAAGACAGTTATATGTACAACAGTTATAAAAATGCAATGAAGAAGAGAGCCTGCAAGAACGAAAGAGAGAGAGACAGCGGCAGAAAAATTGTATAGGGAAATAGATGAATTGAAATTGTAATGTGAGTTTCAACCATTAAGTTTAAGCTCATATATGAACAGAGAATGTAAGCAAGAAGCCCGAGAACAGAGATTAGTAATGAACAGACATCGTCCAGATTCATATGTATTTGAGAATAAAAACTGAAAAGCAGTTATCTATGTAGCTGGTGCACACAAGTACAGTGAACAGATGAATAGACATAGAGATGAACCAAAGTATACAGAACAATCACTCAACAACAGCAGAAAAGACAGATCCAGTAAAGCCAAAATCCAAAAAATAAGCTGAATAAAATTGAAGTGTGTAACTGAAAATGTGAATGTAAATATTGTAATTAATTTTTATTGTTTGTGATGAATTGGAAAGTCTCCGGAAGGAAAATAAAACTCCCACTGTAATATTAAAATTAATGCGTATTGTTATATTTTTGAGTTAGCTGAAAAAAAAATGAGAAGGCAAAAGACTAAGGGGTATGGCTATTCATTTCAAATTCCTTGTGGAATACAAACAGTCATGTGATGAACTCTATATATAATATCAACCTGATATGCAAAAAAAGAGAGAGAGAGAGAGGAAGGATAGAGAATGAAAAGTATAGAAGATTAAGACATAGAAGATAAGGAAAAGAGGAGCAAAAAGAGATGCTACAAAACAGAGCTGATATTTGAGGTAAATTAGCAAACATTTCTTTTGATAAATTGAGGAAGTTGGAGCTTCCCTATCAAGTTGAAGCTTGATAGCTGTCAGTTGTAGCTGACAGAGGTTGGAGCCTCCTGTAGGTTGGTGCCTGTAGAAAATTGAAGGGAGTTGGAGCTTCCTTGCAAGTTGTAGCTTGCATAATTGATGTTGGAGCCTCCTGTAGGTTGGTGCTTGCAGAAAAAAAATGGTGAGAAGGAGTTGGAGCTTGCCTTTGCATCACAACAATAATAAGATGTGGTTTTCTCCCTTTATGGGTTTCCACTTATATCTGCTGTCTCTATCTGTGTACTGAGATGATTTACCAAATCTGCTTAATTTTTGCTGCTCTCATAATAAGTTTGATGTCACATTAATTTAATACTTGCTGCAACATATTAAGACTGTTCATATACTAAGGTTGATTATAAAATTAAGCTGTAAATAAGCTGATGAAAAGTTTAAAAAGCTCATGTATGTGTTAAATTGATTCAACCCCCCCCCTCTCAGTTTAACTAAGAATTCAACAATTGGTATCAGAGCAGGTTCCTTTGTACTAGTTTTGTAGAAATTTGAATAATAGCTGAATTATTCACCGAGATTATCCTGATTACACACTATTTAAGCTTCATGCATAATACATAACCTCTTCTACAATTGATCATCAATATGCGCAAATAGAAGCAGTCGCATGCGCACATTAAAACATAATCAACCACACATATAACACAGTATGTAATGGGGAAAGCATACAGCTAAAAACTCCCAACTATCTGTATATTATAATGATAGAGAACATGTAACAATACATAGCACAAATCTCTCACAACTCTCAGCACTATCTCACATGCTACACACAAACTAGCACGGAAGATGAACAAGTCACAGGTTCAAATCTCCTCCACAAGTTTGCCTGCCTCTACTGCGCAATCCAAGATGAATAATGATGAGATCGAAGTTCGAATCCACCTGGCTTGTACTGCGCAATCCTCATTGGCAATCTCAATCAATGTGTGTGCAAATCTCATGCACAGCCATAGTCACAACTGATAGTAGACTCACCCTTTCACCCACCTCTAACATTGGTCTCCACTGAAATGTCCATGCATTGCAGTTAACTGATGTGTTCTTTAGTTGATTTATGAGTTAATAATTAGTGAATTAATTAATAATTAATTCACACCACTCATCACTAATGTATTTATCAGTTAGACTAAATACAACTAGTTCAACTAAGTTAAACCGAACACAACTCCACCAACTGTCTCATCAACTCCACCAAACTCTGCCACATGAGTTCTAACCGAAGTCAACCATGCAATAGCTCAACTAACCCTTAGGAAAAGCGTATTTCCTTCTGTCAGCTGCATGTGCCACATCCAAGCATCAAACTGAAGTGCTCCAAGAGGATAATATAATGTTTATAGTCTAAATATTATTAAGGGTTAATAATATTTGACTGTTCTATTTTTAGCTCGACAGTCTAAAAATAGAAACCGCCCAATATCTAAAAATAGAGGTCCATCTATTTTTACCAACTCGACCAATCATCCATAAATAGCATCCTGCAACTCATAGACCATGATCCATATGTCTAAAAATAGACATAGTCTAAAAATAGACTTTGCGCCAAAAATAGCCTGCGGGCTCACTTAGTGAAGGCGACTTATTTTCACTAAGCTCCATCATCTTGTTGCATTTTCAACACTCCCTCTCAACAAGATATGGATTATCTGCAACCCCTATCCTGCCTCTGTGGTATTCGAATTTTCTCCTGGTGAGCGCCTTCGTCAAGATATCAGCATCCTGATCCTCCGTGGAAATGTATGAAAGTAACATGATTCTCCACTGCACACAATCTCTGATATGATGGTACCTGATGTCAATGTGTTTGGATCTATCATGAAATACTGGATTAGCCGAGAGTTTAATGCAACTCTGGTTATCACAATAAATCACAATAGGCTCCAAGTGTGACCCGAACAACCCGACCAGGATCTTCCTCATCCATATAGCCTCGCATGCAGCCAAACTCGTTGCCATATACTCAGCCTCTACTGAACTGAGTGCCACGGATCTCTGCTTCCTGCTGTACCAGGAAACTGTTGTTTACCCGATACTGAAGATCCCTCCAGATGTGCTCTTTCTGTCTGTTGGGCTCCCTGCCCAATCTGCATCCGTGAAGCCACATAGCTTCACCTCATCCTCCTGTCTGTACCACAATCCATATCCCAATGTGCCTCTAAGATAACGCAATACATGCTTGCCTGCCTTCCAGAAGAGCTTGGTTGGCTTAACCATAGCTTGTGAAAGCTGGTTAACAGCATAGCATATATCGGGTCGTGTATTGACCAGATACATAAGCGACCCCACCAACTGTCGATAAACAGTGGCATCCACTACCTCCGCTGAAGTAGCATCCTCCTTCCTCCAACCTCCAGAAGAGGAGTATCAACAGGCTTGCAGTCATGCATGTTGAACTTCTCCAGTATCTCCCGGGCATACTTACCCTAAGAAACAAACAATCCACCACTGCGCTGCCAAATTTCCAATCCCAGGAAATAATGAAGGAGGCCCAAGTCCTTCATCTCAAACTCTCTAGCAAGATCCTCCTTGCATGAAAGTATCAACATCTCATCACCCGTCAAAATCAGATCATCTACATACAGTACAATGATCAACAACTTCCCCTCCACCACAATCTGGTACAGGTTAGGATCCGCCTCACTCTTGGAGAATCCAAGTCCGGTGAAATAACTGTCTATCCGTGTGTACCAAGCATGAGGTGCTTGCTTCAACCCATACAATGCTCTCTTGAGTCTGCACACATGCGACTCACTGCTGAAGATCTCGAAACCTTCGGGCTGCTCTATGTACACCTCCTCCTCAATGAATCCGTTGAGGAACGTAGTCTTCACATCCATCTGATGGATGTGCCACCCCATCTGCGCTGAGAGAGCTAGGATCGTCCGTATGGAAGAGTACCTTGCGACAGGTGCAAAGGTCTCCTCATAATCGATCCCCTCTATCTGTGAGAAGCCTCGGGCAACAAATCTTGCCTTGTACTTCTCCACACTCCCATCAGCCGCCTGCTTCACTTTGTAGATCCATCTCGAACCCACCACTGATTTCCCTTTCGGCCTTGGGACAATCTCCCATGCACTGTTTCTGACAATCGAATCATATTCTTCCACCATGGAATCTACCCATGTGGGGTCCCCCATAGCTTCCTCGAAAGAGGATGGCTCTGTCACGACACATTTGCTCACAAGAGCCATGTATCCAGTGTACCAGTCTGGTGACTGTCTCTGTCTGCGCTGTGCTGTAGGTGGTCCTACAACCTTCTCTGCATCTTGAGCCAGTCGCTCAGCTTCTGTAGTGCGCTTGTGCCCTCTGATGGTTGGCGCTGCATGAGTGGTCTCTTCCACTCCATGAAATTCCTCTTGTGGCTGATCCACATCCTGAAGCTCATCCTTAGGAACTAATAGCTCCTCATCTGCATGCAAGTGTGGCTCCCTCTCAAGCGAACACTTCATGGCTTTCTCCTCCTGAAATTTGATATCCCGACGCACAACAGTCTTGCGAATGTCTGGACAGTCTTGCGACCGTATGGAAAATACACACGATAGTTGTGGGGCGTACGTTGTACCCCACAAATATCCCAACCTCCCCGCGGTTGGCTCCAAACTTCCTCTCTTCCCGCGCCCTTTCGTCACATGCATGTAGACAAAAGTGAACCAAAACTTCAAATGGGAAATATCAGCTCTAATGTAAAACGCCTGCCTGGGTGTACTCATGCCAATTATCTTGTGAGGACAATGGTTCTGCACATATACTACAGTATTGCATGCCTCCGCCCACAAGTGAAGGGGTAGGCCCTGATCATGCAACATTTCCCATGCAGCACCCACGATCGTTCTGTTCTTCCGCTCAGCAACCCCGTTCTGCTGTGGGTTATGAGGTACTATGAGCTCTCTCCGGATTCCTTCTGCGTTGCAAAAGTCCTTGAATTCAGTAGAGATGAATTCACCACCATTGTCGCTCCGAAGAGCCTTCACATGCTTCCCCGATTCCTTCTCAACCAGTGCCTTGAACTCATAGAACTTTGAGTATGTCTCGCTCTTCTTCTGCATGAAGAAGATCCAGCACTTCCGAGAAAAATCATCAACAAATATCACATAGTACCTGTGCTTTGTTGTCGAAGCTACTGAGAAAGGTCCACACACGTCTGTGTGAATTATCTCAAGGATCGTCGTGGCGCGACTATCCTTCTCGTGAAAGGTGGCTTTCACAAATTTTCCCAAGGTACACCCCTTGCACTGATCTGACTGCGCAAGAGTGCCCTTAGGAAGCCCAGTAGAAATCTGCTGCAATATCTTCAAAGCTCCATGGTGAAGGTGGCCCAATATCCAGTGCCACAGCTCGCCATCATCCCGGCTCACCACTCCTTCCGCCTTGCATGCCATTGCTGCGCAGCCATCTACTTGCAACTGATAAAGGTTCTTGACTCGAACCCCTATCTTCCGGGTTTCTCCAGTTGTCTTACTGTGCAGGAAAGCCTTTCCTTCGCTGAAGACAACATCGTACCCCTTGTCTTCTAACATCACCACAGAGATCAGATTCTTCTTCAATCCTGGAACATGCATTACTTCCTTCAATACGAAGGGTTTACCAGACTCCCTCTCAAAGGAAATGGTACCGATACTGGTCGCACTGTATCTACCATCATCGCCCATCTCGATGTGCACTCCAAGATCTTTCTCCTCCAGATCTGAAAACAAATCCCGATCTCCGGTCATGTGAAAAGACGCACCACTGTCCAAGAACCATACTGATCCCATCACACTTGAGACCAAGCATGTGATCAGTGAAAAATCCAGCTCAAACTGCGAGGCTAAGGCCTCTCCCACTGCAGATCCAGCAACATGCTTATTTTTCTTCTTCTGCGGACAATTTGTGGCATAATGTCCATGCTGGTGATAGTGAAAACACTTCACCTTAGACATGTCCTGCTTCTTGCCTTTTGCACCGGAATGAGAAGCTTTCTTGCTCTTCCCCTTCTTTGCTTTGGTAGCCAAAGCGCAATTTTCTTCATCAGATGCCTTTGATGAAGATCCGTCCCTGGTACTCCGCCTTATCTCCTCTTGCACAAGATCCGACCAAAGTCGCTCCCATCTTGGCAATTTCTCTTGACCATTGACAGAATCCTGATAGGCATGCCAACTCTTCGGAAGACCTAGGAGATCCAAGCTCACCAATTCCTCATCATCAACAGTCACCCCCACACTTCCCAGCTCAACCTTGCATTGGATGAACTTCGTGAGGTACTTGGGCATACTGTCGCCTTTCTCCATCTTTATGTGTCTGAGTTTATCCTTGAGTGCCAACTTCCTCTGGTCACTCTTGATTTGGAATAAATCTTTCAACGCTTTCCACATCAAGTATGGAGAAGCTTTTCCATGCATGCTGGATACAATGTGATCCCTCACGCCCTCCAACAGAATCCTTCGACATTTTTCCATCTTCTTTTGCCAAGCCTCAACTTGAGCAGCATCAGTAGGCTTTGGGACCTCAGCCTCTATGAACTCCTTCAGCTCGTTATCATCTAATACCACCTCCATTCTTTCCTTCCATGCAACATAATTTGAGCTACCCTTAAGGGCATACTCCAGTCGCAATCCGTTGAAAGACATTTTGACTTCGACACCAAGAAAACTGCTGCAAATTTGAATTCCAAATTATGCTGCAAATTCGAATTCCACTAGCTCAATACTCCACCGCTTCCGATCTGTGAGAACAAAGTATTTCTAGCACAGAGATCGACTGTAGGGGCATTTACTGGATATATCACCTTTTAGAGAAAGGATGGATCCAGAGGCTACCTGGCCCGCTTACAGACTCTGTCTACCAAAATAAATTGTAATCACTGTAATAGATTCGATGATCAATTTCGCTCTGATACCATGTAGAAATTTGAATAATAGCTGAATTATTCACCGAGATTATCCTGATTACACACTATTTAAGCTTCATGCATAATACATAACCTCTTCTACAATTGATCATCAATATGCGCAAATAGAAGCAGTCGCATGCGCACATTAAAACATAATCAAGCACACATATAACACAGTATGTAATGGGGAAAGAATATAGCTGAAAACCCCCAACTATATGTATATTATAATGATAGAGAACATGTAACAATACATAGCACAAAGCTCTCACAACTCTCAGCACTATCTCACATGCTACACCCAAACTAGCACGGAAGATGAACAAGTCATAGGTTCAAATCTCCTCCACAAGTCTGCCTGCCTCTACTGCGCAATCCAAGATGAATAATGATGAGATCCAAGTTCGAATCCACCTGGCTTGTACTGCGCAATCCTCATTGGAACAATCAATGTGTGTGAAAATCTCATGCACAGCCATAGTCACAACTGATAGTAGACTCACCCTTTCACCCACCTCTAACACTGGTCTCCACTGAATTGTCCATGCATTGCAGTTAACTGATGTGTTCTTTAGTTGATTTATGAGTTAATAATTAGTGAATTAATTAATAATTAATTCACACCACTCATCACTAGTGTATTTATTAGTTAGACTAAATACAACTAGTTCAACTAAGTTAAACCGACCACAACTCCACCAACTGTCTCATCAACTCCACCAAACTCTGCCACATGAGTTCTAACTGAAGTCAACCATGCAATAGCTCAACTAACCCCTAGGAATAGCATAATTCCTTCTGTCAGCTGCATGTGTCACATCCAAGCATCAAACTGAAGTGCTCAAAGAGGATAAGATAATGTTTATAGTCTAAATATTATTAAGGTTAATAATATTTGACTGTTCTATTTTTAGCCCGACAGTCTAAAAATAGAAACCGCCCAATGTCTAAAAATAGAGGTCCATATATTTTTACCAACTCGACCAATCATCCATAAATAGCATCCTACAACTCATAGACCATGATCCATATGTCTAAAAATAGACTTTGCGCCAAAAATAGCCTGCGGGCCCACTTAGTGAAGGCGACTTCTTTTCACTAAGCTCCATCATCTTGTTGCATTTTCAACAAGTTTAACAACTAAAAGGAGATCCTAGGTTCTCAGGATGGCTAGTAAAGAAGGATGCTCAACCAATAAAGCCCCTTTCTTTACGGGTGAAAATTATGCTTTCTGGAAAATTAGAATGAGGACATACATAATGTCTCTAGGAATAGAAGTTTGGGTTGCTGTGGAATTAGGATATACCCCAAAGGCAACTGACTCAAAGAAAGAAACCAAACAAGATTTTGTAGCTAACGCAAAATCCATGAATGCCATCTTAAATAGATTGTGTGAAGCTGAGTTTATCAAAGTAATGCACAAAGACACTGCCAAAGAAATGTGGGATACTTTGGAGAACATCCATGAGCGAGACAAGAAGGTAAATACTGCCAAACTTCAAGTCTATAGAGCCCAGTTTGAGAACTTAAAAATGAATGATGATGAAGACAGTGCTAGCTTCTTTCTAAGGGTTGCAGATATAGTAAATAACATGAAGGCTCTAGGTGAAACCATAAAAGAAGTTTTAATTGTACAAAAGATTCTAAGATCTCTTCCACCTAGGTTTAATCCCAAGGTGTCTGCAATAGAAGAAACAACTGATTGGGAGACCTTGACCATGAACCAGCTACTTGGAAATCTAACAGCATATGAAATGAGGCTCCCACAGAAGAAGCCAAGTATGAGGGAGGCAACCTTTAAAACAGAAAAGAAGAAAGAAGAAGAGGAAGACATATGCTCTTGCTCGGATGAAGAAGAAGCAAAATTCGTCAAGAAACTGGATAGAGGCTCAGGTAAATACAAAGGTAAACTTCCTTTCAAATCCTTTAACTGTGGAAGAGTTGGAAACTATGCAGCTAAGTGTCCTCACAAGAAAGTAAGGAAACAGGCCCAACAATCAGAGAAAAATACATCAAAGAACTGGCAGAAAGGAAAGAAGTTCAACAGAAAATCCTTCTATGCTCAACAAGACAGCAGTACATCTGAAGGCTCAGATGAACCCTCAAGTGAAGAAGGAACCTCTGAATTTTTATTGATGGCCATATAAGAACTTGAAGGACTCCTGCTAGAAGATGAAGAAGAAGAAGAAGGTGAAGTCGACCTTGAGGGGGAGCTAAGAAGTGCTCTGGAGGAGATTGAAAGACTCAAACTAAAGTGCAGAAAACAAAAAGACATTCTCCTCAAGTATGTAAGAGAAGAGAAGAATTTAGAAGCCCTCATGCAACTGAAGGTAGAGCTTGAAGAAGCCAAGAAGATAGAAGACATGTTACTTCAGCAAATCAAGGATAAAACTCGAGAAAAAGAGAAGCTGGAAGAAGAAGTTGTATGTCTGAGGAAGAAATTAGAAAATGCTTAGAGGAAAATATCTACAAATTCCTCTCAAACAACAAGCTCTAGTAAGTTGAACGAAATTTTGGATGCTCAAAGATCTCCTATGATAAAAATGGGAATAGGCTATGAAGGAGAATCAAGTAAAAGAAAAGAAAAGGAAAACAGAGAGATTATTTTTGTAAAATCTAAGAAGAATGATGAAGCAGCTCAAACAATTCCTACAAAAAAAGAAACATGTAATGAGGAAGACAGAGATCAGAAGAAACCTCTAGTAACAAAGAAGGCAATAAATACTAAGACAATAGAAAAAGGATCATATGCCCCTGAGTATGTCAAATTTGGAAGCCATCAAAGGAGATTATTCCCTCCTATGAAGAATGCCACCTGTTATGTCTGCCACAAGCCGGGACACATTGCTGCATATTGTCAGGCAAGGAGGAGTAATTCAAACCAGAAAAAGATGCAAACAGTGAAGAGACTGTCTCAAACAAACAAATGGAGAAGACAACCTTACATCAGGTATGCAAATAGTTTCTATGGTTACTATTTTTATTGTAAGGAATTTGGCCATAAGATAATATAGTGTAGAAAGTATGGACAAAGATTGATGTTCAACACCTCAAGGAGGTTTATGAATCAAAGAAATTTTGTTCATACTCACAATTCTGCAAAAATTATGATCAAATGCTGTGTATGCAATCAAGTTGGACATATGCCTTCCAAATGTCCTCTCAGAAGAAGTAGTTCATTATCTCACAAAAGATACCAAACAAAAGGATGCTTCCAGTGGATAAAGAAGATGAATAAATGTGACTTGGTTCTAACTACTCAAGACCTGAAAAGCCAGTGGTATGTGGACAGTGGCTGCTCAAAACACATGACTGGAGACATAAGTAAGTTTATAACTCTTGATGAAAAGAAATCTGGCAATGTTACTTTTGGCAATGATAAATAATGAAAAATAAAAGGAAAAGGCTCATTCAACCTAGAAAATGGCAGAGGAAAGGCCCAAGATGTTCTAGTTGTAGATGGGCTGAAAGCGAATTTGCTGAGTTTCAGTCAAATGTGTGATAAGGGCTATGAAGTTATTTTTAGAGCACAAGATTGTGAAGTCAGATCAAGCACCACAGGTAAGACTCTACTCAAAGGAGTTCGAACAGAGAGTAATGTTTACATTGTGAAAGAGAAAGAGGAAGCATGTCATGTTAGCAAACTTGAGGAGTCATGGTTATGGCATAAAAGGTTGGGACATCTCAACTTCGATCACATCATCAGACTAAGCAAGAAGAAAGCTGTTAGAGACATGCCAGAAATAAAAATGCCTTCTAATACTATATGAAAATCTTGTCAATTGGGAAAACGGACCCGCACGTCATTTAAAGCCAAAGATGAGTTATCAACAAGAAGACCGCTCCAGCTTGTGCACATGGACCTGTGTGGACCTGTTAGAACTAAAACTCCAAGTGGAGAATCCTACTTCATGCTAATAATTGATGACTTCTCCAGAATGACATGGGTGGAATTCCTCAAGAATGAATCAGAAGCTTTGGAAAAATTCAAGATATTCAAAGCATTAGTAGAAAATCAGACAGGATGCAAATTAAAATGCATCAGATCAGACAAAGGAGGTGAATTCACAGATTATGACTTTGCTGACCTATGCAATGAACATGGGATAAAACAACAATTTACTATTGCAGGGACACCTCAGCAGAATGGAGTAGCAGAGATACAGAACAGATCTGTACAACAAATTTCCAGAGCCATGATGCAAGAGAGTAATATTCCTCAAACCTTCTGGGCAGAAGCAGTACACACGGTGGTGCATATCCTTAACAAAGCTCACTTAAGGCCAAGCAGTGACAAGACTCCCTATGAACTATGGCATGGAAAACCAGCTTCAATCAAACATTTTAGAATCTTTGGAAGCAAGTGTTACATAAAGAATAATGATGAAAATCTTGGGAAATTTGATGCAAGAGCAGATGAAGGGATATTTCTAGGATATGCTTCCAAAATTAAAGGGTACAGGTGTTACAACAAGACTCTTCGAAAAATAGTAGAAAGCATTGACGTGAGATTTGATGAAGAACTTCCAAACAATACAAAAGATACAAACTGCAACAGTCCATCAGACAACCATGAAGAAGAAGACCAAGATGATGATGAAATAATCAATACAACAAAATATGCTGACCTGAGCTCTAAAGTCCTCTCTAGATACACTCAGAAGAACCATCCTGAAGACCAGATCATAGGAGATAAGAGAAAAGGGTTCCAGACAAGAAGGCAGCTAACTGAACAGATAGAAGAGGTATACATAGCCATGTTATCACAAATAGAGCCAAAGAAATTTGAATAAGCTAGTAAGGACAAGTCTTGGGTGAATGCTATGAATGAAGAATTGGACCAAATTGAGAAAAACAATACCTAGGAACTAGTTCCTAGACCCACTAGGAAAAATATCATAGGCTCAAGATGGGTATTCAAAAATAAAATGAATGAGGAAGGACAGGTAATCAGGAATAAAGCCAGACTTGGCTGCAAAGGATATTCACAAATCGAAGGACTTGATTTCGATGAAACATTTTCCCCTGTAGCCAGAATGGAAGCCATCACAATGTTTCTGGCCTTTGCATGCTACCAAGACTTCAAGGTATATCAAATGGATATAAAATCTGCTTTTCTGAATGGAGATCTAGAAGAAGAAGTCTACATGGAGCAACCAAAAGGTTTCTCTTTAACAGACAAAGAAGACTATGTGTGCAGACTGAAGAAGGCTCTATATGGACTAAAATAGGCTCCTCGTGCTTGGTACTCAAGACTGGATAAATATTTTCAAAAACAAATATTTAAGAGAGGTGGAGTAGAGAACAATCTATACATAAAAGCCCATGAAAATGAACTCTTGATTGTTGTAGTATATGTTGATGACATTTTGTGTGGAAGTAATACAGATGAACTAGCAAAAGGGTTTGCTGAAGAGATGAAATCAGAGTTTGAGATGTCCATGATTGGAGAGCTCAGTTTCTACTTAGGACTTCAAATTCAGCAAAATAACACATGTACATTCATCTCACAGGAAAAATACTTAAAAGAAATGTTGAAAAAGTTCAAAATGGAGGACTACAAACCTGTGTCAACTCCCATGATCACGGGATGCAAGCTGTGTGCTGATGATGGATTTGCTGATATAGATAAAAAACTCTACAGATCCATGATAGGAAGTCTGCTGTATCTGACAGCATCAAGACCAGACATCATGCTAGCAGTAGGACTAGTGGCTAGATATCAAGCAGCACCTAAAAAAAACCACCTTCTGGCAGTCAAAAGAATATTTAGATATCTACAAGGAACAACACAATATGGACTTTGATATCCTAAAGGCAAAAGCTTCACTTTGACAACATACACAGATGCAGATTGGGCTAGCTAGGTGGATGACAAGAAAAGCACAAGTGGAGGTGCATTCTATCTAGGAGAAAGTCTGGTGGCATGGCTGAGCAAGAAACAAACATCTATCTCTCTGTCTACTGCAGAAGCAGAATATATAACAACAACAGCATGTTGTACACAAGTCATGTGGATGAAGAAATCTCTCCAAGACATGAAGGTAAGCATTGATGAACCTATCTCAATATAATGTGATAATAAAAGTGCTATAAGTATATATAAAAATCTTGCGCTTCACTCAAAAACTAAACATATCCCAATCAAGTATCATTTTCTCTGAGAACAAGTGGCTTAGAAAGTAGTAAATCTGGAATATGTACCAACAAAAGAACAGACAACTGATATATTTACCAAACCTCTTGCTAGAGAACCATTTGAATTTTTGAGAGATAGACTAGGGGTAGTATCTGTAGATGCTACTCTCTGATATAAAGAGAAAGCACAGTTTCAGGGGGAGAACATAAATTAAAATATCTTTCCAGGGGGAGATTAGCCAACAAGGAAAGCATGAAACAGGTCCTCAGGATCAAAGGATTATGGAAAGAATACATCCAGCTTAAAGGAGTCAATGAAAAGGATGGATGTGAAAACCATACATCAAGCTATGTATAGAGATGTGAAAACCCTTGCCATTGATGTCAAAGGGGGAGGAAGAGTAAGCAACAGGAGAAAGGATCCTAAAAGGCAAACAAAGGAAGTGTATTTCCATCAATGCCAAAGGGGGAGACTGTTGGAAATGTTGTCATTGATGGCAAAGGAGTAGCACCTGAAACAACAATAAAGGCAGGAGAAGACAAGAGCAACAAATTGAAGTAGAGAATAGGGGCACATGTTTTTTGGTGAATGATGTAGTAACATTTACAGGAGAATAGAGGGCTCTCAATTTGGAGCATGAGAAGAACAGAGTGAGAGTTTATTTGCACTATAGCAGCAGATATAAGGTTAGTAGAGATAGAGTGAGAGGTTATTCGCATTGGAGGGATCGAAAATCCTACAGAAGGACTGGTATTAGTTCAATCCAATTCGAATACACGACCTCGGTTAAAAATTGGAACGAGGATACATTTGGACATAGAGTCTGTGCAATGCGAGGTGGAAAGGAGCATGAACCCGTGGACAGTCAGAATGGTTACAAGTCGTAGAGGTATTAAACATCAAAGCAATGGAGAAAGTGGAGAGGATCTTATTGAGTAGATCGGTTCTATGAATGGGTAGTAGAGGCATCATTGAATAAAATGGAAGCATAAATATAACACACGCATGAAGAACAGTAGTGAAAGAGGCGGAATTGTAAACGACGGTAAGGAATGGAACCTAGAGAGGAACGGTGAATGCGTAGTGAAAACCTAATGGAGCTGGGCGTTAAACATATGGAAGCATCATGTTAAAATATAAATTAAACAGGGGTCAACAAATGAAAAGGCGGAACCTTGTACTAGACGAAACTGAATCACGGAAGGACGCGGAACCTTAAGAAAGAAGATCGGAATTCATAAATAATAAAGGTGGACGGAACCCTGAGGGAGAAAGCAGCGGAACCGTGATTGGAGTGAACAGTAAAAACGGGTTTCCGGTTTTGATCACACCGCCTTCGTCGGGCAAGCGGTAATTAGAAAATCAGCGCGATTCCATACACTGGGCGACACGTGTCCCTGAGCGATTTTAGAAAACCACCCCTCATCGCGAGTTAAAGTTCGTGCAGTTAACTCGAGCGATATCCATCGGATCGTAAGAAGAAGGGCTATGTGCTCTCCGCTGTCGGATGTGGAAGGCCGTTTAAGCGCTGGTTCCAGTCCATCGCGCAACTATTGAATATTAACCCTCGTGCAAGTTAACCGCGCGATTTCCGTAGGATCAGAGTTTGAAAGAGCGATGAATTATCCACCATTGAATCATGAATGAAGTTGCAAGGTGACAAACAAGGTATGGGCCAGCGTTTGATTGTTGTATAAATGTGTGGGCCAACGTGGGTGAAGCGGTTATGTCGAAAGGAGAATAGGCGTTAACATTACAATCTTTTGACTTTCGAATGTATTCAGTCAAAATTGAATAGAGGATTTAATAATACAGTGCGAAATGATATGGGGCCCGAAGACATTATATAAGCGTTCTTTGGGGATTTAAATACGAAACCAAAGGGTTCATTATAATGTTGAAAGCGTTGTATATGTTAACATATGTGAAAAGCGAGAATTTATTGTTGGATTGTTATATGTAATATAGACCAACAAATAATATGAAGAGTTATATAGTGAACACTGTATATGTGCTGAATGGATTTTAAATTCACTGAAAAAATTTGGATGAGTGCTTTAAAATGTGTAATATAACAGAAGAGTGAGGGTAGCCCGAACACCAAGGAGCTTCCACACTGAAAATATTTTGCTCAGATATAAAATTAATTGGTTCACAACAATGATTTTAACCTCTGATGGAGCAGCTTCAACATTGATTCAAATTGCCAGTGCAGAAATTAAAAAATATCGAAATTGCACAACAGTTATATTAAAAGACAGTAATATGTACAACAATTATAAAACTGCAATGAAGAAGAGAGCCTGCAAGAGCGAAAGAGAGAGAGACAGCGGCAGAAAAATTGTACAGGGAAATAGATGAATTGAAATTGTAATGTGAGTTTCAACCATTAAGTTTAAGCTCATATATGAACAGAGAATGTAAGCAGGAAGCCCGAGAACAGAGATTAGTAATGAACAAACATCGTCCAGATTCATATGTATTTCAGAATAAAACCTGAAAAGCAGTTATCTATGTAGCTGGTGCACACAAGTACATTGAATAGATGAATAGACACAGAGATGAACCAAAGTATACAGAACAGTCACTCAGCAGCAGCAGAAAAGACAGATCCAGTAAAGCCAAAATCCAGAAAATGAGCTGAATAAAATTGAAGTGTGTAACTGAAAATGTGAATGTAAATATTGTAATTAATTTTTATTGTTTGTGATGCATTGGAAAGTCTCCGGAAGGAAAACAAAACTCCCACTGTAATATTAAAATTAATACATATTGTTATATTTTTGAGTGAGCTGAAAAAAAAAATGAGAAGGCAGAAGACTAAGGGGTATGGCTATTCATTCCAAATTCCTTATGGAATACAAACAGTCATGTGATGAACTCTATATATAATATCAACCTGATATGCAAAAAAAGAGAGAGAGAGAGAGGAAGGATAGAGAATGAAAATTATAGAAGATTAAGGCAGAGAAGATAAGGAAGAGAGGAGTAGAAAGAGATGCTACAAAACAGAGCTGATATCTGAGGTAAATCAACAAACATTTCTTTTGATAAATTGAGGAAGTTGGAGCTTCCCTATCAAGTTGAAGCTTGATAGCTGTCAGTTGTAGCTGACAGAGGTTGGAGCCTCCTGTAGGTTGGTGCCTGCAGAAAATTGAAGGGAGTTGGAGATTCCTTGCAAGTTGTAGCTTGCAGAATTGATGTTGAAGCCTCCTGTAGGTTGGTGCCTACAGAAAAATAGTGGTGAGAAGGAGTTGGAGCTTGCCTTTGCATCACAACAATAATAAGATGTGGTTTTATCCCTTTATGGGTTTCCACTTATATCTGCTGTCTCTATCTGTGTACTGAGATGATTTACCAAATCTGCTTAATTTTTGTTGCTCTCATAATAAGTTTGATGTCACATTAATTTAATACTTGCTGCAACATATTAAGACTGTTCATATACTAAGGTTGATTATAAAAGTAAGCTGTAAATAAGCTGATGAAAAGTTTAAAAAGCTCATGTATGTGTTAAATTGATTCACCCCCCCCTCTAAGTTTAACTAAGAATTCAACAAAGCTTTCCTAAAGTCAACAAAACAACAAAAGAGATCAATTTTTCCATTCTGACATTCCTCGACAATAATCCTGAGAGTGACAAGGTGGTCAATAAATGAGTGGTGTATCCTAAATCCAACTTTGATCCAAGTGGATGTTGGTTCCACCAACCTATTCCACTTGGATCCCCATGATTTTTTCTTTCAATTTCCTTAATTGTAGCACGATTTACTAATTTTGGCTATTTTTTGAGGCCCTAAACAATGCTTTTTTTGGAAAATAGGAAAACCTGTAGCTTCTTATAGGGGTTTGAAGTCGAAATTTTTAGTCATCTAATAGATATATCTAACAAGGTATCGTATGCATCAAAAAAGATCGTAGGCCAAAGTTATGGCCCTGGGAAGTTGATATACCAATTTACCACAACGAGGCCCATACACTTTAAGGTTAAGGTTTTCCATTGTTTAAGGTTCTCCTAGGGTGAGGCTATTTGATGTTTAAGGTTTTCCATTGTTTCCCAATAATAAATAGGCCTTCGAGCGTCATTGTGACAAAGTTCAGAAGGCATGTAACCACCACATATCTTCTCATAAATAAACTACCATCACTTGTGCTAGTTTATTTCCATTCTGCATGTAAATTTTTTTTAGTACTTTGTTATTAATGAATTGAAGTTTTGTTTTCAATGTATCTTTGTGTGCCTATTTATTTCTGTATTTAATTTCATTCCTTCTTAAATAAAAATCAATGGTATTAGAGTGGTATGTTCTTTCTCAGTTTTTCTGTGCACGTCCCCAACAAGGTTAGGGTATAAGGAGTTGGGACTTGAATTGGTTGAGCCTTTGCAAGACCATCCTCGCCGATACCAACGACCTCCCATGGCGGAAGAAAATAAAGACGAGGGCGCAAGAGATCTTATAAAAATGTTACTCGAAGAAGACCTTGAGTGTCAAAGGAACGAGATGATGGACAACTTTGCCCAGATCCTTCGAAAAATGCTCACCGACGACACATCTTCATCCAAAAGTCAATTTGAAGGCACGAACCCCTTCAAGGTACAAGTGAAATTTTATATCCCTATAGTAGAAGGTCAAATATATGCATATGTTGTAGATAAATGGTTGAATTTTTGGAAGGTTATTTTTCGGTCCATATTTTCTCTTATAGGGAGAAGATTACTTTTGCACCGCTTAAGGCTGTCCCCCATGTCAAGGACTGGTGGGAAACTTATTGTGAGAAAAGGGCTGAGGAACTCTCTTTGTTTACAGTAGCCCCCTCTTGGAACTCTTTCTGAGACACTGTCAAGGAACAATATTACACCGTGGGGAGCTACGAGGACGAGTACATACAATGGAACACAATATGGCAACAAAGGGACTAAGATGTGCCTGAGTTCACAAATATTTTTCATACTGTACTTGCAAAGTTGAGTATAAAATAATCTGAGCGACATCTGGTTCTCAAATACCACAACTATCTACACAAATACATTCAGGAATAAATGGAGTTCCTGTACATCTCCTCTCTTTGTGTAACATATCGTTATGCTACTGTTGGAATAGGGTCTCCTACGAGCTGCGAAACTGGTCCGATTTTGTATATTTTTGATTATATTTAGTCTAGCGCAGGGGTTTTGGGGTGGGTCAAAGCCCCGAAAGCATTGTAATGGGTCAAGGGGGTAAACCTAGTGTCTGAAAACCACGATTTGCGGATCGTAGGAAAGATTAGGCTAGATTGCTATAAATATAGGAACATTTTGAATTGTAAGTAGGCAATGAAGGGCTATTGAGGCGAATTGTGATTTAATAAGTCTGTTTGGGTTTTTGGGGAAGGACTCCTGCTGGATGTGTGCGGAGATCCATAGTCCTGCTGTGTGTGGACCCTGCTACTATGTGTGTAGGCTGGGATGGGTATTGTAAGAGGAAGTTGATGAATTAAGGAATGCGAAAGACTGTGTGGGAACTAAATCTATGTGTACTGTTTATGTGAATCATTGGTAATTACTGTCTTATGCGTATTCTGTATTCTGCTGCGAAAGTTCTATGTAAGAATTTTACTACATCTAGATCTGTTTTGTTATGTTTATGCAATGTTGAGCTACTGTCTTGAGGTATATGATTATTGAGCCCCATAGCACAATTAGCCTTGCGCACATGGATGCAGAAAGAGGCCCATAAGTCCTGCTCAGGGAGATCTGGACATCTCAAGGTAGGACGCAACTCTGCTTGCCTTACGTATCCTTTCTCAGGGTGCGGAAACCTGGTTCGAGCACCCACCCATACTACTTCGGGTGAGAATTTGACCTATGCAAGTAGGTCACTGCCGAAAGGGCCAGTAGTATAGGGGTTTGTTGGAAAACCTTGAACTCTGAACCTAGGTCAGGACCCCTTGAGCCAAAAATGCCAACAACTACCAATATTGAACAAAAATTCAAACAAAAGAAGTGTGACTTTGGATCTGTGAATCCAAAGTAGCGCAAGAGCGCCCCCAAACCATAGAACAAAGGACAAATCCAAGGTGGAGTGTGTTAGCATCCTATAATAATTGGGTTCATAATTTTTGAATTGATTATGATTAGTTTTGTAAATATGTACATAGAGTCCTACTGTGTGCGCAGGCTGGGATGGGTATTGTAAGAGGAAGTTGATGAATTAAGGAATGCGAAAGACTATGTGGGAACTGAATCTATGTGTACTGTTTATGCGAATCATTGATAATTACTGTCTTATGCGTATTCTGTATTCTACTGCAAAATTTCTGTGTAAGAATTTTACTGCATCTAGATCTATTATGTTCTGTTTATCCAATGTTGAGATATTGTCTTGAAGTATATGATTATTGAGCCCCATAGTACAATTAACCTTGCACACGTGGATGCGGAAAGAGGCCCATAAGTCTTGCTTGGGTAGATCTGGACATCTCAAGGCAGAACGCAGCTCTGCTTGCCTTACCTATCCTTTCTCAAGGTGCGGAAACCTAGTTCCAGCACCCACCCATACTACTTCGGGTGAGACTTTGACCTACGCAAGTAGGTTATTGTTGAAAGGGCCAGTAGTATAGGGGTTTGTTGGCAAACCTTGAACTTCGAACCTGGGTCAGGACCCCTCGAGCCAAAAAATGGTTTCGTTGCCGGGACCCGAAGCATTTTGAGAAAGGGATAGGGTAATGAAAAGAGAGTATTGGAAGCCTGAAAGGAAGGAAATTGAGGCGTGGTTCGAAAAGAAGATCCAGGAATTTACAGTGAAATAAAATCACAACGAGAAGTTAACGACGGAAAGGTGGAAAAATAGGTACATCCTTACAGAAAGCTACGAAATATTATTTGTAACATTTGCAATTGAGCTTCAGGAGTGGCTGGCTAGGCTCGTAGAATTCCAGAAGTGTTGGAAGGACGAACGAGTCACTTAGTGGACCCTAGAGCTGATCCAGCAGCTGGAAAGGACTGATAATACTATCACGCGCACGGTAGATCATTGGGTGGACAATGTGCTAGGAGGACTTGTTACAGAATTTGACATTGATCAGTTTGTCTCCTACTCTGAGGCCGAGCGACGATTCTTTAAAGGGTTCCGGGGAAAATTTCTGAAAACATTACCATTGCTAATTAAGATATTACTGTGTGAAAAGAGCATTCTGTGTAGTCATATCGACTGTATGACCTCGGATCTAGACGGAAGCGTGACATGCAGTGGTAAATACTACCGGACCAACCTTGAGGGTGTAAAATCTGCCTATAACCCTCTGCGCGAAGACCCCCCGGCTACACCACTGTCCGGGCCACATAAAGGTAAGAACTCGCCCATACCTCCACCTCCATCGGAATGGGATATGGCTGCGCTTCTGAAGCTACCTACCTTCAAGGGGGTAGGAGACGAGGACATGGACTGATTTTGGTTTGTTGCAAATTCTGTATAGACTGCGCAAAATGTGACAAACGACACAGTGAAGAGGGCGCAACTGTCCCTGGCATTTGAAGATAGAGCACTCGACTGGTATATGCGATACGTCTCTCAGAATGGGAATGCATCTGTTCAAGATGTTAAGGGCGCTCTGAAGCAACAATTTTGAAAGCCAAAATCTTACTCTCAATTGGTAGCAAAAGTGAAGGACTTCAAGCAAGGTGCGTCTGAATCTGTATGGGAGGCTGATCAACGATTGAAGAGAGCGATCAGGGAAGGGGGATTTGAGTATGAAGATAAAAAACATACGGAGTGGTTCATCGCTATGTTGTTGCCCCACCTGCGTACGCCAATGAGTCACCAAACCTTTGAATCGCAGGAAAAAACTGTGGAAGTCGCTATGAAATTAGAAGCTGCACTCATAGAATATATGTCATTAGGAGTACAGCAAATTTAGGAGAAACTTGGAGCTATGCATATGGAAATTTAGAATCTGTGAAAAGAATGAGGAAAAGGAGCCATCACCGATCTGTGGTGCATACAATGTCGGGTATTTGGCCATACGAAGGATCAGTGCCCGCTATTAGCAAATTACATGCAGGCAGGAGGACCTAGTCTGATCCAGCCAGGAGCAAGTGGGGGACCCATCCTATCACAACCATAATCGAGGGGATTGGTGCTATGGTGTGATGACTGCCGTGTAGCAGGGCTGCATGATATGGAGCATTGCCCTCGGTTGAGTGTGTATGTACCATAGCTAAAGCAACAGTGGTGCAGGTTCTGTCGATCAGTAGGAAACTATCACACTTACGACTTAATGATGGATTGGGGAAACTTGTATAGGGTACAATTAGACCTTGCGTCACCAAGATCTCCCGTGCAATTTGGTGGCTCACCAGCAAGGGGTAGGGGAGGTCGGGGGGAAGCGCAGGTCGAAGGCGGGGAAAGCTAATTTGTTATAACTGTGGAGAAATAGGGAATTTTGCAAGGGACTGTCCAAATTCCACTAGGAAATCCTGCAAACATTGTAGACAGCTGGACCATGTGGTTGAAGATTTCCCAATCTTAAAAGAAAAAATGCATGAAAAGCAGCCCACCCCTACGCAGAATGTGCAGAGAGTTAAAGCCGAGCTAAGGAACATAGACGCAAGTGTGAAAGTCATAACACGTAGTGGGATGGTCACCCAGGGATCAGAGGAAGAAGGGTTGAACATAAATAGGGGACAAGAGACCATGGCCCTAGCTGACCAAGACCTTTCTTAGGGAATAACAGCTGCTGCGCTGGTACCAACACACCCCAAGATAGATGAGGGGGTTGAGCCATTTATGCATGCATGTCTAAAGCTGCTACGTAACCCAAAGGTTGTAGAAAACGTTCAGGCATTAATGAATAGCTACACAGCGCGGCCCGATCCGACCTCCGGGACCAAAGATGTACACAAACTATACAGGTATAGAAAACGCATCGGTAGGGAAATGCTGCTGACTGCGCAGATTGGTGACTACGAGATGGATCAATTTATTTTTGACCTCGGATCAGATGTGAATGTGTTACCTAAGCAAACGTGGTAGCGAATTGGAGAACCTAAATTGGAATGGTCCACCATCCAGTTGCACATGGCAAATCACCAAAAGATCATCCCTCTGGGAAGGCTTCCAAAAGTCATGGTGGATATCGCAGGAGTAAAGGTCCAAGCTGACTTCGAGGTAATCAAAATTGTGGAGGATGCAGATCCCTACCTTGCCCTCCTAGGACTGGACTAGGCTATAGATATGAGAGGTGTTATCAATCTCAAAAAGTCTAACATGGTATTTGAAAATAACGGTACGCGCGTAATAGTACCATTGGATCCTGTGGAACGTGCGTGATATATAGAGCCAGCGTGCAATGAGGAGGAAGTAGATCACATTTACAAGTTGAATACGTAGGATGAATATTGGATTAAACCCATGGTGGAAGGAGTGCTCTGCTGGGAAAAATACAGTGAATGATTTTCCGACTCTAATGGGGAACTGGAGAATTGGCAAGGCCGGTTGCATGAGGTTTCGGTGCTACGATGTCTTCGGGTCACAAGGAGCTTCCACTGCATCTCCGCTGAGGTAAGAGACCTGCCCTACCTTGGGGACTCGAGTGACATTAAGGAATTTTTATGCGCATTCGAGGCAGAAGTTCCCAAGGAATGCAGGCTAGGGGTCCTTCTGCCAGCCCTGCACGGAGCGCCTGCGCGTTGGTGGGATATGCATGGGACGGTATTCCGCAATTGGGAGGAATGTCAGGATAAGATGACCCTGTGATTTGGAGCCCTATCTGGAAGACGGATCTAGAAGTTCCTTGGGTCAACAGATCCACGAAGATATTTATTGGCATGGGAAACGCAATGGGATGACAAGACCCCAAATGAATGGGTTCACCTGTTTATTCATGACCTAGACCTGCGTCCCGCTGCATGGTATCTAGAGGCAGAGCAGAATCAATGCACACGCCATTGGGAGAATTTTCAGGAGGAGTTCCTGCAGACATTTAGGGTAGAAGATGTCACAAGGACGCTCAACGCAGCTCTACAACACACGACCGCCTCAACTAAGGGAAGGTCACACCTGGTCATTGCACCCAGATCAAGGGGTACGCCGGTACCACACACGGGTGAATGCCGGAGCCGTAGCTTGACAGAATGGAAGAATGATCCCCGTACTATCCCAACCACGACACTGGGCGAGATGCGTCCGGTGGCCAAGTTTCTGGAGTGGTACCTGGACCGCGTTACAAAACACCTGGCATCAACTTTAATTCGGGGTACGAGAGCAGCACGCAGGCGTCATCCAAAGTCTGTAAATCCGTGGGAAAGCCCTTAGGTACGAATAATGACCGTCAGACGACTGCACGTTGGTGAAAAGGGAACCTTACCGTTACACAAAATAGGTGGCTGGAAATCAATGCGGAAATTTATGGTGAGTTGTTACCGGTTGATTGAGGGTACGTTTCAATTTAGATTTACTCTCCCGTTAGATAGCCCCGAATGCTATAAGGACAACAGGATAACTCCGCTCAGGGCTCCATATTGTCTCTGTACTCTACCTGTGTTATTCTCCTGCTTTCTTGTCTGTATTTTTAGCATTTTTTGTGAGTTTCCACTTTGGGAGGCCTATCCTTTTGTTGCTATGGCAGCCCCTAACCTACCAAACGCTTCGGAACCTACCAGTTCAGCGCCTGCAAAAATTGTGTTGAGAGGGTCTGGGGATGCCAAGATTGATACGATGATTTCCATCTGGCTCCCCACCGAGAAAATTGACTTTGAACCTGGTACAAAAGGGCACCAAAGCTACACGACGGGACTTCCCAACCTTTGCAACCCTGGAATGATCGCAGGGCCCAACCGGACGACCTCGGGAGATGCTACGAAGGATGATATGCAATTGCTACAATACGCTATCAGAACTGGCATGGTACAAAGTAGCGCAAGAGTGCCCCCAAACCATAGAACAAAGGACAAAGCCAAGGTGGAGTGTGTTAGCGTCCTATAATAATAGGGTTCATAATTTTTTAATTGACTATGATTAGTTTTGTAAATATGTACATATGTTGCTTTCTGCAAGTTATTTTCCCATATTTTAAAAATAACAAAAAATGAAAAGAGCGTAAAAGTCCTAAAAGAAATATCAAAGGACTTGAAAATAAAAGATCAGAAAGAATAAAAATGGACCCCAAAAGAAAAAGAGATAAAAACAAGACATGAAAGTGAGCAAGTCAAAATTCCACTACTATTTACTTTTACTACAAAAATAATGATTATGTGCAGATTGTTCAAAATGCCACAATCCATGATCAGTTAAATAGTTTAATCTTAACTTTTCATGCTTTTAATTTCATGTTTTAGATAGAGAATAAAGATATGTCAAACAGTTTAAACTTGACAAATCAGTAGATAGTTAGAGAATAAATGAGGAGCTCAACAGTTTAATCTGAGCCCTTAGATGATATAAGGTTAGAATTAGATAGTTTATGCTTTAAAAGAAAAATGGATTTAGGGTTGCAAGCTTAAATGCACCCATGAAAATGAAGTAAAAAATGTTAGAATAATTATCATTAGGTAGAAATCAGTTGTGCAAGGCATGTAATAAAGCATCATCGTGAAAATTACTAATTTTCCCTCCCCCACAATGATCAAGTATTCAAAACCTTTAATTAAAGAGGCTTAGAGCATTTCTTCGACTTCTGTTGGGATCGAACCCAAGGCTTAATGACTGATTGGTAAAATTACTGGATTCCCTTCATGAAAACTCATTTCCTCAGCATATTCACCCTCTTCCAAAAAATATAACCCCTTTTCCTAAGTAAAACACTTTTTTTTGCTTATAAAAAGTAAAATCCCCTCTCAATTAATTTCATTTCATCCAAAAAACAGTCAAAAACCTACAAAATACAATTGATCCTAAGTTTAAGTGTAAATGTTTAATGGTACAATTATTTGTGCTTAAAAAGGCCTATTTTACAATTTACTTTGTTTATTTTATGTATTTTCATTCATTCTCATGCATTTCATATTAATTTTTAACATATTATATTAATTCCTTTAAAAAAATACCCCTTCTCGTATATATATTAAATCATTTTATTTAAATATCCCAAAACCCATTATTTTAACGTTAACCTATGGTTCTAATTACCCCACATGTTATATTTCCCCGCCCTTTCCCCATAGGTTAAAAACATTATAACACTGCCCCAATGGTTGTTAAACATACGTAAATATAAAAACCCGCCTATCATATTAATGTACTGGTTTTACATTAAAAACATATGTTTTAATGTTAAAACTAGTCCCGCCACATAATAAGACCCGGGCCCCACGCCCCCATCTTCCGAGCAACTTCATAATTTAATCCCAGCCGTTCGCACACATACCCTCAGATCCAACGACCCAAACACAATATCGCATTTTTAAAAGCGTAGTCAATAACCATTTCAAGATTTACGAAATGGGTTGTTTTACTATACTATCTCTCCTCCACGCGGCAATATGTGATTGGATCGCATTCGATCCATGAAAAATACTTACCACCCAAAGCCCGTGCGATAAACCACTTCTAGTTTTTTCCTTCGCGTGCTAAAGCCCTTCGCTCTGATATGACCGCCATTTAATGCTGATCCTGTTTAAACCTAAAAACACCATATAACCCCATATGCGCCCAATAAACCCTTTTTGCATTATTTGCTTGTTTTTATTCTCCCAACTAAGGAAAAAAGCTCCATAGCCTTGTTTTCACGTCAAAGAACCAGACAAAGCTAGTGAATTTACTGTCAAGACCATTGAAAACGTCTAGCTTTCTTCCAAAAGAATTCCACATACATCAGAAACTTGTTTGATGCCATTGAAACCTGTTTAAAAGACCAAATACCTGCACAAACAGGTATTATTCATAGAAAAACAACTCGCTTGTCATTTAAATTTTTTTTTTTTTGAAGATTTTAAGCCTAGTGAAGCCCATTTACCCACATAAATAACTGTAGTTGCCTGCAAAAAAATGAATTAGTTGTAAAAAATCTGATAAACCCCAGTTTGAATACTGCATACAAATTTTAAAGAAAAATTGAATGTATTTTAGCCTTTTCAGACCTTAAAGGACTTCGAATTTATTCAGAAACCCTTTGCAAAATAATCCTAATCTTTCTAAGCCTGATTTGAACCAGTTTCAGTCCAGTTTATCCAAGACAAACAGAGAAAACCCTTGTTTTAACATTTCCTGAACCTGTAAGAGTCTGAATATCAATTTAAAGCCAAATTGAAAGGTTTAAGACCAAAAGAAAGCTTCTTTATACATTTTCTATTCCATAGATCTCTGTTGAAACCATAAAAACCTTTTGTAAACAATTCAATATTACAAAAGAGTTTAAAAAGTCAAAATACAAAGTTTCAAGCACCCAAAACGTCTTAAAATGTCAAAATCAAACGCAGCAATGTCTTCGAAAACCACAATTGTTGTAAATCCTCTACAACCTCCTGTTGTAGACATTGAACATACACCCTTAGTAGATGTGGATTACAAGATAACTGATCCAGTGATAGAATTTAATCTTTTAGAACTCCATTGTTGGAGTCTTGAAAAACCATTAGATCAGGGAGATGAAGACTATATTTGGGAGTAAAATCTACCCAAGTATGTAGTTCCACTCACTCATCAGTGTCCAGAAGTTATAAGGTTGTGTTAGTCCTATTATGCACCTGAACAAAGAGCCATGGAAAATGCAAAAAAAGAAGTATTGTTCACAATTACTGGCAAGTCAATAAACCTAATGCTATAGCTCAAACCAGATCCAATGCAGTTCCTTTATCCATAGAAGCTCTCCCCAAGCTTTATATTGGTCTGGACTTTCCTAAAAGGTTTCAAATTTTTTCAAAATTTCATGCATGCCTATGTTGAAATCCCAAAAATAAACCCTCCTTATTCTACTTCAAAATTTCCTGAAGGGTCAAGGCATGTCATATCCATGTTGTCCTTTATCCTAGGGTATTTTACAGATGAGCATACAGATGAGTCAATCCTAGGTTTTATATCTACCTTTGTACCAAGGCAACCTCCTTGTATCATTTACAATTATGCTGAATACATAGTTGAGAACATCCATGATCAGCTTGTCAAATTTCCAACTGAAGGAGTATTTAGATATACTTCCTTTCTTTTCCATATGTTCTTATACTTCCAAGCAGACAAGTTCCCAATAACACTTCAGAAGCTTGATGTAGAAGGGAACCCACTTTCAGTCATCTTTTGGACATATTTGATCAGAAAAGAGTCCAAAGAGTTAAGTTATTGAGATTTTACAGATTCCTTTGTTCATCCATTGATAAACATGTTGACAAAAAATGTACAACCAAGAATCAATGATGAGATAAAGAAAATATTACAACTTTCAGAACAAAGTAAAACTGGAGATTGGTACTTATATCAGAACCATACAGAGATCAGAGTTTTTGGGTCCAATATTTTACCTTATAAAATACCTAAGTATGTGCCAATGACAGTTTTTTCCTTGGAGTACATCAGGAAAATTCTGAATTCAGATTCAATCAACTTCTTGGAAGCTAAAAATAAGACCTAATTTAAGTTGAAAAATTAGATAGGACCCTTCATTTGTAATCACAGAGATGCAGGAATAGAAGCAGCAAAACAATTGTTGGAGTGCAAATTTTAATTTAGCTTCTTATGGAATTATGATCCTCAGGGAATTATTAGCAAAATGAGGGGGTGAAGTGCAAATTGACACCTTATATACATGATAAAAGGCCAGAGATTTAGAAATTTTCTAATCAAGCAGAGTGGCTAGAAAATACCTTAATAGAAGTAGTAAGACGGGGTGATACTAGTCACACCTTGAAAAATGTGAATCAAGAAGATCAAGCTACCAACAGAGTCAGAGAATAAGGTACTTACACTGCTGAGACAACTACAGAGACTAGGTTTAAACTCAGATATAATCAAAAGCCTAAGCTCAATCCATTTGATAAAGATAAAGAGACAATAGAAGTGGAAGATACAGATGCTCCAGAGACAAACAAAGATGTTGCTACGGTCATTATAAATGAGCAGGATAAAGATAATTCAGACACACAAATGGTTGAGAAACAACAGAGTATGGAAGCATCCTCCTTACAGTTAGCAAAGGACAAAGATATTGACATCAGAGAGAAATGCAAGAAGATAAAGGCCAAGAATGAGATTTATTCTCAGTATTTAAAACAAACACCAGGAATCCAGAATAGACTTCTGTTAGCTTTTGATTATTCAAAAAAGAAGTTGATTATATTAGTGCTTCAACCAATATTTAAGACTCCCAAAACATTGGCAGATTATAAAAAAGTTGACCTTGAAGTGCCTACAGAAAGTATCCATGCATTAGATGAGATTGAGTTTCACAGAAAAACTTCTGAGATGCTTTATTCTACCATTACTACAAAGGAAATGAGTGCCCAAAAGCTCTAGAATACAATAATAAATATGAGATATCAAATGAAGGTTGAAAAGGCTTCCTCATATGCTAAAGATCTTACGATTAAGTCTTTAGAAGAGTTGGTGATTCAAGTAGGATATGACCCTGCCAATGTCAAATGTGTAGAAGAGTTGGTAAAGAAAAATAATGCTGACATTTCAGCACTTAGAAAACAACTCAAGCTTCCACCAATAGAACATCCACAAGTCAAAGAAATTGTACAAGAGGCAAGCCAGAAAGATGATATGATGAACTTAATTTTACAATTGACAGCCCAGATAAAAGAGATGGAACTCCAAATGGACAATCTTGTCCATGAAAGAGAAACTGCAAAAGCACAAGAAGTTTCCACAGTAATTCCTATAGCAACTAAAATTGTGCCTTCAACTCTGGAAAAAGAGTTGGCACCAAAAGTACCACTGGCAACAACTATGCCAGTGACATCTTCTACTACCTTAGTTACAGAGTCATCTACATCAACAATGCAACCAATAGATGAAGCCAACAAGCTCATCAAAGCCATGGAGGAAATGTCACTTCAAACCAATGAAATCAATAGATTGAAGAAAGTGATTGAAAATCTTGAAGACACTAAGAAGCTAGCCCAAATTAATGCTAAAAATCAGGAACAAAGGGCTAATAGGTTAAATGTTGAGTTGAAGAATCTACAAAAGGATTTAACCTTGAAAGAGCCAATGTCCTATGTGAAAAATAAACTATGGAGTAAAATCATTGAATCCATCAATGATGTTTGGCCATCAATACACGTAATATATGAGCAAAAATATTTGCTAAAGGCAGCTCAAGAAGAAATTCAGAAAACAAAGGAGGAACTAGGTGCAAAACTTGAACAGGCCCTAGAATTAATCAAATTTATCAATAGTAAGAAAAGCAAGAATTAGAGGATATAGAAATTACTGACAGAATAGAGACAATCCTTGACATAAGGAAAGTAATTTCAAAGAAGAATTTGATGAAGCAACTAGAAGAAAAGTGTGAAAACATGAATATAGCCATAACTAAATTTATGGTTAAATTTGAGATCTTGAGGCAAAGAGGTTTTCCAAACATCCTGGTTACTAATGATAAACTCATGCCACAAGAGGACTACAACAAGAAGATAAGAGATTATGCAAAAGAGCAGGTAGACAAAATAGAAGGACAAGGAATTCCTACAGGAAAGGTTTTACATAAAAGTTTTGAAGACTTGTTTTATCTATAGCATGAGATAAAACACCTGTTTGTTATAAAACCAACATTTTCTAGATACAAAGAGGCAGATGAGAAATTTAGGAAGCTGAAAAAGATCAAAATTCCTGATGAAGAATCTTGGGAATCACTCACTGACTTACTCTAAAATTCAAATTGCAGAGAAAAGGATAAAAACAGTTTGTTGATTTTACACAGTCAAAACAGAAATTACAACAGTAAGGAAATTAAACAGTGGTTAAAGTGTATAAGTGATTAAAGAGTATCAGATGAAAGAGTATCATATAAGAAGATAATATTTCAAAACAGATTTGAAATATCTTGTGCTAGCGTTGAAGACAACAAAGCAGCCAGCTAAACCTGATCCAAAACTGCACTTCTCTTTTATTTGGATAAATAGGACAACTTGCGAAGTTGTTAAGTAGCTGTCACTAATTGTTTTAAAAGATATTTTATTTCCTTAGAACAATCCTATGATCATTCTAGGATATTTTTTTAATTTTTTTTGTATATATACTTCATCTTTTGAAGTATTATTGTGGAATAAATTCCTGAAGATTTCTATAGTCATTTTTGTTGTACTAGAAGGCTTTTTGTAGCAAGTTCAAGTAGCAGACTGGATCAAATCATCTAGCATTATATTTCAGGATTCATGTGATGAGCCATTGAAGTGAAGTACTCTCTATTGTCATTTTTTAATCTTCTTATGTTTTACGTGCATCCATTTATGTCTTCTAAATTTGAATGATGAAATAGGAATATTATTACATGATTTGTTAAAAGCACACTGTCTTTAACTAGATATCATTTCTATGTTTTCTGCTGATTTCCAGAGTAGGGAACCCTTAATTTCTCCCTCTTTCGAATGACCTATGTATACTCCTTCCTTATTCAGATCAAATAATCCTTGATTTCTCTTTATCCTGATCAAACCACTTCACCAATCAGCCTTCCAAGATCTTCAATGACTTATCTATCTTGCCCTGAAAATATTTGACTTTTTGAACTTGATCCTAGTCCTATCTGCTTGACATTTGACTCCTTAGCCCAATGGACAAAAATATCTATCACTATCCATATCATTAAGCGATTTTTTCTAGCCAAACCAAACCAAACCAAACCAAACCAATTTGCACATCATAACTAGCCTAATACCATATAATTAAAACTAAGTTAAATTTTATAGAGAGGGCCCTCTCTGAACCCTAAGAAGGCTAGATCTTAGGGTTTAAAAGTTTTTCTGTGGTTACCTATGATATTCTTTGACTAAAATAAAAAATCTCACAACTTAAGAATTATTAGAGTGATAACAGAGTGACCGAGGACAACCCATTGAAACTACAAGAAAAGAATGGAACCACGAAGATGAATAAGGACACAGGAAAGTGATGTGAGTTCCACAAGAGCCCAACTCACAACACATATGAGTGCCGTGCCAAATAATCATTGGTGGCTGAGATGAAAGCTTTAGATTCCAATGCATTTTTTGATTATGAGCCAAAACCCGACAAGGCGAACAAAGTGGGGAGGTGGATTATTGACGTAGAAGCCACTTCCACTACAAAGGTCCAGAAGATAAAGCCCAAAGATCCAGACGAGGGGGAGCGTCTCTTCCACTCACATATGTGGGTGAAGGGTTTTGTGTTGTATTTCACTGTCGAAAGCATGAGCCAAAAGAACCTCATTTCAACATAGGTCATGAAGAGGTTGAGCCTATTAACCACACCATACCCACAACTGTACACGATCGGGTGGCTTTACCAAGGATGAGATCTTTGTGTCAACCAACAATGTTGCCTTCCCTACAACATCAAGCCCTTCACGGATGAGGTACTATATGATATTGCTCCTCTTGAATTTTGTGATGTTTTATTAGGCCAACCATATTTGTGGAAGCGTCATGCTATGTATGAGTCTAGGCCTCACACTATTATTATTACATTGGGAAATAAGTTATACATGATACCAGAGGTAGCCCCGCCTATCACCATCTCTTTGATCTCTGTTAAGCAATGTATTAAGATAATCTCCCAGACCAAGAAATTTGTTTTCTTCTGATTTTCTCTCAATGCAAGGGGAAGATAGTGGACACATCCATGGTCGCTAGGAAGGGTTCCCCCACAGAGCAGAAGAAAATGTATAAGGTCGTGGAAGAATATAGGGACATATTATCCTCATCCAAAAGGGTACCTTTGCACTATCAGGTCAAGAATTCAATTTATCTGACTCCCACAACACCTCTACCCAATGGGTCGATATACCGCTACTCCATTCTGGAAAATAAAGAAATCAAGCAGCAAATCGAGGATTTTCTGCAAAAAGTGAACATCTGACCAAGTTCTTCGCCTTGTGGAAGCCCGATTGTACTTGTACAAAAGAAATATGGAGCTTGGATACTCTGCATTGATTATCAGTTACTGAAAAAAAATCACTTTCAGGAATAGGTATCTGATCCCACAGATTGATGCCCTTCTTGACCAGCTCAAGAGGGCCAAGTATTTCATTAAGATTGATTTGAAGTCTAGCTATAACTAGGTACCAATAGAACCCACATATGTATGGAATACTTCCTTTTAATCAAAGGAGGGACATTTCGAGTGGTTGGTCATGCCTTTCGAGTTGAAAAATTCCCCTGCAACTTTTATGAGGTTGATGGATGACATCTTGCAGATTTTCACCAATGCGTTCGTGGTTGTATATCTGGATGACATCCTCATATTCAACAAGAGTTGGGAATAACACATACAACACTTTAGATAGGTTTTTTAACACTCCGTAATTTCCCAAGGCTCTGAAGGAAACCCAGAGGTAACCACAAAACCACTTTGGAAGCTGGGATCAAGCCCTGCGAGCTTCAGAGAGGGATCTCTCTGTCAGATTTAACTTTCTTGATTTTAGAATTTTAGGCTAGATGTGAAGTTCAGGGTTTGGTTTTTTGAATGGTTTGGTTGAAACTAAAAATAAAGGCCATTGGTAAATGGAGTCAAAATAGTTTTGGAGTGATCAAGTGCAGAAATACCAGATCAGAAGTAACAAGGCAAGGTAGGCATACCATTGGATTTTCTAAGCTTTGTGGTGTGAAAGATAAGAAAAGATTGCGATCAATTTATATATAGAGCAGTGTAACTTGAATTCTATATTTAAACTTCAGCGCAAAACATTAATATTGTTTTAAGCCAGAACATAATGTATTGAAACAAATTCTGAACTTAATCTTCTTAAGAACAATAAAGAACATAAATACATATGGAAAATAGAGCTACCTGGAACTATCTTTGAGGATTGCTCATGGTAAGGAACAACAATTTGAATTTGATAGCAAGTATAATTTGATGAGGTGGCATCCAAGTCACTAATTGTCTATGAGATTTTTCCTCACAAAATTCCTAAAAATAAGTTCCAGTGATATCTTGGAATATACAAATCCCAGATAGATATGTAAAAAATGAGAGAGGTTTCTGTAGATGATTATGTTAGCAACAAAAAAATCTTTCAATTTTTTAAAATTCATTTCTACCTGTCCAAAAACCACATTTGAAAACTGTGTCTAAAACAAGAAATTTCTAGAAAATATGCCTCCAAAGATGCATTCGAATCTCCCAAACCATAATAGATGTTAACAAAATGAGAGAGCTTTGTGAAAATGGGTCGTTCTAGAAAAAAATATCTTTAAAAAAAAAAAAATGTGTTCTAATTTGTTTGTAAACCATGCTTGAAATTACTGTGTTGTATAGGAAAAAAACATAGTTTTAACTGATAATTTTTCAAACTTGGTGCTGACTATAATTGCCAATGTTGAATATTGATTTGGTGGGAGTGCGATGAAATGTATATATGACATGGATGCAGGGAATGATGGAGGGTACGTGGAAGTCGGTGAGTGAACGAGATGAGTGACATGAGAGTCAATGGTATTTTTTGTTGGGGAGAAGGGGGATGACAATTTTCAGAGGGGGGTTGTGAAATTTTGGGGCGCTTCAACGTTGCCTAGTAGGTCCCAAATTTTTGGATCCCTCCCCCCCTGCAAATAAAGCATGAAGGAGCTTGGGGGGGTGGGTACAGAAAAAAATCCCTCGCCGAGCGGGGTGGATTGTGCCTGTTGAGAGGTGTGCCCACATTATTATATGTGCCAAAAAGTGTCATATCAAAAAACGCTTTATTACAATTTCATTAATCACAATTAAAAGTAGCGATTATTAACTTAAACATGCTTAATTAATATCTAATACTGCATTTTGACTTGCAAGCATGATTTTGATTTTATCGTAAGGTTTTAAATTTCTTCATTGTTTTGTGGTTTTGTGGAGCAGACTTCAGCTTCCTCTATCTCTTAATCTAGAAGTCGATTTCAAGCACCAGAAATATCGTTGGAAAGATGCTTCTGAGCACTTTACCATGAAAACACCTACCATATGATTTGACCCAGAATTTATATGCAAACAATCTCCCAAACATACATACTTTATCTTGGACACCAGAATTCAAGAACTAAATGGATCCTTGGACAAGCAATCCTTTAGGCTATGACACCTAGTGATTCACAGGCTAAACTTTACCAAAAGATTCCAAAAAAAGATAGCTGGAAAAATAGATTACCTATATTGTAGGATCCTAACAATGGCTCCAATGGGGATGGCATCCTCCCAGTGAGGTGCCAAACAACACCGTAGACTAGTAGCTGGATCTATTGGGAGGATCCCAAGCCTTTAATATGCTCTGCCATGAAACCTATGCAACTGAAACCCATTGGTACTCTTTTCCAACCCTCAAACTGAATCAAAATCATTCTTCAAACTTAAATTTGAATTGTACACTAAAAACTGAAAACTATGCTGAAACTGAAATTGAAAAGAATGCTCAAAACGTAGAGCTTATTCATTATACCGACTCACTCTAATATGTTGGAATGATTCCTAATGCAAACAGTGAAGAAAACGGATACTTAACTGAATTCTTCCCATACTTCTCATAAGAAGGAAAAAAAGATATGATACGGGCAACCCAAACTGCGACTGAAACTGTTGACCATAATCCACAAACATAAGAAAAACCATTTTCCTTGATGTCTACAATAGATTGGCTAGAGGATCTTGAAAAAAAATGGACAATTACATTTTGATGATCTTCAAAAGGACTTCTTTCTAAGGGAAAGGGAGTAATTTGTTCATCAATGTTACCATCTTCATTTGAAACAACCAATTCATCCACAATAATAACATCCATAGGTTTTGGGACAACCTGTTCTTCTTCAGTAGAATCTTCATCATCTAAAACTGGAGGCAGATTTTCAATTAAGGTAGCCACATCTTGAATAACAAAAAGGTCTACACCCATGGGGTCTAAAACAATATGCTCTTCAAAAATCTCTGCATTAAACTTAAAGGTAACAAGTTGCTGCATATTATTGCTGAAAATAATGGATGGATAATGGAATTATTGTGTCTCTATGCTAACAAACTCAAAATTCTGATTTTCAGAATTTTTTTCCTGAATTAAAAACTCATGAGAAGAAGGGAATGCAAGGAAACTAGAATGATCATTTGTATTTCTAAAAATTTGAGAAGATTGCTTCAAATTATCATCTGTAATATTTGTTTCTTCATTACAACTGGGCTGCTTGTTGTCTTCTTCTTCTAAAATGTAGATACTGTGAAATGTCATCAACAAGTTCATGTGAAATTAAGTCATTGAAATGCATATTTGATTCATTTTCAATCATGGGAAGATAACTACTTGCTAAATTTTTTCTTGAATGTCATAGTTGTTGAGAATTTGCAGGGCTGTAGGTTAATACAAATTCTCTTCTTGATAATTACTTGTGAGCTTACTTATGTCTTCTCTTCTTTAGCTTAGTTAATATTTCATCAAGACAATTATCAAAGTACACGAGACACAAATTAGGCTCCTAGAGCCAGGGAAAAACCTCTCCATCTTGGAAAGGAAAAACAACAAAGAATTGTTCTTATAGATCTTCAAATGAAAATTACCATGACCCAGACTTAGACCCTTGACCTATGCATGCCTTCAAGACCTTGTCCCTGCTTTCTTCTTTCCTTCTTCTTGGTGATACTTGCTTCAACACTGTTCTGCACCAATACTAAGAAACTCGGTTCTTAGTGAATTCCTTTTGTTCTCCCATAGATTCTTTAGCACCTTGATAACCATGTCATATCTTTCATCCTTCCTTTTATGCACTTGCTTACTTCAAAAACCTTGAACTGGTCTGCGCTTTCTTAGAGGAACTTGATCTCTGTTTAATAACCCTTAACTCATTTATTTCTGCCCCTAACAATCCTCTTCTTTTCACATCCTCTTTATAGCTTCTATCTGCGTCCTTTTACACATGCACCAAGCAGCACCAGCCCTAAAAAAATCTACGAACTTCTCTGTGATTGCAGGAATCATATCACAGAATTAACTCCGAAATTATATTGATCTCCTTTCGCATTTCTTTAGATAGTATCTTAGCTATTTTTCCTGTATTCTTGTATGTGTGATCCGCACTACAAATTTCAGACTTGTCCGAAGTTCCTTATTCATATTATGATCTCAGATATCCGCAATTTATTTTTCAAAAACATCTGTTGATTTATTTCAAACTTTTCCATAATTGTTATTATACAGATCCACAGTGTATCACATATATATCGATCGTATTTCTTCTCTCCACTTCTCCAGAGAAAATCCACAATCTTCATCCTTTTATATACAGGGCATGAATTCTTCATTGAGCCAACATGTAGGGCTGCTTGTGAGCCGACTTGAGCAGGAGTATTGAGGCCAACATGTTGGCTGTCTTCAACGATGAACTTAAGCCACATTTGAGCTCTGATATGAAGGTTTATGAGACAAGGTATGAAGGCATACAAGACTGACGATGACCCATCATTAACATGACTCTTTAACATATTTATAACCAGAATACAATCCCCTAAAGGACATTAAGAAGAAGTCCTTATACCTAAAATAAAGGCTTTCTCATGAAACCCATGAGGCAAGCATACTACAAATATATTTTATTATCTTTCTTCTTTATAAATTCATAATTACATAGTCAACATGAAGATAGACCTAGTTACGCTTTTCAACAATAGAAGCCATCTTCTTCAACTTCTTCACAGTTGAAATGTCTCTCATTATTAGCCTATATAATCTCATCATCCATAAATTGATCATCTTCACAGTAACCCACCAGGTATTGAATAAAAAATTCAAAATGATCACAACAATTTTGAACCAAAAACAAAGATGGATATTATTCTTTGTATTTCTCAAAAAATATAGTATGAAAATGCAAAGAACATATACGAGCAGCTGGAAAATTTACCTACCAAGACTTGGCATTTCCTTCCAAAGTAAGCATGAACATCTTCATAAGATAATATTCATGCCATTCAACCTGAAGCCTCCGTAAATTCATATGGAATTTGATAAGATGTAAAGAAACATTATTACATTTCACATCTTGGAGATCTAGAAAATATGATTTCCAATCTATGCAAGACATGTGATGCAAAAAGCTAGGGATACTAGATCTGTCCATAGGAACATACCTGCGTTCTATTCTTGAACTCATCTTGAAAAAAACCAAAAATAATTGATGAAATTACAAACCTTCGCATAGTGGAGTCACCATGAATGTTCTACAATCTGGATTCTTTGACAATGAAATATATTAGAAGTAATAGGCCAAGCTAGGCAGGCCTTTGGATCTTTGAAGCTTTGTGGTGTGAAAGAGAAGAAAAGACAGGGATCAATTTAAATATAGAGAATTGTAACCTGAATTTTATATTTAAACTCTAGTGGAAAACATTAATATTTTTTTAAGCCAAAACATAGTGAATTGAAACAAATTCTGAACTTAATCTTCTTAAGAACAATAAAGAATAGAAATACATATGAAAAATAGAGCAATTACAAAGTTATAAGTAGAATGAACATCACTAATTGAGCCTGACACAAGAATATTGGAACACTGTCTATATTAATGGAAATTGATCACTTTCAGCTCGGAGCATAAATTTACTTCAAAGGTCCGCTTTCTTCATACAATTTCCACACATAATACTTCGAATTTTGAAGTATTTATACAAAAATATAAAAAATATCTTGAGTGATAATATCAAGATATATCAAAAAATATGAAAAACTACTTTACAAAGATAGAAAAAAATTATAGGAGATCTGAAACTGCTGTAGCTACTTGGTACTATCTTTGAGGATTGCTAGTGGTAAGGAACAACAATTTGAATTTGATAGAAAGTCTAATTTGATGAGGTGGCATCCAAGTCACTAACTATCTATGAGCTTTTTCCTCACGAAATTATGAAAAATAGGGTCCACTGATACCTTTGAATACATCAATCCGAGATAGTTGTGTAAAAAATAAGAGAGGTTTTTGTAGATGAGTATGTTACCAACAAAAGTATTTCATATTTTTAAAATTCATTTCCACCTGTTTAGAAACAGTGTAGAAATTTATTAATACTGTTATGTATTACCTGACTCTCCTGATCTAACAATTTTATCCACTGTTAAATACATAATCCTTCTACTTAATTCTTTGCGGAAATTTAATCACCAATTGCAAACACATGAAGAAAAATCAATCTCACATAACATAGATGTTTTTACTGGGAAAGATTAAAGCTAAAATCCCAACTATCATATATTATGTATATCATGGATCATGAAACAATCTCATACAAAACTCTACTCCAAGAGCTCTCAATACAATATAAAATCGTCTCACACTGCCATACAAAAATTGGCATAAGCATGCACCAATTTACTGCCTCTTGACGACCTGCCTCCACTGCGCAATCCCTACTGATAAAGATCCATGAATGAATTCGATCTTGCCTTGCCTTGAATGCACAGTCCTCATTGGCATCTCCAATGTGTGTGTAGTTGCATTGAATGCACCACTATAGTCACAACTGATAGTCAAACATACCCTTTCACCTATCTCTCAACTGGGTCTCCACTGGATCTGACATGCATGTAGTTAATAGTGGTATTTATTTAGTTGTATGTGAGACCACTGTGTGGAGTACTAAAAAGGTATGCTTTTGATCATTATTTCAGTGGCTTTTTAATAGAATTTGTGAACCTTTTTGTGTCATGAATTTGGAAAGTAGTAGGGAACTATAACAAAACATGTGAGAATTGATATACAAGACTTAGCCACTGATAATGGTTATTTTCTATACAGGAAAAGGAGAAAACGAAGGATTGCCGTTCCAAAGGAAAGGAAAAAGTTGAGATAACTGCTGTCCCTCTGGACGAGAACCGAACGCAAACAAAGATAAACAGATCAAAGCACATCGGCTCGGAAAAGAAGGAGAAGACACCAGCTCAGCGCAAAAGAAAAGACAGGATGAAGAGTTAAACAGTTTGGCGAATCCCTCAGGATCTTCGATCCTGAGGGATCGCTGCTTTATTTACCTTGTCACTTGGACATCTCCGCCGTCGTCTTTATATAAAGAGACAGCACTGTTAGTTTGGAGGAAGATAGATATAGAGATGAAGGATACGCTTTTATGTAATTTCTGTAAAACATCAGCTTTGATTATTAAGTTTCGTTGAGAACTGGTTCAATGTATTTTTGACCGATGCATTAATGAAAGTTTGGTGATTATTTCATCTCCGCGACTGGATTAACTTCAAGCGGTGTACCCTTGGAGGCTAAGGGCCCGGCCCCGAAGGACACTTGCTTTTGTACCATTACGGCTTTATTTCTGTGTGGTTTGTTTATCATTGTATTTGGTAATTCGGTATGTTTTACAAGTTCATATTACATGCTCTGTTAAAGATTGAATCATTGAAGTTTTTGAAGATAAAATCGTGTGTTGACTCCGCATCAAGTTATTAATCCTTTCAAGAGTTCATTGCATGTTCTTACTGTTATGTTACAGAGCTGTTATATTAAATGTTCGTGTTGTGTGCGTTTCTAATTTATCAGTACTGTTCCATAATTCATTAATCGTTATTGTTGTTCCTTTAGTGTGATTTGTGTGAATTGCCTTTGGAGTGAAAGAATGTTATTTGATTACAAAGAGTATATTTGAGTTAATAGATTGAGTTTGGTTATAACCCGCGGGACTTAGTTATTTCAATTGCTGTTCCATTTTAGACTTGCTGTTCTATTCCAGAATTGTTGTTCAATCCTTTATTCGCTTTGCTGTTCCATTTACTTGCAGTTGTTGATTTGGTGTGAGAGATGATCTAAGGCTGTAGTGAGCATTGGCAGTCACTGTCTAGCTCCCAAGCTCGTGATCCGTGCTCTAGTTTCCTTTCCATCAGTTTCCGAAGGGATGGGTTATCACTGCCGAACCCTTGACTGATAAGCTGTTGAGTTTTCTGAGTGTGTGATTTATTCTTTGAAGTAATTTAGTTACAAGAAAGCATCCGTTTACTCTTGTATTTCTTATGCACTGTACTACTAGCATTACTCTGACAAATGATAGCCTCGGATTGAGTCACTCTTTGTAATAACAAAACGCTCCCGGATTGACATATTAATGTGAGGTAATTAGAGGTGAAAGAGACCCTTTTTATAGCTCTACATTTTGGCGCCATTGCCGGGGAAAGAGTGTAGCCATTTGTCTTTTTCAGAGTAGTGTACGAGCCTGCTAGGGAGGAGTTGGATCCTAAAAACGGAAGGTAAGAACCTACGTGCGGAGCATGTAAAAGGCCTGCTCCACTATCCGCTTTCCTAACAGATTTGTTTTTTCTTTGTTTGAATAGAAGTTGGTAGTTCATTTTTTTGAGTGCATGACTAAGCAGAAAAGACCAGAAAATAATATCAAACCCCCATCCAAACCTGAAAAAGCTAAGGGGCCGGTGACCCTTGGCCGAACGACCTTCATAGACGAAATCTATAAGAAAAAAGAATCTCAGCCATCAGTAGGCCTCAAGAAAAACATTTCTAAACCGCCTACTAGTTCCCTTCAGGCCACAGGATCACCATCTGTAGCCTGCGCTGAGGTGCACAGTCAAACTGAAGAGCAGGACTTTCAAGAAGTTGAAAATTCTACTCCAGAATTATTGCAAGAAGGGAACTCTAGCAACTTTTGTGAGGGAGAAGGAGAAACAGGGGAAACCAAGGAACCAAAATCCCCTAGTGAGACAAATCAGCCACTAGATAGCCCAGATAAGGGGAGTGCTGCGAAAGTCATTGTTGAAGGAATTCAATCTCCTCAGACACCTGGTATTCCCATTATTCCAGATAAAGGAAGCGCTGTTAAAAAGATCCCTGTCAAAACCGTTCCCACTCAACCTAGGAATACCCTCCTAGATATCCCAGAAGGTTATTGGCATATATTCAATCCCATGGCTAAAAACCAACCAAACGCTCAAAACCAGCCAAATACTCAAACCTCTACATTACAATATCCTATAGTGGATTCTGCAGCAAATGCCCCCATGAAAGCTATCCCTCTTCAACATATCCCTACATTCCACGGACTCACATCAGAAGATCCGGATGCATTCTTATTCGAATTCGATGTGTTATGTAGGGGGTACGATTACACCACCGATCCCCAAAAATTGAAATTATTTCCCTCTACATTAAAAGGGGCTGCTTTAAGATGGTTTATGGGGCTAGGTGGCAGGGTTATCAACAATTGGGATCAAATGAAAGAATCCTTCTTAAAAAAATATCAGGATTATTGTAGGTCTAGAGAATTGAAAGACGAAATATTTCAAATGACAGCCAGACCAAATGAAACATTAGAGGAGTATGTGGAACGTTTTCAGTATAATCTACAAAGATCTCCTTATGCATCGCTACCTTTACCCGATAATGTGTTAAAAACTGCATTAATGAGGGGCATGAAGGAACAATGGATTGAAACATTAAACATTATGGGAAAAGGGGATATTTATCAAGAGAATTTTACTGACATCCTTGACTTATGTATCAGGAGTTCGAGAGGCAGCACAAGAATAAAACCGACAGAATATGATCGGTTTGCAAGAGATAACAAAGTATCAGCAGAAGGAGTAACACGTGCAAAAATTGGAAATTTATTAGAAAATTTTAAAACTGATATTATGGGGACACTAACTACACAACTTGATATTGTGCAGGCTAAACAGAAGCAGCTGGAGGCAGAACAGAATTTGGCAATCTTCTGCCCCCGATGCAGAAAAAAACATAGCCACAAGGAGTGTCCATTGGATAAAGTCCAAACATGTGCCATCTGTACAAAAGATCACCTGACGGAGAGCTGCCCCTCACTTCCTGGATTGAAAGCGGTATATAAGGAAGCAGAAGAAGAACCAGAATCGGTGAATTCGATCAACCAGCGCCGCCAGTGGCAGCCGAGACAACCTGGTATGTTTCCGGACCCAACCTCTTTCTTTCAAAACCCACAATATAATGCTCAACAATATGGTATGTGGCAAAATCAATCTCAACCCCCATTTACAAACTGGTCACCACAATCGTTTCCTTCTTCAAATCCATGGCTGCATCAAACAAGCCAAACTGGTTGGCCGAATTTCCCTTATACTCCACCATATTGGCAAAATGGCCCATACCCTTCACAGTGGACTCCCTCTACTTCACAAAGTTCACCCTGGCAAACAAGCTGGCAAAGACCAATGTACCACCCAGCTGGAACTATTCCACTCCCTCAACCTACTTTGCCAGCTTTACAACAAAACCCCCAGTCTAACCTGAGACCGCAACTCCCAGCCCAACCCGATCCCAATCCAAATAACAGACAGGTCCAATCTATCCAAATCATAGAATCACCAGAAACAGGACCTGAATTGAGGGAGTGCAATGACCTTCAGTTAAGATCTGGACGTATAATTGAAACTAAGGGAGATAAAACAGTTCATATTGAAGATCAGTTACCCAGAGAACATCAGTCACAACAAGAGGATGTAAATAAGCAACAAACTCATAATCAAGCAACCACATCCTCTCCTCCGTTCCCAGAACGATTAGTCATACCTCGATCCATACAATATCCCGACTTTGACATTCTGGGAGAATTACAAAATCTGTACATAAAAATTCCATTCCTCCAAGCCATTCAAGACATTCCCATATACGCAAAAACTATAAAATAATTGTGCATAAAGAAACCAAGGAGGAATATAACAAATAATCCAAGAGTCCAAGTAGTCGGTACCTTATCCGACCTATTGTCTGGAAGAGAAACACCCCTTAAATATGAAGACCCCGGGAACCCAATTATAACTGTTCAAATTTATGGTCAGACCCTGCCTAATGCCTTAGTTGATCTAGGGGCTGCAATTAATATTTTAACAACCACAACTTGCCAAAAGCTCGGCATTACATCTGTAGAACCCACCTCCACTCTGTTAGAATTGGCTGACCGATCTGTGGTTAGACCAGAGGGTACTCTGCATGATGTCATGGTCTCTGTAGAATCCTGGGAGTATCCAACCGATTTCTTGATAATTAATCCAAAGACCCGACTTGATGGACATCCACTAATTTTAGGTAGGCCTTGGCTTGCCACTGCCGATGCCTACATTGGCTGTCGGCAGGGAAATATGACCATAACCAGAGGACCGAATAGCAAAAATTTAGTTCTATATCCTCCAGCGCAGCCAAGTGTCACAATGATTAAAACTAATAAACACCCTGTATCATACCTTACTGATAACATTAGATCTCCATTAACTATACAAGAGGCACTCGATTTCAAAGATCAAACAGAAGACGATGCCATTAATAATTTCATTACTCAAACTAAACCTCGTATACAGTGTCACATGATAGAAGCAGCGTTTGATAATGACTTGGAAGAAGATCCCTTGAAAGATATTCATGACCAAACGATACCTGTTACTTCTGTTGCAAATAGTAAAACTGTGGAAATTGCACCGGGGAAAACTTTAAACATCAATGCTAATCTCACACCTGAACAAGAAACAAAGCTCATCCATCTGTTAAAAAAATATCAAGAAGCATTTGCATGGGACTACCCTGATATGAAAGGAATCGATCCGCAATTATGTACACACCACATTTATATAGAAAAAGATGCCAGACCTGTGCGTCAGCCGCAAAGGAGACTTAATCCCCATCTAAAAGATGTCGTAAAAACTGAACTTCAGAAGATTTTAGATGTGAATTTTATCTACCCTATTTCTGATAGTAAATGGGTCTCTCCGCTTGTGGTGGTACCAAAAAAGAACGGGAAATGGAGAATTTGTGTGGATTATAGGGAACTAAACAAGGCAACACAGAAGGATCATTTTCCTCTTCCTTTCATAGATCAAGTATTGGATACTTTAGCAGGGAAGAAGTTCTTTTCTTTCCTGGATGGCTTCAGTGGATACAATCAGATTCAGATTGCCCCTGAAGACCAGGATAAAACTACTTTTACTTGTCCCCGGGGAACATTTGCCTATCGAGTTCTACCTTTTGGCCTATGTAATGCTCCTGCCACATTTCAGAGGGCTATCCTTAGCATTTTTGCAGATTTAATAAATGATGGACTTGAAGTTTACATGGATGACTTTACACCATATGGAGATGATTTTGATCCAGCTCTAGACACCCTAGAAAAGTCCTACAACGATGCATTGTTACCAGGCTTTGCTTAAGCCACGAAAAATGTTTCTTGATGATGACTGAAGGACTTATCCTAGGACATTATGTCTCAGCAGCCGGCATTCAGGTAGACCCGGCCAAAATCCAAATACTTTTGCTTATTCCTACCCCCACTACTCAAACAGAGGTACGCAGCTTTCTTGGATTTTCCGGTTATTATAGACGATTCATAGAGCATTATTCGCACATTGCTGCTCCTTTATATGCACTAACTGGTAACGTTGATTTTCTTTGGACAGACAAATGTGACCGTGATTTCGAGGATCTAAAGAAGCTTGTATCCACAGCCCCAGTCCTTCGAGGACCAAACTGGGACCTACCATTCCAGATCTCATCTGATGCCTCAGATACAGCCATTGGCGCAGTCCTTGGGCAGGAAGAGGATAAAAAACCATATGCCATCTATTACATTAGCAAGAATTTATCCCCTGCTGAATTGAATTACACTGTTACTGAAAAAGAATTCCTAGCTGTAATACATGCCGTCAATAAATTTAGACATTATATTACAGGCTACCCTGTTATCTTGTATACAAACCATTCTGCTATAAAATATTTAGCAAATAAGCCTGTCACAAATGCCAGAGTAACTCGATGGTTAATCTTATTGCAGGAATTCGACATCACAATCAAGGACCGGCCTGGCAAAGAAAACCCTGTAGCCGATTTTCTTTCGAGAATACCAAAATCAAGCGATGCAACAGCAGTTGAAGATCAATTTCCGGATGAGCACCTGTTTTCTGTTGCCGTTCAAACACCCTGGTATGCTGATGTTGCCAACTACCTCGCAGTAGGTAAATTACCAAAACATTTAACTCCTAATGAGCGCAAGCAGATTATTCAGAAAAGTTCTCGATTTTCATGGATTGGAGGCTATTTGTTTCACACAGGAGCAGACATGCATATTAGGCGATGTGTTAGAGAGGATGAAATCTTTGACATCCTAAAAGCCTGTCACGATGGACCGTGTGGGGGGCACTTCGCTGAGCGTAGAACTGGACATAAAGTATTGTAGACAGGATATTACTGGCCTACGATCTTCAAAGATGCAAAGAAGTTTGTCCAAGCCTGTGACAGCTGCCAGCGAGCAGGACGACCTGGTCAAGCTGATGAGATGCCTCTAAAACCACAGTTAGTCATCGAACCATTCGAGCGGTGGGCTCTTGATTTCGTTGGACCCATCAACCCTTCATCAAATCAGAAAACATATATTTTGGTGGCAACAGAATATGTCACCAAATGGGTTGAGGCAGAAGCATTACCAAGAGGCACAGAGGACTCTATCATACAGTTCTTGTTCCATCTATTTGTTCGTTATGGCCTTCCCAGAGAAATAATTACAGATGGAGGACCACAATTTGTTGGGCATAAATTAGCTGCAACACTTAACAATTATCATGTCCAGCATAAGATCACTACTCCATATCACCCATAGGCGAATGGGCAGGTAGAAAGTAGCAATAAGATAATAGAATCAATCCTAACGAAAACCATTGCGTCACATAGGCGTGATTGGGCTACCCGACTACCTGAAGCACTCTGGGCCTATCGAACCACATGGAGGAGCACCACCGGTTACTCACCCTATCAATTAGTGTTTGGAAAACAACCCATTTTTCCCATAGAATTCGAAATCCAAACATTACGGACAGCACAGGAAGTTGGCCTAGATCTAAGCGAGGCACAACTCAATCGACTACAGCAGATCAATGAATTAGACGAAATTCGGCTCTCTGCACTACAAAATACAAGATTGATTCAACAGCAGCGAGCCAAATGGCATGATGCGCTCATCAAGAACAAAGTCTTCCACGAGGGAGACTGGGCTCTGTTATACGATTCTCGGTTTCAGGACTTCCCTGGAAAACTTCAGACTCGATGGTTGGGACCATACGAAATCCAGAAGGTGCATGACAACGGAACCCTTACTTTAATCACCATTGACAGTTCTGGATATGCATTCAAAGTAAATGGCCACCGAGTCCGTCTCTATCGTAAACCACTCACTCGGGAATCCTTCTGCCAGCAGCTACACCGAGATACTGATATGGAGATCTTAGGAGAGGAAGAGAAATCTTCCTCACCTGTAATTCATTAAGGGTTCATTTCTCTTTGCAATTTGTACATAAGTTCTTGTTTTTTTGAGTGATTTTTGTACATAAGTTTGCATTTAAATATTTTCTTGTCATGTTTTGCTGTTCCTTTTCTTTCACAAAGTTCGATTTTTGCCCTTCTAAAAATAGCATTTGCGTGTTTCTTATGATGTTGGTTTTGCTTGTTTTGCTGTTCCTTTTGCTGTTCCTTTTCTAAAGGAACAACATTCGGGATCTCTGCTGTTCCTTTTTCAAAGGAACGGCATTATTACGTTTTCTGCTGTTCCTTTTGGTTACCACCGTTCCTTTTTCTTCAAAGAAGCAGCATTTTTTTACTATTGTTCCTCTTTGGCATTTAGAGTGTTTTTATAGTCTTTTTATTTTTGCCGTTCCTTTTCCAAAAAGGAACGGCATTTGCATTTTTTGCTGTTCCTTTTTCTATCATCCATCATTGTTTCTTTTCCAAAGGAACACCACTCGCATACTTCTGCTCTCCTTGTGAAACAACTGATCTAAATTGAGGATGCTTCTTGCCCGTCTTCTTTCTAGTCTTTAAGATACAGCTATGTATTTGTGCAATGAAATATAAAATCACAACATACCGAAATCTGCAAACCATAAATCGCTATATCTATAAGGCTCTGCATTAGTAAGAGGACAAATGGAAGGACATACTTATTTCTTACCTTTTGTTGACATGGTTTTACTAATTTTGCCCTGATTGGTTATCTTTATCATGCTGATTCCCTTAAAACTTTTTATTAGTACTTGGGAATAAGAGCAAAGAGTTTATATCTTCCTATTGAGATAATAAGACTTCTTCCACCATTCCTACTCTTAAGGAGTGTTGAGCCACCTTTTGTGTATAAGGAAAAGTATTCTATGAAAAAGAAAAAATATGTGAACATGATATGTCAAGTGTCAAATGCAGGATAGGGGGTCTCATCGAGAGCCAGCCTACCATGATCATGAGGATGGCAGTGAAGTGGCATTCCCATTCTGGCCACCACACCAGGGATATGGTCCAAAAGGTATATCAAATAAACAAACCTTGGAACAGGAGGTCTCATTACGAGCCGACCTGCCCACGTTTCGCTCCTTCCTCGTGAATGGCATTATGGTTAACCGGTCACCAAGCCAGCATAATGGTCTACATTTTGACATAACAACATTCCTAAGTATACACAAAGGATTATGGTTCCGAGGGTAAAAAAACAACTCTGCCAAGGTTATAGACACCTGTTGGCAGCAGAGTACTGTTAATGGTATTGAAGTCACCTTGCTTACACCAATGGGTAAAGATACTAATATTCTTTTGTTTCTTATCTCCTAGGAACTAATTATATGTCATTTCCTGATTTATATATCGCATGAATATTTATCATTACCAATCATGGCAACGGAAGTGACCATGACCACTTGAGATTGGCAAGTACGATACATGCCCTATCCATCAGCCTCAAATCATAACACAACAGCCTCTTATATAATATGCGATCAATTATCCGCCTCGATTTCGGTAATTCGTTGTCCTTTTTAACATGGCATAATTCCATATGCTGTTCCTTTCTGACTTGATTGCAGGCCGGGTGCCGCTCCTTTATTTGCCGACTGGGACAGCCTATCACATTGCGGGGGGGGAGGTTAACCTCATCATTCCCTGTATTACGTGTCAACTTACCATTCGGGAAAGCTAGTATACGACGGTTTGGCATGGTTTAACGGCATGGCATTTCTATTTTTGTCACAAGTTGCTTTCTGTTGCACTGTTGCATACTTTGTGTTTTTTTGAAACCTTGCGATTATCATCCTCTCTGTGTTTCATACCGAAAACGTAGTTGCTGTTCCATTTAGAATCTACAGTGAAACTATGGGAGGAAGGGCAATTCGAAGTGTGCCTCAAAATCTGACGATCTTCGCTGCTGCCCGGGAGATCCTGGAAAGAGCAGGATGGTTGAATTATTTCAATCGCCTACAAGAGTCCAATGAGACAGTAGCGATGGAATTTTTGCAGAATTTACAAGATGACCACTCCACAGTAAGAGGGAAGCGGATAGCGGTCACTGATGCCATAATTGCAGAAGTTTCAGGACTACCAGCCACCGGACCGGTATGGACATTAAAAAAGGAACGATTACAGAAGGTCATGGAACTGTTCCAGGACGAAGGCCAGAATCTGATAATTAAGGGGAAAAGTATTCTGCCAGCAACCCTAGGAAAACCTTGGACGGAGCTAGCAAGAATAGTGCAGAGTTACATTACCTGCGAAGGAAGGAAAGATGTGGTAAGACCACGACATCTTAAACTTTTAGCTGTTTTAAAGCAGAGATGCTCTGTAAATTTACCTGCACTCCTAAACTCCTTACTGCATGATGCTGCACAAAGTATAAAAAAGGCACAGCACATAGAGTCAGTCGTTAGCCACCATGGGTTGATACGACTAGTGGTTAGTTATGGTCTCACCCAGCAGCAGAGCAGCTGGGAAGAACTGATTGCACTAATTGAGGGGGGATTGACAGAGCCATCCCCAAAACGCATACATTCTATAAGCACACCAGAGTGTCCGGAAAAACGCAGAGAACATGTTGCTAGTACATCAGAACAACCAGAGATACATCAAGAATCGGCAAAGCGCAAGCATGCCATTGACTCACCCGAGCAACCAGAGGAACCCAGAAAATCAGCTCGGTTAGCTCAGATGAGAGGAAGCATAAATAAGCCCAGAAAATCAGCCCGGTTGGCTCGGATAAGAGGAAGGCTGGAAAAGCTTCAGGGAAGCACCAACCAACCAGTGATAATTGAAGATGAGCAACCCGAAGAAGAAGCAGCCGAGCCTTCGGGAACAGAAATAGAAGCAGAAACTGAACAGGAGGAAGAAATGGGACAACAGGAAGATAGCCCATTACAAGACCTACTGGGAGATGATGACTTGGCCGCAGTCCTAGCCAATATGAGTAAGTATGGTCAACCTTCTAGTTCAGAGGACCCCCACGACAAACCCCAAGAAGAAAACATGCCTGTTCATGATGAAGAGGAGGAAAATACTGAACGGGAACAATCTGTTCCCAGGTCACAAGAAGAAATTCTAGAGGAAGTAGGAGCAGAGACAGCATCCGCTCAGGAAGAGACAGAAACAGTCGAGGCTCCTACCCCTGAACAGCCAGAGCAGAGCAGTGAGGAAGAACCCCAAGAGGAAGATTTAGCAACTAGTCATGATCCAGTCCGTAGCAGACAGACTGCTGTTCCTTCGAATGAAACATTGGAAATTAAGAAGTTGCGGAGGGAACGGAATAAATTGTTGAATACGATAACCCAGCTCAGACAACAAATTAGGATTCTGAAAAAGAACCAGAAGGTAAGAAAAACCGGAGGGAGGAAAAAGAAGGCCAACAAGCGGCCTGCTGTTCAAAACCCTACTAAGAATCCAGCTGCCGTTCCAAATGATGCCG